>CM062291.1:149845314-150445314 GCA_031216915.1 Pictodentalium vernedei | reverse complement strand
CCCTAGCCTTCTAAAGTCCCCCCTTGCAATTCTCCCATGCTTTTGGCATATTTTTGAGAAATTTCATTTCTAAAATTTCCTGGGAGAGTTGCTTGGTTACAGAATGTTTTCTGTTATTTTCCCCATAGTTACGTTTTCACCCATGGGTGTATAACGTTTGTGTTCTGCATCTTCCATCTGATGTTCTGCAGATTCTCCCCTGTGAGTCTCTGTTTTGCATCAGATAGAGTGTAATTGATGACTGATTCCGGGCCAGTTTTTTCAGTGCCTGGAGTCATGTTTTCTGGTGTTTTTACACTGTTTGTTTTCATTGGCAACAGCCTTTTTTGAGGGGGGCTGTTTGCCTTTGCTGTAGTTTATCTCACTATAAGATACATTTATATTATCCGAAAGTGTCTCATTAATTATTTAATATAAATTTAAAATTTTTGACCACACTTTGCCATCGGATCCATCGGGGCTCAACATTACTTTTCAGCAACTTGGGCTTCGCTGAAAAAATATTTTTTCAAAATTATTTTGTTTTGCAATTGTTTTTTCATTTATTAATGGATCATGTTATTATGTATCTTTGTGTCAGGGGTTTTTGCGAGTAACTAGGACTTATTGTTGTTCTTTCACAATGAAGGGACGTTGTTCAAATTGTAATAGGAAGAAATCTTCCTCTGACTTTCATGATCATTGTATTAATTGTAGTCAGTGTTCTCGCATTAATCCCTGTCCTATATGTGAACATTGGGATGAGAAACATTGGAAACGTGTGTCACGATATGTTGTTTCTGGAGAAAGAGCGATGCCGGCTCTTTCTCCGCAAGGTCACTCTACTCTCTCAGTTTCTATTTCAGAGGAACCAGAACAGGGTGATGTTTCCATGTTATCTTCTTCAAGTGTGCGTCCGTCGTCACAAATGAATTCAGAGCTAGCGGCAAAAGTGCTCATGGAGATTAGACAAATGTCGTCCGCTAGCTCGCCCGGTGTAGCGTCCATTCACCGAATGGTTCGGCAGCCGGGTTCGTCCGATGCGGTCCAAGAGGAAATTTTGGGTGATGCGAGCACTATAAACATAATAGATGCACACCCAGTGACGGCGGATAGTAAGCGAGAACGGAGGAAGCCTTTGAGTCCGGTTCCTAGCTCGTCCAGGTCCAGCCGGGCCGCGAGCGAGAGAGGCCCCTCTCTCGTACAACAACATCTAGGACCAGATGTTGTGGTACAAAATGTGTCTTTAGCGGAGCATACGTCCGTCGCTCGGGACGCTCCGTTGTATAAGCAGTCCGCAGAGACTGTTAAGGCTTCCTCTTCTCGTCAGCGCACACGACCGCACCTTGGCTGCGTGACCGGCGATATATTACCAGCTTTGCCGATCAAGGATTCTTCGGCGACCAGGTCACACCATCCGGCAGCCAGGGATTCGAGACCGATGGACTCCGGACGTTCGCTTAGGAAAAGTATGCGGGAGCCATCTGATGCGGAGCTGCCCTCGGCGAAGCAGCGAAAGACTGCGCCTCCGCAGGTCTCGACGCCGGACATTCTTGTGCAGATAGCACAGCTTATCACAGCATCCCAGCAGCCGACAGAAACGGTGTCGGATCGAGAATTATCCGACGGCGCTGGGTCGGTACGCTCCGCCGAAGCATCGGGGGTGGACGACCGGGAACATCATGAGGTCCGACCGGATGGTGAAAGGGATACGGATGACTTGGAGCTATCCCTTTCGGAACAACATAAAGCTGCCGTGGACTTCATCCGGCACTTTATCCCTCAAGTTGTTCCATCGGGCCAGACTGCTGCGCTTCCGGACAAGAGAATTATAGCGTCATTGGACTCTGAATTTTTTTAGCAGTTCAGGGACATCGCTCCCGAGTTTCCGTCGCAGTCCAATAATGTTGCAAGAACATTTGAATTATTGAACGACGCTATATTTAAACTTGCTTCCAGGACGGGGAAAGCAGGTTTCTTGTCCGCTAATACTCTCAACCTGCCTTTCATTAATGCAAGGAATAAATTCGATACGGCAGGACAGTGTATACCGAGAGTTCCTCTGCGTATGGACGACGAGGCGGAAGACTTAGAGCTATCATTACCGTCGTCAGCTTCTATTCCAACCGCGGTGTTGGAAACAGCTATTGCGTCTAACAGAGCCAATTTAGATGCCTTATCTTACGCAGATCACCTTACTAAGGCGTTATCACTGCGCCTTCAGGGGAAAGAGTTTCAGGATATACAATCCTCTTTAAGACTTCTTTCAAGGGCAGTAGCTTATTCCACGTGTAACTCCGCCCTTTCAGTGGCAAATCTGGAGTTGGTTAGACGTGACGCAGCCCTAGCTACATCCACACTAGTGGATTCTAAGGTGAAGAACTCTCTTAGAGTCGCTTCGGTCTCAGGAGAACTTCTCTTTGACGGCAAGCTTTCCGCTATTTATGATAAAATTACAAAGAAAGCTAAGGATTCTCTGTTGTTCAAATCTGTTCCTAAGAAGTCGGATACAGCAGACACGAATAAGACAGGCACTTCTGGGTCTAATGCGCCCAAGAGAGGTTCCTATAGAGGTTCCGGTGTGTCCTCTTGGTCTTATTCGAGAGACCGTCAGGATAGCGACTCTCGTTCGGGATGTCCTTCAGGCCGGGACAATCGGTCGGACGCCCCGAGGTCGACGGGGCGAGGTGCGGGTCGTGGAAGACGTGGTTTCTCCTACCGCAGGCCTCGCAGGTCCAGGAGGTGATGGCTTAAACCTCTATCGCGTTCCGGTTGGCGGAAGGTTGTCGAGCTTTTCACAAGAATGGGCGTCGATTACGGACGACCCTTGGGTGAGAGGAGTGACTTCAGAAGGTCTAAAGATATCCTTCAAACGAAAGCCTCCATTAACTCGAAGTCCAAAGTGGACTCATCTTCCGTCAAATCCGCAGAAAAGAGACGCTCTGTTATCAGAGGTGCAGTCTCTTTTAATGAAGAACGCGGTAGAGGTCGTAGAAAACCAGGAATCTCTGGGATTTCACAGCCATCTGTTTCTGGTTCCGAAACCAGACGGCTCGTTCCGTCCAGTCATAGATTTGAGCTGGATAAACAAGCTGATCGTCGCTCCGAAGTTTTATATGGAGACGATTCGATCGGTCAGAGCGAGTATTCGGGTGAACGATTATGCAACGAGCATAGATCTCAAAGATGCGTACTTTCACGTCATGGTACATCCGACATTCTGAAAGTATCTACGCTTCGCAGTCCTAGGAGTGGTGTATCAATTCCGGGCGATGTGCTTCGGATTGAATCTAGCACCCTGGGCTTTCACTCGGGTAATGAACTCGGTAATGATCTACTTCCGAGCTCATTCGTCTGCGGTAACGTCGGCCTACCTGGACGACATTCTTCAGAGGTACGGCAACGAGTTAACGCTTCAGAACGATGTTCAGAATCTTCTTCTATTGCTCCGACGTCTCGGTTTTATAGTAAACGAGGAGAAGTCGGATCTGGTGCCATCCAAGTCATTCACTCATCTGGGAATGAGCTTCGAGACACACAACAATCTCGTTTGTCTGCCGTTAACCAGAGCGAAATTAGTCAGTTGTTACGCTCGCTATTGTCTGCACGCAGACAAAGTCACGGCGAGAGAATTTATGAGACTGATAGGTCTGTGCGGAGCCGCCGCGGATCTCATTCCGATGGGGCGGTTACGCACACGTCCTCTTCAAATTTTCCTGACTCAGAATTGGAGTGTGAAAATTAATTCGCTCGATGTAGACGTTCTCTTGTCAGATCAAGTGAAACAAGAGATTCAGACTTGGGCAAACATTCAGTGGTTAACTCAAGGAGTTCCGCTGCAGTTGCCGGATCCGAGTTTTACCGTTATGACGGATGCCAGTCAAACAGGTTGGGGTACATCATTAATCCCAACGGATTCGAGATGCCAGGGTCTTTGGGATCCGCAATTCCTGTGCAAGCACATAAACATCAAGGAAATGATGTCAATTTGGCTTGCGTTACGTCACTGGATGGACATTATTCACGATGCTCATGTCCAAATCCTATCCGACAATACGACAGTAGTGGCGTATATACGGAATCAGGGAGGCACTCATTCAGTTCCGTTGTTCAATCTAACGGAAAGAATCCTTCTGTTTGCGTTAGAACATCACGTTCTTCTTTCGGTCCGTCACATACCGGGTCGTCTGAATGTGCTAGCAGACTCCCTTTCACGAAAGGGTCGCTTGTTGCCGTCGGAGTGGACTCTCAACAAACAAGTATTCAGTCAGATTTGCTACCAATGGGAACGGCCAATGATAGACTTATTTGCAACACATCTCAACAATCAGTTGCAGACGTATGTGTCTCCGTGTCCGGATCCAAGAGCATTTGCAGTAGACGCTCTGTCGATCCCTTGGGACGGAATGATAGGATATGCGTATCCTCCAGCGCCGTTAATTCAACAAGTATTGCTAAAGATAAAACAATCTCAATGCAAGATTCTGTTGGTAGCATCTCTGTCGCCACAGAGACTGTGGATAAATCTACTCAGGTGTCTGTTGTGGGACCTACCGCGGAAGCTTCCTCCACGGGAGGATCTTCTTTCGCAGGGGAAATCGCGCCAACTCCATCACAACCCGCAAGGTCTCAACCTTCACGTTTTTCCGTTGTGCGGTCCTTCTTGCATGGCAAGCACTTTACAGGACGAGCAGTGGACGCGATTTCTAACTGTAGGAGGACCTCCTCTTCGCTAAACTATGCGGCTAAGTGGAAGGTTTTTCGTCGTTGGTGTAGGGATCATTCTGTAGATATATTCGATCCCTCTATACCAGACATTGCAAACTTTCTAGTATACTTGTTTGACGAAATCAAACTGCAGCCTGTTACTATAAAGGGTTATAGATCTATGTTATCTGATACCTATGCACATCATGATAGTTTACAAATTGGATCTAATGTCTCTTTATCGAAGTTGGTTAGAAACTTTTCGATAAATAGACCCAGAACTCTTAGATTAATTCCTAAGTGGAATTTAGCTTGGGTTCTTCTTAAATTGAAGGAAAAGCCATTTGAACCTCTTGGGACAGTAGATTTCAAATTCTTATCTTATAAGACAGCTTTTCTCTTAGCTTTCTCTTCTGCTAGAAGAGTCAGTGAGCTTCATGCACTATCGGTGGATGATTCTCATTATCGTAGTGTTGGGAACACTATCACCTTCACTACTAATGTGGGTTTTTTAGCTAAGAATCAGGCTCCTAATAAATATCCGGAACCTATTGTTATTAAGGCTCTTCCGTCTTCAGACGGGCGTAGGCCTTTACTCTGTCCTGTTAGAGCATTACGTATCTATAAACAGAGATCTCAGTTTATCAGAAAGGGACGGAAACGTTTCTTTCTGTCTTTGATGCCTAATAGAAAGGACATTTCAGTCCATTCTATTGCTAGATGGATTCAGTTAACTATCCGTACTGCTTATGAAGATTTATCTTCTTCTCAGCAGTCTGTGCTTAAGATTTCTGCTCATGAAGTAAGAGCTCTTTCTACTTCCTGGGCTTATGCTAATAGTGTTGCTATTACAGATTTAATGAAGGCTGCTTATTGGTCTCAGCCATCCACATTTACAAATTTTTATCTCAGAAATATTGAGTCCATTTCTGGAGACCTGCATTGTTTAGGTCCGTTATCTGTTGCTCAGAATGTCGTCCACTAAACAGTTGCAACTATAGTTATGCAGGCTTTCTGTTCCGGCAGTGACTCCGTCCGGCTGCCCTCTTCGCTCTGGGCTATTTGACCCAGGGCAAGGGGAAGGGGGGGGGGGGCGGGTGTTCCCTTAGGTCACCTGCTTTATAGTGAAAAGCAAGGGAATGCCTCCTCCAAGTCAGTATTTCTGAGTCGCTTCCGGGATGGTTTTAAAGTGTAATATTAATGTTTAAATTCATTCATGTCTTATTTTTAAAGTGTAGCACGGTGTGAAGCATTTGTATATGTCAAGTGTCAAACGGGCTTTAATATACAATACTCGGACACTTTTAAATGACTATAAAGAGTCTCAATTCTCTGGACTACTTTATTTATTGGCTTGTTTTAAAAATAATTAGTATAAGGGTTATACTGGATGTTAATAGAGAACATGAATGTTATTGTGCTCAATTATTAAGGGTAGTGTATCTTTCTAATTTAATATTAAATAAGAAAGATACATGTAAAGCCTAATACTCCTTTTCTCCTTAAGGGGTTACCTCTTTACTATATAGTTGAGCTTATTGGATTTTCCTCTATGTCCTAGGCCCTCCAGCCTGTTTACTATTCAGCTAAGTCTGGGTCATTGGTACAGTATAAAAATGTTAAAAAATTTATAGTAATTTATATATTTTTTATACTTACCAATGACCCAGACGGGGATGGCCCTCCCTGGAGTTGGGAACTCTTGCCTCCCCGCTGAGTACATAGCGCTGACCAGGCACTGCCAGTAAGAATGATAATTGGCGCCAATTTTGGGACGTCTGCGTCACTGCGCATGTGCAGTAGAGGCGTAGTATGGAGGTCCTTTAGGACATGATTTCTTTTTGTTTTGGATGCAAATTTTGGGGATTGGGGGGCAAAATTTGTGTTTGGCCCTGGTTTTGTTAGAGTTAGCACCAGCTAAGCTAAGTCTGGGTCATTGGTAAGTATAAAAAATATATAAATTACTATAAATTTTTTAACTTTCATGATTACTACTGAACAGTTATGCCTATAACAACACATTCACACCAGTAGGGTGAGATGTTATAAATAAAATATTGTGAAATCCAGTTCAAATCAAGAAAAAGAAATGAAAAAAGCCTGAGATTTTGCCCTTTACCCATCGCATATGATATCTGCAGAACTGTGATCACAAATAAGCCTACATTGAATGATTTGATGAAATCTCACCCCTAAATCTGGTTATATTTCTTCAATTTTGTTAAAATCATTATGTTAGGGGAAACATCTTACAACGAACCAATAGATGCAAAGACTTGATATTTGGGATTTAGCTTCCTGTTGCAATGTAGATTAAAGTTTGTTCAAAGGAAGCTTGGAGAGAAATATTTACTATTATAATTGGATGGGGAAGATGTTTGACACTGCCCAATTTTACATTTTAGAACCCTTGAGCCATAAATGAAATCAAGCTTACATTATGAGTGGGTGATATGCAAGAAAATTTAGTCAGTAGGCATGTGGGTTCTTACAAAGGCTAAAAGTAGAAAAAATCTTTGACTGTCATTTTTCCATGAACTGCACAGAACAAGGACTTGATGTTTGGAATGGCACATCCTTTGGAGGAAAATAATCAAACTGGTGCATCCTTAGAAGGAGACTAATCAAAGTGGTCAAAAAATTCTTTATCTCTCGTATTATGAGGCCTCCATATGAAAATCCTTCATTTTAACACTGTGGGTAATGGGAAAAACAGTTATAAAAATCATCATCTTACAACCATCAGTCCAAATGCTTTCACACTTTACTTATATCACCCTGTAAGGTTCCAAGACAATGTAGTCTCTGCTTTGGCTGCTTATATCCCTGTAGATAAGTTTGAAGATGTTTAGGCTCCATCACTTATATTGTCCCGGGCTCTTACAACCTTATGCATGACTGTAACATAACAAACTTGGAATTGGTGCATAGGGATGCTGTACTAGACCCTAGCCAGTACCTCTTAAGCATCATGCTGCTCTAAGATTGGCCTAAAATGAGTCTACACCTATTTAATGGTTCCATCAGGGCAGTCCCTGATGATGTTTTGCATCATTTGAATGACCAGATTTTGCTGTTGCAACTTGACTTTTTCACTGAAGGTCACCCCAGACCAAATAACCTTGTCGTCCCTGCTTCTTTGTTTTATTCATCCACTAAAAAATGAAAGAAGTAGTACGGTAGATCCCAAGCAGTTGAGGTGGTGTGTCAAAGGCCATGTCAGTGCTGCAAATGATGATTGTTAGTCCCCTATCACCTCTGATCAGTGAAAGAATATCTTTGTTTGCAGATTGATGGTCAGAAATCAGATTAGACCCATCGGCTCTGGATAAAATTTATTCCTGTCTGCAATTATCATTCCACTGGCACATGGTGCCCCATCTGACTCAAGTTTCTGCAGACCAAAGTAGTTCTTGAGAGAAAAATAGACTTCTCTCCAAAGAGGCAGTTGAGGTCATCAAGAACACTTTTTCTCCCGAAAGTTCCTCAAAACTGTTCAGGGTTCCAAAGAGAACTTATAACCGGTCATTGATCTGAATATCCTCCCCTTCCACTGTCTATCATTGCTCCACACTTCATCATGAAGACAGTTTTGCCAGTCCAACAGTTTATTCACTGAGGAAAGTTTACCGCCATCATCGACAAGAAGGATGCTTATTCAATATACTGAAGCATCAGTCATCACAGAAATATCACCAGTTTGCAAGTTTAGGATTACTGTTGATCCTAGTTCTTTGGGCCTTCACACAGCTTATGGTACATGTTCTAGTATTTCATTGCACATAGTCTGTGGTGACTGTTTCCGCATATGTGGAGGCTGATATTTTAAGTTTCACTGTGATGTGGCCCACCTGAACCTTGGCTTGTAGTTTTCTTTGTCTGAGCATTCTATGCAGGTTGGTGACAGACCTCAGTCCCCTCAGTTGCTCGCCTGTCAGACCTATCCAGCATTTCTTGTTAACCCTTTACCCAACGTAATGGCAAAAACTGGCCTGTGCTATTCACAAAATTCACCATTCTGTTTTTTATTACTTTTTCATTTTTTGTCCCATAAACATAGCTTATGACCCCTCATTGGAATGAGCTCAACAAGCTCATTCCAATGAGGGGTCATAAGCTATGTTTTTGATGCCAAATATCAAAAAAATTAGTGCTTCAAAAATTTTATTTGCAAGTGTTGTCTGCTTTTCGTCTTAGGTAAAGGGTTAAGTCTCTGGAGACCACATATAAATCCTCTTCATCAGGTACTCAAGCTACCTCCATCTCTCAGTTGTCACCTTCTTCACAAGACAGACATTTAGTGAATGACGTGGGGAGTTACATCGGACCTTCCAAGTTTGAAGTCATGTCCTCACTGCAAATGCCAGTGATCTTGGATGTAGAGGAACATTAGATCCTCTCATTCTTCTTATTCTAGAAATTTGTCTCATAGAGCAAGCAGGCCTTAATATCAGTTGGTCAGAAAGAGTTTCCACAATGAGTCACACACTTGATTATTGTTTGATTCTATAATGCTTGGGACAATTCAACGGTTGCATGGTTTTGAAAATCAGGGTAGAATGCACTTGATTTCAGTATATGAGCTTGCAAGGTTTTGTCTGGCATTGCTGTGGTCTGTAAACACCTGGATATTAGTTTCTCACATTTCAGGACATTTCAGGTCATTTAAATGTCCCTGCCAACAAATGTTCAAGACAGCCAGACCTTTCTGTTCAACTCTGATTCTCCCCTAAATTCTTGCCCAAATCAGATCTTGCAATTGTAGAATCAAACTGATTACCCCTCTGTCTCCTCAAGAGGGTTTGGAACAACTGCAGACCTTTGCTAACAGCCTGCCAGTTTATTTCTTCGTACATCCTGACTTAACTTTGTTGAAGTCACCTGAGGAAAGATCATGACAATCTGATGTTGCTGTGTCCTGTTTCTCTTTTATCAAGGCCAATCTCATACGAATAGGATTTGGAAAAACAAAT
Source organism: Pictodentalium vernedei (assembly GCA_031216915.1). Classification (NCBI taxonomy): domain Eukaryota; kingdom Metazoa; phylum Mollusca; class Scaphopoda; order Dentaliida; family Dentaliidae; genus Pictodentalium; species Pictodentalium vernedei. Next base: position 150,435,655 of record CM062291.1, on the reverse strand, counting down.
AGAAAATTAATGACAATCTGCATGAAGACAGGGTTAATGCATTGAAACAATGTAGATACACCATGATAGAGCTCATGACAGTGATGTTTAATGTGATGTGGTGTTGTGTTACCTGAGTTTGGTGGGTGATGTTGGAATATTGTTATCCTCGATGGGTATCTGGGTGGGATGGGGAAATCTCACCCGAGGGGCCAGATATTTGAGCCAGACACGAGGCTTGCTAAGTGTCTGTCTCAAATATCTTGCCTCGAGGGTGAGATTTATCCGTTCCACTCAGATACCCGTTGGGGATGATTTTTCTTCCACCATTTTAGGGGTGCGATGTCATTAATAAGAAAATACCATATTTTCCAGGAAAAAATATTTCTCAGTGTATTCAATCTAGGAGAAAACCAATAAGATATTCAGAAATCTTGTCGAGAAGTGTGGTATATATCAAAGGTATCAACTTCAAAACATGCAGACTAGCACCGCATGTTGAGCGTTAATGCACTGAAGCGACCTCAAATGAAATCAACATGCCTGCACACGTTATTTTCAGACTTGTACTTCAGTTTGACAGGGCGCAGTGATATCAGATGTATATTTCTCTCCGATAAACTGATAGAGCAATTTGAGGTGTGCTAAAGCTTTTCTTTGAGTGTTCTGGTTTCGATTTTCGTCTGTAAAGTCAGTCATATTTACGGAAGTAAAACAGTCTTCCATTTTGTTTGTTTATACATGTGCAGACCTGATTTGCGATAATTAAATAGTTCCAGTGCCAATTAAATATGCAAATAGCTTGGCCAAGTGGGTGGGTCGGGTGAGATAGGTGGGGGTGAGACAGGCATATCTCTCCCAGCTGTCCCACATGACTTTATATATATCTCGGTACCTTAGTGGTGGGAGAATAAAATGTCTTCTATAGGTGTCTCACATGGGAATCTCATATCTCCATCAGTAAGGGCTGGGAAAATATTATTATCCTCAAGTAGTTTTGGGTGGGATCTGCAAAATCTAACTCTCAGGGGAATTATTTGCACGTAGTCAAAAAACTTGTCTGGGGCAGATATCTTCCACCAGAGTTGTCTGAGCCAGGTGTTTCAAAATGCAGAAAATGATGAAATAGATGAAATAGTCTGGTGATCATTGAATATTCTTATAAGGATAGTCATGTGGGGTAGGTAAGATAGACCTGTCTCACTCAGGACACATGCACCTTAATAGGCAGGTGGGGGCAGAAATGTGTATCTCAGGTAGCTGTCTAAGACAGACATATCACAGTAGTAGCTGTGAGTCGGAAACTTCGCTTGGGTGATAATAGGTGGTAAGGAATAAAAATGTAAATAATAACAGGAATATTTAAATATCGATTCTTATTTCAGCATATGTGAATTTGGTCAGTTAATCAGGTCAGGAAGTGATCAGAGGCAGAGTATGTCACTTTAAATACAGATGATTGCATCAGTACCATAATTTGCAAAACATTTGCGTGTTTGTTTCCTCACTCCTACTGGACCATGCATGGAATCAGCATCAAATTGAGCATGTGTCCTCAATTGAAATGGTGTTTCCATTTGAAAGGGCAAAAGGGGTGGAATGGGGATAAAACATGTTTACATTAATTCCACTCAGTCATGTCTATACTTAGATTACATCCTTCAATTTACATCTACAATCTAATTGATTATCTCCCTTGATCTGCAATGGACAACTTTCTGCTGTTGGATGTGAATCAGTAACTTAAAATAAATTTTACTTGTTAAAATTTATATAAAGTAACTGATTCCCACCCAACAGCAGAAAGTTGTCCATTGAAGATCAAGGGAGATCTGCAATGGACAACTTTTTTCCACAAAGAAGATTTATACAGACCCACCCAATTTTCCCCATATTTATTGACGTTTTTGGCCTTAGTACTTCTAATTTGAGCTTTAATCTATTATATTGTATTTGACAGAGCTATGTGATTTCTGTCAAATGAGATATTTTTTTTTTGGGGGGGGGGGGGGGGATTAATGATACTTTCAACAACCAGGGTCACGTCATGTCAGGAGTCAAATGAGGTATAATAGACTTAAGACTCAGTTTATCACATGAATGTAGAAACATTATTGAATTTTTGTCAATTGATTATTCGTGTAAGCTGAATATTTCCTAGTGGCAAAGTGGCTATTCAACTTTCAGGGTTTCACAGTATTTACAAATAAATGGTGTAATGAATTACTTTTTAAGATTTTCCATAACCAGTTCATCTAAAAACATGTTGCAGTAGTTTGATTTATCTGGTGGCATATATCTAAGCTTCAGTACCACAGATACCTGTGTGAACACCAGTACGAGAAGCCAGACTTGTGGTAAACATGTTATTCTTTTACTAGTAAGATAGGACCTGGTAACCAATGCCTGGGGTCAGAGTCCCCTGAAGTGATCAGCAATGATTTGAACAATTGGCTGACCTTTACTTTATACTTGTGTTGCAGTCAGAATATAGACATAGATGCTGAAAGTGACCCTAAACAGAAATCAGTAGATATATATTCACTATCAGTTATCATAATTTATCCCATAAATGGCCCTTTATTCGAACAATAAAAGTCTTGGATAAATTTTTGCATTATTCACCTAGTAGAAGCTGCTGGTAGGGTGATACATTTTCCTCATAGGTTTAACACTGAAAGAATTTATTCCTATAGTAGAGACAGACTTGTTGACCTCTGACCTCTACCGCATTTGTGTTGTCATGACCTGTTTTATGTTTATGGGAGTCATAATGAACTGATGTTCATCAAACGTCCGTCACTGAAATGTTTAGTTTTAGAATATATGACACATTTCAACTCTGTCTAACAGTAAAACGAACAACAATTAACAAAGAAAACACCCCAGTAAATCAATCGAAATCAAGCATTGAAAAGTATACAAGTTCAATTGTGAAAGCTAGGGACATGATGAGTGATGTTTTATTTTCCATATTAGGAAAGTGTAAATAAACAAATGCACGTGTCCTCTGCTTTGTTTATAAAACTCAAGTTGAATCGACAATGAAAAAAACAACAACAATAGACAACAACAATAAGAAAGATAAACATTGTTCATTTAATAAAGTATTTTTGCAACTTTAGGTCAAGTTTGTTGTGAATTATTTTTAGACAGAAATGTATCACTGCACCTTGTTTATTTTTGGCAGTTTTTCTTGTCAATCAAATTGGACCTCACTTCTCGCAGTGTTTTGTAGGGAGTAACAGCATGATTTTGCTGTGAATGCCCTGTAAATGATTTATCAGATAAACAAAATAAACGTATAGTGTTTTCAAGTAAAACATTTATTCTATTCGTTGGATTAAGAATGAAACCAGAGGCTCATCGGTTTCATTCTTAATCATACTCATAGAATAAATTTTTTACTTGAAAACACTACATGGGTATCTGCCCACTGGGGATCTCCAGTAAGTTCTGTTGTGCTTATACAATCTCCCGTGGGATTCACCAGTAAGTCATGTTTTGCTTATAGACCATAGAAGACAACTTTTGTTTTATTCAGGCCTTGAGTCTAATTTGGGGACCACACAGACTTGCCAAGCCAGCTGCAGTTTAGGCACATTGAAAAAAAACATTTTTGCAATACTGTCTGGAATGCCTTTTCTAGGTTTCTCTGGGCTGTATTGGTGTTTCAGAAAAGCTGTGGGATCTTATTCCAATAACTTTCTGCTGCCAAAGAACAGATCCCCCAACATGCAGTCTGTAGGTAAGTTAAATTATAAGTACCTTGCCATTTGTTTCTAGACAAGTCTTGTTTGCCTGTACAGGCAGCCAAGACCTTTCTAGAAACAACTGTGAAGCTATGGGATGCAGACTGTCAATGAGTAGCAAAAACGTACACACACACACCCAATCCTTTGCGGGTGAAATCCAACAGAAAAGGCCAAGAAAGCATAAAAACAAACCATTCCATATAATTTGGGTACATTACTGTAATTTGGAGACATTGATGTGAGTTTGACTGCATTTAAAGGCCTGGTTGTGCTGGGAAAATAGGACCAGATGAACAATGTCTAGGGTGGGGGACTTTGTTGACTACCTTTTTTCTTCAATGTTTCCAAAAATAAAATCATTTTTTAGAGAACTTTAATCCTTTACCCAATGCACTCGCTCTCAGAATGTTAATTATTTTTCCAAAAGGTTTCAGCAAAACCATACCATGTGACCCTCATTGTAATGAGCTAGACATCCTCTTTCCAATGAGGGGGTCACATGATATGTTTTTGTTGAAATTTTTTAGAAATTAATTTTAAGTTCAACTTGACAACATCAAGTATAATGAGCTATTGGGATGGGTTGCGATCTGTTCTCTGTCCGTACCTCTGTCTGTATGTCTGTATGTTCCTCTGTCCATCCACAATTACTTTAGCACACACTACAGGCTGCAGCACTCACCCGATCAGTTCCAAATTTCATATGTGGCTTTGGGGCGATGTCTAGATGGGAGCTATCAAATTTTTCTGAATTTTATTGAGAAACATGGCCGCCAGTGGCCATCTTAGATTTGGCATATAAATTGTCAACAGTTCCATTGGCACACCATACAGGCTAGATCTCTCACCCTATTTTTTTCAGATTTCATATATAGCTTTGGTGTGATGTCTAAATGGGAGCTGTCAAATTTTTCTGAGTTTTGTTGGAAAACATAACCGCCAGCAGCCTTGGATTTGGATCTAAATTGTGAACAATTCCATTAGCACACCCTACAGGCCGCATCTCTCACCCGATCTTTTTTGAATTTCATGTATAGCTTTGGTATGATGTCTAGATGGGAGCTATCAAATTTTTCTGAATTTTGTTGAAAAACATGGCCACCAGTGGCCATCTTGGATTTGGAATATGAATTGTCAACAATTCTATTAGCACACCCTACAGGCCTCATCTCTCACCCGATGTTTTTCGAATTCCATATGTAACCTTGGTGTGATGTCTAGATGGGAGCTATCAAATTTTTCTGAATTTTGTTGAAACACATGGCCGGTAGTGGCCATCATGGATATGACATGTAAATTGTCAGCTATTCCATTAGCACACCCAACAGGCCACATCTTTTCCCCGATGTTTTTCGAATTTTATGTGTAGCTTTCGTGTGATGTCTAGATGGGAGCTATACAACTTTACAAAATTTTGTTGTAAAATATGGCTGGAAGTGGCCATCTTGGATTTGGCATATAGATTGTTAACAATTCCATTAGCACACCCTACAATCCACACCTTGTACCCTGATCTTTTTCAAATTTTATATGTAGCTTTGGTGTGATGTCTAGATGGAAGCTATCAAATTTCTCTGAACTTCATTAAAAAGCATGTCCACCAGTGACCATCTTAGATTTGGCATATAAATTGTCAACAAATTTCATTAGCGCACTCTACAGGTCGCATTCCTCACCTGATCTTTTTCAGATTTCATATGTAGCTTTGGTGTGATGTCTTTTTAGCTCATCTTGACAAAGTCAAGCTGAGCTAATCTCATTGCTTCCCGTCCGCCGTCCGTCGTCCGTCAACACCATGTTTTGGTCTTCTCCTCCAAAGCCACTGGGCCAATTCAAGTGAAAGTTTGTGTGAGTGATGGTCCCAAAGGGGCATTTCATTTTTGTTCAACTCAGCATGCCCAGCCCCATAGGGAGGGAGTGGGGGAAAATGCACCAAAATATTTTAAAAATCTTCTTCTCAAGAACCAGTGTGTACAATGACTTGATATTTGCTATGGAGCTTCCATATGAGGTGTAGAATCAAGTTTGTTCAAACGAAGTTCGTGAAGTAATATTTGGCTTTGTAATAGGAGGGGTAAGATTTTTGGCCCCGCCTAAAATTTCTATTTTCTGAACCGATGGTCCGGTATGAACCAAATTTGGTTTGTGGTATTATTGGGTCATAAGTACATGACCCATGCAAAAAAAAAAAATTCCCGCATCCCCATGGGAACCCTGGTAGCTAAAAATAGAAATATTTTCAAACACCCATATTTCCCAAACCCCACAGAACAGAGAGCTTTTATTTGGTATGAAGTATCCTTATGACCAGTAGAATTGAATGGTAAAAAAAAATTGCCATCGGTTATGTTAGGGTGTTCTGTAATGGGCATCGAAAAAATGCTGAGTCAGCATATTTGCAAAAATTTAAAAAAATCTTTTCTCCAGAACCAATCATCAGAATCTTTTGATATTTGGTATACAGCATTCATAGGGGGGTCAGATAAAAGTTTGTTGAAATAAAGCTCATTGGTTCATATTTGGGCTCTCTACAGGAGCCCAAAGTTTTAACATAGGGTAATATGGGGAATATTCTTTAAAAATCTTCTTCTTCAGAACCACCAGTCAGAATCTTTTAATATTTGGTATACATCATTGTTATGAGGGTCAAATTCTAGATTGTTCAAACCAAGTCCCTGGGGTAATATTTGGGCTTCCTACGGAAGCCCAAATTTGATCTTTGTTCAATATGGAGGGTAATTTAAAAAAATCTTCTTCTTCAGATCCATCAGTCAGAATGCTTTGATATTTGGTATGCAACATCTCTATGGGGGTCAGATTCAAGTTTGTTCAAATCAGATCCCTAGGTATATATTTGGGCTCACTATGGTAGCCCAAATTTTTACTTAGTGCAATATGAGAAAATTTCTTTAAAAATCTTCTTCTTCAGATCCACCAGTCGGAATGCTTTTATATTTGGTATACAACATCTCTAGGGGGGTCAGATTCCAGGTTGTTCAATTCGAGTGCCTAGGTTAATATTTGGGCTCCATATGGGAACATGAAATTTAACTTAGTACAATATGAGGGAATTTCTTCAAAAATCTTCTTCAGATTCACTTGTCAGAATGCTTTCACATTTGGTATACAACATCTCTAGGGGGGTCAGATTCAAGTTTGTTCAAATCGGATCCATAGGTCAATATTTGGGCTCGCTATGGTAGCCCAAATTTGAACTTAGTGCAATTCGGAGAAATTTCTTTACAATTTCTCTTCTTCAGATCCAACAGTCAGAATGCTTTCATATTCGGTACACAACATCTCTAGGGAAGTCAGATTTAACTGTGTTCAAATCAAGAGCCTGGGTTAATATTTGGGCTCTCTATGGGAGCCGGAATTTGCCATTTTGCTGAAGAATTAAAAATTTTGTATTCAGTACCTTCTAGAGGTACTAAGATTAATCCACATAGGTTGTATCAAGGGGCTTCATAGGGGAGCTCTACATTTTACTTATGATCAACTGAAGAAAAGGCATGATGCCCAGAGTATTTTTGTCACTCCTGAGGGACTCAAGGATTGACAGTGTAGCCTATGGAGATGGCTTGCTTAATGTAGACTCATTCTTGGACTCTGTTTAAATTGTGTTCTGTACAAGATGAGCGCTTCAGGCTCCGTGGGGCCTCTTGTTTGTAGAAACTAGAGCAAATGACTTGGAATTACTGGAACATGCTATTTAGTTTAGTCCCTTCTTGGTCAAGTTGAGCTGCAGTGTCACTGACACTTCCATTTTTCAACTGCTCACTTTGTAAATTTAGTAGTCGGCTGTGGCAGATTTGTTAGGTAAAGGGTTAAGAAATCACTTGTCAGGCTAATCCTTCACCTAACAAATCAGCAGAATCTGTCTGCGTAATTTACAAATTAAGAAGTTTAAAAAAAATTTTTTTTCTAAAAATACCAACAAAACCATATCATATGACCCCCTTATTGGAATGAGCTTATTCCATTGAGGGAGTCACATGATATGGTTTTCTTGATATTTTTTTTTAAATTTGAAAAAAAAAACAATAATTAAAATAATAGATATTGATATCCTGTGCATTGGGTAACGGGTTAAGAGTTATTGGTATTGGCAGTTTCTGTTGCTTTTTTTTTTTTCTTTTCCATACTTTGATCACTCAATTTTGCGTCATATTGTAGAACAAATTTAGTAACAACAAAAATGAGCATCGCATGATTTTCTCCTTTATTCTATTTTTATTGAAATCAGTACATAAACTTGTCTCTGTTCATGCAAAATTTCCATTTGTCACCCAATATTGCTCATAAAATACTGATGAACTGCCATTTAAAACATGTTTATACCCAATGTTTTACCTGTTTAATGCTTGTTCTTAGATGACACTGTCAAAGAACAGGTATAAATTCTCTTCTAAATTAATGATACTAAAAAATGTCCCATGTTTTGCATGGTTTTATTTTCTGAATTCATTATTACTTATGGCTATGGTGTTCATTCATGCCAGTTTATTTTTTTTTATTCCAGCTGTAGTCATTATGAATTTGAGTACAGTGGTACCGACTTAATTGGATATTTGTTAATTGAGTAAAACTTCCAAACATAAAAAATAATTACCATTCCTTCAGTCCAACTTTGACCTGTTACAGTCTTCAGAACAAACTCCAAGTTCTTGAATAAAAAAATATTGTAATGTGAAATTGCTCTGATGATCACAGAATTCCACTTAGACCTGTTCAGCCTCAGTATATCCAACACAGGGATTTAATCTTTTATATCTTGTTTGACAGAGCTCTGTGAGAAGAAGATATAGTAGAATAAATGCTCACTTTTTCATCAGAATACAGGAAAATGACCAATCCCTGTTAATTGAATACTCCTGTTAACCCATTACCCAACAAACAGGATATCTATTGTTTTTTCAAATTTAAAAAAAAAAATTCAACAAAACCATACTGCATGACCCCGGATTGGAATGAGCTCATTCCAATAAAGCATCACATAATATAGTTTTTTAAAAATTAAAATCTTCAACCAGTGCTAACCCTGCATGTGTAGAGTTAGTATGTTGGGGAGCTGACAGTTGCTTGCCATTGCTCAGTGGTTCTGCCTGGGAACTACGGCTTCCTCCACCCATAAAACTGTTATGGTCATGATTAGCCATTGTGCAGAAATATGTGACCAACCAATAAATAAATAATAAATACCTAAATAACATGATGGGAGTGCAGTGGCTTATTGATTAGAGCATTGGACTTTAAACCGAAAGGTTGACTGTTTCAATTCTGACTCACACCATCTGCACTGTGTCCTTGGGGAAGACACTTTATCCCAATACCCACATGGGGGGCATGGTGGCATTGTATGCTGAGGCATTCTGCACATCGATAGTGCACTTGCCTTCAACCGCTGATAACTCTGTTTGCAAATTCAGCAGGTGAAAAAAAACATATTTTTAAATAAAAAAAAATCTCAACAAAACTATTTCATGTGACCTCTCATTGGAATGAGCTTGTTGAGTGCATTCAAATGTGGGGTCACATGATATGGTTTTGTTGAATTTTTTGGAAAAATGTGAAAAATAATTTTTAAAATAACAAATTTTGATATTGTCTGAGTTGTGTAAAGGGACAAGGCTGTAATAATACCTGTAGCCAATACTATAAAATGTTTAGAATTGTATTTTCTAGAATTGTATTTTCTACCTATTAATTTAACTGACTAAAATGAATCATTAGCATTTTAAAAGATATGTAAATTTGCCAACTGGCAAATTGCCACATCTTTGAAAATGCTAATGGTTCATTTCAACCTATTTAAAGTCATAACTAGAAAATACAATTCTAGAAAATACAACTGTAAAAGTTTTATAGTATTGGCCCCTGGCAGTAAGGACAACAACAAATAGGTGTGTTTCATGTCACATACCAGAGAAATGTAAAGGAAGGAAGTTTTTAATACTTTTTTAAAGCATTTTTAGCTCATTCATTTTCCATTGCAAATTTGTCTTCAGGAAAGGCTATTTGCCTCCAATCCACTAAAATGCCTAACAAGATTTTAACAAAATGACATTGCTATGAATGCATAGGTATTAGTAAAAATTCCATCTGTGAACTCAATAAAAAGTGAGGGATCAACTTGTAACTTTCAATTTAGTATTTGTTTGTCTATATACTATTACCAACCACTTGAACAATATCTTTCCACACTGAACGCCTGTGTGGATGGGTGTGTGTGTGTGCTTGTGTCTGTGCATTCACTTGTGTGTTTTTGTGTCTTTCTTGCAGGAGCTCACAATTGTTTTTCTTATGCCCACATCCAGTACTTTTTCAAACCTAAATGCCCAGGTCTTGATGCACAAAGTACTTCTGCCAACAAAACTGAACAGGAATTTAAGAAAGGAACAAACACAGGTCATATTAACATACAAGTGCAATGGTTTTATGACATTTTGGCCTTAGTACATTTTGCTCCTAGATGTTTCACATGCAGGTCACATCATTGATGTTCAAGTATCTACAGGGATTCTATGACATTTTGGCCTCGGTACATTTTGCTCCAGAATGTTTTAGCCCTTCATGTTTTGGCCTGATTGGAGCTCACAGTCTCCAAGGCCAAAACAAAGCAAGGTTGAAACATCTCAAGGCCAAAATGTGTATGGCCAAAACATCCAAGACCAGCTGGTGGAACGTGAGAAAAATATCATCTACCTCCATGAAATATCAATTTACTACAGCTAGAAATAGGATTCCTGGAGTGGGATAAGGCACCATCTGCAATGCTTTAGCATTGCAGATGGTTCCTTGTTTCACTCCAGAGACAATGTGCACCAAAAACATAAATGTATAAACTGAAAAGCTTGCATCTACCAGGGTCCAACAATCATTTTTTTTCTACGGATACTGATGCTGTTTGTTTTTAGCTCACCTGACTTTCAGTCAGGGTAGCTATAGTGATCACTCACCGTCCGTCGTCCATGAACATAGTGTTTGCATCTTCTCCTCCCAAACCGCTAAAGCAATTTAATTGATATTTGAGATAATAGTTTGTTATGACATCGCAATTTGATTTTGTTCAAATCAAGTTGCCTCGCCCCTCGATAGGGCCACGCCCAAAAAGTGTGCTTAAATCTTAAAAAATCTTCTTCTCATGAACTAGCAGTAGCAGAGACTTGATATTTAGTGTGCAGCTTCCTTTTGAGGTGTGGACTCAGATTTGTTCAAGAGAAGTTCAAGTAGCTATATTTGCCTTCTTTATGGGAGGGGCAAGAATTTTCGCCCCGCCCAAAATTTCTATTTTCCAAACTAAGAGGCAGATTTGAACCAAATTTGATATGAGGGCTTATTGGCTTGTAAGTACTTAATTTATGCCAAAAAAGATTTTCCTATTGCCCCATCGGAACTGCAGGAGCTAAAAAATAGAAAAAAAATTAAAATGCCCATATCTCCAAAACTGCACAGCACTGAGAATTCTTATTTGGTGTGAAGCTTCATTAGGGCCAACAGAATGGAATGGTCTAAAAAAATTGCTATCGGTTTTATCATGGGGTACTTTTTGGGGGGTGCAGAGTCAGCATTTTTTAACACTGTGGGTAATGGGAAAAACATTTAAGACTACTTTTCTCCCGAACCACTGCTCCAAAAGCTTTCAAATTTCACATATAGCATCTTTGGAAGATTGTTTCACACGTTTATTGAAAGCAAATCCCTGGGTCTATATTTGGGCTCTCTATGGGAACCCAAACGTTTAAATTAGTGCAGTATGAGGAATATTCTTTAAAAATCTTCTTCTTCAGATCTACCAATCAGAATCTTTTGATATTTGGTATGCAGCTTGCTTAGGGGGGGGGGGGGGGGATTCAAATTAGTTCAAGCCAAGTCCCTGGGTTCATATTTGGGCTCACTGTGGGAGCCCGAATTATAACTTAGTTCATATGAGGAATTTTCTTTAAAAATCTTCTTCCGTTCCAGCAGTCAGAATGTTTTGATATTTGGTATGCAGCATCCTTAGGGGGGTGAGATTCAAGTTTGTACAAACCATGTCTCTAGGTTTACATTTGGGCTCACTGTGGGAGCTCGAATTGTAACTTAGTTCAAAATGAGGAATTTTTCTTTAAAAATCTTCTTCAGATCCAGCAATCGGAATGTTTTGATATTTGGTATGCAGCATCCTTAGGGAGATTCAAGCTTGTTGAAGCCAAGTCCCTGGGTTCATATTTGGGCTCCCTGTGGGCACCCGAATTATAACTTACCGGTAGTTCAAAGTGAGGAATTTTCTTCAAAAATCTTCTTCTTCACATCCACCAGTCAGAATCTTTTGATATTTGGTATACAGCATCCCACTGGAGGTGAGATTCAAGTTTGTTCGAGCCAAGTCCCTGGGTTCATATTTGGGCTCCCTGTGGGAGCCCGAATTATTACTTAGTTCAATATGAGGAATATTCTTTAAAAATCTTCTTCAGATCCAGCAGTCAGAATGCTTTGATATTTGGTATGCAGCATCCTTAGGGGGGTGAGATTCATGTCTGTTCAAGCCAAGTCCCTGGGTTTAGATCCACTGGTAAGAATCTTTGGATATTTGGTATAAGCTTTCTTAAAAGGGGCAGATGCAACTTGTTGAAATCAATTCCCTTGGTTGATATTAGGCTACCATGTCAGGTAGCCATGCCCTTAGGCCCCCTGGGGCCTCTTGTTTTTGTTTATTGGGGTTATATGACACTTTCAACAGCCAGGATCATATTGTGTTGTGCAGTTGTACAGGTGGAAGGGGCCTGAATACCCTAAGAGCAGTTGAAGGAAAATGCACCATCGACTGCAGTATGCCTTAGTACCCAAAGCTACTGTGCGCTAACTTGTCAATCAGGATTAAGTGCCTTACTGAAGGACAGAATGCAGATGGTGCGATTCAAGATCAAACCATCCAACAGCTGTTAATTTTATTTTATGAGTCATGGGCCTCAAGCTTAGGGAATTTTCACCCACGTTATCTTGAAGTTGATAAATATTTTATTTCGACATTTGAGTAACACACTCAATCTAAATCACAGCAAAAATATGTTCTCAAATATAAAATGATAATTTTCAATTTAAAGAGGTGACTGGCAATTTTAAACAAGGAGCTTAATTAAATTATTTATACTTTTCAGTCCAAGTAAAATGAATGACAGTTTGGACTCCACACGAATTGATGATGAACATCGACTGATTGCAAGATATGCTGCCCGATTAGCTGCTGATGCCCACAATGCTGTAAGTAAAGCAATTATGTGTTCAGTCCATTTCGTGTCCATAAATCAGTTATCTTCTGAAATTGTGGAGATGCTCAAAGGAAGCTTTAAAATACAGATGTCTAATTGTTATATTCACCTGTCATTCCATCCCATTGGGCTGTAACTGAATTGCGGGCCTTCAGTTGCCATACAATCAAACTTGCCTTATCTACTGTTTTAAATTTTTCTATTATAGCCATACATGGCAGGAAGAAACAGTGGAAAAGCTGCTTTATCACCTTGTCAGGGCATTATAAATGTCCATGCACTTTTGTAAGGTTATGACTTTCTTATAATTTCTAAACTGGTAGAGTGCTAAATTATTTTTGACCATCAAAATTGGTGCAGTTGTCTTTGCTTTGTTATTATTCATGGGAGAGTGCCTGTGGGCACTCTCCCATAAATTGTAACAAGGCAAATCCTAACAAACTAAATAATATCAATTCAAAGATAATAAGAAGCACAGCCACTGAATTTGAAGTCTTTAAACCTTTACCCAACGAATCGCCCGCATCCGCCCGCGTAATATGCAAATTCAGCAGTTGAAAAAATATTATTTTTCAAAAAATTTCAACAAAACCATATCATGTGACCCCTCGTTGGAACGAGCTCGTCGAGCTCGTTCCAACTAGGGGTCACATGATATGGTTTTGTTGAAATTTTTTGAAAAATTTGAAAAAATGCTATTTAAAATAATAAATTTTGATATCGTCTGCATTGGGTAAAGGGTTAAATTGCAGTACCTGCACTTTAGAATAGAGCCCAAATATGGGCTTCCAACACTCCACCAGTTAATAATTACATTTTTATACCACCCACTTGAAAAGTGGGCGGTATGTAGCATTCATGGTGTCCGTACTTCCGTACTTCCGTACGTCCGTACGTCCGTGACGCTTTGGGGGTACACATCTGCTATCCGCTACTCCTCTTAAACCAGTGGGTGGATTTCATTGAAACTTACAGGCATTCTTTTCTATACATTATAGATGTGCACCTCCTATTTTGCTTTCAGGTATTTTTATTTTTTACTCTTTCCCAAAGGGCGAAATGAACTTAGCCAAATTGTTGTGATGCTTTAGGGGGGTACACTCCTGCTATCCGCTACTCCTCTTATACCAGTGGGCGAATTTCATTGAAACTCTCAGACATTCTTTTATATACATTATAGATGTGCACCTTCTATTCTGCTTTCAGGTATTTTTATTTTTTCATCTTGCATGCTCTTTGTAATATTTACCCTTTCTCATATTGAAAATTGCTCTCATGTTTTCGGAGAACATACAGATGTGCTGTGTATATTAAATACTTTTTTACTGTTGTGAAATGTTTCTTGGTTGGAGTGGGTGGTATCTTTAGTGAGCAGTGCTCACAGTAATTCTAGTTCTCAACTACCGCTTCCAACTTTCTCAACAGATTTTTGTCGTGTTTGGCAGAAAGTATCTACAGGATGTGTTTTATCATTGTGGAATTCTTGTCACTGACTTTACTAGGGTTATGATTCTTGAGCTGTTGTTCAATGATTAAACTATAGCACACTATTGTTTGAAATATTCCTCATAAATACATCAACAGATTGTGGCAAAACTTGGTAGGAAGTATTAGTGTGAACTCTTGTTGAGAATTAATTTATTTAGCTTGTTTTAGGAGTGAACTTCTTAACCGTTTTTACAAGTATTGTTCAAGAATGACATTCACCTTGTCAGTTCATTGAAATGTGTTGGTAGAGACTGTAATTTTTAATGTTGTGATTGGCCAATTAATATTTTCAATTTACAGCCTTAAGTTGCAGGTTAAATATGTTATTCACCTTACACATTCAGTGAATGATATTTAATATTATAAAATTTTGACCTATCAAAGTACAGGACAGCAAAATCAAAAAAGTTAAAATTATGGCCTAGACAAATCTGTTTCTCAGGCCCTCCCACATGGTCCTTTTGACTTCCACATGCTCTCATTTTATAACCAATGCAAACTTAAAAAAAATAAAAATGAAATGGTTTATGTCTGATATTTTACCCAAGTTAATAAAATGGATAAATTTGTCCCTTGAGTGCAACAAAGCTTTGCAATGCTTTAGCATTGCAAAGCCTTCTTACACTCAAGGGACGAACTACACTACCTCCCATGATAGTCTGTAGGCCTAAAATATAAAACAATCCAAGAACATGAACTTTTGATGACAAAGAAATAATTACAAAAATATAAAATAAAAGAAATAGAAGATCTACTTTGTGGTGCCTGTTCCTGTAAGTGCACTTTATGATAAATGTTGAAGAAAATAATTGTAAATTGTAAATTTTTGTTAAAACTGTTTTTTTTTATTTCCTTAGTAATTAACATAATGAACAATAAAATTATCCCATTCATTTCCAAACACTTTTCTAAGGAGCGACAAAATTCCTGTTTCACTACATTGTAAATATTACATGTATATTTAGTCACTGGAATTTCAAGATGTTAAATTTCTTGTAGAAATGTCAAGAACCATGTGTTTTCGAGTATTCTGCTATCAATTTCCAGATGTTAGAAATGGAGATTGAAAAAGAAAAGGTAAAGTGTTTGCGTGTGCATGAGTTCCCTCACCTTCACTGCAATAACAATTCACCCACCTTAACGTGGTCATGAAAGATTTTAGCTTTTAGACTTACTTCCTTTTTTCCTGACTACTAGGTTATCACATAAAATTACTTTGTGTTATATATACAAATATAAAAAAAAAGTTTTATTACTTTCCAAAGTGTGATTTACTGGGATTTCCGGGTTTGATTATAAACGATAACTTCACAAGTGAATTATGCAATCAATAAATTGTGTCATGTATCCGTGGCGCGCAAACAAATACGCTTTGCCATGGATGTAATGGGGACTTCATTTTTTTTATTTGTTTTTAACCCTTTACCTAATATGAAAAGCAGACGACACTTGCAAAAAAAATTCTTGAATAGCTATTATTTTCATTTTTTGTCTCAAAAACATAGGTTATGACCCCTCATTGGAATGAGCTTGGCAAGCTGGTTCCAATGAGGGGTCATAACCTATGTTTTTGAGATAAAACATGAAAAAATAATGAAAATTAATTGGCGATTTTTGAGAATAGTACTGGCCGGTTTTGGCCGTTACATTAGGTAAAGGGTTAAATAATATAATTATCGTTAATAATGAAAAGTAATAAACAGAGTAATCGCTTGACTGGACTGGTTACGTGAAATAATTCATTCGAAGTGAGGGACTATATTGTACAACGTCCCCCTCACCTTTCATGAATTATTTCACATAACCATTCCAGTCAAGAGATTACTCTCTATATAATCTATATGAAATATTTCTCTCCGAGGTTAACCCATACATATACAGAATGACACTCGCATGTGAATGGGTTAATTGATATGGCACGAGTGCCAGCATGGAAGGATAGAACAGGAGGTCGCAGGCCTCAAGTTTTATCCTTCTGCGATGGCACAAGTGCCATATTGATTAACCCATTCACATGCGAGTGTCATTCTGTGTTTATTACATGCCTTAACGTCTATAAAAAAAAATTATTAGAAGGACACTCAGCAGTACATTTGACAACTATCAACAAAAACAACACATTTTATTGCCAACCATATTTGCGAGGGGAACCTGTGTTACTATTTCGTCCCCTGAGTTCCAGTGTATTCTATGTGCCTACTGGCACATAGAACACATTGGAACTCAGAGGACGATTTTCAGCTGTAATTGTATTGCACGATTTATAGAAAATTGTAGTGAAAGTGAAATTTCGCTTCTATTTAAAATAGTCCATCAAAGATTTCCATTCCGCACATATGTGTGAAACAGATTTTCATTTTCTGCATGGTTTAGTGTTGCTGCAGATGAGGATTTCATTGAACAGGTGTGTATTAAAACCCTGTATGCATACATTTTTATCGAATGGGAAATTGCTGTTTAACAAATTGTGAGAAGAATCAGTAATAATTTAATCATACTAGGATTTCATTATTACTGGATCTCCCGACAAAGTGGATTTTGCAATTTGATTCAAATTAAAATTCTGTAGGATGATGCTGCTCACCGGGTTTACATGGAGCCTTCGATTGAAGGAACAGCCTTGAAACCATAATTTTTTCCCACAATGCAATAAGAAATTTAACCAATTCAGTCTTCTTTGACAGCGCTTATTCAGCTCTTTCAAACAAAACTGGATCTTTTAAATTCCAAGTTGCTTAACCCTTTACCCAGCATAATGGCAAAAACTGGCCAACTCTATTCACAAAAATCGCCAATTAATTTTCATTATTTTTTCATTTTTTGTCTCAAAAACACAGGTTATGACCCCTCTTTGGAACGAGCTCATTGAGTTTGTTTCAATGAGGGGTCATAACCTATGTTTTTTAGACCAAAAAGAAAACAGTTAGTTATTCAAGTGTCGTCTGCTTTTCATGTTAGGTAAAGGGTTAATGGGAAAAAATATCTGTTTGAAATTTTGACATCACTGTGCAGAGGGTTAAATTTGTCTTGCACTAAAATCACCATAATGGCTTTGATGAATAGTCACTTGGTCATCGCCAAATCTTTTAGTTTTTTAGCGAAACAAATTATTATGTCTCCTGGGAGTCATCTTTGGTAAATGCTTCAGACTGAAACCTAAACACAAACAATCTATCAACTACCCTCTTGCAAACACTGTGGGAATCCCTGAAAGTAGAAATGTCCATTTTTACTGCAGTAAACAAGTTCTTTTCACTGGTATAATTAGGACCTGTTGATCAGTGCCCAAGGTATCATTCCGCTAAAACAACCAACATTGTTGTAAAGAATTAGATTAAACTTGAATTTCTACTTAGGTTGCAGTCATGCTTTTGCCCTCCATGCTAAAAGTGTCCTTAACCCCCAAAAAACCAACCCCCTTTTGTTCTTCTCAGTAAATTTTTGCATGAATGGGGCACATGTGGTTTTCTTGGGGTGTTTTTGAAGTTAAAAGTTAGTGTGTCTTGGTAGAGGCATTTTTTCACACTTAAAATGAGATACATGTATAAAATCTTGATAGAATTTTCACAACACATGTAACATGCAGTCAAGAATTTTTACCACAGATACTAACTAAATTAGAAATAGGTGCACATATTATTTTAATTACTACAAAAAATTATAGGATTACCAGAGGTATACTGTTTTGTTATTCAACTACAATTAGATATTTACCAGAAGTGGGTTTTTTGTGCTAACAGTTAAAGTTACATACATGTATGAACTCCCCTTGTCGTACATATTTTGCCAGATTGTCATCAAACAAATTTATCAGGGGCTTTTATCTTTACCTAGAATTATGGCCATATCTGGCCATCTCTATTAACAAAACAAATTTTATTATACCCCCAAAACATTTTCGAGAGGGTATATTTTCGATGTCTCCATCCGTCCGTCCGCACACACAAATGACTACTTATGTGGCTACGAGTTAGTAAAACAGGATGCTTATGTGGTTAAAGTCTGTTACGTGGCTAGCCACGTAACAGAATCTCTTATTGTGGGGGGTGGTTGGTGGGGTGGGGGGGGAGGTGGTTGGATAAATGTAGAGTAGGGTTAGGGCATTCTGGAGTGAGGTTTAGGGGTGGCGTGGGGGTCAGTGAAGGGGTGTTAGAGTTATGTGGCTAAGGTTAGGGTTAGGGGTGGGTAGGGTAGGGTTAGGATCAATAAAGGGTAAAATTGACCCCCAAAAATTTTCCCCCGAAAAACTTGTTTTATTATGTTGGACATGTGTTTTAGGTTAGCCACCTAACTTGTCCGTCCGTCCATCCATCCATCTGTCTGTCCATCCGAACATTTTGTATTATAACTCGAGCATCAGTTGTCGGATTTTAATGTTCTTTGGTATGGTGATAGGGCAGCTTGGGGGAACAGATACCCTCATACCTAGTGTTTCCTCCATTCATGTTTGGTATAGTTATGGCCCCTGTTTGTTTTTGGCCTCTGCTTCTGACTTAGGTAAATTATACCATAGCCTATAGGGCAAAGTGCTGCCCAATTGCTTTTTAGTTCATTATTTTTCTGCGGCCCAGTGCTTGCAGGGGAGGTTGCATGACATTTTAACCTCTACATATCAATATATCCATATAAATATGGATGACACAAGAATTATAGAGATTTGGGTTCCAGACCATTTAAAATTGTATCTCCGCACCAATCGATTTCAAATATTATTTGCTTATTACTAATGTCAAAATACAGGTCAAGTTCTATTTGGAGGTTCACTCCGACCATTCTTGCAAGAGTTATGCCTCTTTTTGAATTAAAAAATCACAAATTTCCCAATTTCAGCTTTATACTTACTGTCCAGTGCCTGTAGGGGAAGTGCTGCCCAATTTTTTTTAGTCCACTATTTCTGTACTGCCCAGCGCTTGCAGGGGAGGTTGCATGTCATTTTAAACTACATATCAATATGACCATATAAATATGCATGCCAATTTCAGCTTTATTCTTACTGGCAGTGCCTATGGGCGAAGTGCTGCCCAATTTTTTGTAGTCCACTATTTCTGTGCTGCCCAGTGCTTTGTGGGGAGGTTGCTTGTCATTTTAACCTACTACATATCAATATAACCATATAAATATGGATGCCAATTTCAGCTTTATTCTTACTGGCCAGTGTCTTACAGGGGAAGTGCTGCCCAATTTTTTTTTAGTCCACTTTCCCCATTTTTTCTAGTCCACTATTTCTGTACTGCCCAGTGTTTGCTGGGCAGGTTTAAATGTCATTTTAACCTACTACATATCAATATATTCATATAAATATGGACGACACGAGAATCATAGTGTTTTTTAATTCCGTTCATTCAAAGTTGTTTGGATGAACCAATTCTCTTCAAACGTTCAGAAGTTATTTACTTACATGAAAGTCTGACTTTGCTACCTTCGGGAGCATCAGCACATGTGTTAGCATTGCTCTTGTTATTTTTGCCTCAAAAACATAACTTGTAATCCCAACATTGGAACAAGTTCATTGAGCCCTTTCCATTGAGGGGTCAAAAGCTTTGTTTTTGAGGGAAAAAAATCAAGTTTTTTATTTATTCGTAACATTTTTTGCGAATGTTGCCTGCTATTTGAGTGAGTTAAAGGGTAAGATTAAATACTTAGTCATATATTGCAGTTTTCACCAGAAAGAATTTTCATAATACCATGGAACCCTGTCAATTGAATAGCCACTTTGCCAATGACAATGAAAATTAGTCAGCTAACAGGAATATTCAATTAAAAGGGATTGTGTCACATTCCTGTATTCTAGAGATAAACTTACCATTTATTCTATTATATCTTGTTTGACAGAGCTCTATGAGCTCTGTCAAACAAGCTATAATAGACTAAATGCCTGTATTGGATGTTGTACTGAGGCCAAATAGGTCTATAAACAAAGGAAAACTGCAGAGAGTCAGGGTAATTTCTCGACAAGTTACAAGATTTTTTATTCAATTAACAGGAGTTTACTCTATAACCTATATTCTATTAACAGGTCAAATTTGTACTGGAGGTATTGTAAATGGTTTTGTGTTGGGAAATTATATTCAATTAACAGGGTTATTCAGTTAAGAGATTTCCAATTAAGTGGGCTCCACAGTACATGTGAATTAGATTTTTCATCCACTGATAACTTCGCAATTTAGAAGTAGGTGCACATATTATTTTAGCTGCTATAAAAATGATTGTCTTACCAGGGATATACTTTCTATTCACCAACAATTACATATTTGTTTGGGCATTTAAAAAGCTTTTTTCCCCTCATTTTTGTTGGCATTCTGTTAACCCTTCACCCAGCGCACACAAAATCATTTGTTATTTCAATTATCTGTTTTTAAAATTTTTCAAAAAATTTCCACAAAACCGTATTATGTGTTCAAAAGTTTCATGGGTGGAGGATGTCAGAGTGCCCGGAAAGAACCACCAAGCATTGGTGCGCAGTTGTCAGTCTCTCAAACTCTCAAACATACTAACTCTGTATAAGCAGGGTTAGAAGCATTTGAAAGCAAGTACACCATTGATGTTCAGTATGCCTTAGTACACAGCGCCACCATGTGGGTAAACAGGATCAAGTGTCTTGCCCAAGAACACAACACTTGTCAGGATCAAACCATTTATTCAATTAACAGGGCTTTACTATGGTGAACAAGACAGATTCCAGCTTTCCTGATGTGAAAACCAATATATAATTCCGATATTTCACTGGTACAATATACACAAGATGATTTGGTTTTTGGTCACTGAACAAGTGGACATCTACCTATATGCTAACTTGCTTGACCAGGATAAACTTATGGAGCCAATAAGTAAAGTTGCAGTTCTTGGACTACCAAGCTCATTGAATGATAAGCTATGTTAGGTTGATAATTAATCTTCAGGGTGCTATTTAGTATTATAACATTAACCTTTACCCAAACAATTGGAACAAATCAGCCACAGCATCATATTAAAAATTCCAACAAGAGATGATCCTGGCTGTTGAAAGTGTCATTAAACCCCAATACATAAATATTAAAAATAATCATTCAAATTATAGTTTTCCAAAAATCTTGTTTTTGACCACCCATTTTAACATTGTAGAACTCATTCCATTGAGGCTCCATGAGTTCAGTTTTTTATGTGAAAAATAAAAACATTCAGTAATTTCAGTAACAGTATTGCAAGTGTAACCTGCAAGCAGGCCTGGACATAAATAGCTTTCATCGTAACCTGTTTACGCAATATAACATGGTGGTAATCTATAGGAATTTAAGCTTTATGATACTTTTTCATCTTTTCTGTTTTTACTATGCAAGGCATGTTTGTACTCTGTTTACATCTTAACAGAATTTCCACTGAAATAAATAGCAATAACTAACGTGTGATCTTGCTTTGGCAAGATCACATGTCAGTTGTTGCTATTTATTTTGGCAGCAAGTCTGTTAAGATGTAAATGCCATACCTCTCAATTCATGTGTGGATGTAATGCGGAGCCTTTGAGTCAAGTTTGTCTCGAAAGAAAGTGGGGTCTGACTGGCAAACCATGTGGGATAAGGCATGTAATCGATGTTGCATTATTTTGTCATAACTTGTGTTTCATTCACATATTTTGCAATTGATGTGACCTCCACATACCCTTAACTGGTAGGGTACTGGAAACCCATTTTGGGGCTTTATGCTTAGGTGCAGGTACTGCAACTTAACGGGTTCCTATTCCGTGGATGTGCTTCATATCATCTTTGAAATAATATTGTCTAGTCTGTTTTGAATTGCCCTGTTACAGCTTATGGGAGAGTGCTTGTAGTCACCCTCCCTTAAACTGTAACAAGGCAAAGGTATGCCTACAAATTTTTATACCCCCCGCAACAAGTTGTGGAGGGTGGGGGGCATACTGGAATCACCTTGCCATCCATCCATCCATCTCCATCCATCCATCCATCCATTCCATCCATCCATCCATCCATCCATCCATCCATCCATCCATCCATCCATCCATCCATCCATCCATCCACCCAAAACCCACCCACCCACCCACCCATCCCATACATTGTGAGGTTTACAATTTAGTGTCAGTGGTAGTTGTGTATGGGGTTGGGTAAATGAGGTGGCCACTTGTGGGGTTAATTTTTGTACTGTGGGATTAATTTTTTGACCTTGTGGGGTTAGGGTTTAACATGGGAAAAACCCCACAAGTAAGAACGTGTAAGAATGTCCATCCATCTGTCTGTCAGTCTGTCCATAGACATAATTTTGTCTCAAGCTTTTTCAGACTTTTATGGACTAATCTGCTCAAAACTTGGTATGAATGTTCACCACCATGGGAACCTGTGCACCTGCGATTATAATTCTGGTTGGATTATTTTTGTCAGAATTATGCCCCTTTTGGACTTGAAAAAGCAGGCCTAGAATTTTGTCCAGCGATTTTCTCAGATGTTTATCAGTCGATTTCTTTGAAACTTGGTATGGATGTTTACTACTATGGGAACCTGTGCACCTGCAATTATAGTTTCAATCAGACTTTTTTTGGCCAGAATTATGCATCTTTTTTTCATGGCGGTATGGACAGACCCATTTGGGACAGTCACACCTCTAGTTACGACTGAAAATAATTTAGCACTCTACCAGTTAACAGCCTTTCATGGTTTATTTCAAGACCTGCAGAGGTAGACTTCACAAGAATTAGAGAATTTAATTCTCATAATGATTCTCACCAATTTATTTCTGAACAGTTGAATAGTATGGGCATTATGTTATTTTGATTCTCACATATTCTTTTTTAGAATCCTGATTTGTCACAGTTTTATTTTGTTCAAAGACATGAACCAGTGCTGACAATATAGTTATAACTGTTCAATTGATAATATTGACCCTTGAAAACATAAGTATTGCACCTAGGACTTTTATGCTTTCGAGAGTTGATATGTTTCATCAGCCATTTGAATAGGCAAATTACTCAGTTAAAAACCTGTGTCAATGCAGATTAGATGTTGACAAAGTTCATAGGTATATATTTTTTGCAACAGTGCCAGAACTTGTACAATGTTATGTGTATTCTAGTCAGGCCTGAAAATAAGCAGTCTGACATTTGCAGAATGGGGTCTCCAGAGGGTGAATTTGATAATGCTATTCCATACAGTGGGCCAATTTATCCTCTGGGTACCTCTTTCTGTTTAGTTTTGAGACCCTGATTCAGATTGAGGTTCACAGAGGGTAAATTTAGTGATGCTACCCTTGTTCAGGGTAGCATTACTAAATTCACCCTCTGGGGACCTCCTTTTGCAGATGACAGTCTGCTTATTTTTCTGACTTGATTCTAGTCTTTAGGCACAAAGCTATGACAATGGGCTCGAGCTCTCTTGAGTGAGCTAACTACCCTGGTAGTAGAATAAATAGCAGCAGTCAAAAGCCACCCTTAAGATACATTGTAGTTATTGGTTCCTAACTCAGAAACCAGGCCATATTTCCTTTATCATGATAGGCAGATTAATATAAAACAAACATTTGCATGTCTTCTTGATAGCATGATGGAATTGTCATCTTTTTTCTGTTTCTTGGCTTTTAGACCAGGGTATCCAGTATTTTGCATCTTGTGTTTTGCATTTGTTTTATAGCATCTATTATCTTGTATTAGCCATTTAACATCTTTTGTTAGTTAACTTTAAACATCTTCACAGCTTTACAAAAGATTTTCCAGCATATAACAGGCAAGACCTGTGACCTAGTAGTGATTCTAAGTGAAGTCTTCTAAGTGTTTTGTAGACAGCCGAAACTTTTAATTCACCACTGATTATTTTATTATCATCTGCAATAACAACATATATTGAAGTTGAAATAAGGCCTCCAAAGGTTCAATTTATGTTTAACATTTTGCATGTTGGATTTCAAAGTTAAGATTCAAATAAAAATAATGTAGAAACAATAAAAAGTTATTTGAAAGTAAGATATGAAAGTATTTTTACTTCTCATGTATTTTAGAGCTCTGATTAATTTTTGTTACTGTTACAAACAAGCCATAACTCTACATAACATGACTACCAGATTTCTTGTTTAAAAAAAAAATCAGAATAATTAAAATTTTTCCTATTTTGCCCCTAAAACATATGACCACTCATTGGAATACACTTGATGAGCTTGTTTCAATGAGGGATCATGATCTTTATTTTGGTGACGAATATTGAAAAAAATAAAATTTGAATGGTGATTTTTCGCAGCAATACTGACTGCATATAGCTATTATATTAGCTGGGAGCACAATGGCTCAGTGGTTATGACATTGGACTTAAAACTGAAAGGTCCATGGTTTGATCCCCACCAGGGGTAACTATGTTGTGTCCTTGGGCAAGGCATTTCATCCCAATTGCCTACATGGGGGCATGGTGGTACTGTGTGCTAAGGTGTTCTGCACGTCGATGGTGCACTTGTCTTCAACCAATGCTAACCCTGCTTGTGTGGAGTTAGTATGTTGGGGAGTCTGATAGTTGCTCACAGCACTTACTGGTTCTTTCCGGGAGCTTTGGGTTCCTCCATCCATAAAACTATCTGACGACAAACGACGCTGGCTATTGGAAGTATCATTAAACCCCAATAAAAAAAATTACATAAGCTAAAGGGTTAACTTGCTGGATATGAGTATTAAGTAAATGCTGAAATTGACATTTTGACCATCTTCAAGAGCATTACCAAGATATTATCATGGATCACAGGATCTCATTGGTTAGAGCATTGGACTTTGAACCAGAAGTCACCTGTGCAATCCTGCCCTACATCATCTGTGCTGTGTCCATTGGCAAGATGATGGATGATGGA
This sequence comes from Pictodentalium vernedei, assembly GCA_031216915.1. NCBI lineage: Eukaryota > Metazoa > Mollusca > Scaphopoda > Dentaliida > Dentaliidae > Pictodentalium > Pictodentalium vernedei. The sequence continues at coordinate 150,410,376 of CM062291.1, read as the reverse complement.
TGATGCTGTGTAGTAAGGCATACTGCATGTCCTTGGTGCACTTGCAAACTCTGCTTGTGCTGTGTTGGTACATGGGAGTGTCTGACAGTAGCTCGCTGCTGCCTGATATCTTTGGGATATTTTTTCTTTCTTCACCCATAAAGCTGCCCGACACAATGTGACTCTGGCTGTTGAAAGAGTAGTTAAACCCCAATAAACAAACAAAAGGACATTATCAGGAGTCTACTAAGACCTTAAAATTTTATAACATGTGACATCTAGGGAAGATAATTGGCCCAACATGTCATCTACTTTAGTTTTATTGTATTCCAAGTTTTGAAGAGCATGTTAAGTGCACAAAATGAGGTGCATGTTTTTCTAACAACAGAAATAGGTATGGATTGTACTGAGTAATTATGGTTAAATTTAGTGTATATTAACTAATTTCAAACATGGTCAGTGGGTTCATAATTCGTAATTTTGGAGTATGGTATGACATATTTGAAGTGAAGACTACTAACAATGGAATCATTAGTGCTAAAATCCCTGTTAACTTTGAGAACCCTGGAAAATGGAGCAGTGTTTGATTACCTTTGTAGGGTCTTGTGAATGTTGAAGATTCGATTCAGTTTAGAATCATTTCTTCAATTCAATTTGAAACCATTTCAATTATATATTCGAAAAGATTAGATTCCTGAAGAGTTGTGGAATTCATACTCTTCTGTATTAACCCTTTACCTAACGAATCGCCCACAACTACCTGCGCAATATTAAAAATATTTTCAAATTATTTCAACAAAACCATATCAAGTGCGTCCTCGTTGGAACGAGCTCATCGACCTCGTTCCAATAAGGGGTCACATGATATGGTTTTGTTGAAATTTTTTTTAAAAATCTTAAAAATAGTAATTAAAATAATAAATTTTCATATTCTCTACGTTGGGTAAAGGGTTAAGACTTTCTGAATATGACAACTCATCCTCCAGTTTTCCAAGGAATGACATTGACCATATCCAGCCTAACCGGATAACACAAATTTAGTTGGAAAATTCCTAAAAAGACGATTTGAAACAATAACAGAGATTACATTACAGCCCCTGCAATTGGCGTCGGCATTTGGCAGTGCCGAGACAAAAGCCGAGGTGATTTTGTTTTGCGTCGGCAGAAATAATGCCGACGCCAAACAGTGTGTCCGTGTGCATTAAAAGTTAAACAGAGCATGTGCGAAAATTATCAGATGAACAGATGCAGATTAAAAAGATTGTCTCTTTGACAAAACATTCTATTAATTTAGAAAAAAATATCCCACCATTATCTAGACAAAACTCCATCTTAATAATAGAAAGAAACATGGATCCTGTCCCGTAGTGGAACATCATTTTGTTGAAAAGGCAAAAGACGTTTCCGTCGGAATTGATACGTTTGCCCGGGAACAATTGGACCTAGGAGATTTTGGCCTTCTATGATTAAGAGGAATTTTGCGGTAAAAAATGAACAAATTACTCTTAGCAAAAGCCAATTAAGTATTTTAAAAATGTTAATTTGATTTATTCATCGGCGCGGATCTGTCGAATAAAATGAATGTGTGTCAGTTGCGGTGGTGAGGGTTACGGTACATGTAACGATGTTAGGGAGATTCGGAATACAGGAGAAGCATCCCAAAACAAAGTCAGTCCATCCAAGAACTCGGTCCAACACAAATTCGGTTCATAAGAAAATGCGGTCAGCGTAATTTATTCAAGCTTAGCTCATACAAAATTGGCTCGTGCGAGAACACCCTTTTGAGATCCTGTGAGAGATATCTACTGAAAAAAATTAACATTAGAGTACCTCCATCTTCTTGCTTCTGCAATTTTAAGTAAGCATGAGGCACCTTTAAACCCCCCCCCCCCCCCCCAAAAAAAACATCGTCACGAAATTGGAGTATAAAAAAGATCAGGGACAACCCGCCCCAGGGACAACGCGCCCCATGCCTATTTTTGGGGCAGGTTGTCCTGATTTTTTAAGAAATATTTTTTGGGTATAGTAATATATAAAAAAAAAGATATTTACTCACTTTTTAATCGAAAATTATCCACAATCCACATTGATCCTATTAACACATCCCAGAATGACTGAATTAAACTAAAAAATAGTTTTAAACTGAATTGGTAGCATGTAGAGGTCAGTCAGACGTGGCGTGTTGTTTTAGTCATGTTGTTTCAGTGGGGTACCCTCCAAGAGGAATGATATTTGTTTGATGCGCAAAAATCAAATGACAAGACATGTTGTTTTAGCGTGATATGGATTCATTGCACAACGTTGCTCTCTTTTCCTCTATCTAAGACTAAGACAATAAATGTGTTGTTTAGCTGTTAACAATCATCATGTAGATTTTCTTTGAATTGTACCTGTTGGCAGTAGTGAAGACTTCTGACTTTCTTCATTATGCTAATTAAATTCAATAGAGTAATGGAATTTAATAAGCAAAGAGGTATACATCAAGGTAAAAAACACGAAACAAAGGAATATCGTGTACTTTCGCAACCCATTCTGTGTCACAAGTGTCAGAAATTTGGGCACTTGTCGCACAAATGCAACTGGGAACAACAATGTATGAAATGCGTCGACAAACACATCACGAAGGCGTGCAATGCCACAACTCTGGAAAGCCCCTATTGCGGGGCAACACTCCAGCAACTATCGGGAGTGTAGCCACTTTAAAAAAGTTAAAATAAACATCCAGCTTAAAGCTCTAAATGTAAGTAGCGCCGAGAACTTGTCTCACCTTATTCCATGTGCACCCTAATGGCTGGCTCTATTTTGTCCATTGGCATTTTGTCTATGCACCTCCAATATCATAGTCAAATAGCTGATAACTGTGGCGCGTGAAAAACTTGGGGCGGGTTGTCCCAGGGTGGGTTGTCCCAGTCGATATGTGGGGCGGGTTGTCCCTGGGGCGGGTTGTCCCATTCCCTGTAAAACAGGATATGATTCGAATCAGAATTAGAGGGTGGGAACGAATGCAGGAATGTTAAGGTGTGTGTGTAAGGGTGGGGTCAGGGTTGGCATCACCGATCTCCAATTTTGGAAGTAGGGTGGGCAACACAAATTAGAGAGTAGGATTGAATCTGGGAATGAGAGGGGGGTGGGGGGGGGTGGGGTGGGGGAGGGCAGTATACAAGTCAAAGTGGAACTGATAACAAACTTTGTTATTAGTTCCACTTTGACTTGTGTACCCCCACCCATTATCTATTAATAAAACAGATACCGATTTTTTTATTGATAAAATTTTATTATTTTTTGTTTTAATCCGTTCATGACATAACGATAATATTATATGTGATCAATAAGGAATACAATGCATTAAAATCATGCGTGTCACATTTACTCCAGAACAATGTCAAATTAGGACCACTCAAACTTTGAAAGAATCCGGTGACAGATTTTATATGCATTTACAAACTGAAAGTGATAGAGTCCCCCCCCCTCCCCGCACTCATCTCAGAATGGAAAAATATTCACATCTGACGTGACTATTTTACCACACATTTTTTTGTTACTGAGTATCTCAACGACAGTTGTTATAACTTGGTCAAAACTGTCTCGGGTGACAAATCTTCCCAGGGATGCCCATCCCGATACACGTGGTGTTAATCTTGAAGTTGAAGTAAACAAGGACACTTGACATGCAGTAGGGCTTTGATAACCTCGACCAAATTATTGAAACAAAAGTGACCAAATTAATCAAAATTTGGATCTTTGTTGAGGTAGACTGACATGGTTTGAGGTGACTGGTTTTTAACCCACTTTGCCGCCGAAATGTTATTCCCTTTTTTCGCGATAGTGATATGTTCAAACAACGACAAACAACGCAAAACTTACCACACGAGTTACGACGTAGAATTTTATTCAGGAACAAAAGACTTCAAATCGACACACTCACACAAAAGCTGCACTCATCATAATGCCTCTAAGGCTCTCGTAAGTCTTGTTTTTGTTAACAATAATCATTTTAAAAAAAGTGTCGATGCAAAGTGTTTTTTAGCCGACGCAAACTGCCATTGCCTCGGCATTTTTTTTGCCGAGGCAGATTTTCTGAATTGCAAGGGCTGACATTATGAACAGTTTGCACAATATATCAGGGTTTGCATTTTGAAAAATAGTCGGGTTCTGAAATAAGTCCACAAGAATTGAGGGTCGAGGCCTACTCGGGGCTGATTTTTTGCTTAACTTGACAAAGACAAGATAAGCTATTGCCATCACGTGTGCGGAAGTCTGTTAGTCTGTGAGTCTGTTCACATTTTCCTTTAGCACAGGCTACACCCCACAGTTCTTGTCTGATCGTCACAAAATTTCATATGCAGGTTTGGGGTCATGTCTAGATGAGAACGTCCCCTTTTGGTCGCGATCGGTCAACCGGTATGGCTGCCTGAGCCCAAAACCCAAAAACCATTAGCACAGTCTACAGGTCGTATTTATGAAGGGATTTCATTGTAACTTGGTAGGATGCCTCTGTATAATGCCTAGATGAGAACGTCCCCTTTTTCGGCATGATCTGTCAATCGTTATGGCTGCCCAAGCCCGAAACCCAAAAACTTTTGGCACAGTCTGCAGGTCATATTTAATATGGAGGGATTTCATTGTAACTTGGTGGGATGACTCCTTATGATGTCTAGATGAAAAATTCCCCATTTGGTCGCAATCTGTCAACCGTGACGACTGCCCGAGCCCAAAACCTGAAAACCTTTAGCACAGTCTAGAGGTCATATTTATTGAGGGATTTCAATATAACTTGGTAGGTTGACTCCATATAATGTCTAGATGAGAATGTCCCCTTTTGGATGTGATCATTCAGCCGTGATGGCTGCTCGAGCCCAAAACCCCAAAACATTTAGCACAGTCTACAGATCGTATTTATGGAGGGATTTCATCGAAACTTGGAAGGATGACTCAGTATAATGTCTAGATGAGGATGTCACCTTTTGGTTGTGCTAGGTCAACCGTGGTGGCTACACAGGCCCCAAGCCCGAAAACCTTTAGCACAGTCTTTATGAAGGGATTTCAGTGTAACTTGATAGGATAACTCATTTTGGATGACTCCATATAATGTGTAGATGAGAATGTCCCCTTTTTGTCGCGACTAGTCAACTGTAATGGCTACAGGGGCCCGAAGTCCAAAAACCTTTAGCACAGTTTACAGGTCATATTTATGAAGGGATTTCATTGTAACTTGGTAGGATGACTCCAGATAATGCCTAGATGAGAAGGTCCCCTTTTGGTCGTGATCAGTCAATCATGATGGCTGCCCGAGCCCAAAACCTGAAAAAATTTAGCACAGACTACATGTCGTATGAAATTTGGTAGGATGACTCAGTATAATGTCTGGATGATGTCGTCCCCTTTTGGTTGCGCTAGGTCAACCGTGATGGGTACACAGGCCCCAAGCCCGAAAAACCTTTAGCACAGTCTACAGGCAGTATTTATGAAGAGATTTCATTGTAACTTGATAGGATGACTCGATTTGTAATAATTTCACTGTAACTTGGTAACTTTTGTTGACTAACATTAACTGTGAGGGCCACATACATTAACTGTGTGGGCCACATTAACCCACCCCTCAATTCTTTAGTACAGTCTACACCTCATATTCTTTTTATTGAAAACATAGCATACAGGGAACAGAAATTAACATATTCTCAATTATCACAATTCTTGTCTTATTTCATAATCCTTTCATAAATATTGAACATTATCCTTTTTGTCAAACACAACACACAGACAAGTTAAGCTACAGTGTCACTGACACTTTCATTTTGAAAGCCCTAATAGTGACTTTTTTGCACTCAACCAGTTAAAACTACAAACTTGCTGAGGTAAGTACTCCCAATTTATCTCATTATCTTCTTCACCCCAAGTTTATCCCTACGAACAATTATTTACACTAGGAATTGCCTGTAACTACTTAAACAAAATCTACCCGTTAAAAGTTTTAATATTTGTCTTTGCTTCGATTGGGAGAAAACGAGAAAGCATAACTAGCAAAATATGGGTAGAAAAGTATGTTGTAACAGCTTTCACATCATCAAACATCAAACAAAAACCTAGCATGAACATAGTATCAACTTTCCAATACCGGGCCATTACCGGCACTTGTTTTTGTCAATAATATCTAAAATATGTTGTAAATCTTCAATAGGCATTGCCACAAAAAATATGCACATCATGTCATCAATATATTCATTTTCACAGACATCTATATATTTTCTTTTAAAAGCAGTTGGTGATTGCAAAGTGTCGGAAAACTGAAAACTAGCAAGAAAAAAGTTTTTGTTGAGCATATAGATGGGGTGGAAGGTGGAATGCTTTTCTATTTGTGACCAATGAGCATTCCAACAATCCTGTTGTATAGACATCAAACAAGCTATCATCTGAAAGTATTTGTTTTCATTTTGGGAATTTACATTAAAAACATTTCCACAATCCAGTATAAGTATTTCCGTAAGTTCCCTGAATCCTGCACCCTATGTAACACATCACAAACTAACCCTATGTATTTCTACTGCCTTAGTGTGTATTTTCATGTAGTGTGTGATATGGCAGCCTGTCACCTAATGCTGTGCAATGTCTTTGGCCAGCCAATGTATGTTTGCTTAACCCCCTGCATACTGATGTCAAAGTCTCAAAATTTCAGGTCGCTAATTTTTCCGATGATGCAAATAGAAATTCAGTCAATTCAGTCTTGTTTGACAGAGTTCACTGAACTCTGTCAAACAAGACTGAATTGATTAAATTTCTAGTTGCATTATGGGAATAATGGCTACTTGAAATATTGATATTTTGACATCAGAGTGGAGGGGGTTAATAATTTTACTCTGTAGAATGCACAGGGCAAGTCACTCTTCTTTCTGGTTATAAATAAGATCATCACTATTATGCAACAAACCTTGTGCATGCACAACCTTAGTGACTGTACATTTTTATGTAGTGTATGGAATGGCGATTACCAATTTTTTACAACCAGAAAGCGTGACTAACCCTGTGCAGTACACAGGGTTAGTTACACTTTCTGCTTTCAAAAAGTTTTTATCTTTAGCTAAGTAACTGGGAGCACGGTGGCTCAATGGTAGACTGTTGGACTTCTATGGTAGAGGTCCCGAGTTCGATCCCCGGCCGGGACGACCCGCGTTGTTTCTTTGGGCAAGGCACTTTATCCCAGTTGTCTACATGGGGGCACGATTACGCCGTGTACTAGGGGGTACTGCACGCCGATGGTGCACATGTCTTCAACCACTGTAACCCTACTTGAGTCGTGCTTGATCAGAGTTAGAATGTTGAGGAGCTGACAGTTACTCGTTGATGCTTGGTGGTTCTCTCCGGGTACTCAGACTTCCTCCACCCGTAAAACTGTCACGGTAAGTATGTGACCTTAAACACCAATAAATAAATATAAATAAATAAATAGCTGAGTAACTAACCCTTTGCACTGTACAGCCTTTGTGCAAATCCATCTATATCAACTCTTTACCCAACCACCACCTGGTCACTTAACCAAGATTCCTTTAGCACTGCTTACAGGTTGTTTTTATGAAGGGATTTCACTGTAACTTGATAGGATAACTTGGTATGATATCTAGATGAGACTCTCATATTTTGGTCATGATCTGTCAACAGTGACCACTGAACCATCACATGAACTAGATTCCTTTAGCAGAGTCTAGAATATATTTATGAAGGGATTTCATTGTAACTTGGTAGGATGACTCATTTTGGAATGATTTTACTGTAATTTGGTAACTTTGGTTGACATATATTAACTGTAAGGGCCACATCAACCCAGGTCTTAATTCTTCAGTACAGCCTACACTCAGATTATTCTCATTGAAAACATAGCCTGCAGGGAACAGAAATTAACATATTCTCAATTATCACAATTCTTGTCTTATTTCATAATCCTTTCATAAACATTGAACATGATCCTTTTCATCAAACACTACACACAGTCAAGTTAAGCTACAGTGTCATTAACACTTTCATTTTTTAGTTACATGCCTGTTAACAACTCTGTGTAAAAATGACATTTTAAAAAATAGTCAATTTTTCGAAACCACTGTTTCCCATAATTCCTCTGGTAATTTACTGCAAGTCTGTGACCAAAACTTCAAATTCTTTTGGTCAACAAATAGCCTAATGTAATCATATATCTGATACTAAAAATACATCTCCAATTTACATGGCATTAGTTTCAACATATGCCCTATGTTTAGAATTTTACCCCTGTGCAATTGTACAAAACTGCAGAGCAGAACCTAAACAAACAGCTGATGCAACATCCCATCTTTCACAGTATGGAATACAGCAGACCCTGTGAATGAAGAAATACAGTCAAGTTGGTGACAGGAAATTTATCAAAGATCAAGTCATCGTTTCAGTAATCTCCTGACTATCACAATTTTCAGTTACTGCATGATTCCAAGCTCTATGCCCCAAAATGAATCTGAAAGTTTTTTCCATTTCAGAAGAAGCTTATGATGAGCTTTGTGCACTTGTTCATATGCTATAACTTATCATTGACTTAGCATCAACTTTAATGGTTTTTTATCCCCCAGAAATAATTTATGGGGGAGGGAGTGGGAGAATATAGCTGTGACACTTGGGTGTATCCCCCTAGTAGTTGTAGTGTGTGTAAAGTGTTGATCCAATTTTTTTCTCTCTGTTTCCTGACCCATGTGTTGTGATCAATTGTTGGATCTCCAGACAATGTTGAATGATTCGGATGGATGTGTCTTCCATGTTGTGATTTGTCGAAGGTAACAGAGGTAACAGAAATATTACCCACCTTCAAAAACGGCGAATATTTTATCCGCCAGCTTACACTCACACAATAACATGCCCACTTATCTGCCTCACAATTTACAGATAATTGGAAGATCACTCATCCATTCAACCTGGTGGATAGGAATTCCACTAACAATACAGGAAATTTATCCACCCCTCACAGATAAAATATCTGCACCGTGTTTTTTTTAAAGGGAAAGGAACAACCGAATATTTAACAAGTAGAATAAAACCACAGGCAAGACTAACATAGTCGAAAGCAGTCTCAGACTGGTAGAACACTTAAATCAAACTCTTCCCAGGAAACACCTCCAAGATAATTAAATTTATGACATATTTACCTGAGAAGAGATGGCTATGGAAATGAGAACCAGTAGTAGTACAACTAGCATGTCTATCAGAACGACTTCTCTATTAGAGTCATCTGACTCAGAAATCAGTGTTATCAACAACATTACCAATGAAACTGCCAAAAGGTCTAGGACAGATAGTCATACTGACAGCCAAGAAAGCTGTGCAAAACACTGAAATGAGAACAAACATCACATCCACATATGCCAACATATTTTTGGAGGAATTGAAAAGGAAATTGCTCAAAGAGGCACCCTACCACCACATATTTTGAACCTGTTGTGATTTATACCATTCATTTTTCAGAAATAAGAAACTGGATGAGCAGATTTGCCAAAAATAGATTTCATCACTGCTATTAGACTGCAGACTCACTTATTGGTGCAGTTTCTGATGGATTGTGTTTAGCATGTTGATGTTTTGGTTAATATTTGACTTTCAACCCAGACAGTCTAATAGCTTGATAGGAATTTCTAGTCAAGTTTTAGCTGCCTCTTTAGGCATCCAAGACTTGACAAGAAACTAGTTCTATAAGAGGGGGCATGGTGGAGTTGCGGTAACCGGTTCTCGTCCAATCACCAAAGTTAAGCAATGTCGAGCCTGGTTAATCCTTGGATGGGTGTCCATCTGAACGATCCATTCGGACTCCCACATTGTGTCCTTGGGCAAGGCACTTAACCCCGATTGTCCACATGGGGGGGACGATGATGCCTTGTACTAAGGCAGACTGCACGTCGATGGTGCGCATGTCTTCAACCAATTTAACCCTGTCTGTGCTGCAATGCGGAATTACGATGTTGGGGAGCTGGCAGCTGCTCGTCATTGCTTGGTGGTTTTCTCCGGGTACTCCGGCTTCCTCCACCCGTAAAACTGTCATAGTCATGATTAGCCATTGTGCATAAGTATGTGACCTTAAACACCAATAAATAAATAAATAGTTCTATAGTTGTTATGACACACAGTGAGGAAAGTGTTCAAGCCAGAAAATAAGCAGACTGTCATCTGCAAAATGAGGTCCCCAGGGGGTGAATTTAGTGATGCTACCCTCCACAGCAGGGTAGCATCACTAAATTTACCTTCTGTGAACCTCAATCTGAAGCAGGGTCTCAAAACTAAACAGAAAGAGGTTCCCAGAGGATAAATTGGCCTACTGTATGGGATAGCATCATCAAATTCACTTTCTGTGGACCTCATTCTGCAAATGTCAGATTGCTTATTTTCAGGCCAGAAAGTGTTGTGAGACCAAAGTTTATCGTAGTTGTCTCAAAAGCTCTAAATTTGATGTGAAACTGAAACGGTTAACCAGAAAAATTGAAAATAGATTTCCATCAACACCAAACATAACAACTTGTCCAATATACCACCTAGAAAGTACCAAAATAAAGTTTTAATCGTTTACACACACAAAAATGAACTAAAATTACAGTACTTCTGTCAATTACATTCCTTTTGTAAATTCTAGATGAATATTAATGCAAACATATACCAAGCAGCTTTATGGCTTGTACAGTCTATAAATATTGATGGGAGGGTATTGATAGAACAGAGTCTTTATAAAAACATAGAACAGCTTCTGCCAATAGATAAATCTCCAATAATATTCAGTAATCATGCATTGAATGTAATTGGGCAGTAGATGTATTGACAAATCAGGTTTTTAATTTTGAGTCTCGTACGTGTAGCTTTCATCTTTGATTGGAAGATCCCACCTGGAACTTTTAATATATATAGAACATTTGACCATCTTCTGCCCTAACAGCCAGGGGCATATTCAGAAGCAAGGCATAGATATTACTCTGTCATGAGATACCGCCATCACCATAGCTTCAGTTGTAAATTTGGTTTGGAAGTTTGATGAAATATGTTCTCAGTTTGTGCCAGGTTCTTCTGTTGAAAACAATTGATCTAACCTCACCTCGCAGCATTGCAAGGGGGAAATTACCTTTTAACTCATTGTTTGCTGGGGGCATTGTGGTAACCGGTTCTCGTCAGATTGCCGAAGTTAAGCAACGTCGAGCGTGGTTAGTCCTCAGATGGGTGACTGTCTGAGCGATCGATTCGGACTCCCGCGTTGTGTCCTTGAGCAAGGCACTTAACCCTGATTGTCCACATGGGGGCATGATGTCGCCATGTGCTAAGGCAAACTGCACGTCGGTGGTGTGCATGTCTTCAACCAAACTAACCCTGCCTGTGCTGCAGTGCAGAGTTACGATGTTGGGGAGCTGGCAGCTGCTCGTATTTCCTCGGTGGTTCTCTCCGGGTACTCCGGCTTCAATCCACCCGTAAAACTGTCATGGTCATGATTAGCTATTGTGCATAAGTATGTGACCTTAAACACCAATAAATAAATAAATAAATAACTTTGTATGCTGCTGGTGGAGATTCCTGCCCAACACAGGGTTTCTCTTGTCTCTCAAATTAGTATAATTTGTACATTTTTAATCATATTGTCTCCCTGTAAATGGAATGGACATTTTTCACCAAAGATTTTTTGTGTTACACTTAGATTAATTTTTTCATCAAATCTAGTCATGGCTGCTTTATAGCAGCCATGACTAGATTTAATGAAAAATATTTAGAAAATACTCAGCAGGTTAAGAGTTGAGCATTTTAAAGTACATCTTGCAAAACTTTGCAAGGGTAAAATATGTATTGCATAGAAGGTCGAGAATTGTTTTAATACACTTTATACCTTAATTTTATCTGGAGCTTTGGTTTCAAACTGTGTTATGAAACCTGCCACATTGTTCAACATGTGGAGTTCAACTTCATTCATTCAACACAACCAAAATCACACAAAAAACACTGTTAACTTTGTTCAACATTTAGTGACATGCACTGTGACTTGTTGAATTTTGAAATAGTTTAACACTTAGGATGGAGGGCGGTGGCTCAGTGGTAGACTGTCGGACTTCCATGCTAGATGTCCCAAGTTCGATCTCCGTCCAGGACGACCCACGTTGTGTCATTAGGCGAGGCACTTTATCCTGGTTGCCTACATGTTGGCACAATGACGCTGTGTACTAAGGCGAACTGCTCGTCGATAGTGCACATGTCTTCAACCGCTGTAACCCTACTTGAGCGGAGCTTGAACAGAGTTAGAATGTTGAGGAGCTGACAGTTGCTTGTCGATGCTCGGTGGTTCTCTCTGGGTACTCCAGCTTCCTCCACTTGTAAACCTGTCATGATTAGCCATTGTCCATAAGTATGTGACCTTAAATACCAATAAATAAATAACACTTAGGATGTTAAAATATCAAAATGTCAAGCAAGAAATGTTTCCCATAATGCAACCCTGAATTTAACAAATTCATTTTTTTATTTAGATAGAGCCCATGAGCTCTGTCAAACAGATTGAATTCCCAGTTGCATTATGGGAAAAATTCGCGATTGAAATTTTGACGAGAATTAATCCATCTAGGTCCTGACTTCATTATTACAATTCGAGATCTGAGTATATGCATACTCTGTGTTTCTATATAATATAAGGTTAATTAATAACTAACAAAACAGGACCTGAAGTCACAAACAATGTCGTTAGGAATGCTTTGGAGGCAAAATTTAAAGAATATAATGAAATTTTAATTGCAATTTTTATACGCCCGTTTTGAAAAAACGGGTCGTATTATGGTATACCGCTGTCCGTCTGTCCATCCGTCTGTCCGTCCGGTCATATGTCGTACGATAACTCAAGAACGCTTTGAGAGATTTTCGTGATTTTTGGGTATGTGGTGTATATCGATGGGGGGAAGCTCCCTTTCGTTTAGTGTCGCCGTTCGATTAGTCATTCCAGAGTTATGGGACTTCATTACTTAGAAAATTGTTGATTTTTTACACGTCGTACGATAACTCGAGAACGCTTTGAGAGATTTTCACGATTTTTTGGTAGGTGGTTTATGTTGATGGAAGGAAGCCCTTTCGGTTGGTGTCACCTTTCGATTAGTCATTCCAGAGTTATGGGACTTTATTTTTCACATGTCGAACCATAACTTGAAAATGCTTAGAGCAATTTTCATGATTTTTTGGTTGCAAGTATATGTTGATAGAAGGAATCTCCCTTTCGATTTGTGTCGCTGTCTGATTTGTCATTCCAGAGTTATGGGACTTTATTCATCAAAATATAGGCAATTTTCCACATGTTGGACTTTGAGCAATTTTCATGATTTTTTGGTGGCAAGTATATGTAACCTGACAAGTACACATGTATACTCATATTGTGTGGTTCCCTCTTGTAATTAATAACGGGCGTATCATGCGCTCATGGCGCAGCTGTTTATTAGAAACAGCACTGACCAGATATGTCCATTATGTTGGTTAATGGAATAACAATATGTCCTTCAGTATCAATGTAGCAGTAGAGTAATTGTTGATTGAATGGTAACTTTCCCAATCAATATTTCACGCAACAAATGTTTCCCATAATGCAACACTGAATTTAACAAATTCATTCCTTTTGGATTGAGTCCCATGAGCTCTGTCATACAGATTGAATTGGTTAAATTCCTAGTTGCAGTATGGGAAAAATTCACAGCTTTTGAAATTTTGACCTCAATGTGACGAGAATTAACCCTTTACCTAACATGAAAAGCAGACGACACTTGCAAACAAAATTCTTGAATAACTATTTTTTTCATATTTGGACTCAAAAACATAGGTTATGACCCCTCGTTGGAACGAGCTCGACGAGCTCGTTCCAACGAGGGGTCATAACCAATGTTTTTGAGACAAAAAATGAAAAAATAATGAAAATTAATTGGCGATTTTTGAGAATAGCGCTGGCCGGTTTTGGCCGTTACGTTAGGTAAAGGGTTAATACATCTAGGTCCTGACTTCATAATTGCAATTTGAGATCCTGTCATATGCATACCCTCTGTTCCTATATAATACAAGGTCAGTTAGTAACTAACCAACCAGTTACTAAATTCACTAAGAAGATTGTTAGCTTTGCTTTGGAGGCAAAATTTAAAGAATATAATGAAATTTTAATAGCAATTTTTAGCTTAACTTGACAAAGTCAACATACGCTATTGCCATCACGTGTGCGGAAGTCTGTTAGTCTGTGAGTCTGTTCACATTTTCTTTAGCACAGGCTACACCCCATAGTTCTTGTCCAATCATCACAAAATTTCATATGCAGGTTTGAGGTCATGTCTAGATGAGACAGTCTACAGGTCGTATTTATGAAGGGATTTCATGGTAACTTGGTTTGATGTCTCTGTGTAATATCTAGATGAGAACGTCCCCTTTTGGTCCTGATCTGTCAACCGTGATGGCTGCCTAAGCCCGAAATCCAAAAACATTTAGCACACTCTACAGATCATATTTAATATGGAGGGATTTCATTGTTACTTGGTAGAATGACTCTGTATGATGTCGAGATGAGAACTTCCCCATTTGGTCATGATCTGTCAACCGTGACGACTGCCTGAGCCCAAAACCCAAAAACCTTTAGCACAGTCTACAGGTCATATTTATGGAGAAATTTCTTTGTAACTTGGTAGGATGACTCCATATAATGTCTAGATGAGAACGTCCCCTTTTGGTTGCGTTTGGTCAACTGTAATGGCTACAGGGGCCCGAAGCCCGAAAACCTTTAGCACAGTCTGCAGGTCATACTTATGAAGGGATTTCATCATAACTTGGTAGGATGACTCCAGATAATGTCTAGATCAGAATGTCCCCTTTTGGTCGCGATCATTCAGCCATGATGGCTGCCCGAGCCCAAAACCCAAAAACCTTTAGCACAGACTGCAGGTCTCATTTATGAAGGGATTTCATTGTAACTTGGTAGGATGACTCAGTATAATGTGTTGATGAGGACATCCCCTTTTGGTCGCGATCGGTCAACCATGATGGCTGCCTGAGCCCAAAACCTAAAAACCTTTAGCACAATCTA
Source organism: Pictodentalium vernedei (assembly GCA_031216915.1). Lineage (NCBI taxonomy): Eukaryota > Metazoa > Mollusca > Scaphopoda > Dentaliida > Dentaliidae > Pictodentalium > Pictodentalium vernedei. The sequence continues at coordinate 150,395,333 of CM062291.1, read as the reverse complement.
AAGGTTTTGGGGTTTGGGGCTCGGGCAGCCTTCATGGTTACATGGTAGGATGACTCTGCATAATATGTAGATGAGAATGTCCACTTTTGATCATGATCTGTCAACCGTGATGGTTGCCCAAGCCCGAAACCCAAAAACTTTTAGCACAATTTACAGGTCATATTTAATATGGTGGGATTTCATTGTAATTTGGTAGTATGTCTCTGTATGATGTCTAGATGAGGACATCCCCTTTTGGTTGTGATCGGTCGACCATCATCGCTACACAGGCCAGAAGCCCGAAAACCTTTAGCACTGTCTGCAGGCCGTATTTATGAAGGGATTTCATTGTAACTTACTAGGATGACTCGTTTTGGAATAATTTCTCTGTAACTTGGTAGCTTTGATTGACGTACATTAACTGTGAGGGCTACATACATTAACTGTGAGCGCCACATTAACCCACCCTTCAATTCTTTAGTACAGTCTACACCTCAAATTATTTTTTATTGAAAACATAGCATACAGGGAACAGAAATGAACATATTCCCAGTTATCACAATTCTTGTCTTATTTCATAATCCTTTCATAAACATTGAACATTATCCTTTCATCAAACACAACACACAGTCAGGTTAAGCTACAGTGTTATTGACACTTTCATTGGAAACATCACTGGCCAGATATGTCAATTATATTGGTTAAAGGAATAATGATATGTCCTTCAGAATCAATGTAGTGGTAGAGTAGAACCCTGTTAATTGAATACTGACTTTGGATGTGAAAATTATTGAATTAGAGATAAAATGAGCATTTATTCTATATCATCTTGTTTGACAGAGCTCAAAGAGCTCTGTCAAACAAGGTATAATAGATTAAATGATTGTATTGAATATACTGAGGTCAAATATGTCTATAAACAAAGAGAATTCAATCATTTTCAGGATAATTTCTTGACATATTATAAAAATGTTCATTCGATTAACAGGAATTTACTCTACAACCTACATGCAATTAACAGGGAAACTTTGCACTGAAGGTATGGTAAATGGTTTGGTGTTTGAAGATTACAATCATTTAACAGTGTTATTCACTTAAGAGGTATACACTTAAGTGGATCCACTGTTTTTAAATTATTTTTTTAATTATCCTGTAGCTTATTTCAACTGGTACTATACTAGATAAAGATGAATAAAGTTTATGCTGATTAAGCATACATGCCTGATAATGCTTTTTTTGGAGAGACATTTAATTATAATATCGCATAGAGAATCTTTCTATTCCAATGAAAAGTAAAAATATTGATGAAAATATTGATGATATTGTAAGCACGTATAATTAAGCAGGCTTTACTGACAGGTATATCTACAACTTATTTCTAGCTGTTATGTCAGTATTTTGATAACATTTATAGATAAATCAGTTCCAATATTGGAACCTGAAAAGAATCAGAATTCATTTAGATTACTACAGTGTGATTGGACAATTCATTGTATGACTGTGTGGGTAGAGTGTGGTAATTTAACCCTTTACCTAACCTGAAAAGCAGACGACACTTGCAAAAATAATTCTTGAATAACTAATTTTTTTCATTTTTTGTCTCAAAAACATAGGTTATGACCCCTCGTTGGAACGAGCTCGACGAGCTCGTTCCAACGATGGGTCATAACCTATGTTTTTGAGACAAAAAATGAAAAAAATAATGAAAATTAATTGGCGATTTTTGAGAATGGCGCTGGCCGGTTTTGGCCGTTACGTTAGGTAAAGGGTTAATTGACTGAGTTTGTCATTTGATTGGGCACCACAAGCAATGAGAAACTTCTTGTTGCTTTTAGGTCCTGCTCTACAGTTTCGCACTATTGCACAGGGGTTAAATTCTAAACATAGGGCATATGTTGAAACTAAGGCCTTGTAAAATAGAGATATATTTTTAGTATCAGATATATGATTACATTAGGCTTTTTGTTGGGCAAGAGAATCTGAAGTTTTGGTCCCAAAGTTGGAGTCTGATACATAGGGGTAAATTTCCAGATGAATTATGGGAAACAGTGGCTTCGAAAAATTGGCTATTTTTTAAAATGTAATTTTTACATGGGTTTGTTTCCAGACATGTTACTTGAAAATCAAACGGAAATATAATTTTTTTTTGCATTTTAGAAACAGGGGATGCTATGCTCCAGGGATAGGTGGGTGGGAGTGGTAGGGAAATTCTGCTTTTGAGGCTGCTGGGTGGCTAAAAATGACTGGTTTCGGCATTTTTTCATGCAATTTTGCAGGTTGAAGTCTTGCCTTTGACAATAAATTATTCCACCCACATTCAGATTGTTTATTTCTACTTTGTCAGATAGTGTTATATGTTTATTTGTGGATTTGGGAAATGTAATACATGTTATGGGTTAGATAACTAAGTTATAGAATATTTGCATTTGAAGAGAGTGTTTGGCATGTCATTTTTGGAAATGCCTGGAAAACTGTGAAGTGGAACCTTAGCTTCAAATGAAAGGGGAACAACTCAAGAGTACTAATATTAGTTTTTATCTTATACCTATCAATGACACGCAGTGTTTTTCACCCATCGAATTCTGATCGCCGGATCACATGGAGTGGTTTTCCAATTCCATATCAGATGATTGGTCTCAGAATGAGGACGGTGCTGGAGAATGTCAATCGAATCTGCCCAGGTTACCAACCATTTCTAGGTACGCTTCATTTGTGTAAATAAATAAACACTATTGAATAACGTGAATTTCTAACATTGTTCTTTACCAATTCTATTTTGATTTTTTGTGTGAAAGGTGAATTTCCATGATGGCATATAATAAACAGATCATTATGACAGTAAAGGGATTCGGTGGCGAGTGTGATCTGGTGATCTAACCTTGTCAGTGAGACAGAATGCAACAAACTAGAACACTTTACTGTCATAATAATCTCTATGTCCATCCTTTTTTAGCTCTCCTTGACAAAGTCAAGCTGAGCTAACTAATCTCATTGCTCTCCGTCGTCCATCAACACCATGTTTTGGTCTTCTCCCCCAAAACCATTGGGCCAATTCAAGTGAAAGTTTGTGTGAGTGATGGTCCCAATGGAGCATTGCATTTTTGTTCAACTCAACATGCCCAACCCCATAAGGAGGGGGTGGAGGAAAATGCTCCAAAATATTTTTAAAATCTTCTTCTCATAAACCAGTGGGTACAATGAGTTGATATTTGTTATGGAGCTTCCTTTTGAGGTGTTTGTTCAAACAAAGTTTGTGAAGCAATATTTGGCTTTGTAATGGGAGGGCTAAGATTTTTGGTCCCACCCAAAATTTCTGTTTTCTGAACCAAAGGACCAATTTGAACCAAATTTGGTATGTGGTTTTATTGGGTCATAAGTACTTGACCCTTGCAAAAAAAAAATTCCTGCATCCCCGTGGGAACCCCAGGAGCTAAAAATAGAAATATTTTCAAACGCCCATATTTCCCAAACCACATGGAACAGAGAGCTGTTATTTGGTATGAAGCATCCTAAGGACCAGTAGAATTGAATGGTAAAAAAAAATTGCCATCAGTTATGTTACGGTGTTCTGTGTAGAGCATTGAAAAAAATGCTGAATCAGCATATTTGCAAAAATTTTAAAAAATCTTTTCTCCAGAACCACTGTTCAGAATCTTTTGATATTTGGTATACCGCATTCATAAGGGGTCAGATATAAGTTTGTTAAATTGGTTCATTGGTTCATATTTGGGCTCAACCTGAATTTTTAACTTTGGGCAATATGGGAAATATTCTTTAAAAATCTTTTTCTTCAGAACCACCAATTAGAATCTTTTTATGTTTGGTATACCTTTATGCGGCAATAAATTGTAAGTGGTAAAGTCCATCTACAATAGCTGTAACTGGAATTAGTATACAGAAGTTATAACATTATCGGTTAATTTGTTGTAACATAACGGGTTAAAAAAAGTTATAACATTATGCATCGATTTTTATAACATAACGGGTTGAAAAAAGTTATAACATTATGCAGAGTTTATAACATTATCGATTGTTTACTACATTTTTTGTAACATTATGCATTGGTGTAACATTATGCGGCATTGTAACATTATTGGTTGTAACAGGGGTCAGATTCAAGTTTGTTCAATTCGAGTGCCTGGGTTAATATTTGGGCTCCATATGGGAACCTGAAATTTAACTTAGTACAATATGAGTGAATTTCTTCAAAAATCTTCTTCTTCAGATTCACCCATCAGAATCCTTTCATAGTTGGTTTACAAAATCTCTAGGGGAGTCAGATTCAAGTTTGTTCAAATTGGTTCCCTGGGGTAATATTTGGGCTCCCTATGGTTGCCTGAATTTTAACTTAGGGCAATATGAGGAAATTTCTTGAAAAATCTTATTCAGATCCACTAGTCAGAATGCTTTCATATTTGGTATACAACATCTCTAGAGAGGCCAGATTCAACTTTGTTCAAATCGGGTTAATATTTGAACCGGAATTGGGCATGTAGCTGAAGAATTAGAAATTTTGTATTCAGACCCTCTAGAGGTGTGTAACTAAGATTAATCCACATAGGTTGTATCAAGGGGCTTCATGGGGGAGCTCTACATTTTAGAATATGATCAACTGAAGAAAAGGCATGTTGCCCAGATTATTTTTGTCACTCCTGAGGGGCTCAAGGCTTGACAATGTATCCTATGGAGATGGATTCCTTAATAATTAAGTAGACTCATTCTTAGACTCTGTTTATATTGTGTTTTGTTCAAGGTGAGCGCTTCAGGCCCTGTGGGGCTTCTTGTCTATTCTCATTGTGAGAACCTCAAGAAATGGAGTAATGCCTATGTACAGTGGTAAACAAGTTCTGTTTTGGGGGGTAAAGTAGGACCTGGCAACAAATGCCTTGGTAAGGATGCAGCATAGGTAGAAACGGTTGGTTAAACTTTACTAATGTCAGGGGTGAAAAGTCCTCCTTGTTGGGCAGCCCAAGTTTAGATGTTAGGCTGAACTTGATAATACTGTGGTCATGATATAGCCATAGATGATGTGACCATCAACTCTAATAAATAAATAATAAATAAATGACTGACTGGAACGATTTGATTGAATTAGTTCCGACTGGGCTCCTCCACTCATTACCCATGCCGCTCACTTCACTGCAGAAAAGTAAGGATTGGAATTTTGGGATAATGACCAGAAATTCCAGGTTAGGAGTAATGATTGTTTGTTTGTTTTTTGGGTGTTTTTTATTATTATTATTATTATTGGTTTACTTTACGGTATACAGAATACAGAAAAGTGTACATTAAACACATTGAAAATAGTAATAAAAATAATAAATAAATAACAATTGCGTTTGTGAACAAATACAAAAATAGTGTATACCGTAGGGAGATGGCATAGCCAGATTGGCTGTCTACCTGTCATCCCCCTGTTAGCTATACAGTATCAGCTGTACCCAAAGAATCGGCCGCATCCACCCACGTAATATGCAAATTCAGCAGTTGTAAAAATATTATATTTAAATAAGTTTCAACAAAACCATATTATGTGACCCCTCATTGGAACGAGCTCATCAAGCTCATTCCAACGAGGGGTCTCATGATACGGTTTTGTTGAAATTTTTTGAAAAATTTAAAAATTGATATTTAAAATAATAAATTTTGATATCGTCTGCATTGGGTCAAGGGTTAATGACACTTTCAACAGCCAGCGTCATGCCATTTCAGACAATTTTACAAGAGGAGGAAGCCAGAATACATGAAGAGAACCACCAAGCATTGGTGTGAAACTTACTGACTGCACAAGCAGGGTTAGCAGGTGTTGAAGGCAAGTGACCATTGACATGCAGTATGCCATAGTACACAGGGCCACCATGCTCACATATGTGCAATTGGGTTTGAATGTTTTGCCCAAGGACACATCACAGTTACCGCTGGACAGGATCAAAGTGTCAACCTTTTGGTCTAAAATTCAGTGCTCTAACCACTGAGCCACCATGCTACCCTAGGACTACTGTTTGAGTCTGATCATGTTGAGCCCTTTATCACAACCATAATAGACATATTCAACCTGGGGTCAATACTACAAAACTTATAAAATTGTATCTTCTAGAATTGTGTTTTCTACCTATTAATATAACTGACTAAAATCAATCATGAGCATTTTAAAAGATATGGCAAATTGCGAGATCTTTGAAAATGCTAATGGTTTATTTCAACCCATTTAAAGTCATAACTGGAAAATACAATTCAAGAAAATACAATTGTAAAGGTTTTATAGTATTGGCTCCAGTGCTATTCTCAAGAATTGAAGGGGTTTTTTTGTTTTTGGTTATTTTTAACCTCAAAACACTGATCAGTACCCCTCATTTTAATGACCTTTTTGAGCTCATTCCAATGAGAGGTCACAAGGTCTAGTGGCTAAAATTGAAAATTTCAAGTGAAGAATTTTTTACGAGAGTGCCATTTCTGCTAGTCATTATAGGTAAAGAGATGGAACAACTAAGCATCAAAATTGAAAACATTATTTAATCCTCTGCATACTGATGTCAAAATACTGAGATTTCAAGTAATAGATTTTTCCCCAAAACAACTTGGAATTTAATTCACTCAATCTTGTTTGATAGAGTTCATTGAGCACTGTCAAACTAGATTGAATTGGTTAAATTCCAAGTTGTATTAGGCCAAAAATTAAAAAGAATATTTTGATTCTCAGGCAATCCCTCACTGAAAGTGAACCTCCTCATTGGACATATTTATTACCTTGCAGTGTCTTCCATTATTACTACAAAATAGAGAAAATCAAAACTTTGTATGTTTTTGATTGGTGTTTGTAACTGAAATTCGAAGAGCGTTACTAAAGACAGTCTACATATTGTGGCTCTACAGTTGTTTCTAGGCAAATCTTGGCTGCCTTTATAGGGGATTTGTAGATTGCTTGTCCTAATATCTGTGTCAGTGAAAAGGTAAACAGTCATCAGAACCTGAAAAACCTCAAAATATCTGCTCAGATGCAAGGAGATGGGGGTTTTTGAACCCTGGAATTCAAAATTTGAATTCCAGGGTAATACCGACGACCTTTTGGCCGCCCTATATCAGACACATTTATTTCCCTCTGGTGGAAATCCTGCAAAATTCTGAAATGTGAATGCCCAGAAAGCTTTTCCTGCACACAAATCCCACCCACCCACCCCCACCCCCCCCTCCCCAAATGAGGGTCATAAGCTATGTTTTTGAGGCAGAAATATTTAATAATGATGAAAATTGATTGGTGATTTTTGTGAATAGCACTGGCCAGTTTTTGCCGTTATGATGGATAAAGGGTTAAATGAATTAATTTGTATGATTGTGCACACTCTATATATTCTGGGTGTGAAAAGACTGGAAAACCTATCAATCTATGCTCATTATATGCAAGAAAAAAATAAAAATTGAAAAAATTAAAACCCTCCCTCCCTCCCTCCCTCACTGACTTGAGAATAAAATTGACTGAGAATCAATTAATTTATTTGTATGGCCTCATTGGAAATATAAGTGGCTTAAAATTTTGATATTTCAATAGCTGTGTGCAGGTGGTTAAGTTTTTCTTCTTTTCACCAAAGGTTCTTATAAATTATTGAAAGCTGGTCATTGAATGTCCTTAGCTGGTTGAGGGCTACATAATTTTTGGTGGTCTGAATTTGTCATCAAAATGTGTTTTATTACAAATTATTGAAGAGTGCCCACAGGCACTCTTCAATAATTTGTGATAAATCAAATTTATATAAACAAAATATTATTTGCCTGAATATGAAACCTGAGCAAGGAAAATGTTGGCTTTTGCTCTGATACCCTTAGTTTTTTTGAGAGCCCTGATAGTGTTTTCTAGCACTCAACCAGTTAAAAATCTCTGAATTCAACACTAAAAAGGTCATTAAAAAATCTTAAATGTGGTATACTTTTTTGAATACTCTGTGTTCAGATGCCCACATCATTAGTTTATGGAAAGATATCTGCAGTTCTGAGACTTGAATCAGGATGAAATAGGTTAATGGTAAAATGACTAGTTAATTCTATGACTTCTGGGAGTTGTGAACAGTTCACTGAGTTCAATATAGCACCTTTCCTCAGACTTCTCTCAAATCTGATGCTATTCACTCCAAGAGCTGCTTTAAGTTGCACAGCAAAATTCCCTCTGGAAACTGTAACGACGAATCGATCAATAACTTCTCTAATCAGTATTTGTTTCCATATTGTCTCAATCAATTCGGGTATAGATTTGTGACAGTGAATAAATTTTGTATGAAAAAACAAGATGCTTCACATGGAAGAAGATGTCGAGGGAATTAACATGAATTGACAGAAGTTTGATGGTGAAAAGCGGGGGGTTTGAAAACTGCTCCATTAGTATTCAGACAGGACATATGTTACTTTTATGTTTGTGTTGTGTCACCTGAAGGTGTGTTACTGTTGTTGGATCTTAAGGTAGAAATGCTGCTTGGAGTTCATATTCTTTAATACATGAAGGCAAGCCTGTACTGTAGTGCTGTCATCATCTTCTCAATGGAAAGGAAATACATATATTTTCAGGTATAATTAGTATTTGAGATATTTTTTTTTTTCTTTTCTTTTTAACCCTTGGCACCCCCGCGGGAACCATGGGAAGTGAAGCAGTGCTCGTTTACTATGGTAAAGAAGCTCTGTTTCACTAGTAAAATAGGACCCAGTCACTAATTCTTGAGGTGCAAGTCCTTTAAAATAGGCAACATAGGGTATAAACGATTGACTGACCTTTACTTTATCTCCATGTTGTGGTCATGATTATCCATTGTGTAGAAGTATGTGACCTTAAACAGCAATAAATAAATAAATATAACCCCTAGCACTCTGGTAGTGCAACAGAATTTTGTCCAGTCACTGCATTTTCCTCTAGTCACTGCATTTTCCTCTTGTTTAACTATGAATTTAACCAATTATATCTTGTTTGACAGAGTTCACTGAGCTGTGTCAAACAAGATGTATTTGGTTTAATACCAAATTGCATTATGGGAAATATTTACTTCTGAATAGTTTGTCATTTTGACATCAACATGCAGAGGGTAAAATAAACTTATTCTAATCAGTTAAAGACAATTAAAAATCATTTGTACTCCTTAGAAAACGCATATAAAAAGAATTCACTTTTGACTTGTAACCCACTAGGTACATTTAAAAAAAAATTTCATCAAATCTCATCTTGAGAAATCATTGATTAAAAAGTTAAATCAATTTACAGGATAAACACACGATATAAAAATTTGTTTTAATAATTTTTTTAAAATTTAAAAAAAATTCCAACAAAATCATATCATTCGACCACATCATTGGAACAAGCATAATGTACTCATTCCAGTGAGGGGTCACATGATTTGAACTTTTAAAAAAAATAATTTTGCTTAATTTGTAAATTACATGGACAGATGCAGCCGATTGATGAGGTAAAGGTTTAAAATGCCATATTTATACTTGCTTTAGTGTCAAGAGATTTGCTGTCCTCAGCAGAGATATCTGGCAGCAGCATGCAAGTAGTTCAAACTTACCCAGTAACTTGACCAAAAGTCTCTAGTTTTATTCATCAAAATTTTCCCAATAAGATATTTTTTTTTTCTTTTTCTGAAATGTAAGTTGGGCTCCTCCCTCAAATGGAAACATTTTGTAGCTTATTCTGAGCTAATTGTATTGATGGGTAGGGAGTCATCAGGTATGTTTACCACTTTTTGTACCAAGGTTTAGATTATTTCTTTGTTGTTAAATGCTTTTTATACGCCCGTTTAAAAAACGGTTGTATTATGTTATCAGTCTGTCTGTCTGTCTGTCCATCTGTCTGTCTGTCTGTCCATCTGTCCGTCTGTCTGTCTGTAAACAATTTGGTTTCCGTTCATTTAAAGTCAAACGCCTTGACGGATCGACATAAAACTTTCAGGAGTTGTTTTTTGCATTAAAATACAGGTCAAGTGCGATATTGGTGTTTCTCAGTCCATCTGCTGCAGAGATATGGCCCTTTGAAAACACAATTTTTCTAAAAAAATTGGTTTCCGTTCATTTAAAGCTGAACGCCTTGACGGATTGACACCAAATTTTTCAGATGTTGTTTTTAGCAATGAAATACAGGTCAAGTTCGATATTGGTGTTTCTCAGTCCATCCACGGCAGAGTTATGGCTCTTTGAAAACACAATCTTTCGAAAAAAATTGGTTTCCCTTCATTTAAAGTCGAATGCCTCGACGGATCGACATCAAACTTTCAGATGTTGTTTGTAGCAATAAAATACAGATCAAGTTCGATATTGGTGTTTCTCAGTCCATCCGCTGCAGAATTATGGCCCTTTGAAAACACAATTTTTGAAGAAAAAAAAATTGGTTTCCGTTCATTTAAAGCCGAACGCCTTGACGGATTGACACCGAAATTTTTCAGATGTTGATTTTATACACCCGTTTGAAAAACGGGACGGATTATGTGAATGGTCTCTCCACCTGTCTGTCTGTCTGTCCGTCCATGGACACATTTCGTTTCCGAACGATAACTTTAGTTGTAATGGTTTGAGCTGAGTTAAATTTGTCATGTGGATTTAGTATGACAAAATACAGGATGGGTTCGATTTCCGTTTCTAGCGGCCCATTTGCAGTAGAGTTATGGCCCTTTATTTATGGGAATTTAGCCCATCTTTTCATTTCTGGGCGATAACTTTAGTTTGCCTTGACCGATTTATTTCAAATTTTCAGTTTTTTGTTTTTGACCACAAAATACAGCTCAAATTCACTTCTGACCACAATCGCATATACCTTTCCACAGTTATGCCCCTTGAATGATTGCAAATTTGTGGATTTTGTGGTTTCAGGATGATAACTTTAGTTTGCCTTGACCGATTTTTTTCAAATTCTCAGATTTTGTTTTTGACCACAAAGCACAGCTCAAGTTCATCTTTGGCCATAATCGCATGTACCGTTCCATAGTTATTCCCCTTGAATTATTGCAAATTTGTGAATTATGTGGTTTCCGGATGATAACTTTAGTTTGCCTTGACTAATTTGTTTCAAATTCTCAGATTTTGTTTATGACCACAAAGCACAGCTCAAGTTCACTTTCGGCCAAATTCGCATGTACCTTTCCAGAGTTATTTCTCCTGAATTTGTGCATTTTGTGTTTTCCGGATCATAACTTTAGTATGGCCTAACTGATTTTTTATTATACGCCTGTTGCAAAACCGTCGAATTATGGAATCAGTCTGTCCATTTGTCCATCCATTTGTCCATCCATCGGTCTGTCCGTTTGTCAACATTTGGTTTCCAGATGATCACTTTAGTATTTTTTTTTCGATTGATTCCTAAACTTGGTATGTGGTTTAATCAAAACAAAAGACAGGTCAAGTTCGAATATGGGGTCAGTTCGAACTTCAAAGTTCATTACGTGTACACTCCATATAAAACCGCACTTCGCGTACCCCACTTTTTGTGTAGAAAAGTGGGGTACCCAAGTGCGGTTAGGAGAGAAGCATTACATAATCAATTAGTGCTCGACGAGAAATTTCTTCCAGAGTCTGAACCTGATTAGCAATATTAGTCTTCAGTCATTGAATTTCTAAAACCTGCATTTCATAAAATAATGACATAAAAATATTATATCTGTTTTTTCCAGATCATTGTACCCCGGAATAATGTCCGCTTTTAAACAATTCGCCCAGTATTTTTCGAGATATTTAATTTGTTTCCGTATTAAAATAAAATGTTTTGCCGATATGTCATTTGGATTCCCCCCTGTATAATTAAAGGTAAGTTTATCGCCATCGAACATGATCTTGTCCACCTTCATTCTCGAAACATTTCATCGAGACATTTTTAAATAAAATTACCGAATAGAGGAAGTATTTTAAAATAAAACAAATTCTGTGCGTTGCTATGTTTTTTTAGAACAATAATGTGACAGTCTCGGCGATACATCCTGTCTTTACGAAGTGCGGCCCCTATTTTTCAGACTCGGAATCATTACGAACTCGGCATATGATTTAATATCATTGCAGATAAGCTGCTTCACGTTTACCTCGGTAATTATTTTTGACGAACTAAATTGAGAATGAAACAGAATTAATAAATAAATCCATCTGCTCCTTCCGGTCATTTTCGTAACAACTCGGGTGGATTTTTTCAAATTACGTTCAGTCTTCGGAATCATGAAATTTTAGAAGAAGAGACATACGAATCATGGCCTACGGTAAACAAATTTATAGTGTAGTTTAGGAAGTGGAAGGCACCCACAATGGGATTTTCTTGTCAACTTCCAATATCTGAAAAAGGCATGAAAAATTGGTGGCGTCACTGGGGGCCGGGGAGGGGTAGGTATTTGCCCCTTAAACACAGATTTTGCCCACATTTGCTTCCCACGTCCATAACACACACACACACAAACTCTCTCTCTCTCTCTCTGTCTCTATCCCCCCCACCTCACCCCACCCCACCCCCGTAACCATGGCGTATTCACGCCTCCCGTGAGTCAACGATCGACAGTATAATCTCTCCACTTTTAAATCTGATCCGCCGCGCCTGGAAAAATTCTCCCTTAAAATGTTATATATTTTCCTTTTTTTACAGCTTGTGGCCCTCATTAACGGGGGAGGGGAGCATTCCAATGAGGGGCCATAAACTATGTGACTGAAACAAAATATGGAAATTCACTAAATTCACAACGCCAATGGCCGAATTTGGCCAGAACTCAGGCTATACAAAAATCTGCATTCAAATTTTATTATGTTTAAGTTTTTGTTTCAAAAACATAGCTTATGACCCTTCATTGGAATGAGCTAGTGGATTTTGAGTCCTTCCATTGAGGGGTCCCAAGCTCTGTTTTGAGACAAAAAAATTCAAATTTTTAATTGTTATTAAAGAATTTATCTTGCAAGTGCCACCTGGTCCTGTAGGCGGGTGGAGACTATTGGATCACCGGATTTATCTTCCTAGCATTTGGTACGTTTTTTCTTGGAAATAGTATGTTTATTTTCGTGGCTGGAAACTGGGTAAACTGATAACATTTTGGCCAGACGCTATCGTCTGTATGTTGGTGTTTTGGTAATAATAATTCTCCCCAGCTAGCATGGGTTTCTTTTCAATAGATGCTTCAAATGCTTCGGCCCTTTGACAGATTAATAAGTAAATTAGCCTTAGAAAAGGTGTTGAACATATGACATACCAGTATACAATTATGCTCAATTAGTTACTTCTGTTCAGTGGCGTGGTAAATTAAATCCTTTGTTTGTTGTTAATCTCCAAGAAAATGTTAAAAGAAACGAAACACTTGCTATGTTTCATCATATCACATCCCCCAAATATAAAAATATTCACAGGAAACATTTTTAAAATCTCCTGAAAGTTAGTGCTTGCGCGGTCTCGAGTCCAATGATATTAGCTACAAATAAGAGACTTCATTAGTTGAAACTTTGGATATTTAGTGCTTAACACGATGTCTTGATCAAGTAGTCCAATAATATTAGCTATGAACACGCGTCTCATCAAGCTTTATTTATTTTTTATTATTTGTTGCTAATATTATTGGTGGACTGTTTCATTATCCACATCATAGTATGATGCCGCAACACTACCACCGAGTTAGGGTGAGAACGGTTTGAGTTTCGCCGAATTGAATAGAGCATGCGTTTTGGCCCTAATCTTTTCAAAATCAGCCCCCCCCCCCCCCTCCAAAAAAAAAAGAATGGGAGCCAAAACTCGTTTTATCACCAATATCAGTCACCGCTGATATGACCGATTCCCCGGGTTGAATAAGATGTCACAACGTTGTTCTCATGACCATAAACTCAAGTAATGTATTCCTGGGTGGCGTCATTTCGTTCCCGTGGGGACACACTCCATCGATCGGAATGGTCCCGAGTTGAATTATGATACCGTGTTTTGAAGTAGCTCCAGGAAAAAGATGAGAGAAGCATGGATCGGGTTTACCCAAATTGGATCTGATCCGTGTTTTGAAGATAATCTCCCCCGGGTTTGGGGTTCCATAGCAGCTGTCAGATAGAATAAAAAATGTGTTTTAATTTTTACATTTGGGGGATTATCATGTTATATCCCGGGCGAAAAGCAGATAAATTGCCAGTATGTTCAAAAAGAAAAATGTGTAGTTATCTGTACCTGTCCATTTCGGTTGAGAATCAGAATGTTTTTTTCAACAACAATGACCTCGATTAAGCGAGTTCAGACTATTTTATATCATGTAAATCCAATAGATGGAAGAGCCACACTGCTTCACGGGATCGTCAAAATTCACATTTTTTTAAAAGATTTATTAGAACACAAAACGTGAATTATTGGACCGATTTTCACATTTAAAGGATTCTTTTGATCCAGAAAATTCTCTCCAAAAATATTTCAGGCACAGAAAAAGGATTTAGTGAAGAAAACTTATTATGTAAATTGCGAGGTGTTTTCCCAATCAACACTGATTAATGAGTAAATAACTGCTGTTATATAATCTTACATAACGCACTCAGTCGACATTGGAATAATTTTTTTATATGGAGTGTACACGTAATGTCCCCTGACTTATGGACCTTGTTGGACATAGAAAGCATCAAATATTTGGTTTCCGGATGATAACTTTTATTATTTGTTTTCCGATTGGTTCCAAACTTGGTATGTTGTTTAATCACAACAAAATACAGGTCAAGTTCGAATATGGGGTTGGTCCAAACAATTTTCACCCTCACCCCCATCCTTACCCCAACCCTTCAAAAATACAAAACAGGCATATATTGTCCCGCTACGCGGTGCTCTTGTTATTACATGTGTATACCTTCATTTCAAATTTCAAGGAATCTATAGATACTTTGGAAGACTCCGGTAATCAATAGATTTCCTGAAAAAATTCAGGGAATCAACCGACTCCCCGATTATTCAGTTTTCCTGGAGCAATATATACAAATACTATCACCACTAAATGGCAGAATTATTAATTCTCAGCATTCAGATTTCCTTTGCAAACAATTCCACCATCAACCCTTTACTTAAAAAATCGGCACATCCAATTGAAAAAAATACATTTTTCAAAAAATTTCAACAAAACCATATCATGTGACCTCTCATTGGAACGAGCTCATTGAGCTCGTTCCATTGAGGAATCACATGATATGATTTTGTTGAATTTTTTGAAAAAATTTACAGAGTCATGCCACAGGAATGAAAGGACAGTTGTCCCTTGCATTTTTGGTTCAATCTGCTTATTAGCATGCTTGTCTGTCTTACATGTTACATTCTTACAACAATACTTGTACAGTGGAGGGCGGGAATCCCACACTCCACTTTATAAGTACCCCCTATTCAATTCATGCATAGAAATTTTGTTTTGCAGGGTCCTATTTATCTGGTTATTTAACCCTTTACCTACCGAATCGGCCGCATCCGCCCTGTAATTTGCAAATTGAGCAGTTAAAAAAAAAATTTTTTTTTAAATATTTCAGCAAAACCATGTCATGTGACCCCCTCATTGGAACAAGCTCGTTCCAATGAGGGATCACATGATATAGTTTTGTTGAAATGTTTGGGAAACTTTTTTTTTAAAAAGTAATTAAAATAATAAATTTTGATATTCTCTGCATTGGGCAAGGGTTAAACTTAAGATCTCATATTTAGAATTAGGTCTTCAGAAAATATGACCTGTCTATTTTATGAGGAAAAATCTGCCATTCGAAACATTGATATTTCGACATCTTTGTATAGTATAACAATTTAAACCCATTATTAAGCATGGCTTTTTGAAAATCTGCGAGAGGTAAAAATCACGAGAGCCAAACAATCTTGTGTCGTCATGGAGGTCATTTCAAATTTTATCACATCTTTTATGAAGTAAGAACACAAGCTGAGGCTGGAAGACTCATTTTGACTTCAAAATGAGTATGAAAGTCTTTTAACCCTTTACCTATATAAACACATGATTTTTAAAAAAATAAATAAAACGTCTGATTTTTCAAAAACAAATTTCGCAACTTTTCAGTAAAACCATACAAATATGGATATCATTAGAACCAGCTCGACCAGCTGGTTATAATGACATCTATATTTGTATGGTTTTATCAAGAAGCTTCTGAGAAATTTGAGGTTATGGTAGGCTTATTCTGGTTAATTTTCTGGCCATTTTCTGCCTCTATGTTAGGTAAAGGGTTAAATAGTTATTTGTTTTCAAATTTAATTTTAATTTTTTAAGTTTAAATTTAAGACATTTTTTTCATCTCCAGGGGGAAGGCTCAAATGACATGGCCAGTCTTCCAAGAGATATTCTTCTTGCTTTCTTAACACATGTTGATACCTTTACCCTCTGGTCGCTGATGTCAAAATACCAAAATTTCAAGCTGCAGAATTTTCCCATGATGCAACTAGTAATTTAACAAATTCAGTCTTCAAACAAGATTGAATTGGTTAATTTCCTAGTTGCATTAACCCTTTACCCAACGTAAGGGCCAAAACTGGCCAGCGCTATTCTAAAAAATTGTCAATTAGGTTTCATTACATTTTCAATTTTAGCTCAACTTTGACGTAAGTCAAATTTGAGCTTATGCCATGGCCAGTCGTCCATCCTCTGTCTGTCTATCAACAATTCAATACGGCTTGGGCTTGAGGCCGTATTTATGAACCGATCTTTACGAAACTTCTTGGGTACCTTTGTTATGACCGTGGGACGAGAACGAGTGTTTTGGGGTCAGATCCGAAATTCAAGTTGGCCGCTTGCAGCCATTTTGTACAAAATTAGGTGCAATCAGATTTTTGCACAGAACTTCCATATGAAAGCTCTGAGTTGAATAATTTTTTGTATGAATGTTTATTACCATGGGATACATCACATATAATACGTTTTTTTTTCTCGTGTGTAAATTATGCAAATTAGACAAACTTTGATGTAGTTTGTGTTACTTTCAGCACTGTAAGTGCAAATGCCAATACGGCTCGGGCTAGAGGCCGTATTTATGAACCGATCTTTATGAAACTTCTTGCATACCTTTGTTATCACCGTGGGATGAGAACGAGTGTTTTTGGGTCCGGTCCGAAATTCAAGATGGCCGATGGCAGCCATTTTGTACAAAATTAGGTGCAATCAGATTTTTGCGCAGAACTTCCATATGAAAGTGCTGATTTGAATAATTTTTTGTGTGAATGTTTAGTACCATGGGATACATCACATATAATACAGGTTTTTTTCTCGTGCAGAAATTATATTATGCAAATTAGATGAACTTTGATTTTTTTCAGTGCTACTTACACACAGCAGGTACACATGTCAATACGGCTCGGGCTAGAGTCTGTATTTATGAAACGATCTTCACGAAACATCTTGGGTACCTTTGTTATCACCTTGGGACGAGAAAGAGTGTTTCTGGGTGATGTCCAAAATTCAAGATGGCTGCCAGTGGCCATTTTGTACCGAAATTAGTTCCAATCAGTTTTTTGTACACAACTTCAATACGGATCAGGCTAGAGGCTGTATTTATGAACCAATCTTTACGAAACTTCTTGGGTACCTTTGTTATCACCGTCGGATGAGAACGAGTGTTTTGGGGTGTGGTCCGAAATTCAAGATGGCCACCAGCAGCCATTTTATACCAAAATTAGTGCAATCAGTTTTTTGTGCAGAACTTCTGTATGAAAGTTCTGTTTTGAATAAATTTTTGTATGAATGTTTAGTCACATGGAATACATCACATATAGTATGGGTTTTTTTCTCGTGCAGAAATTATGCAAATTAGATGAACTTTGATTTATTCAGTGCTACTTGTACACAGTAAGTGCACATGTCAATACGGCTCGGGTTAGAGGCTGTATTTATGAACCGATCTTCACGAAACTTCTTGGGTACCTTTGTTATCACCTTGGCACGAGAACGAGTGTTTCTGGGTACTGTCCAAAATTCAAGATGGCTGCCAGTGGCCATTTTGTACCGAAATTAGGTCCAATCAGTTTTTTGTCACAACTTCTATACGGCTCGTATTTATGAACTGATCTTCACAAAACTTCTTGGGTACCTTTGTTGTCACCTTGGGACAGGAATGAGTGTGTTTTGGGGTGCCTTTCTTATCACTGTGCTATGAGAAGAAATATTTTGGGGATTCAGTCAGACCCACTCTGGGACTCAAAAGATTTCTTTTCTAGTTTAGCATCTGACTGTCACCCACCTTTACAATACTTTACCTATACATTTGTTACAGGCTGCGGTCAGTATTTATGTACAGACCATTACAATACTTTATATGTACCTTTGTTATCAGGTCATTACCTAGATGTTTGTCATTTCTGTGTCACATACTATACATGTACATGTCCTAACAAGTTGAGCTACAGTGTCATTGACACTTTCATTTGTCTCAAAAACATAGGTTATGACCCCTCTTTGAGCTCGTTCCAATGAAGGGTCATAACCTATAAAAAAAAATTAGTTATTCAAGAATTTTGTTTGCAAGTGTCGTCTGCTTTTCATGTTAGGTAAAGGGTTAAGGGAATAAATTTAAGTTTGAAATTTTGTATTTTCAACATCAGAGTACAGAGGGTTAATTGAAAGTTCACTGGTGTAGATTCACATCCTACAATATGGTTCTATTTGTTTCTGAAGACTCATTCCATCCATCTTTCTCTTGTATGGAGTGCACCTACCTTTGGGTTGAATGTGGGTGTTTACTCCATTTACTCCACTTGCACTATAGTGGATCTGACTGTCTGAGCAATCGATTTGGACTCCCACATTGTGTCCTTGGGCAAGACACTTCACTATAATTGTCCACATGGGGACACGATGATGCCATGTACTAAGGTGTACTGCACATCAATGGTGTGCATATCTTAACCAATCTTACCCTGCCTGTGCTGCAGTGCAGAGTTATGATGTTGGGGAGTTGGCAGCTGCTTGTTGTTCGTTGGTGATTCTCTCCGGGTACTCCAGCTTCCTCCACCCATAAAACTGTCACCGACACAATATGACCGTGGCTGTTAAAGTATTGTTAAACTTTAATAAATAAATAAATAACTATGGTGGATCTCACAGAAGTGTGAATACTTACATGTGTTGCATTTGGAAGTGTTGCTGTTGCATTTGGAATTGTAGCTTTCAAATGATTCTGTTTACCTTTCCTTCTCTCTCACATATCAGTACATCTTCTGTTATTCAAAAAGTCATGTTTTTTATGGTGAAAAGCCTCCAAAATTTATTAAATATATGTATATTGGGAGTGTGCTGGCCCTATGGTTATGGCATTGAACTTCAAACCGAAAAGGCCATGGTTCAAACCCCACCAGGGGTAACTGCATTGTGTCCTTGCACTTTATCCCGATTGCACTGTGGGAGCATGATAGTGCTGTGTACTAAGGTGTACTGCACGTTGCTGGTGCACTTTTGTCAATCAATGCTAACCCTGCTTGTATGGAGTTAGTACATTGGGGAGTCTGACAGTTGTCCTCGCCATTGCTTGGTGGTTCTCTCCAGGTACTCTGGCTGCTTTCACCCATAAAAAAGTCTGACACGAGGTGACCTTGGCTGTTGGAAGTGTTGTTAAACCCCAGTAAATAAATAAACGGCTGTTGGAAGTGTTGTTAAACCCCAGTAAATAAATAAACGAACGGATATATTATATGCTCATTAAGATTTTCATTGTTGTTCATTTAACTCTACTTGTTAAACATGGGTTCACAAATAGGAAAAAGTCTTAATATTTTGTGGACACTTTTCCCCTACTGAATTTTGATAATCACACTTTGTAAAATTTGCCATTGCCAAAAGCAACCACTTATTCTGAGGACTGCTGAATACTGTTACTTTCTTTTTTGAGATTTCTTTTATTACAAATTGAAGGTGCACACCATATTGTTTCAACTCTTCAAAGGCCAGTTGTAACAAACTTGTATACACCCTTGTTTACCAAATTGGGGTGAGCAAAAAAGGCTCACTTAGATCGAATTTGTGCAGACAAGATGTGAGCGATTAAATCGGCAGTGCCAGATTTCCAAGCCTGTATTACATCTTGTTTTTCAATTATCAAAGTTTGCTTGGTATCTAATCTTAGTCTTCCAACCCTCACACATGAAAAAGAAATAATAATAACAATAATTTGGGGATAAAGAGAATCAGGACCAAAATGTTGCACAAGAAAAAACACTATTCTAATTGGATATGATGGTCCACTCTTTAGGTAGACAGTGGATGGGTTTGGCAGTTTTTATCAAGCCTTTTGTTTAAATTAATTACTCTGCTTGGGGTTGTGGATATATTGTGACTTACAATAATTAATTAGGTAACTAGGTCATAGGCAATTTACTAGTCAATTTAAGCCAGCAAACATCAAGTTGTTAGTTGAATTTGTACGATTCATGAAGTAATGGGTTAAGGTTAATTTATATCACTATTCTCTCATTCAACAACCGGAGAGCATTGTTCTGCAAATCTTTTGTCCATTTACTGTCAAACTGTAATTGGAAGTAAATATGAAAATATTGGATTACATAAAACCAAAATTTATTGTTTATTTTTCAAATTGTTAACAAAGTTTTCTCTGTTAGCTTCCTAATTTATATCCCATATCTAAAAGCCTCACAAACAAGTTTTTAATAGGTGAAAATTACCCTGCTTTGTTAATCAGATTCCAGTGCTGGTACTTTGAATCTGTTTTCCTTCGAAGCAAGCTTTGTGAACAAATAGACATATTGCTGGATGGATGTGGACATTATAAAGCTAATTTTTTTTCATCCTTTTACTTTGTACAGAACTTTTACTTACCATCTGCAATAAGTAAATATCAACATTTTGACTGGCATTTTTTCCCATAATGCAAATAGGAATTGAACCAATTCAGTCTTGTTTGACGGAGCTCATTGTATGGAGTTAGTTGGGGAATGTACAAATTTTCATGACTCTGCCCATTGAAAAACACATGTATGGAACACCCATTTGTGATTTAATTGAACATCTGATCAGGCAATCGATCATTCAGTCAGTTTACTGCTTATTAATTTATTGGGGTTTAGTGACACTTTTGACAGCCAGGGTCACCTCATGTTGGACAGTTTTACCGGTGGGGAAGCCGGAGTACCCTGGAGAGAACCGCCGACTAACGGCGAGCAACTCTTGAGACTCACGTATGTACTAACTCTGCACAAGCAGGATTAGCATTGGTTGGAGACAAGTGCACTATCGTTGCGCAGTACACCTTAGTGCACAGTGCCACCATGCCCTCACATGGGCAATCGGGTTGAAGAATTTATTGCTTGTTTTGTTGATCAGCAGTAGTCACTATCATCTTCATTTGAAGACAACTGTTCTTATTACTGATTATCAATCAGTAGGAATCCTCCAAAGTTGGCCAAACCACAGAATTTAAAAGTGTTGTCATAGATATTAATTTGCCATTATGAAATGGACTAGTGATGGCAATTTTGTGCCTTTGCAAAATTCTGGGACCTGCAGCAAAACTTTGACATTAATTTTTCCAACATAAAAAAATATACTGAGACTGCTGGGGAGTAATTGCAGGATGGGGTGGAGTTACATATTTATTTTTAGCTGAACTTTGACGCAAGTCAAATTTGAGCTTATGCCATGGCCAGTCGGCCGTCTGTCCATCAACAATTCAATACGGCTCGAGCTAGATTCCATATTTATGAACCGATCTTTACGAAACTTCTTGGGTACCTTTGTTATCGCCGTGGGACGAGAACGAGTGTTTTTGGGTCCGGGCCAAAATTCAAGATGGCCACTGGCAGCCCTTTTGTACAAAATTAGGTGCAATCAGATTTTTGCGCAGACCTTCCATATGAAAGCTTTGATTTGTATAATTTTTTGTATGAATGTTTAGTACCATGGGATACATCACATATAATACGTTTTTTTTTCTCGTGCGTAAATTATGCAAATTAGACTAACTTTGATGTATTTTGTGTTACTTTCAGCACTGTAAGTGCAAATGCCAATACGGCTCGGCCTAGAGGCCGTATTTATGAACCGATCTTTACGAAACTTCTTGCGTACCTTTGGTATCACTGTGGGATGAGAACGACTGTTTTGGGGCCCGGTCTGAAATTCAAGATGGCCGCTGGCAGCCATTTTGTACAAAATTAGGTGCAATCAGATTTTTGCTCGGAACTTCCATATGAAAGTGCTGATTTGAATAATTTTTTGTGTGAATGTTTAGTACCATAGGATACATGACATATAATACAGGTTTCTTTCTCAGGCATAAATTATGCCAATCACACTAACTTTGATCTATTTAGTGTTACTTTCAGCACTGCAACTGCAAATGCCAATACGGCTCGGGTTGGAGGCCGTATTTATCAACCGATCTTTACAAAACTTCTTGCGTACCTTTGTTATCACCGTAGGATGAGAACGAGTGGTTTTGGGTGCGGTCCAAAATTCAAGATGGCCACCAGCAGCCATTTTGTACTTTAGTTAGTGCAATCAGTTTTTTGTACAGAACTTCTGTATGAAAGTTCTGATTTGAAAAAAATTTTGTATGAGTGTTTAGTAACATGGAATACATCACATATAATACAGGTTTTTTTCTCGTGCAGAAATTATGCAAATTAGATGAACTTTGATTTATTCAGTGCTACTTACACACAGTAAGTGCACATGTCAATACTGCTCAGGCTAGAGTCTGTATTTATGAACCGATCTTCACGAAACTCCTTGGGTACCTTTGTTATCACCTTAGTATGAGAACGAGTGTTTCTGAGTGCGGTCCAAAATTCAAGATGGCTGCCAGTGGCCATTTTGTACCAAAATTAGGTCCAATCAGTTTTTTGTACACAACTTCTATACAGCTCAGGCTAGGGGCTATATTTATGAACCGATCTTTACAAAACTTCTTGGGTACCTTTGTCATCACCGTGGGACGAGAACGAGTGTTTTTTAAGTGCAATCCAAAATTCAAGATGGCCACCAGCAGCCATTTTGTACCAAAATCAGTGCAATCAGTTTTTAGTACAGAACTTCTGTATGAAAGTTCTGATTTGAATAAATTTTTAGCTGCGACTAGCAGCTCTATAAGTGGCAATGTCGGTCTGTCTGTTGGTCTGTCTGTCAGTCGGTCGGTCTGTCTGTGACCAACGAGTTTCAAAACTCAATAACTTTTGAAATACTTGATGGAATGACTTTATATTTGGCATGTAAGTGTATCTTATTGATGTCTAGCCACTGTTCAATGCATGTGTTGTTCCAAATATTTTTCTTGGAGTTATGGCCCTTGATGAACTTGAAAATGTTTTTTTTTTTTTATTTCACTATTATCTGCAGATTGCTTCTGAGAATCATTTTTTCGCCCGCAGATTGCACCACCCGTCGCAGCTACGGCGTCGATGTCACGATTTTTGTATGAATGTTTAGCAACATGGAATACATCACATATAATACAGGTTTTTTTCTCGTGCAGAAATTATGCA
Organism: Pictodentalium vernedei; assembly: GCA_031216915.1. Lineage (NCBI taxonomy): Eukaryota > Metazoa > Mollusca > Scaphopoda > Dentaliida > Dentaliidae > Pictodentalium > Pictodentalium vernedei. Next base: position 150,371,944 of record CM062291.1, on the reverse strand, counting down.
AATTAGATAACTTTGATTTATTCATTGCTACTTATACACTGTGAGTGCACATGTCAATGCAGCTAGGGCTGGAGGCTGTATTTGTGAATCGATCTTCACAAAACTTCTTGGGTACCTTTGTTATCACCGTGGGTCGAGAATGAGTGTTTTTGATGCGGTCCAAAATTCAAGATGGCTGCCGGCGGCCATTTTCTACCAAAATTAGTGCAATCAGTTTTTTGTACAGAACTTCTGTATGAAAGTTCTGATTTGAATAAATTTTTGTATGAATGTTTAGTAACATGGAATACATCACATATAATACAGGTTTTTTTCTCAAGCAGAAATTATGCAAATTAGATGAACTTTGATTTATTCAGTGCTACTTATACACAGTAAGAACAGATGTCAATACGGCTCAGGCTAGAGTCTGTATTTATGAACCGATCTTCACGAAACTTCTTGTTGTACCTTTGTTATCACCTTGTGACAGGAACAAGTGTTTTTGAGTGCCTTTGTTATCACTGTGCTATGGGAACAAATATTTTTGGGTTCAGTCAAACCCACTCTGGGGCTCAAAGATTTCTTTTCTAGTTTAGCATCTAACTGTCACGTCACCTTTACAATACTTTACCTATATATTTGTTACAGGCTACGGTCAGCATTTATGTACAGACCATTACAATACTTTACATGTACCTTTGTTATCAGGTTATTACCTAGATGTTTGTCATTGCTGTATCACATACTATACATGTACATGTCTTAAACAAGTTGAGCTACAGTGTCATTGACACTTTCATTGTAGATTTCGGAGTGGTTGAGTGTTAGTGGGAAATCACTTTGATATTAGTTTTTTGTGGAGAACATTCCAAAAAATAATGTTGCAGCAAAAGCGACCTGTCAATTTGGGTTTTAGTGATCAATAGTATTTTCAGATTAGTCAGTGTTTCCCTGTGGCTGTGCCACAGTATTGAGAGTGTATATACAACTAATTGCTATATGCTCATTAATAACTGCAACTGCCCAGCTGAGGATTTCAGCCAAAAAAATCCGAAACTTCAATGTGAATTCCACAACCTCACATCTTTAATTTATTAATGCTATTATTTTATTAACACATGGTGAGTTTGTTTAACTGTCTGAGTGCTTAAATTCCATATCTGTACTTTATTCTGGAGTACAGGTAACACAACTTAAAGCTTCATATTCTATGAATGTGCCTCATATTATCTTTGAAGTGTAGTTATTTACTCTGTATGGATTTGCCTTGTTACAATTTAGGGGAGAGTAACTGTAGATGCTCTCTCAGAAATTGTAAGAAGGTTAGGACATGTGAACAAATTTTGATGACTGAGAATAATTCAGAAACTCTATCAGGTAAAGCATATATTTGCATACAGTGCAGGATGTGCTGGGGCCAGGCTTGGCAATTTCAGGAGAGCGATTTTTTAGCTTCCTTACTGCCCTCCTGAAAGAATTAAGGAGAGCGAAAAATTGCCCTCCTAAATATTTTGGTCTGGGATGATTGAGATTACATGTATTATGCTCACATTAAATTTTTGTTGTAAAGCAAAATTGTAATTTAACTTCGAAGTCACATAACATCACGTAATTTCATTTTGAAAGTGGTTTAGTGGTAAAAGGTAATGGCTGCAACCATACCCAAACACAGTTGCAATCATTTGAAGCAAAATGGGTCACAGCAATATTTTTTTTCTGTCAGTTTCAACTTCAACAACTGACATCACAGTTTGAGGGGTAATTATTCAAGGAATATTAACACTATAATATACTACCATTACTACTACCCTGTCACTTGAAGCACTTGCACCAGGATGTGACTGTAGATTCAAGCAGACCTGTTGTCCAAGAAAGTCATACGCCTACCGCTACCACCTTCAACCCTCCAAAGGGGGGTTGAAGGTGGTAGTCGTAGACGTATGACTTTCTTGGTCAACGGGTCTGGGTACACACACAGGTCTTGTCAAGTGTGTGTTCGGTTGTTGAGTGAGACATCTAGATGTCTAAGAGATTTCGCTTTACCTTAGTAAAGTTAATAAAATCACTGATGTAGTCTGTTGGTTTCAGTTTCAATGAGTTCGTTCAACTGGATACTTAAAATGCTGTGTAAAGCTAATTGCTCTCCTAAGCTGATTGAGGAGAGCGATTTTTTGCCCTCCTGCATTTTTCAGAATGCCAGGCCTGGCGGGGGCAGGGGTCAGCCTGGCAGCTGATTTTAGGGAGAAGTGACTTCTCCCTCCAGAGACTTTATGGAGAAGTCAGGGGCCAGGAGGGAGAAGTCAGGGGCCAGGAGGGAGAAGTCAGTGGACATGAGGGAGAAGTCAGAAAAAAACATAAAACGTCTATGACATCGTGACAAAATAAATGTACATAGAGGACACAATTGTGGAGAAAAAAATAAATAAAAGTTATACAAACATACATACACAAAACTAAGTCAGATGGTATATAACAAGAATGTAGGTTAAAATCCCCCCCACCCCAACAAAAAACTGTGTCGTTCATGGTTTCTGAATACCCTAACTCTTTCCCTAACAGTGATGACTTGGGTTACCATGCAGTTGATTTTGTATTTTGTATATTTAGTATTACCCATGGTGAGAGTGGTCTTCTCTGTAATAGAAGGTATATTCTTTTTAAAAAAATATTTAAAGTATTTAAAATAAATTTCAAGTTCACATAAGAAGCTGGGTCATTCATGGTTTCTGAATGCTCTAATTGAATTGAAAAGCATAGTTAAAAATGTTTTTGATATCCTTTGTAAATTAAGCGTTATTAACAATTTGAGTTAATTTATTTCTAAGGTAAATGACAAAGTATTTCAGTTGTCTCCCTTCCCTGCTACGATGGGTAATAATACACTGTTCAGAAAAATGACAATTTCTGCCAACCAGGCAACCATCTTACATTGACACGTGCGATTGGTGCTATGAAGGCCTGCCAATCTTATCCATCCCAATATGTGTGATTTCTATCGTAGCCTTATTACATTTAACCCCCTTCCAACACAAGTTTTCAAAGAAAAACTTTCAATGCAAATTTTAGGGCGAATTTCAGTGCAACCAACTTTTCAGTGGAACAGAGCAATTTCAACGTTTTTATGGATGAACTGTCTCCTACACATTTTTTTTGTTTTGAAATGGTGGTTAACTTTAATAAATTCTAATTAACTTGATGTGTGTCTTGTGTGAGTCATTGTTTTTGCTGACACTTTCTAATTAAATAGCCATTTTGTGCTGGTTGCTATCAGTTGGGGTGTATTGTTCAAACGATTATGCAATTACAACTCTTTTCAGAAATTATAAAATTGGGCTAGTTTAGGCTATTTTCAGAGCCGTATTTACTTTTTTTGTGAATGCAGAAGCGTTTTTTTTTGGAAATAAAAAATAAGAAAATACTGTAAACTGCCACATCTCCCAAGGAAGTTTTGGAGGGCGACTTGAATTTCGTCTCCAATGTAAGCCAAGGCGACTTGAGGAATGACAAGGCAACTTCTGCGCCATAGACGCCCACTCGGCTGACCCCTGTGCGGGGAGGGAGGGCATTACTTGGTGACCATTTGATTTCCTGAAAATAAATAATAAATTGCCACCCCAGTTTTTAAAAAAATAAACAGAATAGGAAAAAAATGGTACATTTTAACCCTTTACCTAACTCAAAAAGCAGACTTCAGTTGCAAATAAAATTCTTGAAGCACTATTTTTTTTTATTTGTTGTGTCAAAAACATAGCTTATGACCCCTCATTGGATCAAGCTCATTTAGCTCATTGCAATGAGGGGTCATAAGCTGTGTTTTTGTGACAAAAAATGAAAAAGTAATAAAAATTGAATGACGGATTTTGTGAGTAGCGCTGGCTGGTTTTGGCCCTTACGTTGTGTGAAGGGTTAAAATGTAAAATAGTAAGTTTTAGTCATATTTTGTTGTTCAAGTTCAACCCCACCCCCACTCCCACTCCCCCATGCATTCTTTGTTGCCTTATATTCTACACTGGCTATATGGCTATTAGATGTAATGCACTCCTTGTCCTTGTTCTAAAATTAACTCATTCATTTTTTCATTATTGCACAATTACTTCATAGGAACATGATTTATTAAGTCCTGAAACTGCTTGTTTGTGTAAATACCACAGAATCAGAATTATACATTTGCATTTAATCTTGATAAAACCTAATGAGAGTATGCATGCTCTCTTATAGTATTATGATTGTCATTAAATGTATTGAACAGGATGTACTATCCAATACCCCTCCTACACTACTGGTCTAGACACAAGAATAATCACTGTATTATACAAACTAACAAAACAATGTCCATCACTTCATGAAGAAAATATTAATGTAGGCCTCAAAATTAACCATCGCAATGCCATGTTAACCCTCTGCAAACTGGTGTTAAAATATCGAAATTTCAACCTGCAAATTTTCTCCATAATGCAAATAGGAATTTAACCAATTCAGTCTTGTTTGACAGAGCTCATTGAACTCTGTCAAACAAAAATGAATTGGATAAATTCCTAGTTGCATTATGGGAAAATTTGTTGTTTGAAATTTTAGTGTTTTTGGGGAAGTCCAGGGCCATTGAGAGAATGGGAAAAGTGGGGTAGTAATCCTGGGCCTGGTGTTGTTGGTGGGGCCCATGCCTCTTAATCCTCTGCACTCTGATGTCAAAATGGCAAAGTTTTCAGCAGCAAATATTTCCCATAATGCAGTTTGATATTTAACCAAATATAGTTTGTTTGACAGAGCTCAGTTAGCTCTGTCAAACAAGATATAATAGGTTAAATTCATAGTTACACAAGAGAAAAATACACTGACTGGAGAAGATTCTTCTGCACTACCAGAGAACTAGGGGTTAAGCAAGAGTCCATCGATAAAACAGCTGAAATGCATGCTTGTGCGGTATACATTGAGTCCTAATTTGAAAACTCCCAAATTTGTAATTGTTCAATCAAGTAATTTGTGGTGGGAAATCAACAAAACCTAATCATTTGACACATAAAGAATGAAAACTTTCCCGATGAGGGTGCTGGACCCCTGCCTATGAAAGGGGGACACACCCTCTCATACTCATGCCCATCTTGCCACTTTGCTGCATGCTCAGATGATGCATTCCACATCATGTGTCAAAACTGTCCTGGGGCCTGATATTCCTCTTGATGTCCCTGGGCAAGACACATGATCCAGATTGCGCTCATGGGGGCATGTTGGCTATATGTATCTTCATGTGCATGGTACACCTGTCTTCGACCAATGCCAACACACAGCTTGTGCTGAGGTAGTAAGTTAGAATGTCTGACAGTTGCTTGCAACTGCTCAGTGGTTCTCTCAAGGTATTCTCACTTCCTCCACCTGTAAAACTGTTTGGCATGATGTGATCCAGCTTATTGAAAGTGTCATTAACCCTTTGAACACTTTACCAGCCCAGGGACATGGTAAGTCATACTTTCATTAAGTAGGATGCCTGCTAAGTTAAGGGTGGGGTAGACCAATCAATATTTCAATGTGCAGCCCCAAGGCTGCACATTGAAATATTGATTGGTCTACCCCGTAATAATGAATATGGACTCTTCTAATTGCTGCATTTTAACTGACTTGGAAGATACCACCAGTGTTCAATGGGTTAAAACCTCAATAAACAAACAAACAATGTTAGTGTTTTGTGTGTGCAGAAGGATAGATAGATATATCTTTATTCTGCAGTGTACTAGTACATTAACAACAACATAACATTACAAACTACAAGAACATAACCTAGTATACAGCATGGAAATGGCATAGCCTAAAAGGCTGTCTTCCTGCCCTTCCCGTAAAATATATATCAACTCGGTTTGGCATCAGTGTAACAAAAATTCTATTCAAAGACAGGAATATCTGATAGTTTGTCTATGAATCATGCAACTAGATGGGATTAATAGGTCAAATGCTGGGAGGAGGATGAGATACCAGAGGGTTTTGATGGCTGAAACAATCGAGACAGGCTGGGTTGTCACACTTTAAGTTTGGGCAGGAATAAATTCTAAAAGCTTTATGCATTAATGAATTTTTGAACTTGGGTCTACTATATTGCTGAGCTGGTGAGTCTATGCTATTCCTAATTCTTGGGAAGGAATGAAATTGCAATTCTGTAGAAAATTTAGTTCTTGGTTTGATACATTTTATCCCCCATGGAAACCCTGACATGTGGAGCAGGTCTTGATTACCTCGTTCAGTTCTTTTTAACTGTTATAATAGGACCTGGTAATCAACACATTGGATTGAAGTCCAGTAAAGCCGCCATTATAAGTATGAATGATCCACTAAATTTGACTACTTTAGCTCACCACACTACAAATCAGGGTGAGCTTTGCTATCACTTTGTGTCCGTCGTCCTGCATCCATTGTCGGATGTTAACATTTCAGTCTTCTTCAAAACCAATGGCCTAAATCCGACCAACCTTGCCACAAATTATCTTCAGAGGATGCCCTTCCAATGTTACTGAATAGATGTTGCTTAGTACCCTCTCCCCCTCCAACCACAAATTCTTTGAAAATCTTCTTCTCATGAACCACTAGTCACAATGTCCTAATGTGTTCAGGATTCAAGTTTGTTCCCAAAAAACTTTCTCTGGCAATGTTTAGGCTCATGCTGGGAAGGGCAAGATTTTTGGCCCTGCCCAAAACTTCTATTTCCAAACTGTTGAGCCAGTTTGAACCACATTTACATGTAGTAGTATCAGGTGACATGTTCTTGATTTATACCCCCCCCCCCCCCCCCCTGTGAGAACCCCAGGAGCCAAAAAATAGAAAAATATTCAAATGTCCATATTTTTAAAACTGCATGTAACGGAGAAGCATGGTATGAAGCATCCTTAGAACCAGTAGAATCGAGTGGGATAAAAAATTGTAATCGGTTGCACAAAGAGCCTGTCTATCGGGACCTCCATTTAACAATGTTGGTAATAGAAAACACTGACCAATCTTATTCACATGAGCTTTTAGCTTCAGTGATTTGATATTTGGTGTGCAGCCTCCTGCAGTGGTGTAGATTCAAATTTCTTCAAAAAGGTTTCTCAGCCAATATTTGGGCATGTCTTGAGAGGAGCAAAAATTAGGTTGCACCCAAAGTTCCAGGTTTTTAGAACTGAACAACCGATTTGAACCAAATGTGATATGCAGTGTTATTTGGATAACATGAACTTGATTGACTGCAGTGATCCAATTGTAATGAACGTAAGTAATGGTACCATTTTTTTTCCCATGAATTACCAATGAATTTTGCTTTGTTCTTCCAACTTATAGCTTATCATCCTCACTGTAAATCACTCCTCAAGACTGTTCTACTGAAAAATCATAAGCTATGGTTTGGAAGAATAAACTTGAAAAGTAATCAACTTTGAGTGGTAATATTTGTATTTACTATGCCTCAAACTCACTTTGACCAAGTGCAATACATCAATACACAATTTTGACACCATACCAGGTCACCAACACAGTAAGTTTTTTATCAGGTAAATTGCTGTTTTGAAAAAGTGATCTCTATCCTTCTCTTAGCAGAGATAATTATTGAAAATTACTGAATCTGTAAATAGTACAATGCCAAGTATTGTTTCTAACTTGAGTAAAAATTGAAAGGTGAGTGCATAATGTTTTACCAATAAAAGAAAAATATATTTTGTAACCTTCACGAAATGCAAAATGCATTCTGCCCAGGAGAAAACCACAAGAGTTATAAATCTCTTCGACTGATGCTTTTGTTCTTTCAAGTCGACATAAGTTTACCCCCTTCCTCCTCCCCACACACCTGCAGAAAATTATCAGTTTTGTCTGTCCACACCTTGTGTTAAAATATTGCCAAAAATTGAGGCCTAAAAAATTGTTATTGGCAAATTACAATCTTGACATCGCCGTTACTGCTTTATTGTAATTGCCATGTGAAAATTGCTTTTCACAGAAAGATAACAAGGAAATTAATGAAACAACATGAATTTATTCAAAGCCTTCTCTGTAATTGTCTCTTTTCCTGTGCTGTAACAAGAAAAGTGAAGTGAAAACAAAAATACTAATAATTAGTCTGAAGTTACAAATTTTTTAGATGACAATCAAGAAATTTTCAGGGATGACTTTACTGGTAGAGTGCTAAATTATTTTTGACCATCAAATCCTGTACACATGTCTTTGCCTTGTTTGCATGTCTTTGCCTTGTTACAATTTATGGGAGAGTGCCTATGGGCACTCTCCCATAAATTGTAACAAAGCAAACCCTTACAGATTAAATAGTATCACTTCAAACATAATACAAAGCACATGCATTGAATATGAGCCTTCAAGCTTTGGTACCTGCACTTCAGAATAAAACCCAAATATGGGCTTCCAGCACTTTACCAGTTAATGACTGTTATGTAATTTACTGCATGTAATTCTTACTCTGTTCATATGCATTCAGTTACTAACTATATCATGCTCTGGGAGTGCAGTGGCTAAGTGATTATGAAATAGAACTTCAAACAAAAAAGTTTGTGGTTTGATCCCTGCCAGGGGTAACTGTGTTGTGTCCTTGGGCAAGGCACTTCATCCCGATTGCCCACACAGGGGCACAGTGGTGCAGTGTACTGGGGCACATCGATGGTGCACTTGTCTTCAAGCAATGCTAACCTTGCTTGTGTGGAGTTAGTACATTGGGGAGTCCAGCATTTGCTAGTCATTGCTTGGTGGTTCTCTCTGGGTACTCTGGCTTCATCCACCCATAAAACTGTCCAACTCGAGGTGACCCTGAAAGTGTCAGTAAACTCTAATAAATAAATGTTAGCCTCTCCAGTCACCAGTCTAATTCTTTAAAGAATTCGACACTGTTATGGGCTGTTTGTTTACCCACTTTTCATTGAGTTTGCACACAAGCTACTGTTGATGAAAAGTGATGTCATTCTACTCACAGTGATATTGGGATATTCTTTTGTGCTCCAGTTATAGATATTCCAACATAGATAGATATTCCAATCAAAGAGTATTCTCTTCATCTTGAAGGGGAGCGGGGTGGCTCAGTGGTAGACTGTTGGACTTCTATGCTAGAGGTCCCGAGTTCGATCCCCATCTGGGACGACCCGCGTTGTGTCCTTGGGCAGGGCACATTATCCTGGTTGCCTACAAGGGGTCACGATGACGCCATGTACTAAGGCGTACTGCACGTCGTTGGTGAACATGTCTTCAACCGCTGTAACCCTGCTTGAGAGGAGCTTGAACAGAGTTAGAATGTTGAGGAGCTGACAGTTGCTCGTCGATGCTCGGTGGTTCTGTCTGGGTACTCTGCCTTCCTCCACCCGTAAAACTGTCACGGTCATGATTAGCTATTGTGCATAAGTATGTGACCTTAAAACACCAATAAATAAATAATAATAAATACTTCACCTTGAAGACATCAATATATTAACCCTATTAGTGGAACTACACTGTCTAACTACAGCTGTGGTAAGTCTTCATCCATACGTGTTTAGTAAACAAACATGTAGAATGGTATTCAAAATGTCATCAAAGATTTGGTCAAATCAAGTCTTGATTGAGAAATATTTCTTGCGCTGATTCAAAGAAAGTGAATGTTCATGGTATTTTTAGACTAAATCAGATGGAATATTTCAGTTGGTCAGAGAAGGGAACAAAAGGTTTGCTTTTCTGCCCAACTGAAATATTCCAGATGAGTGAATCTAAACTAAACTTTTTAACGAATTGACTGCCAGAAGCCACTATCAGTGATTTCAAAAAAATGTTGGTACCAGAGGAAAAGCCAACATTTTCCTTGCTCATGTTTCATATTCATTCAAACACAAATAATATTTTGTTTATGTAATTTTGTTTCATTACATATTGTTGGAGAATGCCTGTGCATACGTCCCAATACATGTAATCTGTAATAAAACACATTTTGATGAACAAATTCCTACCATCAAAAATAATATAGCCCTCAACCATTTAATGGCTAGACATAAAAATTTGTCTAGTGACTTGACACCTTATAACTGTGAATATCAATTTGTCTTTGGGAGGAAAGAGTCCTTACCTAAAGGCAGAATGTGGCTTCAGTATGGTCAGTAATCAGGGAATTCCAGTAAAGGGCCACTCTGTTGTAGGATGTTTAGTCCTGTCAAGGTCGTTTGATCTTAACATCAAAGCAGGACATCAGAATAAAATATTACAAACCTTTGAAGACTGGCTACAGTAACCTTGACCTCACTTTGTGCCAACTCTGTACATCGTATCAAAGTTATCATCAAACTTTAAAGTCATGAACCATGCAATGTAAACTTTTGAACTTTCACCATCCTTTAAGCCTGCTCATGCTCCTTGTGAACAAGCCTGTAAATAAGCAGACTGTCATCTGCAGAATGATGTCCCCAGAGGGTGAATTTGGTGGTGCTACCTTGCACAACAGGGTAGCATTACTAAATTTACCCTTAGTGAACCTCAATTTGAATCAAGCTCTCAGGCCTAAACAGACAGAGGTTCCCAGAGGATAAATTGGGGGATTCTAGCTCACTAGATGGATAGCATCAGCAAATTCTCCCTCTGGGGACCTCATTCTGCAAATGACAGATTGCTTATTTCCAGTCTTGCTTATGTATTCTCTTGTAAATACTACTTTGAGTATTGTCACCAGTTTTGGTTTTAAGCATTTTATTTTAAAGTTGTATGTGCTGGGTATCTGTGTAAACTTGAAAAGGATGTGCACCATGACTGTCATTTAGTGTTAGAAATATTGAGTTATGAGCCATCAGATTTTGTTTACAGGGTGATAAATCAGTTGTCACTGTCTTGACAATGTTCCATTTTGTACAGCCTGAATGCAGTATTTTATTTCTGCAGTGAACTGTAGCCATTAAATTTTGGATCAACAAGCACAATTATTGAATAATCATGAATTATTATTGGTGACAAGTCATTTGGTAAATCTAATTGTGGCATCTCTTGTCTGTTCTAAAAAAAAATCCAAAATATTGATCATGGGTCGCCTTTATAAAATCTGAAAGTCCAGCTGAAATGTCCTGAAAATAATTTGGTAACAAGTAAAAATATGTCAATTTTATTCAGTCTGTTACATAAAGGAAGTTAAGAAAAATCCAAATTTGGAAGTGCAAATCGCATGGTGACAAATATTCTTGATTTTTATGAGGTAATTCATTTAGTGAGTGAAGGTTATTTTCTCCCAAAGATGCTTGATGATGTGGGGAGACAGAAAAAGGTCAGTGCTGTTGCCTGTGGAAAACTTATTTATTTATTGGTGTTTAAGGTCACATATTTCTGACCATGGCTAATCATTACCATGACAGTTTTACGGGTGGAGGAAGCCGGAGTACCAAGAGAGAACCACCGAGCAATGGAGAGCAACTGTCAGCTCCCTGACATACCAACTCCACACAAGCAGGGTTATTATTGGTTGAAGACAGGTGCACCATTGACATGCAGTATGTGCAGTGGGAAACAATTAGGCTATTGTAACCAAATTGTAGACACTTAGTGGAGAGAGGGTCAGACAACTCTGGGGAAGAGTTTAGTGTTAGAAATTCTGTCACATGAAATATGTATTTGTAGCCATTTACATTTTGGCAATGAATACAAATGGGGAGTTTGTGTGGGTCATTAGATTGGGATATGATATATAATACAGTCTGGAAATAATATATTTATAGAAACAAACCATTTACTGTTGTAATCTGCAAAACTGTCCATCATTTGTGCACATGCATTGATTGGAAACTAACTTTGATTGGTCTGGCAGTGTTAGATTGGAACGGGTTGAAATAAGGCCGGGGGTAGGGCTTGTGAGTTGGAATTTCTATCATCAAATCAAATCTCAAATTGAATCAGGGGTCTAATATTGAAATCAAATCCAAATCAAATAGGAAACAGCAAAAAAACAAATTTTGTGAAATTGCTTGCAAAAAATTATATTGCTACAGCATAACTTATGAAGTGGAGTGTGGGATTCCTGTGCTTCTCTTTTTACAGTACATGGAGAGTGTATTATAACTAAATCACCCATAGAGTGAAGATTCCACCCAAGCAATAATTTCAAATTTGTTGCAAAGCATAACAAGCACAAGCAAAGTTCCAGCCATTGGACCTCTGGGTTAAACCCGGAGGTCCATTGGCTGAAACATTGCTTGTGTTTTTTGGCCATATGTACAGAATTTGAAAGTGATAAATTTGATGATAACTCCACTCCATGGGTGATGATTTAGTTACAATCCACTCTCCACATACTGTAAGTACTGTTGTAACAATGTAACTTGTAAGGCAGACAAGCATGCCAATGAGCTAATTTAATCTAAAAAGCAACAGGAACTATTCTTCCATTTTTGCAGCATGATTCAACCGATAAAAGACATGTATTTGCCATCATCCTTTTTGAGAGAAAACAGGAGTTACCAGATTCAGAAATATACAAATCAGTTGCATCCTGAAGGCCCATCAGCTGAAATTGTTTTTGTACTTCTTAATGTTTTGATCTTAAGCCCAAAAAAGGGATTTCGGTTCTCAGGAAACTCTCCCTTGGTGAATGGTTTGTTTAGGCTTGCAGTGTCTTCCAAAATTAGTATGAAACTGTGAGACTAAATTTTTACCTTTTTTGATTGATGTATATTTATTTGCATGTTTCTGCAACAAAGCATGATTAACCCCTTACACACTAATGTCAAAATATCAGAATTTCAGACTGCATATTTTTCACATCATGCAACTAGAAATTTAATTAATTCAGTCTTGTTTGACAGAGCTCATTGAGCTCGGTCAAACAAGTTTGGATTGGTTAAATTCCTAGTTGCATTATGGGAAAAATTGCCATTTGAAATTTTGGTATTTTGACATCAGAGTTCAAGGGTTAAATACTTTGTCTATTTCTTATACCAGTTTTGTAAATATCCTGTTTGATATGTATTGAAGAAAATAACCCAAATATCATGTGTATGGTATTTATTTTTCCAAAAAACTGCATAAACATAACACAGAAACCTTTAAAGTTATTGTACCTGTACTTAAGAATTGAGACCAAATAAAGGCTTCTACCACTTAATCAGTTAATTGTCTAGCAGTTACTTGCCATTGCACAGTGATTCTCTCCAGGTACTCTTGCTTCCTCCACTTGTAAATCTATCTGACACAAGGTGACCCTGGCAGTCAAAAGTATTGTTAAACCCCCAAACCCTCCTTCAGAGATTAGAAAATTTAATTGCTTGAGAACAAAATGTATTTTTAGCTCACCTGGCTGCAAGTCAGATGAGCTATTGCTATCAATTGATGTTCGGCATCAGTTGACCGTAACTTTTGGAAACTTGTCTTCTTCACAACCATTAAGCCAAATTCAAACATATATTGCACAGACCATCTATGGAGTATACCCTTTCTATTTTGTTCAAATGAAGCAGCTGCCATCTTCAGGCTCAGGTTAATGCCCCAAAAGCCTAAAAGTCTTCTTCTCATGAACCACCAGAGAGAATGCCTTGATTTTTTGTTTTGAACATCCTTTGGTGTTGAAGATAAAAGTTTGTTCAAAGGAAGTTGGTAGGTCAATATTTGAGCTCTCTTTGGGAGCATATCCATTTTGTGCTCCGCCAAGAATTTGTATTTCAAGAACCAGTGAGCCGATTTGAACAAAATTTGGCATGTAGTATATATAAGTGGGTCCGAAGTAATTGATTAATGCCCGAAAAATTATTTTATAGCCTCCATAGGAACTCCAGAGGTTAAAAATAGAAAAAAATTAAAATGCTCACATTTTCCCAAACCACACAGAACAGAGAAATTTTATTTGGCATGAAGCATCCTTAGGACCAGTACAATGGAATCGTAAAAAAAGAAATACTATCATTTGTGTCAGGGTGGGAGGGGGGGGGGGGGGGGAGGGGGGCAACGAAGAAATGCCGAGTCAGCATATTTACAAAAATTGAACAAATTTTTTTCTTCAGAACCACTGATCAGAATCTTTTGATAATTGGTATACAGCATCCATAGGGAGGAGGGCAGATAGAAGTGTGTTCAAATTAAGCCCCTCGGTGAATATTTGGGCTCAATACAGGAACCTGAAGAATTAACTTAGGGCAATATGGGGAATAAGCTTTAAAAATCGTCTTCTTCAGATCCAGTAGTCCAATTATTGATAATTTGTATACAACATCTCTTGGGAAGCCAGATTCAAGTTTGTTCAAATTGAGTCCCTGGGTTAATATTTGGGCTCCCTATGGGAGTCCAAATATTAACTTAGTGCAATATGGGGAATAATCTTTAAAAATCTTCTTCTTCAGATCCACCAGTCAGATTCTTTTGATACCTGGTATACAATATGTCTAGGGAGGTCAGATTCACATTTGTTAAAATCGGATCCCTTGGTTGCTATTTGGGCTATTTATTGGAGCCCAAAGTTTAACTTAGTGCAATATGAGAAAATTTCTTTTAAAATCTCCTTTTTCAAATGCACCAGTCAGAATCCTTTCTTATGTGGTATACAACATCTCTAGGGTGGGGGTGGAGGTGGAGGGGCGGGGGACAGATTCAAGTTTATTCAAATCAAGTCCCTGGATCAATATTTGAGCTTCCCATGGGAGTCCATATGGGGAATAATCTTTAAAAATTTTCTTCTGCTCCACCAGCCAGATTCTTTTAATATGTGGTATACAACATCTCTAAGGGGGTCAGATTCAAGTTTGTTCAAATCGAGTCCTTGGGTTAATATCCCTATGAGAGCCTGAATTGTAACATTGTACCTATCATATGGTGGAATTTCTTTAAAAATATTCTTTTTTCCATTCACCGGTAGGAATATTTTCATATTTGGTATACAACATCATCTATAGGGGTTGGGTGAGGGGGGGGGGGGTGAGGGGGGAGGGAGGGAGGGAGGGAGGGAGGGAGTCGGGTTTAAGTTTGTTCAAATCAGGCCTTTGGGTTAATATTGGGGCTCTTTATTGGGGCCCATAGTTAAACACAGTGCAATGTAAGAAAATTTCTTGAAAAATCTTCTTCTTCGGATCCACCAGTCAGAATCTTTTCATATTTGGTATGTGACATCTCTAGGGGTCTCAGATTCCATTTTGTTCAAAGCAGGTCTCTGGGTTAATATTTGGGCTCCATATGGGAGCCCGAATTTGAACTTAATCTTTAAAAATGTTCTTCTTCAGATCAACCAGTCAGATTCTTTTGATATTTGGTATACAAAACCTCTGGAGGAGGTGAGGGGCAGATTCAAGTTTGTTCAACCACCTATGTTTTTTCTGGTTGCTAGAGCCCTTGAATATGGCCCATTCAGTCACAGGGTTTTCACAGCCTCTAATTTCTTGTAACAGTCAATTGTCCTGAAGCAATACAGTACAAGTCAAAATAAGGCGTAGGATAACCACTATAAACTATGTATCTTTCTCTTCATACACTGATTGGACCAGAATCTGAAATCATTTTCTGGATTCTGATTTTATCATTGCAAAAGCAGCAGGATCCATAGTTTATTGTGGTTATGCTTCAACTTATTTTAACTTGTACTGTAGCTGTTATATATTTTACCCCCCAAAAATAAGCCTCCTTAAATTCTCTTTCTATTTTGTTTATTTCTTTAATCATTTTAACACAGACTTGAATTTACTGGTGGCAGTAAATTCTGTTTCTCTAGTTTGAAACTTTTCTTATTCTTTAAAACCACTGGGCCAAATTTATTCATTTATGGCACAGACCATCTTTGGAGTATACCTTTTCTACTCTGTTCAAATGAAGCTGCTGCCATCTACAGGCTGGTGGAGTTTACTCTTCTGATTTTTTTATGTCCCGTGGGGTGGGGTTTATGTGCCATAAGCCTAAAATGCTTTAAAAATCCTCTTCTCATAAGCTACTTGCAATAATGCTTAGATTTCTGGTACTGAACTTACTTTAGTGATGCAGATTCACTTTTTTTCAAAGAAACTCAGTAGGTCAAAATTTGGGCTCCCAAATTAGGGCGCCACTCAAAGTGTCTATTTTCAGAACCAATGGGCAGATGTGAACCAAATTTGTCATGTAGTGTATAACTGGGTCAAAAGCACTTCATTTATGCCAGATTTTTTTTTTTTTTTTTTTGGGGGGGAGGGGTAGAGAGAACCACAGGAGTTGAAAACCAAACAAAAATTTATTCGGTTGTTGTTTTTTAATACTTCACAAAACAGAGCATGCTAGGAAGCTTTCCCACGACCAGCAGAAATGAATGGCTCAAAAAGTTGCCTTTGGATGTGTCATAGCAAATCAAAAAATTTCTCTTGCTTCCGATCACTTACTGCATGTCATGTACGCTGTCCATATGAACACAGAAATTGAGACCCCACTAATTACACTACGAGGTGGGGTCTCAAAACCCCACCACCTGACTTCAATTTGTCTATAAATAACTTGTGTTTTTTTGCAAGTGCGGTAATTAGTTTTATTCTTTCACCAAAAATAGCTTCAGTTCATTGTCGTTTAGTGATTGTTAGATATTGCACTTAAGTATAAATTGAATACATATGCTCCATGCATGTTTTTTGATAATAAAAAGCATTAATATGGCAGAAAAAACTATCAAAATATGGAGTTTGAATCGTGTTTTTAATCTCGATTGAATATGTCAAACTGTGTGATGGGATGTTCGGCTGACATCGGTTTATCTTTTGATCTCTCAGTCACCGGCTCTTAATTCGATCAATTTTTTTCACAGTCAGTGAAAAATTACTTTTACTTTTACTTGAAATATTAAAGAGATAGTTCAATATTTGAAAAAGTTATTAAAAGCTATTGTGATTCCGAATGTTGTTCATCAAAATCGATTCAGAACTCAAGGAATTACGAAAAAATAAATATTATACCATACTGAAATCATGGATGTGAGTTGAAAAAATTATAACTTGACCAGCACAATATCTGGACATTTCCCCAACGGTCTTTTACCTAACTGTAGCTATTGATGGAGAAGAATCATGTTACCGGTACTGAAGTTTTAATAACTTATGGGTTGGGGGGAAGGGAATTTGATTTATTTATTTATTTATTTATTTATTTATTTATTTATTTATTTATTTATTGGTGTTTAAGGTCATATACTTATGCACGGTGGCTAATCATGACCGTGACAGTTTGTCGGGTGGAGGAAGCCAGAGTCCCGGAAAGAAGCACCAAGCAACGACGAGCAGCTGCCATGCAGCTCCCCAACATCGTAACTCCGCACTGCAGCACAGGCAGGGTTAGATTGGTTGAAGACTTGTGTACCATCGACGAGCAGTACGCCCTGCTGCATGGCGTCATCATGCCCCCATGTTGCCAATTGGGGCTAAGTGCCTTGCCCAAGGATATAACGGAGTCCGAATTGATCGCTCAGACGGTCACCCATCCGATGATAAACTGGGCTCGATGTTGCTTAACTTCGGTGATCTGACGAGAACCGGTTACCGCAACGCCACCGCGCCCCCGATTTATGATTTTAAAAGTTAAGTTCAGAGTGGAATGTTAAAATGTGCATGTTGAGTGTGGAATTAACATAAATAAACTTCATTAACGAAAAAGGAATGCTTGTGGTGCTGGGACGTTTCAGCCCAAGACGCTTCGGAATCCGTATATTGAAGCGCCTGCATGCACTAGCAAGGGAAACTGGCCAAGATTGGGGGGGGGGGGGGGGGAGGGAGAGGGGGGCAGATGGGCAAGCAGTCAATGATATAGGCTTATTTGTGCGTGTGGGTTTATGGGAGTTTGGGGTCCAAGCAATTGCCTCCTTTCGGGGATGGGGAGGGAGGGGGGATCTATTTACTTCACCATTTAGGAGTGGTATGGATGACTGAATCTTACACTGCCAAGACACTGAAATTTTAGATGTGCGGGCTGCGCCAGAAAATTTCCAATAGAGGAACTAAAATCTCCTGTCTGAAAGACTTATTTAATTTTTGGGGTTTCAAGACATGTGTGGGGGGACAAAACGAAAAAATTATAATACGAAATTTCGGGGCATGTTTGAGCTAGGGCTATGATGTGTGGTGGTCTGGCTTGTCAATCGGCATGTCATTATTGAAAAATAAAAAAATATTATTTTCTATTGATTTTACTTACATATGGTTATAATTATGATTGCTGAATTAATAAAAAGTAATTGAAAATGTTGATTTGTCTTTTATTTTTTTCTCAAGCTTGTCATGTGCAGAGGTGTTACAACAGATGTTGGTTTGAAGGAAAGCTCTGTGCTTTGTCGCGCCACTCAAATGTTATTTCACACCTTGTGAAAGTGGTAGTTTAATCTACTATATTTAATTAATCACTTCAATCCCGACTACTTTAATGCAGTAGTAGTAGTAGAATATTTTATTCAAGTGGCACATTTCAATACACATACATAATATACATAAAGTATTTATAAAATGTTTATATGAAATCCAGCCCATGGTGGCTTATGAGACACATTTTCATCAGAGGAAGGTCTTTTTTTTTACAGTAGTTCATAAAAAAACCCCAAAAACAAAAAACCCAAACCCAAAAAACGAAAAACCAAAACACATGCACATGCACACACTCCAACACACACACACACACACCCTTGAGGACCCCCCACCCCCCATCCCCGAGAGAGAGAGAGAGAGCAATATGCAGACATATGCCCACATGCACTTGCGTATACTTTCGTGTACTAATTTTCTTTCACTTTTTCTTACTTTCTTTCCCCCCCCCCCCCCTATCACGTATATCTGTCTCTCTCTATCTCTTTCCCGCTGAAGTGTACTCTCTCTTAGAATGGCACATTCGCAGATATTTTAATTCGGTATCTCCCTTATATTCACCCAGTATTTTTACATACACACAAGCTTATCTATTTCAGTTGATAATACAAATAACAACAATGTAGAGGAAGGTTGAAAAATCTGCAAATGCAGAGTATAAAAGTATGTACAAACCCCTTCAGAATTGGATGAAGGATATTTGTTTCGGTATGCAAATATCTCCCGTCCACCCCCCTCCCCCCCACCCCCCTGCAAAATAATCATTAGTTTCAGTCACGAGTGAGATACTTTTTGGTATCCATTCAAAAACACTATATTTTCTTTTTACTATATCCTTTTGATAAGAATCTTTAATTGCGTTGCCCGACAAGAGTAAGACAGGAAAGAGGATGGGCTGGTCGAGTTGACTCAATGTTGTAAACTGATATCACTTTGATCATTAGCCGTGCATCGTGGGCGTTTTCGTGGCACAGGAGGCTTTTTCGCACCCAAGAAAAACACGGTTCATCACGTGTTGGCCTACAGCTGTAAACAAAATGTGAAATTGGGAACTTCGCGAATATTAGTTGTTTTTCTCAAGTCTGGTTTATTTATTTCCTCGATCAAATCGATCGCGCAAACACAACAGTTTAGTTTCGAAAGTGGTGAGGACTTTGTACTTAACCAAATGCAACTGACTGTTCTATTTCCAATTTACAATTTTAAACCACAGCAATAGTTGCCGTCTGCCTCCTCCAAATTCCAATTTTAATTTAAAATAAATCATCTACTACCAGTAACAAACGCAGTTGTCTTGCCAGTTGACGTCACAAGACAGTATTTATTATTAATCAGCAGAGAAACTGACATGCAAAAGCAATTAAACTAATCGTTAATGCTCGTGACCACGGTGGGTCACAGTGTTTTGAAAACTGTCTTCCACTGATCAAACACTGCAGTCCACTGGAACTCCACGATGGAGAACACACCGCGGAGGCATTTTTGTTCCAATCCACATTGAACGTACTGTAATGTTAGATTTTAGAAACCAAATGAAGTTAAAAGATTAACAAAAGACAACTCATTTATGTATATATCAATGTGAAAAAAACAAACTTATTTATGTTAATATCTATGTGCAGTGTATTATGTTTCTATAGTTTATCGCTTGTTAAAAGTTGAAACACTTGAATGAAAAAAAATATATCAAAGCCAATATTCTTGTTATTGTTGCTCTGTTGTCAATGAAGATAAGTAATTAATTGTACACGCCCACTCATAAATAGTTCCTCTATAAATAGACAGCACTAATCTAAATTTAGCATCAATAACTGGGGTATTAATTGACCAGTCTCATATGGGTACTGTACACATAATGGATACACTCATCTCTTTTGACAACTTCAGCCAGGTGAGCGTTTTAGACTCACTTGAGCCTCTGGTTCTTATTTGGCCCTAGAATTTGGATAAGACTTGGTTGTTTTTCCTGAACATTCGTCTTCCTGGACAGCATATCAAACCTATCCCATTTAGTTCTGTGACAGGCCAGCAAAAGACCAGAAACAATGAGTAAATGCCAACTACAAAATACACATTTAAGGATGTTGGTTCGGGACCTTCCTGGTCTGTCACACCTTATCCAACAACTCTGTTTGGGCTTTTTGCACTCAGAATATTTTCCAACTTTCTGTAAAATACCATCTCTGGATGTCAGTGAGGTCACAAGAGGCTTATTTGAGACTGGCATGATAAGATTTGGAAAAGTTTTTTTGGGGGCAATCAAGAATTGATGGGCATACTACTGTGTTATTGACAGAATATTTGTGATTGTCATATAATAATATCATGTTCAAAAGAACTGTAGATTTATTGGCCTTTCAGTTTCGAAAAGGGTAAATTTATCCTCCAGTAAGCATTGATTGAAAAATGTATTTTTATCCACTGTCTGAAAACCTTTAATTACTGTTATATCTATTATCCAGCTGAACATGAGTATTTAGGTGATTGATAGAAAATATGGTCTTGAAAAAGATAAAAAGTTTATTTAGCCAATATTAAATCGATTTAGAAGACATGCAATTATTTCACCAATCATAATTCTCGACAGGTGCTGAATTATATTCTGCACATTTTGTCATATGCTTACTTTTTATTGATAGATACATAGGTAGGACACAATTAAACTTCTCCTCCTCAATTACTAATGCTGTAGTGTCCTATGGATGCACTTCTAGTTGTGTATACCTTTAAGCCCAAATATATAGTCTGGTCATTGAAGGTTTTGACTTGGAACACGACCAGACTATATATTATATATGGTTTTTATACCCGAACTCTCAAAGAGAATAGGGATATACTGGATAATATGTGTCCATCTGTCCATCCATCCATCTGTCTGTCTGTGAGTGGACGGTTGCATCCAGTACTTATTGTCTTGTGACAATTTCTCACTTCTTATTCATACACCCTTGGAGTGAATGTGGGAAAGGAAAAACTAACTTGTTCAGAAAGTTAGAGGCTTCAGAAGAAATCCATAGCAGCCATGACTAGATTTAACCCTTTACCTAACATGAAAAGCAGACGACACTTGCAAAAATAATTCTTGGATAACTAATTTTTTTCATTTTTTGTCTCAAAAACATAGGTTATGACCCCTCATTGGAATGAGCTCGTCGAGCTCATTCCAATGAGGGGTCATAACCTATGTTTTTGAGATAAAAAATGAAAAAATAATGAAAATTAATTGACGATTTTTGTGAATAGCGCTGGCCGGTTTTGGCCGTTACGTTGGGTAAAGGGTTAATGAAAAATATTGTAAAAATACTCAGAGGGTTAAGAGTTTAACATCAATAATAACAAATTATCTCCTCTTGACCTTAGATTTTAAATTTAATTATTTAATTTTTTATTAGGGTTTAACAACGCTTTCGACAGCCAGGTTCACCTCGTGTCAGACAGTTTTATGTGTGGAGGAAGCTAGAGTACCTGGAGAGAACCACTGAGCAATGGCAAGCAACTGTCAGTTTATTTATTTATTGATGTTTAAGGTCACATATTTATGCACAATGGCTAATCATGACCGTGACAGTTTTACGGGTGGAGGAAGCCGGAGTACCCGGAGAGAACCACCGAGCAACGACGAGCAGCTGCCAGCTCCCCAACATCGTAACTCCGCACTGCGGCACAGGCAGGGTTAAATTGGTTGAAGACATGCGTACCATCGACGTGCAGTAAGCCTTAGTACACGGAGTCATCGTGCCCCCACGCGGGCAATGGAGATGAAGTGTCTTGCCCAAGGACACAACGCGGATGCCGCAGGTGGGATTCGAACCGAGGACCTCTCGGCTTGCAGCCTGCACCTCTACCTACTGAGCCATAGCACTCCCCAAGCAACTGTCAGACTCCCCAACATACTAACTCCTCATAAGCAGGGTTAGCATTGATTGAAGAGAAGTGCACATCGACGTGCAGTACGCCTCAGGACACAACACCACCATGCTCCTTCATGGGCAATGAGGGTGAAGTTAGATTTTAAATAGTAACTGCCCATACAGGGGGGGGGGGCAGTTGCATTGTGATAACTGGTTCTCATCAGATCACAAAGTTAAGCAACGTCGAGCCCGGTTAGTCCTTGGGCAAGATACTTAACCCTGATTGTCCACATGGGCACATGATGACTCTGTGTACTAAGGCATACTGCACGGCAATGGTACACATATCTACAACCAATCTTACCCTGCCTATGCTGCAGAGCGGAGTTATGATGTTGGGGAGCTGGCAGCTGTCCATCATTGCTCGGTGGTTCTCTCTGGGTACTCCAAATAAATAAATAAATAAATAAATAAATAAATAACTGCTCATACAGATTCTTTTGTGTGCAACTCCTCATGGTATTTGCCTAAGAATCCAGAGATGTGTTTTGAAGATTTAAAAGTTAGGGTATTGCTCACATTTAGTGATAGTTGGAGTGCCTTCTTCTAGAACCTTCTTTCTGGCCTTCAGTAAAATTAAACTCATTGTGGTAGATCATATTTTATGTTTGAGAAAAAAAAAAAAAAATTTGTCTCCAAAACATAGCTCATGAAGCTTAAAATTCTTTATGGGAATCCTGAAAAATGGCAATATCCTTGTTTAAAGTGGTTAGCCAGTTATGTTTCACTGGTAAAATAGGCTTCAGTAACAAACATCTGGTGTGGAAGTTCTCTAAAGTTGGCATCATATTAATAAACGATTTACTTGTAATATCAAAAGTTACAGTACAGTGGAATGCTGTTAACTGAATAGCCACTTTGCCAGTGAGAATTATTCAATTAATAATGATTTGGTCACTTTCTGATATTTTAGAGATAAATTGAGCATTTATTCTATTACATCTTGTTTGACAGAGCTCTTGGCACTCTGTCAAACAAGATATAATAGAATAAATGCCTATATTAGATGCACTTATGTAAAATAGGTCTCTAAAAATGGGTATTTGGTAATTGTCAGGGTAATTTCTTGACATTAAACAAGATTTTTGTATTCAGTTAACAGGAGTTTGCTCTGTAACCCATATTCAATTAACAGGTCAAATGTGTAATGGTGGTATGGTAAATGGTTGATGTTTGGAAATTGTATTCAATTAACATAGTTATTCAATTAAGAGCGATAGTATTAAGTGGGCTCCACTGTAGTAAATTTTCCCCATAATGCAACTAGGAAGTTGTTCAATTCATTCTTTCTTGACACAGCTCAATGAGCTTTGACAAACAAGATTGAATTGGTTAAATGTTCAGTTGCATCATGGGAAAAATTTCCTGCTGTAACTTTTGGTAAATTTGAAAAAAATGCAAATGCCATCTGTTAGTCATGTGTGGTAAAGGATTTGGGAAATATTGTCAAAATCTAGTGGTAAAGTGGTAAACTTGTTTAAATTGACAGAATTTGTTCACATCGCTCTATCCAATAAATTGTAAAAGCTAAATTCATACAGACAAAATAATTTAATTCTCAAGAGAATATGAAACATCTCCAGAATGTGAATCCTGTTAAATTGAGTACAAGTACTTCTGTTTGAATAGAGACCAAATATGAGCTTCCAGCACACAACCTGTTAACGCTTTGAAGCCGATAGTCAAGTTTTCTTGCCTGTGATGTAATATGGCAGGTAATCTGGCTGTGATGGTTCAGCTATCTTTGGGCTGGGGGAGAATTAAAACACTGAACAGATGCTTCTAGTCTAGTGTCGTCTGCCTGAATAGGCAGACGACACTTGACTAGAAGCACCTGCTTTACTGTAAGTTTTTCGCGGTATTGTCATGTTCAATAAATTCATTCTGATTCCCCGGCTTCCAAGAGTTAAGCTATCGTCCATCCCTTTTCCAAACAACACAGTCTTTCATCACTGACCCATTGACATTTTTTCTCAATTATCAGCAAATTATTTCTTAATGAGCCAATTGATTTAAATTATGTGACCTTTACTTTCATTCTATGTTTTCTTCGATACTGTGTAATTGCAATTTTTTTAGTCATTTGGAGGTCTTCTCAAACTCTTAATATATCATCGCATCAGCATAGCTTTTCTGATTATTTTTCTGTTAGGATTCCTACACACCATAGTTTTAATTACCTTCACCACATGAAATCTGTCGTATCACTTTGTTGACACTTTCAGTTCTCACAAGAAAATAGGCTTCCTTGTGTTTTTATATGCCCATCATTTTTTGATGGACGTATTATGTTATGGCGTTGTCCATCTGTCTGTCCATCTGTCCGTCTGTCTGTCTATTAAAAATTTTTGTGTCGCCTATACCTCCAAAGGTTTACATGCTACATTGTTCAAACTTTGCACACATGTTGATCTGGAATTGCCGTTGTGCATGTGACAAGTGCAGGCAACTCCATTTTGTATTTCCAGAGTAATGCCCCCTTTTAGTACTTGAAACATTACAGTATTGTGTCACCTACTCCTTCAACATGCTATATTGTTCAAACTTTGCACACATGGTGATTACCAATTGCCATTGTGCATGTGACAAGAGCAGTTAACTCTGTTATGTATTTCCAGAGTTATGCCCCCTTTTAGTACTTAAAACATTACAATATTGTGTCGCCTACTTCAAAATTGTACATGCTATATTGTTCAAACTTTGCACACATGGTGATCACCAATTGTTGTTGTGCGTGTGACAAGAGCCGGTAACTCCATTTTGTATTTCCAGAGTTATGCCCCTTTTAGTAATTAAAACATTACACTATTGTGTCGATTCTCCGCCAACATTTTACATGCTGTATGTTCAAACTTTGCTCACATGTTTATCACCAATTGCGTTGTGCATGTGACAAGAGCAGGCAACTCTTGTTTTGTATTTCCAGAATTATGCCCCCTTTTAGTACTTGAAACATTACACTATTGTGTCGCCTAGACCAACATTTTACTTGCTTCATTGTTCAAACTTTCCACTCATGTTGATCATTAATTGTCATTGTGCATGTGACAGGAGCAGATAACACCATTTTATTTTTAAACGACGAGAATCCTTGCCATTTATAGCTGTTATGATCCTCAAAATGTCCTTTTTCTTGGCGCCACCTATCGTCAATCATTATCAATGAAGTTAACCTGTCAATGAATGGACGCTACCATTGTAAATGGCAAGGAGAATCTTCTACAGCAGCCTTGCAGCCCTTTAGAAGTTATCTTATGAATAAAATGGATGCTACCATTTTTAGCTCATCTTGACAAAGTCAAGCTGAGCTAATCTCATCGCTCTCCATCTGCCGACACCATGTTTTGGTCTTCTTCTCCAAAGCCACTGGGCCAATTCAAGTGAAAGTTTGTGTGAGTGATGGTCCCGAAGGGGCATTGCATTTTTGTTCAACTGAGCATGCTCAGCGCCTTTGGGGAGGGAGTGGGGGAAAATGCTCCTAAATATTTTTTAAATATTCTCATGAACCCGCATGTACAATGACTTGATATTTGCTATGGAGCTTCTTTTTGAGGTGTAGAATCAAATTAGTTCAAACAAAGTTCGTGAAGCAATATTTGGCTTTGTAATGGGAGGGGTAAGATTTTTGGCCCCACCCAAAATTTCTGTTTCAAGAAGCAGTGTGCCAACTTCAACCAAATTTGGCATGTAGTTTATGTGGGTCCTAAGTAATTGATTGATGCCTAAAAAAAATTTTCACAGCCCTGTGACAACCCCAGGGGCTAAAAACAGAAAAAAATTCAAAAGCCCATATCTCCCAAACCAGAAGGAACAGAGAACTGGTATTTGGTATGAAACATCCTTAGGACCGGAAGAAGGAATTTGTTAAAAAAAGGCCACCAGTTCAATCAGGGTGCCCGGTAGAGGGTATTGAAAAATGATGAGTCAGCATTTTTGCAGTAGTTTTATCCTGGAGGATTTTTCATTCACAGAACTTTTTGATTGACATATTGTTCTTAAATAAACAAAAATTCTGTTATGAACATTTTATCTTGTTATTCCAATCAGTTCCAATCTGTCAATTCTGTGGGACTTTTGTTTGTTTTAGAAAGATTTTTATTTATGTTGAATGAACCATTTCAATGCTAGAAAACATCTGATACCTGCATGTATGTCTTTAATTTAACCCTCTCAAGACTGCAGTGTGGGTTCTAAAAATTTTTATTGTTGCCATGAACAAACAAAAAACCCTTTCAATACTGTAGATGTATTTTTTCTGGTTCCTTGGAAAAAAATTGATCTGATTCCTGTCTGAATATCTTTAATTTAACCCTCTCATGTCTTCAGTGTGTTTTTTTCCAAAGATTTTTTTCTCTCATGATGAACTCTCTACTGTGCACATATAAGTTATTTCATGTTGAATGAACCATTTCTATGCTTTTATTGATGGTCAATCCTCAAACTGGTATGAGGATGGACCATCAATAAAAGAACCAGAATATCAAAAGAGATCCGAGAAAACCTGTGCTGATATAATATGACTCACTGCATCCCAAGAAGTCCATGCTGTTCAGCAAGCATTTCTTGTGAATGCAAAGAACAATACACAGTTTATTAAATTGTTGAGTTCTTCTCTCAAAAGGATGGTCATAGCCCTATATTAGTACCAGCGATGCTGATACGATGATTATATCCAAGGCTATCACATAGCTTCGAGTGGAACAAGCATTGTCATTATTGCCAGTGACACTGATATTCTGATTCTTTTGGTGCCCCATTGGAGAGTCAATATGGTGAATATGTATTTCCAATGAGAGGTATGTAGATCTGGTTTGCTAAACCTCTACAAAATTGGGGATGTTGTTTCCTCAATTGGACAATTTGTAAAATTACAGAGCCTTTTTATCCATGCATGGAGTGGTTGTGACGCCACCTCGGCAACTTGCAGGCAGGGTGAAACAAATGTCAAGAAGATAGAGGGGTCTATACAAATCAGAGAGCATCCAAACTAAGTGATGTTTCCTCCACCCCTGAACAAGCTGGTACAGCAGGTCTCAGTTTCTTCCAAATTCTGTAAGGAGTGAAAGTTGTGAAATTGCTCAGCATACTCTGCAAGCATTTGTAAATTGTCCACTGGGATTCATTGTCCAATGATGTTTTAGACTCGACGGACTGGAATTGGTAGCTCCAAAATACTGAACTTGTCTCAGTGATGACAGATAGAGAAGCCAACCTAAGTTTGTGCATTCCAAAGGCATGTTGACAAGCAAAA
Organism: Pictodentalium vernedei; assembly: GCA_031216915.1. Taxonomy (NCBI): domain Eukaryota; kingdom Metazoa; phylum Mollusca; class Scaphopoda; order Dentaliida; family Dentaliidae; genus Pictodentalium; species Pictodentalium vernedei. The sequence continues at coordinate 150,344,567 of CM062291.1, read as the reverse complement.
ATATATGTGGAACCAGTACTGGGTCCTGTAGCAGGCATGGTCTGAAGTGTGTGACAGCTTGTGGGGAATGTAAGAGTGATGCTTGTCAGAATTCTAAGAAGTGACCAACGATTCTGAGGATCCTGAATGATATTGATTCCTTAACCTTGGCTATCCTTCAAACTCAAACCATTTTGGCAGCCATCTCCAGATTTTTTTTTGGACAAAATCCTTGATATCGTAGATGAGTGCCCTAATTCTTCTGAAAACATACAATAAGTTGGAAACCCTCATGATATTTGCTGGCTTGTTTGGTCTATACTGATTTTTCATGTTTTTCCTGGAATTGGCAATAGTTTTGGTGGCCATCTGCCATGTTGTTCTGGATCCTTGGCCTCAAAGGTGTCTTGGAGTGTGTCAGTTGTACTTTTGGTACACATCTAGTTGGAAAGACCCACAGAAGTTGACAAAACCTTAAATTTTTAAGGCTGTTTCCTATTTCTTCTCAACCTACTCACAATTTTTACAATTGGCTGTAACATAAGTGCAAGCCCTACTTTAGAACTAACTCAAGCTAATAACTTTTCCAAACGAGTTAGAAAAGTGGAAGGGTACAAAAGCATTATAAAAAGATTGAAAAAGGGGTTGAGCGAGACCGGTGCTCGACATTACAGGTACTCTCTCTGCACACCTCTTGCATTTACCGTGCACATGCACAACAACTGTGATGTCACTTCCTTTTTTCCCATTTTCTCGTGCATGGTCGGAATTTTTGTGACTCATGCTGCTCAGCTTGTTTCTTCGAGAACAATTTGAATAACTCACTATGATTATTGTTATATGTGCATTCTAGGATTGTATCCTGTATCCTTTACTCAAGCTCAAAATTGTTCTGTTTTCTTTCTATTTATGCTCATTTCAGCTTGTGTTATCTTTGTGTATCTTGCCTTTTCCACGCATGAAAACGTGACCTGCATTGATCGGTCATTCTTGGGACAATCCACGGGTGTCTTCTCATCATGTCCCAGGTCCAGCTACCGATCGATGTATGTCATCGGTCTCTCTAGAGGATTTGCAGGCAGGGCCTTCTGTTTTGCAGAGGTCAGTGAATGCCCCTGAGCGTCACTCTTGGGACTGTCCTCTGGTGTCTTCTCACCATCTCCCTACTCCGTCTGCTGATCGACTTTCATCGTTGGTCCCTTCTGAGGGTTTGGGTTCTTCTTCTAGAAGGGTCCATTGGGAAGACACTCTGTCGAGCACGGCTGCTCCGATGGATTCTCAGGGTGAGCTGAGGTAGGCCGTTCTGGCGCTCACCCGGTTGCTTTCTAGCAACCCTCAGGTTGTCTTCCCTATGCCTCCTGACATGCAACCTCCTTCGCAGAAGTTCCACGCCTAGCCCTATGGATGCTGTTCAGCATTTACAGGAGGATTCCTTTGTTCAGCCCAAGTTGGGCTACGTCTCTTCTGCCACATAGGATGACGATTTCCTTGAAGGTGACGGTGCCCCCCTCGTCAGTCTTTAGATTTTGTTTTTGGCTTATTGCCAGACATTCAGCCATCAGTGACTGTCCGGCCACGGTCCTCCGTGGAGCACCGCAACCCTGTCAAGCCTTCTAGCTCTGGGGTTTTGCGCCCTCTGCAAATGGCTCAGGTTGTTGAGTCCTTTCAGGGCCTGGATGCTAAAATGCATTCCAAGGCCCTAAAAGGTTCTTTCTTTTCAAGATGTGATGCATTTCCGCCTCCATAGTGGTTTCGTGTCTACCGTCTGTCCACCAGTCTTCCAAGGATTGACAGCTGTGGGTGAGGATTCTTCTTCCCTCTGGTTAACTAAGCCTAAGTCGGCAGTTCTCCCGATGTCGGTAGTTGAATCTTTTGTGGGCCTGTCCCAAGAGATGCTAGGCATGTTGTCTCTCGCGGACCACGTCTTCACTACCCTGGCTTCCTGTTTTCTGCCAGGGGAGTTTAATGATGCTCAGGCATCTTTGCGTGTTTTGTCTCAGGCTCTTATGAACCTGATGTACGCTCACGCCTGCTACACGGCTAATTTGGAGCTTGCACGCCGGGATGCAGTGTTGGACACTTCTCCATCCCTTCCTTTTGAACAGCATGCTGTTCTGAGGTCTGCCCCTTTAGTTGGACCTCAGCTGTTCCATGGTACCGTGGGGACTGTCCGTCACGCCTTCGGCTCCGTCCACTTCTTCTTCTCAGAAGAAACGCCGATGTGGCCAAGCTCACTGGCAGCCTCAGGGAGGGAAGTCTCAGCACTCCATTGCTTCCTGAGGGGGTGGTTTCTCCTCTCGGGGGCCTCATCCAGGCCACAGGTGAAGGTCCTCAGCTTGATTTGCCTCCAGTCGGGGAAGGCTGTCACTGTTTTTTGACCATTGGACAGAGATAACGTCAGACCCTTGGGTCCTAGACGTCATCCAGTCTGGTCTGCAACTGTCCTTCCATCGACACCCCTGTTTATCTCAGGTCCCCCTCCCGACTTGGGTCCCTTCCGATCCTCAGTGTTGGGATCTTCTGATGCAGGAGATCGACAATCTCCTCTCCAAAGGGGCGATCGTGGTGGTCAGGAACACCCTTTCTCCGAGGTTCTACTCTAGGCTTTTCTTGGTGCCAAAAAAAATAGTTTCATCCTTCCATCGATCTGAGTATCCTGAACAAGTCCATCATAGCACCTCGTTTCAGCATGGAGATTTTCAGGTCGGTTTGATGATCGATTCATCAGGGCGATTTTGCAGCCAGTATTGACCTGAAGGATGCCTTTTTCCATGTGCCCATTCACCTGGTGTCATGGAAATACCTTTGGTTCTTGTGTCTTTCAATTCAAAGCTCTCCCATTCGGTTTGAACCCTGCTCTTTGGGCCTTCACCCGACTGATGTCACATGTGCTTGCATTTCACTGTACTCAGTCGGCTGTGACTTCATCAGCTTACCTGGATGACATCCTCCAACCACACTGCTGCAGTTCTGGATTCCAATGTCCGACAGTTGCTTGGCCTTTTGGTGTTGCTGTGTTTCAGAGTCAATTGTAAGAAGTCGGATCTCCTTCCTTCTCAGCAATTTCGCCATTTGGGAATGGTTTTCAACACTTTTCACAATGTGGTGTCAATTCCCAAGGCTCGGGCGTTGATCCTTTCCACCTTGACTCGGGACCAGCTCCGATCCTCCTCGGTTTCGGCCAGGACTTTTCTTCGGATGCTGGACCTTTGCTTGTTCGGTGACAGATCTCATTCCACTGGGTCACTTGTTTGTCCGACCTCTCCAACACTTCCTGTTGGATCATTGGCATCCGAATGTGGATCCTCTGGACCTGGAACTTCCTATTCCGTGGTCCTTACTTTGTCACCTCCACTCAGGGGCTGATGTTCCCTGGTTGACTCAGGGTGTCCCATTAGATCTTCCTTCGGCCGATCGCATCCTTAATGTGGATTCCAGTGATCAGGGCTGGGGTGCGACACTGGATCCTCTCAGTCTGTCTACTCACGACGAGTGGGACAGCGAGCAGATGGCCCTTCACATCGACCAAAAGGAGCTCCTTGCTCTTCTGTTGAGTTTCAGCAATGGATCTCTCGCCTGTCGAATCACACAGTCTTGCTTCTTGCAGACAATTCGACTGGTGGCCTGCATCTGGAATCAAGGGGGCATGCATTCGATTCCCATGTATCGGCTATCTCGGGATCTTCTGCTGTTAGTGCGGGATGTAAATGCTTGGGTGGCCATTCGGCACATTCCCGGATGTCTCAACGTCCTAGCAGACTCCCTGTCCCGACGGGACAGTGTCATTTCCACCGAATGGATGCTGCATCAGTTGGTGTTTCAGACGATTTGCGAGTGGTGGGGTCATCCTCTTGTTGACCTTTTTGCCACTCGCAGGAATAATCAGGTAGAGACCTTTGTCTCCCCTTGTCCAGATCCACTAGCCTTTGTGGTAGATGCTCTGTCTTTGGACTGGACAGGTTGGATCGGCTTTGCCTTCCCTCCTGCACCGATTCTTCCTCAGGTGTTAGCGAAGATTCATGCTTGCAGTTGCAGGGTCATTCTGTTTGCACCCCTGTCTCCACAGAGAGTGTGGATCAATCAGTTGCGGCCTCTGTTAGCAGATCGGCCAATTTGTCTACCTCTATGCCACGATCTTCTTTCTCAGGGTCAGCCCAGGAAGTATCACAACAACATGGTGAGCCTGTCCCTTCAAGCCTCTCTTTTATCCGGTCCTGTCTCCGAAGTAGAGGTTTTTTTTAGACGAACAGTGGAGTGCATTTCTGCGTCATGGCGACATTCCACTGGCATGACTTATGCTGCCAAGTTGACGGTTTTCTGCCGCTGGTATACAGCTCAACGTGGATTACCGAAATCCATCAATCGCTCAAATTGCAGATTTTCTGGTATACCTTTTTGACTCCAAGGGCCTCCAGCCTGTTACTATTAAAGGCTATTGGTCTATGCTGTCAGAAACTTTCTCTTATGTGGGAAAGCGGTGCATCGGCCGTAATCTCTTTCTCTCCAAACTGATTCGGCACTTTTCTCTGAAGAGGCCTCAAGTTTTGCATCTTACACCCAAATGGAACTTGGCATGGGTGTTACATTGTTTGGAGGGGGCGCCATTCGAGCCTTTATTTGAGACCGATATGCATTTCTCGCTTATAAGACTGCTTTCCTTCTAGCGTTTGCTTCTGCCAGATGTGTCAGTGAGCTTCATGCCCTTTCTGTTGATTCAGCTTTCTTCAGAAATGAGGCTAACAGTGTAACCTTCACTACTGATTGCTCTTTTTTGGCCAAGAATCAACTTCCTGATTCGATCCATCCTCCCATCTGCATTTGGGCTCTTCCTTCTGTTGATGGCTGGAGGCCTCTTCTTTGTCATGTTCTTGCAATCAAGACTTCTATTAATCAGACGCAGTTCATTCTGAGGGGTCAGAAGAGATTCTTTCTGTCTCTCATTCCTGGGAGGCAGTCTATCTCTTCCCATTCTATTTCCAGATGGATATGTCACGCAATCAAGCTGGCTTATTCCAATTTGTCTGCTTCAGATCTTGTTTCGAACCAATTTAATGCTCATGATGTTCGTGCCATTTCTACTTCCTGGGTATTCTTCAATTCTGTTTCACTCAGGGATGTTATGAATGTGGCTTACTGGAGGAATGCTTCTACTTTCTCCTCCTTTTATCTCCTTCACCTACAGCTGCAATCTGAGGACCTTTTTTCTTTAGGCCCTCTCGTTGCTGCTCAGGCTGTTGTGCACCCTCGTTAAATATGTATTTTCGGTTTTGTGCATCACTCAGCATTGTTCTTTTTGGGCGCTTCACTCTTTTCAACACTGTGGTGTAGGTGTTTCAGCTTCTATTTCATCACCTTGGTAGGATACCTCTGTATGATGCCTAGATGAGAACGTCCCCTTTTGGGCATGATCTGTCAACCGTGATGGTTGCCCAAGCCCGAAACCCAAAAACTTTTAGCACAGTCTGCAGGTCATGTTTAATATGGAGGGATTTCATTGTAACTTGGTAGGATGACTCCTTATGATGTCTAGATGAGAATTTTCCCATTTGGGTGTGATCTGCCAACCATGACGACTGCCCGAGCCCAAAACCCCGAAAACCTTTAGCACAGTCTACAGGTCATATTTATTGAGGAATTTCATTGTAACTTGGTGGGTTGACTTCATATAATGTCTAGATGAGAAAGTCCCCTTTTGGTCCTGATTGGGCAACTGTGATGGCTACAGGGGCCCGAAGCCCGAAAACCTTTAGCACAGTCTACAGGTCATATTTATGAAGGGATTTCATTGTAACTTCATAGGATGACACCAAATAATGTCTAGATGAGAACATCCCATTTTGATCGCGATCATTCAGCCTTGATGGGTGCCCGAGCCCAAAAATCTTTAGCATAGGCAAAAGGTAAATTTATGGAAGGATTTCATTGTAACCTGTTAGGTTGACTCCATATAATGCCTAGATGATGACTTCCCCTTTTGATCGTGATTCGTCAACTGTGATGGCTACAGGTACCCGAAGCCCGAAAACCTTGAGCACAGTCTACAGGTCATACTTATAAAGGGATTTCAGTGTAACTTCGTAGGATCACTCCAGATGATGCCCAGATGAGATTGTCCCCTTTCGTTGCGATCATTCAACCATGATGGCTGCCCGAGCCTGAAGCCCGAAAACCTTTAGCGCAGTCTACAGGTCATATTTATGAAGGGATTTCATTGTAACTTGGTAGGTTGACTTCATATAATGTTTAGATGAGAAAGTCTCCTTTTGGACATGATTGAGCAACTGTGACGGCTACAGGGGCCTGAAGCCCGAAAACCTTTAGAACAGTCTACAGGTCATAATTATGAAGGGATTTCATTGTAACTTGGTAGGATGACTCCAAATAATGTCTAGATGAGAACATCCCCTTTTGGTCGCGATCATTCAGCCTTTATGGCTGCCCATGCCTAAAGACCTTTAGCATAGTCTGAAGGTTGTATTTATGGAAGGATTTCATTGTAACTTGTTAGGTTAACTCCATATAATGCCTAGATGATGACATCCCCTTTTGGTCGTTATTGGTCAACTGTGATGGCTACAGGTGCCCGAAAATCTTGAGCACAGTCTACAGGTCATATTTATGAAGGGATTTCATTGTAACTTTGTACGATCACTCCAGATGATGCCCAGATGAGAATGTCCCCTTTTGGTTGCGATCATTGAACCATGATGGCTGCCCGAGCCCAAAGCCAGAAAACCTTTTGCACAGTCTTCAATTCATATTTATGAAGGGATTTCATTGTAACTTGGTAGGTTTGACTTCATACAATGTCTAGATGAGAACAGCCCCTTTTGGACATGATTGGGCAACTGTGACAGCTACAGGGGCCTGAAACCCGAAAACCTTCAGCACAGTCTACAGGTGATATTTATGAAGGGTTTTCATTGCACCTTAGTAGAATGACTCCAAATAATGTCTAGATGAGAACGTCCCCTTTTGGTCGCGATCATTCAGCTTTGATGGCTGCCAGATCTCAAAACCTTTAGCACAGTATACAGGTCATATTTATGGAGGGATTTCATTGTAACTTGGTAGGTTGACTTCATATAATGTCTAGATGAGAACGTCCCCTTTGGATGCAATTGGGAAACTGACTGCTACAGGGGCCCGAAGCCCGAAAACCTTTAGCACAGTCTACAGGCCATATTTATGATGGGATTTCAATGTAACTTGATAGGATGACTCGTTTTGGAATAATTTCACTGTAACTTGGTAACTTTTGTTGATATACGTTGACTTTTAGGGCCACATACATTAACTGTGAGGTCATATTAACCCACCCCTTAGCTCTTTAGTACAAAGTACACCTCATATTATTTTTATCAAAAACATAGCATACAGGGAACAGAAATGAACAAATTCCCAGTTATCACAGTTCTTGTCTTATTTCATAATCCTTTCATAAACATTGAACATTATTCTTTTCATCAAACACAACACCCAAGTTAAGCTACAGTGTCATTGACACTTTCATTTTATAGTGCTTTTGCACTCTCCCACTTTTCCCACTCGTTTGGGAAAGTTATTAGCTTAAAAGTTAGTTCCGAAGAAGGGCTTGCACTTACGTTACAGCCAATTGTAAACGTGGATTTGCCATATAAATTGTCAACAATCCATTAGCACTTACTACAGGCCATGTCTCTCACCCATTTTGTTTCAAATTTCATATGCAGCTTTGGTGTCACGTCTACATGGGAGCTGTCTTGCACTCAAAGGATGAAATACAACACCACCTGTACTATTCCTTAAATTATGAGGCCTAAAACATAAAACAGTGCAAGCATATGAACTTTCGATGGCAAAGAAATAATTACAAAAATAAACAAAAATAAAATAAAAAACTGCCCACTCACATACAATTTTACAAAAAACTGGCCTGAGAAACAGAAGATCAATTGTGTGGGGCTTAAAATAGATATTCTAATGAGGTTCAGCTGTACCAAATTTATAAGTTTGCAATCATTGAGCCCAAAGGGAGATCACTCTTTGTTTAATGTTGGGTCAATAGTTCTAACAGCAATAAATATATATGAAGGCTTTATTAAACTTATTTCAACAGAAAGTACAAGAAAGTACATTTGGGAATTAATCCTATGCTCATTCTCTTTGAAATCACAATTCTATTGTAAACCAAAGTTTATTGACTGGTTTTCTCATTCATTTTTTTCTGTATTATTGTGTATTTCTAATCTCAGTTCAGTTTTATTTCCTTTTTATCACTTTTCTCTGGCGAATATGGCAACATGTTGTTACACAAGGGTCAAAAAATTAATCAAAACAAATTTTATTATGTTTTTCCTCCTCTCTCAAGAGATTTATTTTAGAATTCAAATGTTTTTTATTGTTGAGCTGGGACATCCCAACATGCAATAATCAAGTACTCACAAGTGGTGAATTTGGCCAGAAACAGTAGTTAGTTTCCAAAACATTTTTAACTATTTTAATGCCAAGGATGATTTGATTGGTCAGAATTTCAAAGGTAATTAGTCCCCTGCCATCATCGCAGATCAAGTTTGAGTTTCATGCTGATTGCATTATTCTTGTGTGAGTTACGCCCCTTGGAAATATGGAAAAGCACCAAAATATCAGTTTTCCGGACTTTTTTTTGGAAATGCTTCAACGGAATGATTTCATTTTTGGTAAACTACTATAGAACGATGACTTGCAGATCAAGTTTGAGTTTCATGCTGAGGGGACTATAGGTTTGCACTCTGTCCATCCTTCACTCTGTCTGTCAGTCACACTTTAGTTTTCCGGAGTTTTTTTGGAAACGCTTCAACGGAATGATTTCATTTTTAGCCCGACTGTTTACAGTGAGGGCTATAGTAATGACTTTTGTCCGTCCATCCATCTGTCTGTCCGTCTGTTAACATTTAGAGTTTTGGTTAAAGTTTGTGGTTTAAGTTTTTTACTGAAGGTTCAAGTGGGTTTTTTTTTTCTTCTTTTCCTGTTTAGTTGACATTTGGAGTTTTGGTTAAAGTTTGTGGTTAAAGTTTTTTATTCAACCTTCAAGTACAGGCTGTACCCGGTACTTCTTGTCTGATCATCACGAAATTTCATATGCAGGTTTTAGGTCATGTCTACATGAGAACGTCCCCTTTTGGTCATGATCGGTCAACCGGTATGACTGCCCAAGCCCAAAACCCGAAAACCATTAGCACAGTTTACAGGGAGTATTTATGAAGGGATTTCATTGCAACTTTATAGAATGCCTCTGTATAATGCCTAGATGAGAACGTCCCCGTTTGGGCATGATCTGTCAACCATGATGGCTGCCCAAGCCCGAAACCCCAAAACTTTTAGCACAGTCTGCAAGTCATGTTTAATATGGACGGATTTCATTGTAACTTGATAAGATGACTCCGTATGATGTCTACATGAGAATTTCCCCATTTGGGCATGATCTATCAACCGTCATGACTGCCTGAGCCCAAAACCCGAAAACCTTTAGCACAGTCTACAGGTCATATTTATGGAGGGATTTCATTGTAACTTGATAGGTTGATTTCATATAATGTCTTCATGAGAAAATCCCCTTTTGGACGTAATTGGACAACTGTGACAGCTACAGGTGCCTGAAGCCCGAAAACCTTCAGCACAGTCTACAGGTCATATTTATGAAGGGATTTCATTGTAAATTCGTAGGATCAATCCACATGATGCCCAGATGAGAATGTCCCCTTTTGGTTGTGATCATTCAACCATGATGGCTGCCAAGCCCGAAGCCCAAAAACCTTTAGCACAGTCTACAGGTCATATTTATGGAGGGATTTCATTGTAACTTGATAGGTTGACTTCATATAATGTCTAGATGAGAACATCCCCTTTTGGGCAACTGTGACGGCAACAGGGGCCCGACACCTGAAAACCTTTAGCACCGTCTACAGGTCATATTTGTGGAGGGATTTCATTGTAACTTGATAGGTTGACTTCCTATAATGTCTAGATGAAAACGTCTTCTTTTGGGCAACTGTGTGGCAACAGTGGCCCAAAGCCCAAAACCTTTAGAATACTCCACAGGCCATAATTATGAAGGTATTGGATTGTAGCTTGGTAGGATGACTTCAAGTTTGTGGTTGAAAACCCAGACAAACACCACCACCTCCTACCCCCCCCCCCCCCCCCCCTTTCCATTAGGCTTTTTTTTTCTTCTTCTTTTCTCCAATATGCATTTTGAACTATTTACAGTCACTACATGCAGAACCTTTTTTTAAACTTACGTACCCCCCCCCCCCCCCCCCCACCTTTGCCCCCCCCCCCCCCCCTTCCTGCCAGGGGCCAATTAGGCACTTTTTTTTCTTTCGTCAAAAATGCTTGTTTACAGTTTTGGTTAAAAACCCAGACAAACACCACCACCTCCTACCCCACCCTCCCCCCAATTGGGCATTTTTTTTTTATTTCCTCCAATATGCATTTTGAACTACTTACAGTCACTACATGCAGAAACTTTTTTTTCATTTTGTCAAAAATGCTTTTTTACAGTTTTGATTTAAAGTTTGTGGTTAAAAATCCCGACAGAAATTATCAACCCCCTTTCCCTCCCCCTCCCTCCCTCCCCCCCCCCCCCCCCCCCAATTAGGCATTTTTTTTCTTTCCTTCCTCAAATATGCATTTTGAACTATTTACAGTCACTACATGCCAAACCTTTTTTTTAACTCATGGAGGAGGGGGGGGGGGGGGGGGGGGGGGGGGCAATTAGGCACCTTTTTTTTCTTTCATCAAAAATGCTATTTTTACAGTTTTGGTTAAAGTTTGTGGTAAAAACCCAGACAAACACCACCACCACCATCCACCCAATTTGAACTTCGTGCATTTCAGGCAAATTTCTTTAAAAATCTTCTTCTCCAGATCCAGCTGGCAGAATCTTTTGATATTGGATATGCAGCATGCTTAGGGGGGTGAGATTCAAGTTTGTTCAAGCCAAATCCCTTGGTTCATATTTGGGCTCACTGTGGTAGCCCGAATTATAACTCAGTTCAAAATGAGGAATTTTCTTTAAAAATCTTCTTCAGATCCAGCAGTCGGAACGTTTTGATATTTGGTATGTAGGATCCTTAGGGGGTGAGATTCAAGTTTGTTCAAGCCATGTCCCTAGGTCCATATTTGGGCTCACTGTGGGAGCCTGAATGATAGCTTAGTTCAAAATGAGGAATTTTCATTAAAAATCTTCTTCTTCAGATCCAGCAGTTGGAATGTTTTGATATTTGGTATGCAGCATCCTTAGGGGGGTGGGATTCAAGTTTGTTCAAGCCATGTCCCTAGGTCCATGTTTAGGCTCACTGTGGGAGCTTGAATTGTAACTTAGTTCGAAATGAGGAATTTTCTTAAAAAATCTTCTTCAGATCCAGGAGTCGGAATGTTTTGATATGTTGTGTGTTGCATCCTTAAGGGGGTGAGATTCAAGTTTGTTAAAGCCAAGTCCCTGGGTCCATATTTGGGCTTCCTGTGGGAGCCCGAATTATAACTTAGTCAATATGAGGAATTTTTTGCTCACCGAAGGGAGCTCAACTTATCACTTGCCGTCTGTCATCCGTCGGCATTCATCGGCGTGAACATTTTTCAAACGACTTCTCCTCTGAAACCACTGGTCCGATTTTCACAAAACTTCATGGGGATGTTCATTACTATATGGCAATTCAGGTGTGTTCAAATGAAATGGCCACATCCCTTGGGGGCTCTGTATGGGGCATAACTCTGATAGTGCCATATGAATTATAGAAAAATTATTAAAAAATCTTCTTCTCCAGAACCAGTGGGCAGAATCTTTTGATACTTGGTATGCAGCATCTTGGTATGGGTCTGATTCAAGTTTGTTCAAATCGAGTCCCTCAACCAATATTGGGGCTCACTATGGGGGCGTGAATTTTTACTTAGTGCAATTTAAGAAAAATTCTTTAAAAATCTTCTTCTCCAGAACCAATGGGCAGAATCTTTTGATATTTGGTATACAGCATCTTGGTATGGGTCTGATTCAAGTTTGTTCAAATCGAGTCCCTTGATCAATTTTGGGGCTCACTATGGGGACCTGAATTTTTACTTAGTGCAATTTAAGAAAAAAAATTTAAAAATCTTTTTCTTCAGAACCAATGGGCAGGATCTTTTGATATTTGGTATACAGCATCTTGGTATGGGTCTGATTCAAGTTTGTTCAAATTGAATCCCTCAATCAATATTGGGGCTCACTAAAGGGGTGTGAATTTTTACTTAGTGCAATTTAAGAAAATTTCTTTAAAAATCATTTTTTCCGGAACCGATGGGTGGAATCTTTTAATATTTGGTATACAGCATCTTGGTATGGGTCTGATTCAAGTTTGTTCAAATTGAATGCCCGTTCAATACAGAGAATCACTATGGGGGTGTGAATTTTTACTTCGTGTAATTTAAGAAAAAATCTTTAACAATCTTCTTCACCAGAACCAGTGGGCAGAATCTTTCGATATTTGGTATGAAGCATCTTGGTATGGGTTGAATTCACGTTTAATCAAATTGAGACTTTTGATCAATATAGGGGCTCACTATGGGGGCGTGAATGTTTACTTTGTGCAATTCAAGGAAAATTCTTTAAAAATCTTCTTCAGAACCATCATGTTGAATCTTTTGATATTTGATCAGCAGTATTGTCCCATTCATTCCTGTTGATGTTTTAGCTCCGCAGAGAGTATAGATTTATGCTGTAGAACCTTAAGAATAGCTTTTGATAAAATTTGTGTCTTAACAGTATGGAACATTCGATGAGTGCCTAAGGCCCCCTGGGGCCTCTTGTTTGGAAACGCTTCAATGGAATGATTTAATTTTTGGTAAACTACTATAGAACAATGACTTACAGATCAAGTTTGAGTTTCATGCTGATTGCATTATTCTTATGTGAGTTATGGCCCTTGGAAATATGGAAAGCCCCAAAATATCAGTTTCCTGGACTTTTTTGGAAACGCTTCAACGAAATGGTTTCATTTTTGGTAACCTGCTATAGAACGATGACTTACAGATCAAGTTTGAGTTTCATGCTGATTGCCTTATTCTTGTGTGAGTTATGGCCCTTGGAAATATGGAAAAGTGCCAAAATATCAGTTTTCCAGACTTTTTTTGGAAATGCTTCAATGGAATGATTTCATTTTTGGTAACCTACTATAGAACGATGACTTACAGATCAAGTTTGAGTTTCATGCTGATTGCATTATTTTTGTGTGAGTTATGGCCCTTGGAAATATGGAAAAGCACCAAAATATCAGTTTTCCAGACTTTTTTGGAAACGCTTCAACGGAATTCATGCTGATCACATCTAGGTTATAACATTTGTATAATTATTAATGCTCATTAGTCTGGGAGGGGTCATTGTATTGCTTCAGCAATACGTGCGCTCTTGTTTTTTTAATAAAATTTCTTCCCTGAAGTTCATGATGTATTGTAATGTAACATACTGTGGCAGAAATGTTAACTCCCTGCACGATGATATCAAAATATGGAAATTTCAATTTTTTTCCCATCATGCAACTGGGAAGTTAAGCAATTTAATTTGGCAGAACTCTTGAATTTCTAATTGCTTTATGGAAAAAATTTGCCCCTTGAAATTTGGAATTTTCAACATCACTGTGTAGGGGGTTCACCTCAACCCTTTACCTTACCATGACCAGATGACACTTTCAAAACACTTCTTGAATAACCGAAATTTTGCAATTTTTACCTCCAAAACATAACTTATGATCTCCTCTTGGATTGAGCTCAATGAGCTTGTTCTATTGAGGTGTCATAACCTTTGTTTTGAAGGCGAAAATTGAAAAATATAATAATTGAATGCAGAATTTTGTGAATAATGCAGGCTGTATATGGCCATTTCATTATCAAATCACAGGGCAATGCATTAAAGAAATTACATTAATGTTATGCAATGCATTAAAGGAATTCTACTGATGTTACGGCAGTGTAATATCTTGCGAAAAGGTGCTTAAAATCTGCAGGCACTCATAGTCAATAGCACATTGTGGCCCAGCACTTGAAACCAAGAAGCCATGTGAAATTTTTGCATATCGTTTATCTGAAGAAGCTGTGAAAACTGTTTACAGACTCAAATGAAACAGTTGGATATGTTGCAATTTTCATAAAGAAACAATGATGAATTAAAAAAGGGAATTTGACACAAAGACAACGAACACAAATGATCAAAGGCCTACAGTGCAAATATTTAAGCTGTTAGACTGGGTACTGCAATCAGGGGGGTTGATAATACAGTGGAGCCCATAACTTTCAAACATCAAACTATTAATACCATACCTTCAAAACAAATTTACCCTTTTGATAATCAATTTGATTGCATGTACGTTATACAGAGTAAATTCCTGTGAACAGAATAAAAAATTATATAATCTATTAAAGAATGACAAGCACTGAACTCCTCATGTCCTTAGACCTTATTAGGCCTCACTAAATCCAATACAAGCATTTAAATTAGATCTTGTTGAACAGAACTCTGAAGACAGAATAAATGTTCAATTTATCTTTACAATACAGGAAAATGTACCTGTTTATTGAATACTCCTGTCAATTTAGCATTTTTTGCTGGCAGCAAGTCTGAAAATAAGCAGACTGTCATCTGCAGAATGAGGACCCCAGAGGGTGAATTTGGTGATGCTACCCTGTACAGCAGGGTAGCATCACTAAATTTACCCTCTGTGTACCTCATTCTGAATCAAGGCCTCAAGCCTAAATGGCAAGAGGTACCCAGAGGATAAATTGGCATACTGCAAGGGATAGCATCAGCAAATTCACCCTCTGGGGACCTTATTTTGCAAATGACAGATTGCTTATTTTCAGGCTTAGCTGGCAGAGTGACTATTTAATATTTGGGGTTCTACGATAATAGTGATGCAGTGGAACCATGTTAATTGAATAGCCACTTTGCTAGTGAAAATTATTCAATTAACTGGATTATCAATTAGGCAGTTTGGGGTATTTTTCATATATTCTGGTGATAAATTAGGCATTTATTCTATTGTATCTTGTTTGACAGAGCTCATAATAGATTAAATGCCCATATTGAATGTACTGAGTCCAAATAGTTCTATGAGCATGGGGAATTCCAACTTACTAACTAACCCAGCACAAGCGGAAGTAGCAGTGGCTGAAGGTAAATGAACTATCAACGTGCAGTACACCTTACTGCACAGTGCTACCACACCTCCATGTGTGTCTTGCCCAAGGATACAGCACAGATGGTGTGGGTTAGGATCTAACCATCAAGCTCTTGATTTAAATTCCAGTGCTCTAACAAATGAGTTACCATGCTGTGGCAAAGATGAATCTTTATTGAGAATTTAACTAGCTAGACACTTATGTGGCATTAACCCATCACCTAATGAATAGCCCATATTTGTCCACATAATGTATTAATTGAGCAGGTGAAGAAAAATTATTTTTAAAATAAAAATTCAGCCAAACCATATCATGTGAAGTCACATTGGAAAGAGCCCATCTTGCTTTTTTCCAGTGAGGGGGTCACATGATATGATTTTGTTGAAATAGTTTGAAAAATTTGAAAAAAATTATTAATTTTGATATCTTGTGCACTGGGTAAAGGGTTAAAAAATATTAGATTATTTGTCATATATGAAATATGTGTACTGATTTTAAAATATGCTTTACAGGCAAGAAGTCCCACAGAATTGAACTTCACTGTTGATACAAACAGAGCTCAAAGAGATTTGATTGCTCAACTGGAAGCCAAAAACAGGTCAGTTCAATATATCTAGAATAAATTTCCATGATTGATGTCTGTGTTGTGGTTCCACAACACTTGAGCTGAGCACATCTGGACACAGCAAAATCAGGGTGCGGGACATTAGACTGTCATTACAATGTATCATTTAATTCTATGTTATTATTATACCCCCTTCAGTGAGTTGTGGTTGAGAGTACTGGAATCATCTTGTCCATCTGTCTGTCCATCCGTCAAAAGACATAATTTTGTCCAGATATTTTCTCAGACGTTTATATACCAATCTGCTCGAAACTTGGTAGAAATGTTCACCACAATAGGAACCTGTGCTCCTGCAATTATAGTTCTGGTCGGATTATTTTTGCCAGAATTATGCCCCTTTTTGTCTTGAAATAGCAGCCGCATAAGCCTGAATTTTGTCCAGAGATTTTCTCAGATGTTTATGGGTCGATTCCTTTGGAAGTTGGTGTGGATGTTTACTACCATCGGAAGCTGTGCACCTGTGATTAGAGTATTGATTGGACATTTTTGCCAGGGTTATTCCCCTTTTCATCTTAGAATAATCATGGCAGTGGGGGGTATGAACAGGCCCATCTGTGACAGTCACACCTCTAGTTTAATTTTATATTATTTATTATGAATACCACCAGAGCAAATAAATGATAATAAAAGGAGTGAAGACCACAAAATATTTGACCGGAATTGGCAGTGCAAAGCACTGCTAGTTTCTGTTTGAAATTTTATCATTTTAACTCCCCACAAAAAAAAAAATAATCCTTCCACATAACTGTGTTTTTAAATGGTAAACCTAAATTAATACTAATATATCTGATCAGCACAATCTTACCTAAAACAAAAAATCAATAAGCAAATAAAAAAACAACCACCTCAATATTTATCTATTACTCGTACAATGGAACCCTGTTAACCCTTTACCCAACGTAACGGCCAAAACCGGGCAGCGCTATTCTCAAAAATCGCCAATTAATTTTCATTATTTTTAGCTCAACTTTGACGAAGTCAAATTTGAGCTATTGTCATGGCCCGTCGTCCGTCTGTCCGTCCGTCTGTCCGTCTGTCCGTACGTCAACAATTGGCTATGGCTCGGGCTAGAGGTCGTATTTATGAACCGATCTTTACGAAGCTTCTTGTGTACCTTTGTTATGACCCTGGGACGGGAACGAGTGTTTTTAGGTGTGGTCCAAAATTCAAGATGGCTGCCAGCGGCCATTTTGTACCGATGATGCAAAAATCAGTTTTTTGTACAGAACTTCTGTATGAAAGTTCTGATTTGAATAAAATTTTGTATAAATGTTTAGTACCATGGGATACATCACATATAATACAGGTTTTTTTCTCGTGCGTAAATTATGCAAATTAGACTGACTTTGATTTATTTAGTGTTACTTTCAGAGCTGTAAGTGCCAAGCTGCTATGGCTCGGGCTAGAGGCCGTATTTATGAACCGATCTTTACGAAACTTCTTGGGTACCTTTGTTATGACCGTGGGACGAGAACGAGTGTTTTTGGGTGCGGTCCGAAATTCAAGATGGCTGCCAGCCGCCATTTTGTACCGACGATGCAGAAATCTGTTTTTTGTACAGAACTTCCATATGAAAGCTCTGATTTTAATAATTTTTTGTATGAATGTTTAGTACCATGGAATACATCACATATAATACGGGTTTTTTTCTCGTGCATAAATTGTGCAAATTAGACTAATTTTGATGTTTTTGGTGTTACTTTCAGCACTGTAAGTGCAAATGCCAATACGGCTCGGGCTAGAGGCCGTATTTATGAACCGATCTTTACAAAACTTCTTGGGTACCTTTGGTATCAGCGTGGGACGAGAACGCGTGTTTTTGGGTCCGGTCCGAAATTCAAGATGGCCGATGGCAGCCATTTTGTACAAAATTAGGTGCAATCAGATTTTTGTACAGAACTTCCATATGAAAGCGCTGATTTGAATAATTTTTTGTGTGAATGTTTAGTACCATGGGATACATCGCATATAATACGGGTTTTTTTCTCGTGCAGAAATTATGCAAATTAGATGAACTATGATTTTTTCAGTGCGACTTACACACAGTAAGTACACATGTCAATACGGCTCAGACTAGAGTCTGTATTTATGAACTGATCTTCACGAAATGTCTTGGGTACCTTTGTTATCACCTTGGGATGAGAACGAGTGTTTCTGGGTGCAGTCTAAAATTCAAGATGGCTGCCAGTGGCCATTTTGTACCGAAATTAGGTCTAATCAGTTTTTTGTACACAACTTCTATACAGCTCAGACTTGAGGCCATATTTATGAACCAATCTTTACGAAACTTCTTGGGTACCTTTGTTATCACCGTGGGATGAGAGCGAGTGTTTTTGGGTGTGGTCCGAAATTCAAGATGGCCACCAGCAGCCATTTTGTACCAAAATTAGTGCAATCAGTCTTTTGTACAGAACTTCTGTATGAAAGTTCTGATTTGAATAAATTTTTGTATGAATGTTTAGTAACATGGAATACATCACATATTCTAAGGGTTTTTTTTTCGTGCAGAAATTATGCAAATTAGATGAACTTTGATTTATTCAGTACTACTTACACAATGTAAGCACTCATGTCAATACGGCTCAGGGTAGAGGCTGTATTTATGAACCGATCTTCACAAAACTTCTTGGGTACCTTTGTTATCACCTTGGGATGAGAATGAGTGTTTCTGGGTACGGTCCAAAATTCAAGATGGCTGCCAGTAGCCATTTTGTACCAAAATTAGGTCCAATCAGTTTTTTGTCACAAGTTCTATACAGCTCGTATTTATGAACTGATCTTCACAAAACTTCTTGGGTACTTTTGTCTTCACTTTGGGACAGGAACGAGTGTGTTTTGGGGTGCCTTTGTTATCACTGTGCTATGAGAACAAATATTTTGGGGTTCAGTCAGACCTACTCTGGGACTCAAAGATTTTTTTCTAGTTTAGCATCTGACTGTCACCCACCTTTACAATACTTTACCTATACATTTGTTACAGGCAACGGTCAGTATTTATGTACAGACCGTTACAATACTTTATATGTACCTTTGTTATCAGGTCATTATCTAGATGTTTGTCATTGCTGTGTCACATACTATACATGTACATGTCTTTGTCTTGACAAGTTGAGCTACAGTGTCATTGACACTTTCATTCATTTGTCCATTCATCTGCATGTATCTTCATATGCATTCTGCATGACAACCCTAGCTTCCTTTGGCAAACAGTTTTTAAATTTCACAACTTTAATTATGACTGTAGTTTGAAGGTTAAGTTTGCTGTTTGAAATTGTTATGTATGCATATCATAGTTCTGACACTTAATTGTACCAAAACATTCCATTTTTGAGCTTTCTGCTGCAGAAAGTTTATACTTTTCTTTTAACCCTTTACCCAACACAGACGATATCAAAATTGATTATTTTAAATACGATTTTTTTTAATTTTTCAAAAAATTTTGACAAAACCATATCATGTGACCCCTCGTTGGAATGAGCTCGTTCCAACGAGGGGTCACATGATATGGTTTTGTTGAAATATTTTGAAAAATAATATTTTTTCAACTGCTGAATATGCATATTACGCGGGCGGATGTGGGCGAATCGTTAGGTAAAGGGTTAAAATGATTTATGGGAACAGACCCTGCCGACAGCAAGAAAGGGATCACACCAGCAGCGGGCTTGTTTGCTCTACTTAGAAGGGGCATGCTAAATGATGGAGTATGAACTCTGCTTGTGAAATACGACACACTGCCATTTTTATGAGATAACTACGAAAAATAAAGATACAAATTTGTTTTTTCGTCATAATAATGAGCAGTGTGCCATAATTAATGTTATATAAATCTGAAACAAAGCCTAAGTAGAGCAAAGGTAGGTGATGATCAGCCAACAAAACAATAGATAAAACAAAGACAAGAGAAGGAAACTTGGTGGATGTTGGGGATGACGGAGAGCAAATGTTTCTTGCATAAACTACTGAGTCGAAGAGCGGTGTAGCCTGTTATTAGATGAACTAAGATGGCAAAAGGATGTGACTTGCCAGAGCTGGACAATATATATTAATTTAGAGTGATTTGGCTGACCACCTCTGCGAGTGTTACCAATTATCAGTAAAACCTGTCTTGAGAGACCACTGTCATGAGGGACCACCTGTCTTGAGAGACCACTGTGACCATGCACCGATTAGCTTTTTTACTCTGTAACCGACCTGTCATGAGAGACCACCTGTCTTGAGAGACCACTTTTGGCTGGAAAAAAAGGGCAGTCTCTCAAGACAGGTTCTACTGTATAGACCAAAAACAAAGAAAGGTGCAGAATGTCACTAATTATTTCGTCGTAATATGATCCCCTCCGGTATCCATGCACTGGAGAACATGTGTAAAAGTTGTCCGGAAGTATGCGTTTGGTTTGTGCAGTTCGCGAATAGTGCAGGGGTTTGTGGTAGAAATAAACTGCATACATGTTGAGTAGCCTGCTGAATACTCGATGTCACAAGGTAAATCCCCCCCCCCCCTTCCCAATCCAAGACTTGATGAAGGATGAGGGGAATTCTTTGAAACATAAGGCAATTAAGTCTGAGGGATGAAATTGCATATTGTCGTTGCGATATGCAAACCCAGACTCTATTCTGTAGAAAGCCTGCATAAAAACACAGGTGAGTGTGTATTCCACTTCTTTTTAAAGATGAAAAAATTTTGAAAGGAAATTTACAGGGAGGGACAATCCCCACCACATATGGTTGGGAATCATCCCTCAGACTTATTTGCCTTATGTTTCAAAGAATTCCCCTCATCCTTCCTCAAGTCTTGGATGAGGGGGTGGGGA
This sequence comes from Pictodentalium vernedei, assembly GCA_031216915.1. NCBI lineage: Eukaryota > Metazoa > Mollusca > Scaphopoda > Dentaliida > Dentaliidae > Pictodentalium > Pictodentalium vernedei. Next base: position 150,323,990 of record CM062291.1, on the reverse strand, counting down.
TTCTTTTCTATATAAAGCTCATAAGTCTTCAGGATTTTATTGCATGGTTCAAAGAGCTGCAATAATTGTTTCCCACCCTTACTTGGGAGAATAAATGTAAAACAAAAGAGAATGAAATTGAACATGTATTAATATTGGATAGGTATACATCAATTGAGAAAGATATGGTATACTAAATCATAGTCTCAGTTCAGAACAGTCACCAAATGTAGACCTCACAGGTCTCAAGAAAACAACCATCAGTTCTTCCTTCCCTGAAGCACAATAGTTGAAGATGTCCTTGGATTGTACACATCATCTCTGAAATAATAAGTATAAAAGTCTGAAAAGATTACCAGTCTGCTGCTTTTAAAAATTTTTTTTTTTAATGGTACCCTGGCAGTCAAAGAAGCTAAGGTAGTAGATGCTCTGACAGAATGAGATTTAAAAACATTGGTAAACGAATGAGATTTAAAAGCACTGGAGAGAAAGTTTGCAATCCCCCTTGACAAAGTGGATGAAGAAATCTCATTTTTTGTTTTATAAGAAATAAACAATTTTTTTACTAATGCATTGTTCTTGAGTCCTTATAAGATACTCATTCAGTGTAGAAACAACACATAATCTTTCATTATCATTTCTAAACAATTTGATAACTTCACTGCCATGATGTGATTGACTGGTTTTCAGATGGTATGGAACCTCTAAACAAAATCATGTCATTGACACATTTCATATACTCTAAATACAATGAAACTTTTGGTCTGAGACCATTGGCCCATCGTAATGGCGACAAGACATGCCAACCTTTTTGTTAACATATTTAAAGATAAATCCCGCAAAGGATGGAGAGTCTCCAAAAACTTTAACAGAATGGAAACATCCCAGACAGAAGAATATCTTGTAGTTGGCAGTCTGGAATTAAAAATACCTTTAATAAGCCTGAAATGAGATGTGATTTGGTAAAAGATAAGCCTGAAATTAAATTCAACGTCTGATTTAACGTAGATCTATGTGTGCTAATAACACTGTAAGATCTTTTAGCTGTAGCTAAAGATGTCAAGTATTGTACTATATTTATCTTAGATGGCTGAATTGGATTAATTTTCCTTGCATGACACCACAGACACCATTTTTTCCATGCAAGGTTATACAGTAGAATCCTCTTAATTGAATATCCATTTTGCCAGTGAAAATTATTCAATTAACAGTAGTATACAATTAACAGGGATTTGGTCAGTTTCCTGTGTTCTGGAGGTAAACTGAGCATTTATTCTATTATATCTTGTTTGACAGAGCTCTTAGAGCTCTGTCAAACAAGATATAATAGAGTTAATGTCTGTATTGGATGTATGAGGCCAAAAAGGTTGATAAATAAGGGGAATTTGGTGCGTGTCACAGCAATTTTTTTGACATATTACAAAAATTTATATACAATTAACAGGAGTTTACTCTACAACCCATATGCAATTAACAGATCAAATTTGTACTGAAGGTATGGTAAATGGTTTTGTGTTTGAAAATTATATTCAATTAACAGGTATATACAATTAAGAGATATCCAGTGCTTTTTCTCCACAATCTGAGAATGTAGTGGCCATACTGAAGCAATGAGTAGAGCATTACTTACTGAATCCTCTTTCAGTTTTATCAATGTTCTTCAGATTAATCTGAAAGGAGGAAAGAAACATGGATTAAAAGATGACCAGGAAAGGGTAAAAGCATCGGTGTGATATGCCTCGGGATCAGGATGCCATGCATCATATGACTTACACTGATAATTTAATCTGGAAGCAAAAGATCAATATCTGGGTGAATGGTCAGTTGGCAGATTTCCTGGAAAATCCTGGCATCCAACATCCATTCTGTTGTGTTCAAAAAATTTGTTGAAAATTTGTCTGGAATGATATTATATATACCTGGAATATGAACAGCCTACAGGTGTATAGTCCTGCTATCAGCCCACAAGAAAATGTCCTTAGCAATTCTCAATAAATCAAAGTGTGAGCCACCAAAATTATTAATATATGAAATGGCTGTTGTATTGTCTGATAGTATATGAATCTGGCATCTATGTTGCCCCCTACAGAGACTTTGTAATCCAAAGAGAATGGCCTTCAGTGCTAAGACCTTAATATGTTGAGATTTTTCCTGCATTGACCATTCGCCATTAGTTTGAGTATGCTTATATTGTGCCCCCCAATCTTGGGTGGAGGCATTAATTTCTAAAGAAGTAAATTGTTTTTCAGGACTAATATATCGACCATTCATGCCTGTAATATTCAAAATCCACCATTGAATTTCTTGTTTACTCTCAGGAGATAACAGCAGAGAGCAATCATAGTCATTATTATTTTTTCCAAATGCTGCTGTCTTATCTTGGTCTAAATACTGGTAAAACAGCTGACTCAAGTTGATTGCCTTTAAAACTGATGTGTACAGACCAATTAATTCAGCCAATTCCCTAATAATGAGCTTATATGCATTCAAAACCTGATGAGAAGATGTGAGTATTTTCTGGAGTTTCTCTTCCCCTAACAGAACCTTGAACTGAACAGAATCAATGATAAAACCCAAATAAGCAATTGTTTGAGAGGGAATGAGTGAAGATTTTTTAAAATTAACTTGAAAACCCAGGGATTTCAGGGTTTTCTCAATATACTGTGTATTATGTAAACAAACTGATCTTTCTTTATTTACAATAAAAGAATCATCAATGTAGAAAAAACATTTTTTTCCCCAAAAGCCGAAAATGAGAAAAAAATGGGTTTCAAAATTTTTGTAAAAATTCAAGGTGCCGAGGATAATCCAAAAGTTAGAACACAAAATTCATAAATTTCCTCTTTAAATTGAAATTTCAAATACTTCCTACATTTTGTATGGATGAGAACACTAAAGTATGCGTCTTTCAAATCAATAGACGTAAAAAATTTATCGTTTTCTATTCCTTCAAAAAACATCTGTAAAGTCTCTTGTTTGAAATGTTGAAGCTCCACAAACTGATTAAGGCCTTTAAGATTAATTATAGGTCTATAAGAACCATCTTTTTTAGGCCTCAAAAAATTGTGGAAAGATATCTACCTTTTTCATGAGTAGACTGAAGGATAGCACCTTTCTCGAGTGAAGATACAATTTCTGTGGTAATAATTTGGTTTTCCTCAGAAGAAAATTTGATTAAGTGTGGTAATGTCAATCGTTTTGGAGTTGAAATAAATTCAATTTCATACCCTTGAATATTTTTCAAAATCCATGGATCATTAGTAATAGATCTCCAGTGTTCAACATAGTCAGCCAACTGTCCAGAAGGTTTTTTTGAGAAGTGGGAAACTTACTGTTACTTTTCTCTGAAGGTGTGCTCCTTTCTGTCCATCCCCCATCGTTGGTAACTCCTGGGATAGGACCCTATCTGGCAACCTCTCTGAAATCGTTGGCTCTGCCTAAAAAAGGATGACCTTGGTAAGAGCCTGTTGTACTGAATGAATCTTGAATTGATCAGGTGTATGTTGATTTGTTTAATTCAGATATGTCCTTAATCTTTTTACAAAAGTCATTGCCAAATAATAAAGATGATATCTGGTTCTCCGCTGTAAAGATACCTTTGTAGGCAGTCTTCATGGTGGGCCTCAGAAGGTTTCTTCGAAACAGTGACATTTCAAAATTTAAATTGCCCTGAAGAACAAGCGTCCCAATGAAGGAAGCTTTAAGTTTCTCAAGATTTGGCTTTTGGTTTCTAATTTCCTCTTTTCCCCTGTAGCCTTGAGAACAGAGGAAACAGCAGATGCATTTAACTTCTGTAATTTCTGAATGAGGCAGTCCTTCGCTCGCATTTGAGCACTGTGAATCTGGGCCCAGATTTCTGGTTTGACCCTAGAAGGGTTAAATGCATCGGTATTCTCCGGAGCTGGATTATTTTCTACAAGAGTTTCTATTTTGTTCTTATCTTGGTTCTGACGACCAGGCCTTATTAATAAAATTGGCCTTGTCATCATTAATTTCAAGTCCTTTTTTATGAGATTGGAGCCCAAAGGAAAAATCATCAAAGTCAAACGCCATCATTTTGTGTGTCGTCATAAATCATTATTGTCTGACCCATTGGAGGGAGCTCCAAAAAGATCCTGTAAATCATTCCGAGGTTGGAAGTTGTGAACCTCCACAATCAGATTTGGTGGTTTTGAGAGCATTTCTGTTTTGTTAACCCTTTACCCAATGCAGACAATATCAAAATTTATTATTTTAAATATCATTTTTTCAAATTTTTCAAAAAATTTCAACAAAACCACATTATGTGACCCCCTCATTGGAATGAGCTCGATGAGCTCATTCCAACAAGAAGTCACATGATATGGTTTTGTTGAAATTTTTTTAAAAATAATATTTTTTCAACTGCTGAATTTGCATATTACGCGGGTGGATGCTGGCGATTCATTGGGTAAAGGGTTAATGTGTGTTGAGCTGACCTGGGAACATATGTGTAATATCATCAGAAAAGAGTGGGTAGGCAGAAAGTCTATGAGAAGTGTTATTTTTATGATCTGTATTTCCGACACCATTTTTGTCCGTTTTCCCTTCCTCAACTTTGTCAAACATCTGATTGATTTTTGTCATAGTACTCATAATCTGAGAAAAAAGATCAGGTTTTTCTGCCATGATGTGATCATGTTTGACTGTGTCAAGTTTGATCTTTTTATTGGAAAAAGAACTTTTAGTAGTTCCATCAATATCAAAACCAGACTTAGAATCTTTCGCTGGACTGACCTTCCTTTTGCTTACTTTCGGTTTCGCGACCTTGACCATATCGCATGTGTGAACTTGTTTTGGGTCATTATTATTCTGACATTTTCGTTGCGGAATTTTATTCTTGACATTCAAAGTTGGCTTCTTGGAATTATCACTTGAGATTTCAAAATCTTCTGAGAGTGATCATGTACTACTGCCTCAGAATCAGGATTATACCCATAGAAGCTGGTGACCTCAGAATCTGAAGCGAAAATGCTCAGAATTACATCGTCAAATTCACTGTCAAATTTTGAACTAAGTGGTAAGATTTTCATTGATTCGTCATTGAAAGGAGTCTCATCGTACTCAAGAACATCAGACTTCCCCTTCAGTTTTGTCCTCTACATAACTGAACATTACATTGCGTTTGCTCGACGACAGAAGACGTGAAATACACACTCACCTGGGTTTTTATACAGGCTGTAATCACTCATCTGTAAAATTACTGGTGCTAAGCACAAATCACTTTCTACAAAATAGAGCCTAGGTTTGCATATCGCAACAACAATATGCAATTTCATCCTGAAGACTCATGAGCTTTATGTGGAAAAGAATTATTTTCAGGCTCTGTTCATTCCCATAAATGTGGCTAATCATTAAAATTCTTAGCTCCTTATTTATGGGAACAGACCCTGCACAGTGAGAAAGGGATCACTCCAGCAGCGAGCTTGTTTGCTCACCTTAGAAGGAGCATGTTAAATGATGGAGTATGAACACTGTTTGCGAAATTCTACACACTTTAGTTGTTTTTCCAAGGATCACAACAAAAAGTCCAAGTGTGATTTTCAGAATCCTGGTGCAAGTAAGTCTGTAGTTATGACCAATGATTGTGCAAAAATTTCAGTATTTTTTAGTTTGTCCCCATAACCTTTTGCAAAATAATTTGAAATTTCATAATTCTGCTTGAAAATGGAAAAAGTTTTTAAATTTCACAACTTTACTTATGATCATAGTTTGAAAGTTAGGTTTGCTGTTTGAAATTATTATGTATGCAATATCATTGTTCTGACACTTGATTGTACAAAAACATGACATTTTGGGTTCTTTCTGCTACATAAATTTACTTCTTTCTTAAAATCATTGGAAATTTGGTAGTTTTTCTGAGGATCACGAAAAGAAGTTCAAGTGTGATTTTCATTATTCTGGTGCAAGTACTCGTAAGCCTGTAGTTATGGCCGATGATTGTGCAAAAACTTCATTATTTTTTTTGTTTTGACCCCATGACCTTTTTTTGCAAATTAATTTTAAATTTCATAGTTCTGTTTATATATGGACCTTAATTGTGCAAAAACCTGTTATTTATGGGTTCCCTGTCAAGGGTTGGTGGGGGCTTTAATGTCTCATTCTTTTTAGTCGGTACAATATTCAGTCCATGATTCAGTTTTTCGTCTAAGTGTTTTTAGCTGTGATAAGCAGCTCTATTTCTAACTTTGTCAGTCAGTTGACCTGTGACGAACTTTGATCTTACTCATAATTGGTGTTGAAATCTTTTGGAACGAACTACTTTTACTTTTCTTAACTGGTAGAGTGCTGGAAGCCCATATTTGGGCTTTACTCTGATGTGCAGGGACTGTAGTATTTATAAAGGTCTCATACTCAGTAGATATGCTTCATATTATCTTCGAAGTGAAATTATTTAATCTGTGTAGATTTGCCTTGTTACAACTTATGGGAGAGTGCCTACAGGCACTCTCCCATAAATTGTAACAAGGCAAAGACATGTGAACAAATTTTGATGTTCAAAAATAATTTAGCACTCTGCCAGTTAAGATATTGATTTGAAACTTGAGGTAAATATGGTTCTCTTTGTTTAGACTGAGGCACAAGATGTCTTAAAAGCTGGGGAATAAAAGGTAAATCTCAATAGTTTCCTCTACATGGGAACCTCAAGAAGTGCAGTCATGAAGAGATGGGCACTATACTGAAAAACAAAACCGATACTGATATGGGAATACCAATAAACCGAAGTGAACCAGTCGGTGAATACCGAAACCATCTGTATTTTCAGATTTTCCTACATTTTGCTATTAAAAACACCTTGTTGAGGCTTGAGTTCAGCTGAAGTGTTCATTTCCATGGAAGAAGTGACAGATTTTCTTTTCAGTTTTGTTAACACTTAAAGGACTGGGTAATTGTCCTCAGTTCCCACTAGACAACCTGTACGTGTCCAGTTGCTTAACAGTGATTTCAGGTCAAGCCGTTGCTGCCTTAATGGGCAGCCAAGACTTTAATAGAGATCACTCCCCAGGTGATTTGTCTCTTGTTAGCAGGACCTCCTAATGATGGCATGTTACGGGAACATGCTCTAGGATTGCAAAAGTCTGAAATAGGCCCTTAACCCTTTACCCAACGATTTGGCCACATCCGCCCACGTAATATGCAAATTCGGCAGCTGAAAAAGATTATTTTTCAAAAACTTTCAACGAAACCATATCATTTGACCCATCTTTGGAACAAGCTCATTCCAATGCCAGGTCACATTATATGGTTTTGTTGAAATTTAAAAAAAAAAAAAGAAAGAAAATGATATTTAAAGTAATAAATTTTGATATTGTCTGCGTTGGGTAAAGGGTTAAAGGTTAAAGGGGAATTGTAATTGTTAAAGGTTAAGGGGGAATTGGAACAAGTCACAAAATTATTGTAGATATGGTTAGTGTTGGCAAAAGAATGCCAGTGTTTAATTCACTGGCAGTGCTTTTGTGGCAATGTAGAAGAATGATACTAGAGCACCTTATTCTGTATTTTGCTGGTGTGAATTCCCCTTTGGTACTACTTCAGTTTAGTCAGATACTGAATATTGAAATGATACCACAGTATACCCACCCTAAAAATACTGAAACCAAACACTAAATTCCAATACTAGAGGAGTGCTTGTTACTGTGTTGAAAATATTTTATGTTTTACTGGAAAGTAGGATCCAATAATCTATGCCTGAATGGAAGTCCTCCAAAGTGGGCAGGTCAAATTTGTATGAATGCTATGATAAAAGGTTTGGTGTTTGAATTTATAGGCAGGTAACAGGATTATTCTAGTTGGCAACATCCATAATTAACTGGTAGAGTGCTGAATTATTTTCGGTTGACAAAATTTATTCATCTGTATTTTCCTTGTTACAATTCATGGGAGAGTGCCTATGGGCACTCTCCCATAAATTTTAACAAAGAAAATCCATACAGACAAAATAGTTTCAATCCAAAGATAAAATGGAACACATCCACAGAATATGAAGCACTCAAGTTGAAGTACCAGTACTTTGGAATAAAGCCCAAATATGGGCTTCCAGCACTCTACCAGTTAAGGACCCATTCATTTAATTATTGTCTGCATGGAAGTTTCTACAGTAGGCCTGTGATAAATTTCTGAAGTATGTTTTCTACTTTTATTTGGATTGTTTAAAAAATGTGCTTTACTTTTATTTGAATTGTATAAAAAGTGTTTCAGCAAGAATAAATAATTTATACTTTTGTTATTTACAAACGATAGGTAAACGTTAAAGTTGTATAAGTGCCAATTTCTTGTGCTGCAGAATATTAAAATTGATTAAAAAACCTTAAACAGTTATAACCAACAGTGCAAACATGATTCATCAATAGATTAGCATTGAGGCTTAAATGAGCTTCATAGAAAATCGTGCTAATTGAGAAGAATCTTACTGATAATTGACCCGGATTTTAGTTAATAGTTGATCATATTTTTCTTGTCATCTAACCAAACTATGCAAGAATTTCATAGATGGGTTTTATTGATGAGTATACAGCCAAGTACACTGAATGTTTGAATGATTCTCTTAGTGATCTGGATTTTAAAAGTGAAGTTCAACTGCTGGAAACTTTTATATTGATTTTAAAGAAAACTTTGTGGCTTCTATAAAAAGGCGGATGTATAAACTAAACTCCAGGTTTTCAGTTTATTTTTTTCTCATTTATTCTTAAGATATGCATCTTGTTTAACCTTTTACCCAATGTGATGGCCAAAACCGGCCAGCACTATTCTCAAAAATCGCCAATTAATTTTCATTATTTTTTCATTTTTTGTCTCAAAAGCATAGGTTATGACCTCTTGTTGGAACGAGCTTAATTCCAATGAGGGGTCATAACCTATGTTTTTGAGACAAAAAATGAAAACAATTAGTTTTTCAAGAATTTTTTTTGCAAGTGTCGTCTGCTTTTCATGTTAGGTAAAAGGTTAACTGGTAGAGTGCTAAATTATTTTTGACCATCAAAATTTGTTCACATGTCTTCAAATTGTTACAGTTTATCAGAGAGTGCCTTTGGGCACTCTCCCATAAATTGTAACAAGGCAAATCCCAAGGGAATAAATAATATCACTTCAGAGATAATATGAAACACAACCACTGAATATGAAGCCTTCAAGTTACGGTTCCCACACTTCAGAATGAATCCGAATGATGGGTTTCCAGCACTCAACCAGTTGAACTTGGTCACAGTGGAGACATTCCTTTTGCATTCATTTCTTGAGGTTTTCTGTTGTCAAATCTGGAAATAATTATCTTTCGTGGCCATTGATAAGCATAACTTGATGTTTGACAAGCACCAGTTTACTTGTACCTGAACCTGTAACTTAAAAGCATGTCAAATTTTTGTTTGCTATACCAATACCTAGCATATCATCTTTTCACATGCAAACGACTTTAAAATAATTAAAATATTAATTGGAAAGTGCTCTTATAGTGAACATAAACTTAACATCCACATGCATATTATAATAATCTTTCCCCATGGGAATCCCTGGAAGTGAAGCAAAGCTTGTTTACTGTGGTAAACAAGGTCTGTTTTACTGGTAAAATAGGACCAGTAACCAGTGCCTGGGGTGGAAGTCCTCTAAAATAGGCAACATGGGAATAAACGATTGGCTGGATTTGAAAAGGAAACATTGCAGCATCCTTTTTCTGTGGGTGACAAAGTTGTTGGTAATGGGCTCATAACAGTTCTAATGCTGAAAGAAGTGATGACAATATTGAGAGCTAATTGTTCAATGACAATGTCTACAGGTCTCTTGCATTCAGAAAAAGTGACTGGGACTAGTAATGATTTCAGTGTGAAAAATCCTAAGGAATTAGTCACTGTCTCAACCGGTTTACCTGAGTGAATTCCACTTCCAATCTCCCTGGAACAGTGATTCTTTCTGGAATTGAGCAGTGGGGAATGGCCTGTGCCACGCATTAGCCATCACTGCACATTGAGTGCTTGGTCTGAATGGGTGCTCAACATGCAGCAATAGCTGATGCAGGATACAGGATTAGGGGGAGTCCAACAGGGGGTGCCCACCTCTGGTAGTAGGGGGTCTTTGAGTCAAATTTTGAATTCTGTGTCATGAAGGACATGTCTAGCAAGGGATGCCAAAACTGGGAGCCATATCCCTGCCACTTCACATTTATGGGCATCATATGCTTAAACATCAAGTCAGTACATAAGTCCCATGGTCTTTGCAGTTGAAAGTGTCTTTAACACCAGTAAACAATCGTGCTAATTGAATATCAAAATGCTGAAATTTTATTTTATATAAATTTACATGAAACTGGGCTTACAGACCATTCTCATGTAAGTCACAGAAGTAAAATGTCTGCCAAATAATAACTAGGCTAAATGTCTCTTTGTTTGATGATAAAACAGAATTTTCAGAATTCTTTTGTTGAAATAAGAGAGTTTCAGTAAATTCAGTTAACTTCCACTCTTATATCTGAACAAACAGTAACATCTATATCACAGGACTATTGCAGGGTTACTCACAATCTCCATCTACTCACATTTAGCTTTGGTGCTGGTGGTGCAACAAGTGACATGAGTTGAGCCACTGTGATAGAAATAATTACACTGGAATCCCGTAAAATTGAACGTGCACTTTGCCAATGATAATTATTCAGTTAATAGGGATTTGGTCACTTTTTTGCATTCTAGAGAAAAATTATGCCATGATATCTTGTTTGACAGAGCTCATGGAGCACTGTCAAACAAGATATAATAGATTAAATGCATATATTGTTTGTTATGAAGCCAGATTTAAAGGATCAAATTTGTACTGATGGTATAGTAAATGATTCTGTATTTTGGGAGTAATATTCAATTTACAGGGTTATTAAATTAATAGATATTCATTTAAATGGGCTCTACTGTATTACAGCATAAAACTATATTTTTGTGAACACATATAACAGTCACATTTTGTTTTCAAAAGTCATCCTTTCAAATTTGTGAGGTTAAAAAATTTAAGAGGTGAACAATGTAAAGTCAGACAGTTTTTGGTCATTGTATGTCCACAATGATCAGAAATTTACCCCACTAAGCAGTAAAATTCTGTTGTCTCAGTTGCCAAGATATGATATGTGAGATTGGTAAAATAAACAAAGAATCTTCTTTGCACAGCACACAGAGTTTTTTGGTTTTATCCAATCTTGATTTTTCCCAAGGAATGGCCTCAACATTTTTTCCTGCAGAAACCCTGGGTAAGAACACTACCATCTCAGTGCAAGATTGGATTATGTGATGGAAACCTCTTATGTCATTCTTGATTGGTAGAGTGCTAAATTATTTTTGATCAGCAAAATTTGTTCACATGTCTTTACTTTGTTACAATTTATGGGAGAGTGCCTATAGGCACTCTCCCATAAATTGCAAAAAGGCAAATCCTTACGGACTAATTTATTTCACTTCAAATATGATATGAAGAACATTCACAGAAAATGAAGCCTTTAACTTGTGTTACCCACACTCCAGAGTAAAGCCCAGAATTGGGCTTCCAACACTCAACCAGTTAAGGAGAGTTGAATGCCTTTTGAAATTCTAGAGACATCATTCAAATCCACTCTTTTCTCTTTCCTCACCAAACCTGCACTTTGTATCAGCGGGGGAATTTATACATTTGTTGGCCACTACAGTCATTATGTTGTTGGTTGTGAAATTATGGCACTTAACAAGTAAATGACTTATTTCCCTGGCCTTCCATTATGTATTACCCTTGTGTAAAGAGTGCAGCAACACAACAAGAAATAAATTGATAGATTTATGCATTTGCAACAATTCAATCAGTGTAATTAAATGGCCTCCTGGGATGATCCTAATTGCTTTTCTCTATCTAAAATGCATCTATTTAAAATATTTAAAACATCTACTTACAATGTTTTCTTCACTGCAGAGTGCATGAGACACCATTTCCATATGTTCACAGGCCACTTAATTCACTTATCCTGTAAATCTAAGGTAAATATAAAGAAAATTCTGGTAATCAGATGATTCTTTACACACAGAAAGCGATTTAGTTTTATGAATACATTTTTAGCTTAACTTGACAAAGTCAAGATAAGCTTTTGCCATCACGCGTGTGAAAGTCTGGGAGTCTGTGATGTGAGTCTGTTAGTCTGTGAGTCTGTTCACATTTTCCTTTAGCACAAGCTATACCCCGTAGTTCTTGTCCGATAGTCACAAAATTTCATATGCAGGTTTGAGGTCATGTCTAGATGAGAACGTCCCCTTTTGGTCGTGATTGGTCAACTGTGATGGCTGCCCGAGCCCAAAACCTGAAAACCTTTAGCGCAGTCTACAGGTCATATTTATGAAGGGATCTCATGGTAACTTGGTAGGATGATTCTGTATAAAATCTAGATGAGAACGTCCCCTTCTGGTCATGATCTGTCAACCGTGACCACTTCCCAAGCCCGAAACCCAAAAACTTTTAGCACAGTCTACAGATCATATTTAATATGGAGGGATTTCACTGTAACTTGATAGGAGGGCTCTGTATGATGTCTAGATGAGAACTTCCCCATTTGGTCACAATCTGTCAACCGTGACGACTGCCTGCGCCCAAAACCCGAAAACCTTTAGCACAGTCTACAGGTCGTATTTATGGAGGTATTTCATTGTAACTTGGTAGGATGACTCCGTATAATGTCTAGATGAAAACATCCCCTTTTGGTCGCAATTGGTCGACTGCGATGGCTACAGGGCCCCAAAGCCTGAAACCCTTTAGCACAGTCTACAGGTCATATTTATGAAGACATTTCATCGTAACTTGGTAGGATGACTAAAGTTAATATCTAGATGAGAATGTCCCCTTTTGGTCGCGATCAGTCAGCCATGATGGCTGCCTGAGCCCAAAATCCCAAAACCTTTAGCACAGTCTACAAGTCGTATTTCTGAAGGGATGTCATGGTAATTTGGTAGGATGACTCTGTATAATATCTAGATGAGCATGTCCCCTTTTAGTCATGATCTGTTTGACCATGATGACTGCCGAAGCCCGAAACCCAAAAACTTTTAGCACAATCTACAGGTCATATTTAATGTGGAAGGATTTCATTATAACTTGGTAGGATGACTCTGAATGATGTCTAAATGAGGACATCTCCTTTTGGTTGCAATCAGTCAACCATGATCGCAACACAGTCCCGAAGCCTGAAAACCATTAGCACACTCTACAGGCCGTATTTATGAAGGGATTTCATTGTAATTTGATAGTATGACTCGTTTTGGAATAATTTCCCTGTAACTTGGTAACTTTGGTTGACATACATTAACTGTGAGGGCCACATACATTAACTGTGAGGGTCACATTAACATTTAGTACAGTCTACACCTCAAATTATTTTTATTGAAAACATAGCATACAGGGAACAGAAATTAACATATTCCCAATTATCACAATTCTTGTCTTATTTCATAATCCTTTCGTAAAAATTGAACATTATCCTTTTCATCAAACACAACACACAGTCAAGTTATTTATTTATTTATTTATTTATTTATTTATTTATTTATTGGTGTTTAAGGTCACATATTTCTGCACAATGGCTAATCATGACCTCGACAGTTTTATGGGTGGAGGAAGCCGGAGTACCCAGAGAGAACCACCGAGCAATGGTGAGCAACTGTCAGCTCCCCAACATACCAACTCCACACAAGCAGGGTTAGCATTGGTTGAAGACAGGTGCACCATCGACGTGCAGTACGCCTTAGTACACAACGTCACCGTGCCCCCACGTGGGCAATGGGGGGTGAAGTGTCTTGCCCAAGGACACAACGCGGTTGCCACAGGTGGGATTCAAACCGAGGACCTCTCGGCTTGCAGCCTGCACCTCTACCTCCTGAACCACCACGCCCCCCCCCCTCACAGTCAAGTTAAGCTACAGTGTCATTGACTCTTTCTTTATTATCACCATTATGTTAATGCACTAAATGTTGTATCAGAGTCAAGCTCTTGTTTCTAAGGCCATATTTTGATGAGTCAAAGACGAGTTTACAAACAAGGGCAAGACATTTTGTACATAAACATAACACTGATGTTAGATTTATCTTACAATTCTCAACTGTAATAACTTGATTATTACTTTTCCAAATGAATCCGCCACAAACCTCCCACGTCATAAATTACAAACTGAGCAGTTAAAAAAGCATTATTTCTTTTAAACTTTCAACAAAAACATACAATGAGGGGGTCACATGATATAGTTTTGCTGAATTTTTTAAAAATAATTTCATTTCCAGACTTATAAAAATGTGTTTTTAGCTCACCTGACTTTCAGTCAGGAGAGCTATAGTGATCACTCACCGTCCGGCGCCCGGCGTCCGTCGTCCGGCGTCCGTGAACATGGTGTTTGCATCTTCTCCTCCCAAACCACTGAACCAATTTAATTAATATTTGAGATAATAGTTTGTTATGACATCGCAATTTGATTTTGTTCAAATCAAGTTGCCTCGCCCGTGGGTAGGGCCACACCCAAAAAGTGTGCTGAAATCTTAATAAATCTTCTTCTCATGAACCAGCAGTAGCAGAGACTTGATATTTGGTGTGCAGCTTCCTTTTGAGGTGTAGACTCAGATTTGTTCAAGAGAAGTTTGTGGGGCTATACTTGGCATCGTTATGGGAGGGGCAAAATTTTTTGCTCCGCCCAAAATTTCTATTTTCCAAACCGAGAGGGCGATTTGAACCAAATTTTATGTGAGGGCTTATTGGGTCATAAGTACCTAATTTATGCTGATTTTGTTTTTCCCGTAGCCCTATGGGAACCGCAGGAGCTAAAAATAGAAAAAAATTAAAATGCCCATATCTCCAAAACTGCACGGCACCGAGAATTTTTATTTGGTGTGAAGCTTCCTTAGGACCAACAGAAAGAATTGGTAAAAAAAAATTGCCATCGGTTTTATCATAGGGTACAGTTTCGGGACTTTGAAAAAGTGCTGAGTCAGCACTTTTTAACACTGTAGGCAATGGGAAAAACATTAAAAAATCTTCTTCTCCAGATCCAGAAGGCAGAAACTTTTGATATTTGGTATACAACATTGTAGGCTGGATCTGATTCAAGTTTGTTCAAATCGGCCCCCTGGGTTCATATTTGGGCTCAGTATAGGAGCCCGATTTCGAACTTAGTGCATTTCAGACAAATTTCTTAAAAAATCTTCTCCAGATCCAGCAGGCAGAATCTTTTGATATTTGGCATGCAACATTGTGGGGTGGATCTGATTCAAGTTTGTTCAAATTGGCCCCCTGGGTTTATATTTGGGCTCAGTATAGGAGCCCAAATTTGAACTTACTGCATTTCAGGCAAATTTCTTTGAAAATCTTCTTCTCCACATCCAGCAGGGAGAATCTTTTGATATTTGGTATGCAACATTGTAGGGTGGATCTGATTCAAGTTTGTTCAAATCGGCCCCCTGGGTTCATATTTGGGCTCAGTATAGGAGCCCGATTTCGAACTTAGTGCATTTCAGACAAATTTCTTAAAAAATCTTCTCCAGATCCAGCAGGCAGAATCTTTTGATATTTGGCATGCAACATTGTGGGGTGGATCTGATTCAAGTTTGTTCAACTCAGCCCCCTGGGTTTATATTTGGGCTCAGTATAGGAGCCCAAATTTGAACTTACTGCATTTCAGGCAAATTTCTTTGAAAATCTTCTTCTCCACATCCAGCAGGCAGAATCTTTTGATATTTGGTATGCAACATTGTGGGGTGGATCTGATTCAAGTTTGTTCAAATCGGCCCCTTGGGTTTATATTTGGGCTCAGTATAGGAGCCCAAATTTGAACTTAGTGCATTTCAGGCAAATTTCTTTGAAAATCTTCTTCTCAAGATCCAGCAGGCAGAATCTTTTGATATTGGGTATGCAACATTGTGGGGAGGATCTGATTCAAGTTTGTTCAAATCGGCTCCCTGGGTTTATATTTGGGCTCAGTATAGGAGCCCAAATTTGAACTTAGTGCTTTTCAGGCAAATTTCTTAAAAAATCTTCTCCAGATCCAGCAGGCAGAATCTTTTGATATTTGGTATGCAACATTGTGGGGTGGATCTGATTCTATTTTGTTCAAATCGGCTCCCTAGATTCATAATTGGGCTCACTATAGAAGCTCGAATTCGAACTTAGTGCATTTCAGGCAAATTTCTTCAAAAATCTTCTTCTCCAGATCCTGCAGGCAGAATCTTTTGATATTTGGTATGCAACATTGTGGGGTGGATCTGATTCCAATTTGTTCAAATCGGCCACCTGGATTCATATTTGGGCTCACTATAGAAGCCCAAATTCAAACTTAGTGCATTTCAGGCAAATTTCTTCAAAAATCTTCTCCAGATCGAGCAGGCAGAATCTTGTGATGTTTGGTATGCAACATTGTGGGGTGGATCTGATTCAAGTTTGTTCAAATCGGCCCCCTGGGTTTATATTTGGGCTCAGTATAGGAGCCCAAATTTGAACTTAGTGCATTTCAGGCAAATTTCTTTGAAAATCTTCTTCTCAAGATCCAGCAGGCAGAATCTTGTGATATTTGGTATGCAGCATCCTTGGGGGGGGGGGGGGGGGGGGGGGGGGGGGGGGGGAGGGGGGGAGGGAGATGCAAGTTTGTTCAAGCCATGTCCCTAGGTCCATATTTGGGCTCACTGTGGGAGCTTGAATTGTAACTTTGTTCAAAATGAGGAATTTTCTTAAAAAATCTTCTTCTTCAGATCCAGCAGTCGGAATGGTTTGATATGTGGTGAGTAGCATCCTTGGGGGGAGGGGGGGATTCAAGTGTGTTAAAGCCAAGTCCATGGGTCTATATTTGGGCTCCCTGTGGGAGCCCAAATTATAACGTAGTCAATATGAGGAATTTTTCTTTAAAAATCTTCTTCAGATTCAGCAGTCGGAATGTTTTGATATTTGGCATGGAGCAACCTTAGGGGGCTGAGATTCAAGTTTGTTCAAGCCAAGTCCCTTGGTTCATATTTGGGCTCACTATGGGAGCCTGAATGACAACTTAGTTCAAAATGAGGAATTTTCTTTAAAAATCTTCAGATCCAGCAGATGAATGCTTTTGATATTTTTTATGCAGCATCCTTAGGGGGTAAGATTCAAGTTTGTTCAAGCCATGTCCCTAGGTCCATATTTGGGCTGATTGTGGGAGCTCGAATTGTAACTTGGTTCAAAATGAGGAATTTTCTTTAAAAATCTTCTTCTTCAGATCCAGCAGTCGGAATGTTTTGATAATTGGTGTGCAGAATCCTTAGGGGTGTGAGTTTCAGGTTTGTTAAAGCCAAGTCCCTGGGTTCATTTACGGACTCCCTGTGGGAGCCCGAGTTATGACTTAGTTCAATATGAGGAATATTCTTTAAAAATCTTTTTTTAGATCCACGGGTCAGAATATTTGGATATTTGGTTTCAGCTTTTATTAGGGGAGCAGATGCAACTTGTGGAAATCAATTCTCTGGGTTGATATTTAGGCTACCATGTCAGGTGAGCGCCCTCAGGCCCCCTGGGGCCTCTTGTTTTCAGATGAAACTGTCTGCGGCTGCCTTGAATTTGTGCAATCCTTGGATAAACTTATAAAATGCACACATGTTCAACATTCAGAAAACACTGTATGCTTTAACAGTATAACTGTGTGTTGTTCCAATTAGAAACGTACATCGTCCCTCGCAAATGCGATTTGAAAGCTTGTAATATTCTGTAAATAATAAAGTAGGCAAATCATAACGCGGTTTTATTATATGCTAGCCTATGAATTATCACAAATTATCTAAAACATATTTCTCGATGGATATCCCTCAGTAGCTTCCTAAATGATGTCATGCTTCACTGCATGACATCTGAATATTGTGCAGTAAAATGTCACATAGCATATAAAAAAAAGAAAATCTACACTACCCTATTCAAAAAAAGTAGGGGATATTTGATAAAAGTGAGATGTATGAAGAAATATATTTATAAAAAAACAGTTGAGGCATTGCACTGTGGCATCTGGTGAATGATTTCAGCAATAGTTGGGTGTCTGACAAGCACACATTCCACGCACTGAGTTGTAGAAGACATGGACTACCTTGTAAATCTTCCTCGGTTCACAAGACAAGTGCGGATCCGATGTGGCATACTCCTTACCAAATGTCCAATATCAGCTTGACTGATGTTATTCCATTCTTCCTGCAGTGCAGTGTCGAGTTCCTGGACATTGGTAGGGGGCTGTTGGCATTGTCATAGGCACGTGCCAAGCATATCCCAGACATGCTCAATTGGTGAAATATCTGTACTTAGTGCTGGCCAAGGCAGTGTAGTGATGTTCTGCTCCTGGAGGAACATCTGTAGCGACACGGGCCTTGTGTGCTCTTGCTTTGTCATCTTGGAAAATGAATTGATGGCTGTGACATCCCACAAATGGCACCACATGAGCTGCTAACATGTTGTCATAGAGTACTGCCCTTTGAAATGCCCTGGATGACATGTAATGCTGTTCTGCTTGTCATGGTTATTCCTCAACACACCATAACCAATCCACCACCAAAATGATTGTGCTGCCTAATGGTTACGTCATGGTATTGTTCGTTCCGCCGCCAGACTCTTTTTGGCCTGTCGTGGAAGTCGAGAGTGGACCTCGATTCATCGGAAAACATGACATTGCTCCACGGATGATTGTCCCAGCGCTGTCGTGGCCCACACCAATTACAGCATGCTGTGATATGATGTTCAGTGAAATGTGGAATTATTCGAGGTCATCAAGTGTACAAATTCCAGCTGTGTAGGCGATTTCATATAGTCTGACCACTGACTCGCACATCTGTTACTTGGTGCAGCTGCTGTCCAATTTCTTAGGCACTTTGATGGCAGTTACGTAATGCTGTGGTTCAGATGAAACGATCCTGGTTAGCAGTTGTCACCCTTGGATGACCTGACCGATGTCTGTCATCAACATTGCCTCTCTGACAGTAGCGTGACCACAACCTGCTAATCACCAATTGAGTAACGTTGAGAATTTGAGCCACTGCAGTCTGTCTGTTGCCAGCTTCCAACATGCCAGAGGCACGAAAATTTTTGTCACATGTCAGTCTTTGCATACCCCAAAAGTTATGTTTCGACCAGAAACTATTGATAAACAAGTTTATACCAAGAAAAGAACAATAAGACCTCCAAAAAAGCCCATCCACTGCAAATAAAAATTTTAAAACGTGCCCCCGCAGACATTACGTAATGCTAGTGCAAAAAAATCGGCACAAAGTTTTTGTTGGCCGGTGACATTCATGATCCACACTAAACTGGGTAACATATTGATGTGTCCAATCATGCGTATCCAATATCATTTTCCGAAAATAGCAACATCAGTTTGGATATCCCCTACTTTTTTTTAATAATATTTTAGTGAATATCAGGAATTATCTCATTCGTGTGGACCTGAAAGTTTTATTTTTTACTCGCACTATACTAACTAAAACAGCGTAGATATCCTCTATGTATTATGCAGTTTCAAGATGCAGATTTTTGTATCAGAGGCCCCTGATACACTCTGTAATCAGGTAATTACAGACCCAATACATACTTATTGTAACGTATTCAATGTAAACTTTGCAAAGATGAGTCTAATAGATATTAAGAGATTATTACAACAGTCATTCAATCTGGGTAGTGGTATTCCATCAAGTTGACAAGACCAGAGTAGTCAGATCAAACCAAATGCTGTAGGCATCATGCTTCATCTTGCTGAACTGATCTGGCTGATTTTGTGACATTGACACAATCAGAGTTTGAATGCAGGGCTTTCCCAACTAAACTGGAAAATAGAGATTTAGAATTTTCATGTACTGGAAAACATGGCCCGTTTTAGCATTACTGGATACCTCAGCATTTAAAACAAATGGGTACATAGCTGTAAAAAATTACATGACTTCATTTCTTTGAACTGTTAACTAGCTATAGTAGTCTGGTTGTTGAATGGTGTGACCTGGAAAAATTTAGTAACAAGCTACTTTTGGTATCTATCGAAGCATAATGACCCCAGAAACAATATATCCAAAATCTGCTAAAATTTTTACAGCCCTTTGAATTTGGGTGGTGTTTGACAGGGTTCCCACTCAAATGAAAAGTTCTTGAATTTCAGTTGCTTCCTTAAGCAGGGCTTGAATTTGTTTCTATCCTTGGACAGGTTTTCATTTTTCACCACCTTCCTTGAAAGGTACTTGAATTCAGTTACCTATAACCTCTGAGACAAGAAATTTCATGATAACCCACCTTAGTCTGATGTGTAGATTCTGGACCATTCTAGTTTATTTCATTCGTTTCTATCAGAAATCTGATAATATGCTGTTATGTAATACACTGTTGAAAAGGGCTCAGAGAGCCCTTTCCAGCAGTGTGCTACATCACAGAATTGCATCATTATGTCACCATAATAAGTTTATCATCATTACAATGTAGATGACAGTTCTGGGATAGTTAACAAATGAATAAAATGGCAATTTAAGTCAAGATATTTTTCAAAGATCCAGTAATGTAGTTGAACGACAAAATGGTCACCTTATTTTTAGGCAAATGGCCTGCAAATGAAATGATCATTTGCCCAATATGTACAGTGCTGATAGTCCTTAAAAATCATTGTCAAATTCCTTGAAAAGTTCTTAAATAGTGCTTGAATTTTATTCTCTGATGTCAGTGGGAACCCTCATGTAGTACAGCTCACATTTATCAGCCCAATTCTGGGGATCTCATGATGGCTCTCATGTGAGGTTATGTTGCAGTGAAGTGTGGGTGTCACTTACGTTGTAATGGTAGGCCACCTGAGCCGACATGTTGTGACATCATTATTATGGTGATATGTGATGTCTGTGCACATGCAGAGCATGCGTTATTAGGGTAATACATGTTTTTGTCACCCATTTTGTATGATTAAGGATGCCATCTTGAATTCTATGGTGGTTTGTCGTAAGTATGACTCTGGAAGGGCAAGGATGAAGTAAGGGTTGTGTTTTCATGGTATGTTTGAATGAATGCAAGTTTATCTAATTACCAGGAATGCCCAGATAATTATCATAGATTTATACCCAAATGGACTTTTCGAGTTTCGAGACTGCGACCCTTGGGAACTTTGAAGACTGATGGTTCATGGACAAATGTTTGGGAATTATGGGGACTAGTATGGCCTGATGTGGGGCTACTGGGGACATCTCATAGCTCCTAGGCCATCCCATGGCTCCTACTCCTAGCTACTACACAGGCAATGGACCCATAGCTTATAGACTACTGCCACTGTCAAGTATCCCTATCATTATCTCCTAGTTGTAATAATGCTTTATACCAATTCTACTCCAACTACACTATCTCAGATGATTACTATAGCTTCTTTGGCTACACAATCTGTCATGTGCAGGAGTCTTCCAACATCACTACTGACTTGTAGCATTACTACAAGATTGCTGGATATCCCCAAACTGTCTAGACCTCTGCCTTAGTCAAAGTCTTTGTGGACTTAGTCACATTGCACCATTCATCTGAACCCGGGTCAGTGTATACAGTTCCCAGACCAAGTATATGCTGGGGTTCATTAATTGGTTGAGTGTTAGAAGTCACTATCACGGATTTGAAAAAAAATGTGGATACCAGAGCAAAAGCTAACATTTTCCTTGCTCATGTTTCACATTCAATCAAATGCAAATAATGTTCAGTTTATATATATTTGTTTTATAACAATTTATTGGAGAGTGCCTGTGGGCACTCTCCAATAATTTGTAATAAAACAAATATTGAATAAGACATTCTGACCACCAAATATAATCCAGCCCTCAACCATTTGAATATGAGAGACTTGATAATTCCTAAATGGACCAACAATGTTGGAACACCAAATCCAAGACGTGGACCCATGCTTCAATGACTAAAATTTGCTTATCTGGTCATAATGTACCTCTAATGGGCACATAAGTGTAATTGAGGATACTTACGACACAGTGATGTATTCTCCGATGATACTTATTTGGGGACAGCTGTCTGAGAATAGTTATATGAGGGTATTTTCCAAAGGATAGTTTGGTGATTTTTGCCGACAAAACTAACTGAGATACCCTACTGTTATCTACAAAAACCATTAGTAGCCACTTCAACTAACGCTTCTACCATTCTGAACTGCAATTTTTAGCTTTACGTGACAAAGTCAAGATAAGCTATTGTCATCACACATGCGGAAGTCTGTTAGTCTGTGAGTCTGTTCACATTTTCCTTTAGCATAGGCTACACCCTGCAGTTCTTGTCTGATCGTCACGAAATTTCATATGCAGGTTTGGGGTCATGTCTAGATGAGAACGTCCCCTTTTGGTCGCGATTGGTCAACCAGTATGGCGGCCCAAGCCCAAAACCCCAAAACCATTAGCACAGTCTACAGGTCGTATTTATGAAGGGATTTCATTGTAACTTGGTAGGATGCCTCTGTATAATGCCTAGATGAGAACATCCCCTTTTGGGCATGATCTGTCAACCGTGATGGCTGCCCAAGCCTGAAACTCAAAAACTTTTAGCACAGTCTGCAGGTCATGTTTAATATGGAGGGATTTCATTGTAACTTGGTAGGATGACTCCTTATGATGTCTAGATGAGAATTTCCCCATTTGGGCGTGATCTGTCAACAGTGACGACTGCCTGAGCCCAAAACCCGAAAACCTTTAGCACAGTCTACAGGTCATATTTATTGGGGAATTTCATTGTAACTTGGTTGGACTTCATATAATGTCTAGATGAGAAAGTACCCTTTTGGACGTGATTGGGCAACTGTGACGGCTACAGGGGCCCGAAAACATTTAGCACAGTCTACAGGTCACATTTATGAAGGGATTTCATTGTAACTTGGTAGGATGACTCCAAATAATGTCTAGATGAGGATGTCCCATTTTGATCGCGATCATTCAGCCTTGATGGTTGCCCGAGCCCAAAAACCTTTAGCATAGGCAAAAGGTCATATTTATGGAAGGATTTCATTGTAACCTGTTAGGTTGACTCCATATAATGCCTAGATGATGACATCTCCTTTTGGTCGTGATTGGTCAACTGTGATGGCTACAGGTGCCCGAAGCCTGAAAACCTTGAGCACAGTCTACAGGTCATATTTATGAAGGGATTTCATCGTAACTTCGTAGGATCACTCCAGATGATGCCCAGATGAGAATGTCCCCTTTTGGTTGCGATCATTCAACCATGATGGCTGCCCGAGCCTGAAGCCCAAAAACCTTTAGCACAGTCTACAGGTCATATTCATGAAAGGATTTCATTGTAACTTATTAGGTTGACTTCACATAATGTCTAGATGAGACCGTCCCCTTTTGGACATGATTGGGCAACTGTGACGGCTACAGGGGCCTGAAGCCCAAAAACCTTTAGAACAGTCTACAGATCATAATTATGAAGGGATTTCATTGTAGCTTTGTAGGATGACTCCAAATAATGTCTAGATTAGAACGTCCCCTTTTGGTAGCGATCATTCAGCCTTGATGGCTGCCCGAGCCCAAAAACCTTTAGCATAGTATATATGTCGTATTTATGGAAGGATTTCATTATAACTTGTTAGGTTGACTCCATATAATGCCTAGATGATGACATTCCCTTTTGGTTGTGATTGGTCAACTGTGATGGCAACAAGTGCCCAAAACCCAAAAATCTTGAGCGCAGTCTACAAGTCATATTTATGAAGGGATTTCATTGTAACTACGTAGGATCACTCCAGATGATGCCCAGATCAGAATGTCCCCATTTGGTTGCGATCATTCAACCATGATGGCTGCCCGAGCCCAAAGCCCAAAAACATTTAGCATAGTCTTCAGGTCATATTTGTGAAGGGATTTCATTGTAACTTGGTAGGTTGACTTCATATAATGTCTAGATGAGAACAGCCCTTTTTGGACACCATTAGGCAGCTGTGACAGCTACAGGGGCCCGAAGCCCGAAAACCTTTAGCACAGTCCAGTCTACAGGTGATATCTATGAAGGGATTTCATTGTACCTTGGTAGGATGACTCCAAATAATGTCTAGATGAGAACGTACCCTTTTGGTCGTGATCTTTCAGCCTTGATGGCTGCCCAAGCCCAAAACCTTTAGCATAGTATATAGGTCATATTTATGGAAGGATTTCATTGTAACCTGTTCGTTTGACTCCTTATAATGCCTAGATGATGACATCCCCTTTTGGTCCAGATTGGTCAACTGTGACGGCTTCAGGGGCCCGAAGCCCGAAAACCTTGAGCACAGTCTACAGGTCATATTTATGAAGGGATTTCATTGTAACTTTGTAGGATTACTCCAGATGATGCCCAGATGAGACTGTCCCCTTTTGGTTGCGATCATTCAATCATGATGGCTGCCCAAGCCCAAAGCCCAAAAACCTTTAGCACAGTCTACAGATCATATTTATGAAGGGATTTCATTGTAACTTGGTAGGTTGACTTCATATAATGTCTAGATGAGAACGTCCCCTTTGGACGCATTTGGGAAACTGACGGCTACAGGGACCCGAAGCCCGAAAACCTTTAGCACAGTCTACAGGCCATCTTTATAAAGGGATTTCAATGTAACTTGATAGGATGACTCGTTTTGGAATAACTTCACGTAACTTGGTAACTTTCGTTGATATACGTTAACTGTGAGGGCCACATACATTAACTGTGAGGTAATATTAACCCATCCCTCAGCTCTTTAGTACAGTGTACACCTCATATTATTTTTATCAAAAACATAGCATACAGGGAACAGAAATGAACATATTCCTAATTATCACAATTCTTTTCTTATTTCATAATCCTTTCATAAACATTGAACATTATCCTTTTCATCAAACACAACACACAAGTTAAGCTACAGTGTCATTGACACTTTCATTGACTATCACTTCAGTGATCTACTCCCATCACTAGAGAGGCAGCTCTACTGTGATATATAGAGTGGCAGATTCTGCAACTGCTGCTGGCTTATACCATTAGTACAGGCACTCACCATATCTTTACTGTTAACACTTGTGGATGACTTCCACTGAAGCTTAAAACTTGGAAGGGCTAAGACTCGACTCAAAACTTACTTGCATGACTCTGTGACTCATCTGTTTGCTTGAGGATACTTATGACATGCTGATGTACTATTGAAGGATACTCATCATAGGACCATTAGGGATAATTTATAATCTATTCTGAGTATTGGAAGATACTTGTGACATGACATGATGTTATAGTATGTGAGGACAATTTTCGTAGGATACCGCCTGATCAAGCCCATGAGGTTAGATATCTCAATGAGGAGGGATAACCGATAACCTCATCTGTGTATTAGAGGATGCTTATGGCAAGGCAATGCAGTATTGCAGGATAGGTATCGGAGGATACTACCTCATAGCCGTGTTTGCATGACCACCAGTAGAAGAAGGTAGTACTGTTAGAAGTAGCAGTAGAAGCCAAGCATAAGACTGACAGGACTTAGAAGTGAAAAGGATGAAAGAGCATCACTGCAAGTGGTTAGGTGCTAGAAGCCACTATCATGGCTTTATTAACCCTTTACCTAACACGAAAAGCAGACGACACCTGCAAACAAAATTCTTGAATAACTAAATATTTTCATTTTTTATGACCCCTCATTGGAACATAGCTTATGACCCCCATTGGAATGAGCTCACTGAGCTCGTTCTTATGAGGAGTCATAAGCTATGTTTTTGAGACAAAATTTTTTTAAAAATAATGAAAATTGAATGGTAAGTTTTGTAAATGGCACTGGCCAGTTTTGGCCGTTGTGTTTGGTAAAGGGTTAAAAAGTGCTGAAAGCCACTTTAGTGGCTTTAAACTGTATGCATTAACTTGATGTTTGTTGAGCAGTAGAACAAAGAATGTTTAAATGAAACTGTTTTGTTGCAATTTATTGGAGAGTGCCAACAGGTACTCTCCAATAATGTGTAGCAAATAAATCATTTATGAAGAAAATCTTAACTAAATCTCTCCTTGCTTGTAGCAATAGGATCTACCATTCAGTCACATTCAGTTGAACATACCATCCCAACAGCCTCACTCCCACATCATCCTGGCTCTTCCAGTGTCATACTGACCATGTGCCACCATAGAAATCAAGACAGTGGCGTCCATCTTACCAAAGGGACAACTGCAACAGTAATTGCCCTTACAACACATGTCATACATTGCACTGACACCACATACCACCATGGTAATAATGGTACAATTTGGCCACTTGAGTGGGAAAATGTGACGAGACATATGACATCCACAATACACCTCGATGTGACATCAAATGAGATCCCCAAAGAGGTGTCCCGCATGGGTTGAAGCATGCAGGCTGTACTACTTACATCACACACCACCCTAATCCAAAGCGCAGTACCAAATTTCCCCAAAGTGTTTTTTTTTGTGCAGATTTTGGATTGGTCATCCAGGGCATACTCCTCTTTCCAACGACACCCAATTTGGCTTGTTACCAATTTTTTTTTTTTTGGGGGGGGGGGGGGGGGGGGGGACAGGATCCCTTTTTTACCCTCGGCAACTGGACTAATAGATGCTGTATAATGACCTTCAGGCCTGGCATTCTGAAAAATGCAGGAGGGCAAAAAATCGCTCTCCTCAATCAGCTTAGGAGAGCAATTAGCTTTACACAGCATTTTAAGTATCCAGTTGAACGAACTCATTGAAACTGAAACCAACAGACTACATCAGAGATTTTATTAACTTTACTAAGGTAAAGCGAAATCTCTTAGACATCTAGATGTCTCACTCAACAACCGAACACACACTTGACAAGACCTGTGTGTGTACCCAGACCTGTTGTCCAAGAAAGTCATACGCCTACCACTACCACCTTCAACCCCCCAAGGGGGGTTGAAGGTGGTAGTAGTAGTTGTATGACTTTCTTAGACAACAAGTCTGCTTGAATCTACAGTCACATCCTGGTGCAAGTGCTTCAAGTGACAGGATAGTAGTAATGGTAGTATATTATAGTGTCAATATTCCTTGAATAATTACCCCTCAAACTGTGATGTCAGTTGTTGAACTTGAAACTGACAGAAAAAAAAATATTGCTGTGACCCGTTTTGCTTCAAATGATTGCAACTGTGTTTGGGTATGGTTGCAGCCATTACCTTTTACCACTAAACCACTTTCAAAATGAAATTACGTGATGTTATGTGACTTCGAAGTTAAATTACATTTTTGCTTTATAACAAAAATTTAATGTGAGCATAATACATGTAATCTCAATCATTCCAGACCAAAATATTTAGGAGGGCAATTTTTTGCTCTCCTTAATTCTTTCAGGAGGGCAGTAAGGAGAGCTAAAAAATCGCTCTCCTGAAATTGCCAAGCCTGGACCTTAAATTCTTTGTTAAGCGACTTGCACCCCTGTTTTTTTCCTTACTAGCAGCATACATGTACCTTAATTCTCTTCAGATTTCCAAATGAATGGTTACAGTAACTTGATCATCAATCAAGTACACTTCATTAGCAATAAAATCACTAAAACCATAAAGAGAATTGGTTGGTGTGAAAATCATAAGATGTATTGCCATGTCATGTGCAAAATTGAGCAGAGGTTATCAGTTTGTAATAGGACCAGTATGTAAAATTGATTTGTCAATTGTTGTTTGGTTTGCCCAGACTGTATTCATTCTGCGGAAGTTCACTGAGTTGTCACACTGGTGCGAAAATAAATTGAAACATTCTACTTTCTTGTAAAAATAAAGGGAGTGGGATGTATTAACCATGAGACATTTTTGCCTTGGGATATTTTTTCCTCTTGAGGCATTTCGGTCTGATACGTTTCAAAGGCAATTTTTTCCTTGTAATCCTTTATTTTACCCTTTACCTAACATGAAAAGCAGATGACACTTGCAAACAAAGTTGTTGAATAACTAATTTTTTTCATT
This sequence comes from Pictodentalium vernedei, assembly GCA_031216915.1. Classification (NCBI taxonomy): domain Eukaryota; kingdom Metazoa; phylum Mollusca; class Scaphopoda; order Dentaliida; family Dentaliidae; genus Pictodentalium; species Pictodentalium vernedei. Next base: position 150,296,103 of record CM062291.1, on the reverse strand, counting down.
TTTTGTTTCAAAAACACACGTTATGGCCCCGCATTGGAACAAGCTTGACGAGCTCGTTCCAACGTGGGGTCATAACCTATGTTTTTGAGACAAAAAAATGAAAAATTAATTGGCAGTTTTTGTGAATAGTGCTGACCAGTTTTGGCTGTTACGTTGGGTAAAGGGTTAAAATAAGACAATAAACCATACAAACTGAATACCAAAAAAAAAAATTGTGAAGTTAAATAACAGTGACAGGATTTGCAGTGAAAATCAACTTGCAAAGATGGGCTTATGCAGTCACTGGTCGACTTTCTTGGATCAGAAGTACTGCAAAATAAAAAAAATAATAGCAGACCAAGAAAATAGGGGTGTCCCAGGATGATAATCCAGGAACTCATTTATTCTGGCCAAATTCAACACAAAACAGAAATTCTCATAATACACATTCACTCAATGCCATGAATTATATTGGATTTTGAACAAGCTGAAATCGTTTTACATTTTCAATACAGAAGTAAGAGGAAAGACATTTAGTTTAAACAATATTTATTCAGAATTGAACATGATATAATACATACAAGAGATTGATAATATTACATTAACTGTACGGAATTTATTTATTTATTTATTTATTTATTTATTTATTTAATGGTGTTTAAAGTCACATACTTATGCACAATGGCTAATCGTGGCCGTGACAGTTTTACGGGTGGAGGAAGCTGGAGTACCCGGAGAGAACCACCGAGCATCGACGAGCAACTGTCAGCTCCTCAACATTCTAACTCTGTTCAAGCTCCGCTCAAGCAGGGTTACAGCAGTTGAAGACATGTGCACCATTGACGTGCAGTATGCCTTAGTACACAGCGTTATCGTGCACCCATGTAGGCAACTGGGATAAAGTGCCTGGCCCAAGGACACAACGTCGGCGAGCCTGAAAATAAGCAGACTGTCATCTGCAAAATGAGGTCCACAGAGGGTGAATTTTGGTAATGCTACCCTGCACGGCAGGGTAGCATCATAAAATTTACCCTCTGTGAACCTCCGTCTGAATCAAGTCTGAAGCCAGAACAGAAAGATGAACCTAGAGGATAAATTCTCCCACTGTATGGGATAACTCAGCAAATTCACCCTCTGGGGACCCCATTTTGCAAATGACAGGTTGCTTATAATCAGGCTTGAATGCGGGTCGCCCCGGACGGGGATCAAACTTGGGACCTCCAGCACAGAAGTCCAACAGTCTACCACTGAGCCACTGTGCTCCTTTACAGAATTTATAATAGTAAGATATGCATTATAGCAAGACATATAGAAATAGCTGACAATATCAATGGAGAGGATTCGGCAGAAAGCACCTAGCTTATATAAGCCGTCTAAGGAAAGACATTTAACTGGTTGAGTGCTAGAAGCCACTGTCAGGGCTTTGAGAAAAAAAGATGATACAGTGCAAAAGCCAACATTTAATATTTTGTTTCATATAAATTTGTTTTAAAATTATTGGAGAGTGCCCACAGGCACTCTCCAATAATTTTAAACAAATTTATATGAAATAAAATATTTGTAACAGAATAAATTTCAAATAACAAAATCAGACAACTAAAAATAATCTAGCCCTCTAACAGTTAAGTCATTAGGTGAGGCATAGACATTTCAACTCTTAGGATATGTGGAAATGTCATCACCGATAGTGTCTTCCACTATATGTGACAGTATGGCATTCATAGTAAATTGTATTAGATGGAAATCGATGGAAAGCATTTTCTGTTGTTTGTCACAAAGGGTGATAAGTTAAGTAATGATAGTGGCACTTGACTTCGAGCATGTTGTTGTTGAAAGGTTGTACTGAGACAGAAACTCTGGCATGCAATTGAATCATGGTTTAACCCTTTATCTAACAAATTGGCCACATCCCTCCCAAGCCAGAAAACAAGCAGACTGTCATCTGCAAAATGAGGTCCTCAGAGGGTGAATTTAGTGATGCTACCCTGCTTAGCAGGTTAGCATCACTAAATTTACCCTCTGTGAACCTCAATCTGAATCAGGGTCTCAAAACTAAACAGAAAGAGGTACCCAGAGGATAAATTGGCCCACTGTATGGGAGAGCATCATCACATTCACCCTCTGGGGACCTCATTCTGCAAATGTCAGGCTGCTTATTTTCAGGCCTGATCCCTCCATAATTTACAAAAAAAAGCTATTTTTCAACAAATTTCAACAAAACCATGACTTGTGACCCCCACCCCCTCATCATCAAGCTACTTACAATGAGGGGGGGTCACACAAGAAGGTTTTGTTTAAATTTTATGAGAAATTTGAATAAATAATAATTAAAATAACAAATTTTGATATTGTGTGCATTGAAAAAGGGTTAATCCATGGAAATAGGAAGGGACTTTTTCGAAACGGAGGGTCCACTAGGGTCACCAAAACCTGTCAAGTTTAAGTGAATTCCATTATAATTTCAGGGACTCTAAAAGATCTGTGGTGCCTGAGAAATTGGCAGACTTGTGCCTGACAATTTGTCAGGCACAAGAGATCTACATGTTGCATGCTGACATATACTTGATTTTTTTGTATTTGTATAAAACATTTTTTTACTCATGCTTTGGGTAACCATGCACCCTGAGAACACTGTTTAAAACAGTGTTTCATGTGCAGTTCAATAAAATTAGTTTTCATTTGTTATGGAGTTTTCTCAAGTGTATTAGAAGCAAATTGTTCACAGACGAAATGTCTTTTGTAAAATATAGAAATGAGAGCCTCTTGAGAAGAAATTATTATTAAAAATTATTAAAGAAAAGGCACAATATAATTTAAAGGGGGAAATTTCACAAAAAACTTCACATTCAGTTTTTATAGGAATACACTGTGTTATCATTGCATTATTTTTTGTGTTTTGAAGCTTGCTGATCAATATTTTTACATTAGATTCTCAAACTTTCTTTGATGCCTTCCAAGGAATGATGTCTGGTATCAGTACAGTGATGCCCACTTAATTGAATATCTCTTAATTGGATGACCCTGTTAACCCTTGAGTCCTCAGATTAATTTTACATTAATAACTACTGTATATACATGTACACAGCAGCAGATGGCTTAACCCCCTACACACTAATGAAAAAATCTCAAAATTTCAGGCTGCTAATTTTTCCCATGATGCAACTATAAATTTAATCAATTCAGTCTTGTTTGACAGAGCTCATTGAGCTCTGTCAAACAAGACTAAATTGATTAAATCTGTAGTTGCATTATGGGAATAATGGCTACTTGAAATTTTGGTATTTTGACATCAGTGTGCAGGGGGTTAACAGTGTTTCTTCATTATTGTAGGCTGCCTGTACAGCCATTCAACAATGATGTAAAAACACTGTCAAGATGAATGCCTCCTGCAAGTAGAGTATCAAGGAAGAATACACTTGGGACACCTTCTTTAGAGCAATCTAACAGTGCTATTTGTGGCTGTGTTGAGACTAAAAGGTTACTTGAATATAACTTCCAAACAAAAATAAAACATTTCCCATACTTTTGGTACAAATTTGACGTGATAATTGCATAGGGGCTATTTATTTATTAGGGTTTAATGACACTTTAACAGGCAAGATCATATCATGTCGGTGACAGTTTTACGGGTGGGGGAAGCCAAAGTACCCAGAGAGAATCACCATGCAACGACGAGCAGCTGCCAGCCCCCAACCATCGTAACTCTGCACTGCAGCACAGGCTGGGTTAGATTAGTTGAAGACAATGTGCACCATCGACATGCAGTACGCCTTAGTACACGGTGTCATTGTGCCCCCATGTGAACAATCGGGGTGAAGTGCCTTGCCCAATCAATCACTCAGACTGTCACCCATCCAAGGACTAACCAGGCTTGACGTTGCTTAACTTCGGTGATCTGACGAGAACTGCATATAGGTTAAAGAGTAAACTTTTGTTCATTGAATAAAAAATCTTGTAACAGGTTGAGAAATTACCCTAACAATCCCTGAATTCCACTTGTGTTTCGACCTGTACAGGCATCCAATACAGGCTTTTAATCTATTTAATCTTGTTTGACAGAGCTCTATGAGCACTGTCAATCAAGCTGTAATAGAATAAATGCTCAGTTTATCTCTAAAGTAAAGGAAAATGACAAAATCCCTGTTAATTGAATTCTCCTGTTAATTGAATAATTTCCACTGCCAAAGAAGCTTTTCTTTTGACAGGTAGAGTGCAAAATTATTATCAAATATATAAAATTGTTATCAAATATTTTTCAGATGTCTTTGTCTTGTTTCATTTAATGGGAGAGTGCCCAGGGGCACTCTCCCATAAATTATAACAAGGCACAGCAATGCGGATAAAATAATTTCTCTTCAGAGATAATATGAAGCACATCCACAGAATATGAAGCATTTAAGTTGCAGTATGTGCACTTCAGAATGAAGCCCAAATATGGGCATCCAGCACTCTACCAGTTAACAATGCCCTGTACTATCAAAGAGAAAATGTTTTCTTACTAACCCTCTTGCATATTGCCCTTTCACAAAAAATCATAGTTAAATGTTAAAACAAGACCATTCAGACCAAGTTCCAACATTTTCAGTAACAGGTCCGGCCTTGTGGAACTATCTACCTGATCACCTAAGGGTTCCACAAAGGCTGTCTTGCTTCCAAAGGGACCTGAAAACTCACCTTTTTCAACTGGCATTTCCCTAATCTATCAGGAGTGCATCATCAGGAAGGTAAAAAAGTCGGGGCCATACAGCAATGTATAAAGTTTCCACCATGTTAATTGTTGCTATCTTACTTAGAAAGCATTACTCTTGGATTTATGTTGACACCAAAATGGATGTTGTTTGTTAGGCCTACCACTATCTTTCAGTTTTCTTTTTCATGTAAAGCCTCTTATGCTGCTTGTCACTATTGCTTATTCGTATCCACTCTTGTGAAACTGCCTCTGTGTGTTTGTAGCTGCTCTGTGTCGATGTGGTTGGAATGTGTGCAAGTGTAGTTGGATTTTGCAGTGTGATTCTTAAGAATCAGGACAGGGTTAATTTTTAGCTTAACTTGACAAAGTCAAGATAAGCTATTGCCAGAAGTCTGTTAGTCTGTTCACATTTCTTTTAGCACAGACTACACCCCGCAGTTCTTGTCTGATCGTCACGAAATTTCATTTGTGGGTTTGAGGTCATGTCTAGATGAGAACGTCCCCTTTTGGTCGTGATCAGTCAAATGGGATGGCTGCCTGAGCCCAAAACCCAAAAACCTTTAGCACAGTCTACAGGTCATATTTATGAAGGGATTTAATGGTAACTTGGTAGGATGACTCTGTATAATGTCTAGATGAGAAAGTCCCCTTTTGGTCATGATCTGTCAACCGTGACGACTACCCAAGCCCAAAACCCAAAAACTTTTAGCAGAGTCTTCAGGTCGTATTTATGGAGTGATTTCATTGTAACTAGGTAGGTTGACACCATATAATGTCTAGATGAGAACGTCCCCTTTTGGTTGCGATTGGTCAACTGTGATGGCTACAGGGGCCCGAAGCCCAAAAACCTTTAGCACAGTCTACAGGTCATATTTATGAAGGGATTTCATTGTAACTTGGTAGGATGACTCCAGATAATGTCTAGATGAGAACGTCCCCTTTTTGTTGCGATCATTCAGCCATGATGGCTGCCCGAGCCCAAAACACAAAAACCTTTAGCACAGACAACAGGTCGTATTTATGAATTGATTTCATTGTAACTTGGTAGGATGACTGTGCATGATGTCTAGATGAGAACTTCCCTATTTGGTTGTTATCTGTCAACCGTGATGTCTGCCCAAGCCCCAAACCCAAAAACCTTTAGCAGAGTCTACAGGTCGTATTTATGGAGGGATTTCATTGTAACTTGGTAGGATGACTCCATATAATGTCTAGATGAGAAAGTCCCCTTTTGATCGCGATCATTCAGCCAGGACAGCTGCCCAAGCCCAAAATCCGAAAACCTTTAGCACAGACTACAGGTTGAATTTATGAAGGGATTTCATTGTAACTTTGTAGGATGACTCAGTATAATGTCAAGATGAGGACGTCCCCTTTTTGTTGCGATTGGTCAGTAGTGATGGCTACACAGGCCTGAAGCCCAAAAACCTTTAGCACAGTCAACAGGCTGTATTTATGAAGGAATTTCATTGTAACTTCATAGGATGACTCGTTTTGGAATAATTTCACTGTAACTTGGTAACTTTGGTTGACATACATTAACTGTGAGGGCCACATACATTAACTGTGAGGGCCACATTAACCCACCCCTCAATTCTTTAGTACAGCCTACACCTCAAATTATTTTTATTGGAAACATAGCATACAGGGAACAGAAATTAACATATTCCCAATTAGCACAATTCATGTCTTATTTCATAATCCTTTCATGAACATTATCCTTTTCATCAAACACAACACACAGACAAGTTAAGCTACAGTGTCATTGACACTTTCATTTTGTATAATATTTGGTCATAGGTATACCCACACTAGGCGGTACACCACATGGTGATATGCACTGGACGACAGTCCAGCTCTTGTTGACACACTAATTCTTTGTGGATCCAAAGATTTTTTATTCAGTTGACGAGTTTACTCTATAACCTATTTACAATTGGCTGGTACCGGTAAATTTGTATTGCAGGTTTGATGAATGTTTGTTGTTTTTTTGGAAGTCATGTGGTCATTCAATAAAGAAATATCCAATTAAGTGTCCTTCATTTGAGATCAAAACTCATTTCAGTCCTTCATATATGCAAAGACAAACTATACCAAGGTTCCGTCATCAAGATTACTCATTGGGGTTTAACAAAACTTTCAGCAGCCATGTCATGTCGTGTTGGGACAGTTTTACAGGTGAAGGAAGCCAGAGTATCTGGGCAGAACCATCAAACTGTGGCAAGTAACTGCTGGACTTTCCCACTTACTTATCTGGTACAAACAGAGGTAGCAGTGGTTGAATGCAAGTGTTCCATCATTATACCCTAAGCCTTAGTACACAGGGCCACCCTGCTCCCACATCTTCAAAATAAAGCAGGTCATAATTCTGAAATGGGTAACCTTTTACCTTACACAGCTTGGAGATTGGCTAACCTTGATTTCATACCTATGTTGCAGTCATGATATAGCCTTAGGTGCTGAAAGGGACCTTAAACACCAATAAATAATACACAGATCATGGATGACACTTGCGAGAGTTCTTTGAAAAACAAAAGAATATCCATAAAAAAATACCTTATGACCCTTCATTGGAATGAGCTCACTGAGCTCATTCCAATGAGGATGTCATAAGCTATGTATGGAATGAATTGCTTAAAGTTTAGTGAGAATCCAGAATCTGTTGTTCGTAAAGAGCATCTCTGTTATTCGTAAAGAGCATCATCCATTAATGATGTATAGCCGAATTCTCATTTGGATTGTTGCAGAGCTGAAAAGGGAACAGGGTGCTAACAGGCTTGAAAAGACCTTGAATTTTCAATGTTAGCCCTGAAAAGCCCCTAAAACATTTAATTGCATTGAAAAAGCCCTTGTAAATTGTCAAACTCCCTTAAAAAGTCCCTAAATTCTATGGTAGGGCACCTGTTATGTGGACAACGTACCTGTTTTAACCCTTTACCCAATGTAACGGTCAAAACCGACCAGTGCTATTCTAAAAAGTCACCAATTAATTTTCATTATTTTTTTCATTTTTTGGCCTCAAAAACATAGGTTATGACCCCTCATTGGAACGAGCTCATCAAGCTTGTTACAATGAGGGGTCATAACCTATGTTTTTGAGACAAAAAATGAAAAAATTAGTTATTCAAGAATTTTTTTTTCAAGTGTCATCTGGTTTTCATGTTAGGTCAAGGGTTAATCACTAAAAGCATTAGTAAAGTGATTATTAAGCATCAGTTAAGTCTGATTTGAAATAAATTCCACAAATGAAGTTCATTCAAATGATACAAACATTGCTGTTCTCTAAATGTTCCTACTGCTAATAATCAAGTACTGCTGATAGACTTGCAAATACAATCAGTGGGAGGTTTATGAAACCCTAAACAGCCAAAAACACCTGTTTTGACAGTAATGAAAAACATCTGCATCTTTTTTTTTTTACCCCTACAATTAATAAAAACTGAAGATCATCCCTTGAATGCAACAAGGCACAATCTGCAATCCTAATGTGGCACTCAAAGGACAAATTGTATTGTCATTTTTAGCTCAACTTTGGCAAAGCCAAATTTGAGCTTTTGTCATGGCCCGTCGTCCTTCTGTCTGTCTGTCCGTATGTCAGCAATTGGATACGGCTCGGGCTAGAGGCCGTATTTATGAACCAGTCTTTACGAAACTTCTTGGGTACCTTTGGTATCACCGAGAGACGAGAACGAGTGTTTTGGGGTCTGGTCTGAAATTCAAGATGGCTGATGGCAGCCATTTTGTACAAAATTAGGTGCAATCAGATTTTTGCACAGAACTTCCATATGAAAGCACTGATTTGAATAATTTTTTGTGTGAATGTTTAGTACCATGGGATACATCACATATAATACGGGTTTTTTTCTCGTGCAGAAATTATGTAAATTAGAGGAACTTCGATTTTTTCAGTGCTACTTACACACAGTAAGTACACATGTCAATACGGCTCGGGCTAGAGTCTGTATTTATGAACCGATCTTCACGAAACATCTTGGGTACCTTTGTTATCACCTTGGGATGAGAACGAGTGTTTCTGGGTGCAGTCGAAAATTCAAGATGGCTGCCAGTGGCCATTTTGTACCGAAATTATGTCTAATCAGTTTTTTGTACACAACTTCTATACGGCTCAGGCTAGAGGCCATATTTATGAACTGATCTTTACGAAACTTCTAGGGTACCTTTGTTATGACTGTGTGATGAGAACGAGTGTTTTTGGGTGTGGCCGGAAATTCAAGATGGCCACCAGCAGCCATTTTGTACCAAAATTAGTGCAATCAGTCTTTTGTACAGAACTTCTGTATGAAAGTTCTGATTTGAATAAATTTTTGTATGGTTGTTTAATAACATGGAATACATCACATATAGTACAGGTTTTTTTCTCTTGCAGAAATTATGCAAATGAGATGAACTTTGATTTGTTCAGTGCTACTTATACACTGTAAGTGCACATGTCAATACGACTCTGGCTAGAGGCTGTATTTATCAACCGATCTTCACGAATCTTCTTGGGTACCTTTGTTATCACCTTGGGACGAGAACGAGTGTTTCTGGGTGTGGTCCAAAATTCAAGATGGCAGCCAGTGGCCATTTTGTACTGAAATTAGGTTCAATCAGTTTTTTGTCACAACTTCTATACAGCTCGTATTTATGAAATGATCTTCACGAAACTTCTTGGGTACCTTTGTTTTCACCTTGGGACAGGAACGAGTGTGTTTTGGGGTGCCTTAGTTATCACTGTGCTATGAGAACAAATATTTTGGGGTTCAGTCAGACCCACTCTGGGACTCAAAGATTTCTTTTCTAGTTTAGCATCTGACTGTCATCCACCTTTACAATACTTTACCTATACATTTGTTACAGGCTACGGTCAGTATTAATGTACAGACCATTACAATACTTTATATGTACCTTTGTTATCAGGTCATTACCTAGATGTTTGTCATTGCTGTGTCACATACTATACATGTACATGTCTTAACAAGTTGAGCTACAATGTCATTGACACTTTCATTTGATTAAAACATTTAAATTAAAATACTACAAATAACAAACAGTCAATTTTTACATTCAGAGTATTTTTGTGAAGATATAAATATAATATTCAAGTGGGTTAGTTAAAGAGTGGCCCTAAATTTTATATATTTGGTCCTAAAAAGGCCTTGAAAAGTCCTTGAATTCCCAAATGATAATTCTGTGTGAACCCTGAGAAAATTGAAAAAATAATAATTGAATTGTTATGTTTGTAGGTTGCGCCAGACAAGTATGGTTATTACAGTCTCTAAAGGGTTAATGAGATATTCTGTTGTATATTTGGGTGTACAAAAAAAAAATATTTTTAAGCAAATTTTAGTTGAAAAATTCTGATAACATTTGGTTAATTTAAGTTCAGGTAAAAATGAAGCTAATAATACAGGAAGATTTCCATCTATTATTTCACTAAAACAAATTACCTTTTGTTTCAACATCCATCTGGTACTGATAACAGTAAAACAAACAGCCTCCTTCTATTCATTGTGTTTTATTGGTGTAACAGATCAGCCTGAACAGGTGGACTGAAATATTAAATAATTAATTCTTACATAACACTATTTCAAAAGAGGAAATATTTATTTCAATATAATATTGTGTGTCTGTACATTGGATTATTGGGTATCAGTTCAGTAGTGACTGGATATAAATTGCCAACAGAGCATTTTCTGGAGAAGTTACATTCCCTGAGAAAATATGTCAGTGAAATCCAACACATTGTAAGTTCAACAGTCTTAATTTTTGAAGACCAAAATTATTGGTCAGCAGTTCTGTTTTTGTTGATGAATTCCTTCTTTTTTTCATCACAAGTTACTGAAAACACTACCTATACATATTTTCGTCTGGTGAATTTGACTTAACAATATCAATATCATGTAACTGCAAGTTACCAGCTTTTTCTTTAACCCTTTGCCTAACGAATCAGTTGCATCTGTCCACATAATTTGCAAATTAAGGAGTTAAAAAAAAAAAAATTTTCAAAATATTTCCCCAAAATCATATGTGACTCCACATTGGAATGAGGTCATTGAGTTCATTCCAATGATGGGTCATGTGATATGGTTTTGTTGAAATGTTTTGGAAATTTTTTAAAAACATTAAATAAATTTTGATATCTTGTGTTTGGGGCTAAAGAGTTAAAACATTTTGATTTCTTTTCTTTTAGTGTTAATGTGATATACTTCAACATTTTCCTTGAAATATAAATTGAAATACCATACTTAGAAATACCAATGTTGCACACACTTTCAAGGAACGATCTCAGATGACTGTACAGCATTATTTTATTCACTCATTTGAAGAAGGATAATTTAATTGTATTATTAATACTTTACCCAACACAGATGATATCAAAATTTATTAATTTAAATATCATTTTTTAAAATTTTTCAAAACATTTCAACAAAACCATATCATGTTACCCCTCATTGGAATGACTCGACGAGCTCGTTCCAAAGAGTGGTCACATGATATGGTTTTGTTGAAATTTTTGAAAAATAATATTTTTTCAGCTGCTGAATTTGTATATTACGTGGGTGGATGTGGTTGATTCGTTGGGTAAAGGGTTAATCAATTTTTGTTCTTTTTTCTGTGGACCTTGTTTTCATTTTTGCTGTTCTTTCACCTTTTTTTCCCCCACCACCAGTTGCTGCTGAGAGCTCAATTCTCATACCATATGTTGTGCTCATGTTTTTCTGTGAGGGCTTCAGTTATCTCAAAAACTAATCAAAGTTGATGAGTTCTGCTACATTTTAGTTTAGTTTAACCCTTTACCCAACGAATCGCCCACATCCACCTGCGTAATATGCAAATTCAGTAGTTGAAAAAATATTATTTTTCAAAAAGTTTCAACAAAACCTTATCATGTGACCCCTCATTGGAACGAGCTCGTCTAGCTCGTTCCAACGAGGGATCACATGATATGGTTTTGTTGATTTTTTTTTTTTAAATTATATTTAAAATAATAAATTTTGATATCATCTACGTTGGGTAAAGGGTTAAACAATATTTATTCGAAGAATATGCTCTATGTAACAAAAAGGAACAACAACAAAAAAGTAACAGCACAAGGCACCGCAGCTCGCAATATAACATATATTTAACACTAAACAAATTGCTAATTAAAGGAGGGATTTGACAAAGCTTTGAGCTACATTTTTATTAGAGGTTACAGCGAACAGTTGATATTGAATATACAATCGTGCCCAAGTGAACATGCCTGAGTGATTGTATGTTCAATATCTTGAGCTGATATGGTGTAAACGACTTGTCACAGAGTTGTTTTCTCAGACAAACAAAGGACACACGATCAGCAAGAAAGACTCACTATCAAGTCTCGATTAAATTAATATTTTTTTCTCATTCTTTTCAATACTTTCTTCTTTTGAATCAGCAAAATCTTGCTATTGTTATATGGAAAAGGTCATTTTTATCGTACTTTTTGGTTTTATTTCATGTGTTACAGTGAAATATCACCAGGCAAGGAAGTTCAGAATAGTGCGTTAATGGGTCCAGATACTTTTAACACAGATCACTGAAATGTTTTCACAGGTTTTTAGCTGCGACTAGCAGCTCTATAAGTGGCTATGTCGGTCTGTCGGTCTGTCTGTCAGTCAGTCGGTCGGTCTCTGTGACCAACGAGTTTCAAAACTCAATAACTTTTGAAATACTTGATGGAATGACTTTATATTTGGCATATAAGTGTATCTTATTGATGTCTAGCCACTGTTCAATGCATGTGTTGTCCCAAATATTTTTCTTGGAGTTATGGCCCTTGATGATCTTAGAATTTTGTTGCACCACCCGTCGCAGCTACGGCGTCGATGTTGCGATTTTTGTTTATGTCAGAGGTGACAGAGGTGACACTGTCCCAATTTATTGCTTTTGTTCTCAAAAGATATCCTTCATTGCCCAGGTGTTGCAGAGTTTGGGGAACACAAAGTCAAGAATCGTCAAAATATGTCCTTAGGAAAAAGAGCAAGACTCTGATACCTTTTGTACATAAACATAATGGTGATAATATCTATGTATCATAGATTGTTGTTACAAAGTTTGGTAACTCTTTTTTTAATGGGCGTTTAATGATGCTTCTGACAGCCAGGGTCACCTCGTGTCAGACAGTTTTATGGGTGGAGGAAGTTGGAGTACCCAGAGAGAACCACTGAACAGCAACAAGTAACTGCCAGACTTTTAGTGCACAGTGTCCCCACATGGGTAATCAGGACAGACAGTTTTATGGGTGCAGGAAGTTGGAGTACCCAGAAAGAACCAATGAACAACAGCAAGTAACTGCCAGACTTTTAGTACACAGTGTCCCCACATGGGTAATCGGGATTAAGTGTCTTGCACCAGGACACCACACAGTTACCCCTGGTGGAGATTGAACTATGGACCTTTTCAGTTTGAAGTCCAATGCCATAACCACTGAGCGACCATGCACCCTTGTTAACTCTTTATCCAATGTAATGAACATAACGGTGCTATTCACACAAACTGTCCATCATATTTTATTTTTTCAATTTTTGCCTCCAAAACATAGCTTATGACCCTCTCACTAGAACTACAGTACAAGTCAAAATAAGTTGTAGGATAACCGCTATAAACTATGTATCTTTCTCTTCCTACACTGATAAGACCAGAAGTTGACATCATTTTCTGGAAAGCTCTCTGTGAGAGCTTTCCAGAAAATGATGTCAGATTCTGATCTTATCAGTGCAAGAGCAGCAGTATACTTAGTTTATTGCGGTTATGGTACAACTTATTTTGACTTGGACTGTAGCTTGCTGAGTTCATTACAATGGGTAATCATAAGCTATGTTTTGGAGGGAAAAATTAAAATATTTCGTTTTTCTAAACACATTTTTTCAAGTGTGCACTTCTGGCTGTGCAAGGTAAAGGGTCAACCCTTTACCCAACATAACTGCCAAAACTGACCGGCACTATTCACAAAAATCATCATTCAACTTTCATTATATTTTTTTCATTTTTTTGTCTCAAAAACATAGCTTATGACCCCTCTTTGGAAAAAGCTTGTTCCAATGAGTGGTTACAAGCTATATTTTTATGGAGAAAAATGAAAAAAATTAGTTATTAAAGAATTTTATTGGCAAGTGTCGTCTGCCTTTCATGTTGGGTAAAGGGTTAAATGTTTTCCCAGGATTAGAGAAATGATTAAAGTTCTCACACTTGTTGTTGATCTAGGTCACAGCAGACACTATTTGCTAAAATGACAAATAACTTAATAAACAAATATTTCACATGTATTTTACACCATATTCTGGAAGAAACAACTGGAATAGATTAAGTATACACCACAAGTTAAGAAAAGGGAATTTAGCCTAACCCCCTTACCGAGTGTACATGATATGAAAATTTATTATTATTTTAAATATGATGTTTTCAAACTTTTCAGAAAATTTAAACAAAACCATATCATGTGACCCCTCATTGGAACGAGCTCCTGCCTACAAGAAAAATACTTGGGTTGAGGTATAATCATGGTTTTTATTAACACTAAATCACTGCAGACAGAAATTGTTGTCTTGCAATGATTTCATGACACCAGACTGCTGAAGTTTCATCACATCAAGTCATGACTGCTTTATTGCACATTTGATTTGATGTGAAATTCAAGAAAATGTTTAGCAGTTTAACTTCCTAACACAGATGATAAAATTTCAACAAAACAATGTGACACCTCTTTGGAATGAGCTCAATGAGCTCATTCTATTGAGGGGTTACAGGATATAGATTTCTGGAAATTGTTATCCTCAGTGACGAAATAATCGAGGGGCATATTATTTTACTCCTTTCCATCCATCTGTCTGCTGTTCATCCATCTTCTGTCCATCCATCCATCTGTCCATCTGCATCAAGGGTACATTGTTTGTCTGGCTAACTCCTCTCACAGTTTTCAAGCTAGGTCATTTTTACCTCACAGGAAGTTTGTACACATACCAGAGGTATGCATATTGTCAGGATTTTGATTTGCTTCAATATTTCTCAATATTACAGGTTGTTGAACTGGGTAAATTTTTAGCTGCGACTAGCAGCTCTATAAGTGGCAATGTCAGTCTGTCTGTCAGTCTGTCTGTCGGTCAGTCTGTCGGTCTGTCTGTGACAACAAGTTTGTCTGTGACCAACGAGTTTCAAAACTCAATAACTTTTGAAATACTTGATGGAATGACTTTATATTTGTCATGTAAGTGTATCTTATTGATGTCTAGCCACTGTTCAATGCATGTGTTGTTCCAAATATTTTTCTTGGCGTTATGGCCCTTGATGAACTTAGAATTTTGTGAGATTGCACCACCTGTCACATCTACGCCGATGTCGCGATTTTTTGTAGAATTTCTCCTGGTTTGTGTGTGGTAGACTGTTACAGACACAGCTCATGTACAAGTAACAAATCACAGTTTGCTCTTCAACCTCCTGTGTCCATGGGCTGTGCGGGGACATGCAACAGGGTAGTTTGAAAAAAAAATTGTTTTCAACTGCTCAATTTGTAAATTACGAGGGTGGATGCTGTCGATTCGTTAAGTAAAGGGTTAAGAGTTAAACCTTAATCAACCTGTTAATGTATTTTTTCAGGGAGATAATGCGAGAGATACATCGCTTACGTCTCGAGCAGGAATCTCAAGTTAAAAATGGTGATGATCCTGGTGTTTACAATCCAACTCTGGTGGCCGAGTTACGTTTGCTAAGGCAGAGAAAAGATGAACTGGAATCACGAATGCAAACTCTTCAGGAAAGTCGGAAGGAGTTAATGGTACAACTGGAGAGTTTGATGAAATTATTAAAGGTAAATTTATGTACTTGTGTACTCTAACTTCTACATGATGCATAATGCAGTAGTTTTAATTTCCAAATCACGGTTGATTTAATGGACAATTTGTGCCAAAGGTAGTTGATAAAAGCCACTGAGAAGGTTGGTATGTTTTGGCCCTTGGATGTTTTGGCCTTGAGACATTTTGGCCTGGGACATTTTGGCCTCGTAGAAAGAGGGTGGATAGACAATGTAACATCAGTGGCATGAAATACATACTTTTATGTGGATGATATACTGACTCCACGCATTTTAATTCTATTGTGCAATTTTAATTTTCTGTGACGTATTTTGTTTTTCTGTTGAAGGTTCGGTGCTCGTTTAGCTCTACTATTAATTCACTATCTTGGTGTCTGTTGAGGGTTCAGGAACACCTGAAGTTCAACCATTTTATAGATCAGATTCTACTTGTTTTTTTAGCATAAGATGTGTGAAGATATTTGAACAAATCAGACCAGTTTACTCCTCAATGTACTCATCAAGCTGTGATCTACATCTGACGATTGTTGATTGTCAAAACAGACAAACACTATGGTGTTTGTAACCTGCATTTCTTAGATGATGAAAAATATAGAAAACTTTGTCTGATTAGATGCAATTTCTTTGAGCCACCCCCTTTTAAAAGTTTAAAAAGTGGGACATTTCAGCCTCCTAAAGTGAGGCATTTTGGCCTTTTTTGGGGGGCCGCAAAGTCCCGGCTGAAATGTCCCAGACCGTAACGTCTCAAGGCCAAAAATCATTGAGAATATGGCTATATTGTACAAAGTCATTTGCTTTTCTCTTGCTCCAAAAATCAGAAAAAATGGGTAAACTAACTATAAATAAACTAAAAAAGGGTGCCTGAAAAAAACTTCGGGTTACCTTAATTTCTGATTTGTAGGGCCCAGAAAGCATATTGTTTGAAAGTATGTATGCCAGTAGTGTGCCATCCATCTTTGAACACAGCACCACAAACTTTCCACCAAAGGAATGGGCTGAAATAATGTTGCTCAAGGGATCCTTGAAAGCAATATGCGTCATACTTGTGCTCACAGCCTAGATTGATGACTGCAGTGTTAACATCTTAAAGTCTATCTTTTTTGAGATTTTTGTAACGCGTAATTTATTTATCCAGCCGCATTGATGCAGAAAAAGAGAGGTGCACCCCTTGCAGCAGTTTTGTCAGAAAGTAGGCAGTGGTACAAAATCAGCTAAGATTCTTTTATATACTTTCAAGGAGAGGGGACCGGGCATTTTATACAAAGTTCATTGAAGTTTTTTTGTTTTATTTTCATCTAGACGTGGGTCGAACTGTCCCTTTGATGAAACGACCCTAAATCATTTAAATGTATTTCATTGGGATCTTGGGCTTCAAATGGAGGGGTAAGTTTTTTGATCTATTAAGGGGGGCGCGATGGGCACGGTGGCGCTATGTACTAAGGCATACTGCACATCAATGGTGAACCGGTCTTCAAGCAATGCTAACCCTTCTTGCGTGGATTTAGTAGTACATTGGGGAGTCAAACATTTGCTTGCCATTGCTCGGTGGTTCTCTCCGGATACTCTGGCTTCCTCCACCCATAAAACTGCCTGACACAAGGTGTCCTTAATGGTTGAAAGTGTCATTAAACCCCAATAAATAAATAGTAAGGGGGATTTTGGTGTTTAGAACGACCCGACACATAACACATGGTTCTAAAAGAAAAGGTTGTTTTGTATTTTCGTTGTTATTTTCCACAGTATTGTGGACTAACTGCGATTTGAATTACCCTGAGTCGGCAACGTGTTTGGTCGGTCTACAGTTGTAGTAAACTCCAGCTACCAGTGACCTAAATGTGTTTAGTGTAGAGTGTAGTTTACCATTTCAGTTCTGAAATGCGAACTGGTAACTTTCCAATGCAGCTTTGAAACTATTTCCGAGAAGTCATTAGCATGAAGCGAAAATTCATAATAAATTTCGCGAAAAGTGTGGAATTTACTCTTTTGCACTTATTTGGCTTTCTCAGTTGATGTGGGGATATCCATATGTTGAATACATGCTTGAAGCAAAAACTGTCTGGATTCTCTGCTGGTTGATGAAAAGCCTGTCAGGGGATGTCCATATGATGTCACTACTTATCTAAAAATACTCTATGCAGGAATTCCCATGTTTTTTCGTTAATTTCTCGAAAAATTTAAATCTATGAAGTCTGAAACCTGTCGATAATGTTGCTTCAAAACGATTACTAAGGTTCAGTGCAGCAATTTCATGCATACATGTGTATATGCTGTCAGAAAAGCGAAAAGTGGCCCACCAAAAAAATTTCTGTTCTTTTAGTATATTAGATATCTTTACTTTCAGTGCTCTGAAACAGTTAGCACATGAGATAATACACATTATTCTTGGCATGCAGTACAGTAGAGCCTACAGTATTGGATATCTCTTAATTTTATAACCGTGTTATTTGCATAAAATTTCCTAATACCAAACCATTTAGCATATCAGTACTAATTTGACCTGTTATTTGCATGTAGATTATGAAGTAATTTCCTGTTAATTGATTAAAATTCATCAATATTTCCTTCAGCTCTGTCAAACAAAATATAATAGAATAGAATAAATGCGTGGGTTATCACTAGAATCGAGGAAGTTGAACAAATTCTTATTATTTGAATACTCCTGTTAATTGAATAGTTTTCTCTGGCAAAGTGCCATTCATTAACAGGATTCCACTTTAAAAACACTTTTCACATAACCTGACCTTTTTTCTGTCCATCAGACTCACACCTTAAAAGCAGTAAAGAACAAATTTAGATCAATTTAGTAAACATTCTAGAAGTAACTGCATACAGCTATATTCTTGCACCATATTTTAACTCTGAAGAGTGGTCATCTGCTTACATTTTGTCCAGCTGAGTTTGGAACCGTTGTTTCAGTAAAATTGTTTTTTTGAATTCGTCAGAATATCTATCACATTGCTGATAATTTTTGGAGTTGACATTGTTACAAAGAATATATACTGTTTTAACCCTTTATCTAATTACTCTTGTGGCATCCTACAAATAACTTTGGCACTCTCCAATAAATTGTAACAAAATAATTTTATATAAATATTTGTCTTCTTCTGCTTAGCCAACAACAGATTAGCACAAACAGTGTAAGGTTCATAGGCTGCTTATCAATACCAATATTATTAGTTACCCCGTGTCTGATCACGTGGTACAGGTTTTTACCTACCCGAAGCCAGCCGTATCCCATGAGGCTGAAGGCCGAATGGGATACGGCTGGCTTCGGGTAGGTAAAAACCTGTACCACATGATCAGACACGGGGTAACAAATTTATCTATTGACATTCCATTTTATAAGTACAATCTATTTCATGTGTGAACACACACAGCATGAGATCTTTTACCTTCCATTGTTGAGCCATACAGGTTTCTGTGGAATTTTTGTGCAAAAGAGTTTTTGTGAAAATATGCCGATATGACTAGTATAAAAAAAATTATGAATTTCTTTTTTTCTTTTTTGTCTCAAAAACATAGCTTATGAACCCCACATTGGAGGGTACTCGACAAGCTCATTCCAATAAGGGGTCATGAGCTATATTTTGGAGATAAAAAATTAAAATATAATACATGTACACTGTAAAACTGGAATGACGCGTCTTCAATGGGGTATGGACAATTTGTAGATTTCGGAACGAGGCTTCCACTGGATATGGGAAATTTGTCAGTGGCTGGGCGGACATATCGTGGGTTTCAATGAATATGGTCTCATACCATGTATCTATCAACCAATCAAATCAAAAAATTCACTTTAGTCAATAGATAAATATCAATAACTGTCACGAATATATAGACAATAGACATCGTGATCAAGCTGGTTTCTCTGTCCTTTCTCGACTCACCTCCCTTTACTCTTTTTCCATCTTTATTATTTTTCTCACATTCATGGTTTAAGCAATATCAGGTATAGTTGCCATATGTTCTGACAACTCACGTTTAATTCCCTATGCTTCAAGCTACCTTTGCTTAAACTATTAGCCTTGCACTGCCCGGGACATCGTGCCTATACACTGTTGTGTTTATGGATGTAATGCCCCATCCAGTTCACTGGGCACCTGGCCTGACTATATTATAATTTTGAATATGGGTCATGACCTTAGGTAGCTTTGGACTAGTTTAAGTAGTGTTTCCTACCACCTCAGATAATTGCTATATTTCATGGTTCAGGGAGATGCCGCACATAAGCTTTCAGCTTTTTGTCAAATCCCTCTATTATTCTGTTACTCTACATTGTTTAACAAATGTTATATAAGATATCTCATCCTACTTCGTTACTTTTTGTAAACATTTTTGTTACATATGACATATTTAAAGATTAAAATATTGTTTAAGCTAAACAGTGTAAAGCCACTATATAGTGGCTTTCAGCACTTTTCAATGGAGCCCTGATAGTGGCTTCTAGCACTCAACCAGTTAAACCAAATCAAATAAATTCAGATCTGTTACAGTTTTCTGACAATGTTGTTGTTTCTCATTCTTTTCCTAAAGTCTGAAGTTTCCTCTTCTCCAAGTTCAGCAATCCAAACATCATGGCTTCCCCAGTGAGGAAGCTGCGACGTTCGGATAGCTGAACTATCCCTTCTCTCACCTTGATGAATCTCGCTTAAACTCTGAATCTTAGTTTGTGTTGAATTTTGTGTACAACTCACTTCTTTTTTCTCTTCATCCACCCAGTCCTTACTTATTGCCATCATTAATTCCTCACCATACAAAAAGCTACTTCTTTTTGCTGTGTTCAGTAATGTATCGTAGGGGGCACAACTCCAGCCTGGTTCCTATCGGCTGAGATCTGCATCATATCATATCAGCCAAGCTCGATAATGGGAAATTCTGGGTGAAAAAATTATATCTTAATGAAAACTTATATCAATACTTATTTAATACAGTGGAGCCCACTTAATTGGATATCTCTTAATTGTATATCCCTGTTAATTGTTGAATATAATTTCCTAGCACAAAACCATTTACCATACCTCCAGTACAAATTTGACCTGATAATTGAATATAGGTTATAGAGTAAACTCCTGTTAATTAAATAAAAAATCTTGTATCCCGTCGAGAAATTACCCTTACTCTCTCCAGTTTTCTTTTGTTTATAGAACTATTTGGCCTCAGTACATCCAATACAGGCATGTAATCTATTATATCTTGTTTGACAGAGCTCATGGAGCTCTGTCAAACAAGATATAATAGAATAAATGTTAAGTTTATCTCTAGAATACAGGAAAGTGACACAATCCCTGTTAATTGAATACTCCTGTTAATTGAATAATTTTCATTGGCAAAGCTACTATTCAATTAACAGGGTTCCACTGTGTATATATAATTTGTTTCTTTCATTTTCAGAATCATGGATCTCCAAGATCAACACCAAATACTAGTCCTCGATCTCGCAGTGGTCCACCTAGCTTTTCTCCTCCTGTTACCAAAGGCAGTTCTCCTAGTACACCATTAGAGACACTTGCTGGAGTGGGTGGTGATGTGAAGCAGGCATTCCATCAACCTCCCAGTGCAGCAGTCAATGCTCGTAATCTCAGAAATGACCTGCTAGTTGCAGCTGATTCAGTTACAAGTGCAATGTCTTGTCTTGTGAAAGAATTGAACTCGGGTGAGTATATCTCTAACATATCTTAATGACACTTGAAATGTTTTACACATTGTCTCAGTGTCATAGTTCTCTCATCCTTTATCCCAAAGTAATTAATTGATGAAGAAAAGTAGATATAGAGAATCAATAATGTTACTTTGTTATGTCATGGAGAAAAAAAATTGTTTGGCCTCCTACTGCTATGAAAACGCAAGACTCCACCCATAAAATATGAAAACTGAAAAAAAAAACAATGATATCTATCTCATTCTAATTTAACCATTATAGGACTGGAGATTTTTTTACATTTTTTCTACACTTTGGTAATGTATATCCTGTGGCTTTGCAAGTGTTTCTAGGCAAGTATTGGCTGCCTCTATAGGCAGGCAAGACTTGCTTAGAAACAACTCCTAATGCATCTTGAATGTAACTTGTGTGTTTAGGTGGAGACTGCATGTTGGGGTACATGCTCTTTTGCGGTATAAACTTATCAAAATCAGAGTTTGGCCTTTCAGGAATATAGGAGATTTAACCATTTTCTTATTGCCAGCTACGTACCACTATTCACAAAAAATTCGCCATTCAAATTATATCATTGTTTTATATTTATTTTCATCATAAAGCAGTTTCATCAGCATCAGGTTTTCCTCAAAAAATTGTGATCTGATCTTGACCCAGTTTCATACTGATCAAAATTCTCTGTTATGGCTTCAGTTCTTGCTGAAAAGTAAATTGCCAGGGAAAAATGATGAAAATACCAAAGATATTTTTCACAGTTCCTCTCTCTACCTTGTCATCATTGCTCTCCCAGTTGAGTAAGTAATGTTTCATGTAACAGAAACCAGAAGGAAAACAACACAAATATCCTGCAATTTTTCATACAAGCCTTAGCTATGCAATTCATCTTACTGATTAGATTGTTTTAGTTTATTTTTACTTAACCCTTTACCTAACTTGAAAAGCAGACGACACTTGCAAAAAGAATTCTTGAATAACTAATTTTTTTCATTTTTTGTCTCCAAAACATAGGTTATGACCCCTCATTGGAACGAGCTCGATGAGCTCGTTCCAATGAGGGGTCATAACCTATGTTTTGGAGACACAAAATGAAAAAATCATGAAAATTAATTGCCGATTTTTGAGAATAGCGCTGGCCGGTTTTGGCCGTTACGTTGGGTAAAGGGTTAATGCATTATCTGTGAATATCCGATGTTGTCCGCATCCTGGTGAGGTTTTTGTATATATTGTCTCATGGGATCGTTGGGTGGAGGGGGGAGGGGGGTGGGTGATGTTGCATTACTATAAAAGGCAAACTGTTTAATTGTCTATTGTATCACGACCGAATCTGATCTGATCGAGTGAAAGTTCACTTTTTAAATCACAGTACAGTAGCTTGTAATAATGGAATACAGAAGAACACAATCTTGTAAGTACCATTCAGAAATAGTTCATCATGAAAAGAATTAGAAAATCAAGCCACAAAAAAGAAAAAACAAAATTTCATGTATTTGATGAAATGGATGAAGCAGTGATTTAGTTAATGAGTTTGTATTGAACTTTATTTTTTATCACAATTAACTGATCATGAAGGTACTTCCATTTAAAAATGAATCAATTTTTTTTTCACAAAATGATAAAGCCTTTCGATTGTTGGATACTCAAAGTAATTTCTGTAACATTTATGAGGTATTCAAACAAAGTCTCTGATAAGCCTTTTAATCCAGGCATAGGAACTTTTTATCCTGCTGTTTCAATAAAGATATTACATTCCCTTCTTCTACTTGACTAATTAAAATCCAGTCTCTGTTTAAAAACATTTTACATGTAGTTTAACAAATATTGTTAACCCGCTGCCCACCGACTTGTAGAAAATTTTATAACCATGCTTGTCAGGCCCGGAAAGGTATGGAAAATAGCAACATGTTTCTCTAGTGGTATAAATAGAGTTCATACAGGCTATGGAAACTCCTGGAAAGTTAAGGGAATCTACACTTTCTTTTTCCAGGACCTGAAATGGTAGGAAATGTCGGATTTTCTAAGTGGACTCTCTTGAAGTACTAGAAAATTTGGATTTATGTTGGAGTTGTCTGCAAAATTATCAAACTCCAGCCACTAACCTTTATGCCCTGAGAGTGGGCTTACAGAGAATTGTGACAACACTTTGTGGAAGAATGAAAATTTGCTGTCATTCTACTGCTTATATTGTTATATATATACTGCAAAGAAAAGTTGTCGTTTTTTGATTGATTACCATGCCAGCTACCTACTCCTATGTTTGAGTTTTTTGTTGAAGTACATAGAGGATATCTAGTGTTTTGAGTGGATACCGAAAATTATCTCATGAGTGACCGAGACAAATGTTTATTTTTCGCAAGAGCTTGTATCCACTCAAAAACACTAGATTTTCTTTTTAGCTCACCTGGCCTAAAAGGCCAAGTGAGCTTCTCTCATCACTTGGCATCCGTTGTCATCCGTTGCCTGTAAACTTTTCACATTTTCATCTTCTTCTCTGTAACCACTGAGCCGGTGTGAACCAAACTTGGCAGGAATGGTCTATGGGAGGTCCTCTACAAATGATCCTCATTTTGTTCCGGTCGGATGAAAAACATGGCTTCCAGAGGCATTCTTTGATTCTGGTTGGTGGATTTTCAAAACTCTTCTCCTCTGAAACTGCCAGGCCTAATGTTTTGAAACTTCATATAAATGATGACTGGGACCCCTCTACCAACAATCCTCATTTAATGTTGATCAGTACAAATTGCTCCCATAGGTTTGAAAACATAGCCGCCAGAGGCATTCTGTGATTCTGATTGGTGGAAAATCTTCTCCTCTGAAACCACAGGGACAAATGTTTTCATGCTTTGCATGGTTGATGACTGGGACCCCCTGTACCAACAATCCTCATTTAATGTTGATTGGGTTGTAAACATGGTCACAATTGCGGCTTATAGTTACTATAGAAACCCTATGGGAAATCACATTTTCATTATCTTCTCTGGAACTTCTGAGCCAACATGAACCAAACCTAGCAGAGATAGTCTATGGTAGGTTTTCTACAAATGCTCCTCATTTATTTACGATGCATTGAAAAACATGGCTGCCAGAATCATTTTTAGATTCCGATTGGTGGATTTTGAAAAAATCTTCTCCTCTGAAACCACAGGGCCAAATGTTTTGAAACTTTGCATGGTTGATGACTGGGACACCCTCTACCAATGATCGTCATTGAATGTTGATCGTGTTGCAACCATGGCAACAATTGTGGCTTATAGTTACTATAGAAACTCTATGGGTAATCACATTCCATCTTTTTCTCTGGAACAACTGAGCCGACGTAAGCCAAACTTTGCAGGAATGGTCTATAGGAGGCCCTCTACAAACAATCCTCTTTTTGTTCCCATTTGATGGAAAAATATTGCCACCAGAGACATTTTCTGATTCTGACTGATGGATTTTGCTAAAATCTTCCCCTCTGAAACTACAAAGTCAAATTTTTGAAACTTCACATGATTGAGGACTGGGACACCTTCTACCAAAGGTCCTCATGTAATGTTGATGTAATGTTGCAAACATGGTCACAATTGCAGGTCATAGTTACCATGGAAAGCCTGTGGGAAATCACATTTTAATATGTTGTTCCAGGTGAGTGATTACAGGGCTCTTTAGAGCCTCTAGTTATTATACGCTTTTTATAAGAATCTGATCATTCCTATCGATAATTCCAGTTGTTTCAACTTTGAATTGATGCTTGAAAGTAAACAGCTGATGCGCATTGATAGGCGGAAGTCATTTGATCGATACTTGGAACAGATAACATCTTGTGATCTGATTCAGCTGGCAGGTTTCATGCATCAAGTCAAGGTGAATATGTGTTGAGTTATTGCTGGAAATGATTAGTATTCACTTCAAAACACTAGATTCTCTTTTCATTATACGTTTTTAGAACAAATTGATGATTTCCAGTGATAATTTGATTCATATTCACCTTGAAGTGATGCTTTGAAAGCCGCCATTTTGATTGATACCATGAAAGTGAACATTTCTATATCTTCACAGTGGGGGATACAATTTCTGTTTTTCCGCAATTTTTTCAATAATCTATCGTTTAGCATGCAATAAATAAATTATGCAATATTCTATGTGATCAAAGGAGATAAAGCCTGCTGGAAAAATGATCCAGTAAAGTTGATTATGCCAAATAAAAGAATACATTTGGTTCTAAAACAATTAATTTTTCAAATCAATGAGGGAGGGAGGCTTTTATTTTCATTTTTTAGCTCACCTGGCCTAAAAGACCATGTGAGCTTTTGCTATCACTTGGCGTCCGTCATCTGTAAACTTTTCAAATTTTTATCTTCTTCTCTGGAACTGCTGAGCTTGTGTGAACCAAACTTAGCAAGAATGGTCTATGGGAGGTCCTCTACAAACGATCCTCATTTTGTTCCCGTCGGATGAAAAACCATGGTCCCCAGAGGCATTCTTTGTTTCTGGTTGGTGGATTTTCAAAAATCTTCTCTTCGGAAACTGCAAAGCCAAATTTTTTTAAATTTTGCATGATTGATCCCGTGGGACTCCCTCTACCAACGATCCTCCTTTAATGTTGATCGGGATGCAAACATGGCTGCAATTGTGGCTTACAGTTACTATAGAAACCCTATGGGAAATCACATTTTCATGTTGTTCCCTGAAACTACTGAGCCAAGGTGAACCAAACTTGGCAAGAATGGTCTATGGGAGGTCCTCTACAAATGATCCTCATTTTGTTCCCGTCGGTTGAAAAACATGGCCGCCAGAGGCATTCTTTGATTCTGATTGGTGTATTTTGAAAAATCTTCTCCTCTGAAACTACAAGGCCAAATGTTTTGAAACTTTGCATTATTGATGTCTGGGACACCCTCTACCAATGGTCATCACTTAATGTTGATCGGTTTACAAACATGGCCACAATTGCAGCTTATAGTTACTATAGGAACCCTATGGGAAATCCACATTTTCATTTTCTTCTCTGTAACGACTGAGTCGATGTGAACCACACTTGGCAGGAATGGTCTTTGGGAGGTCCTCTACAAACGATCCTCATTTTGTTCCCGTCAGATGGAAAACATGGCCGCCAGAGGCATTCTTTGATTCTGATTGGTTAATTTTGAAAAATCTTCTCCTCTGAAACCACGTGGCCAAATGTTTTGAAACTTCACATGAATGATGATTGGGACACCCTCTACCAATGATCTTCATTTAATGTTGATCGGGTTGCAAACATGGCTGCAATTGCGGCTTATAGTTACTATAGAAACCCAATGGGAAATCACATTTTCATCTTCTTCTCTGGAATGACTGAGCCGATGTGAACCAACTGTGGCAGGAATGGTCTATGGGAGGTTCTCCACAACTGTTTATCATTTTGTTCCTGTTGGACGAAAAACAAGGCAGCCAGAGGCATTCTTTGATTCTGATTGGTCGATTTTGAAAAATCTTCTCCTCTGAGACTACGAGGCCAAATGCTTTGAAACTTCACATGCTTGATGACTGAGACACCCTCTACCAATGATCCTCATTTAATGTTGATCGGGTTGCAAACATGGCCACAATTGCGGCTTATAGTTACTATAGAAATCCTACGGGAAATCACATTTTCATCTTCTGTTCTGCCAGGTGAGTGATTACATGCTCTGTAGAGACTCTTGTTATTTTTTGTTGTTGACTACTTCAGATCAGAAGCCTATATTTGGACTCCATTCTTAAGTGCAGGTACCACAACCTTTGTGGATGTGATTCACATTATCTTAGAAAATTTTTTATTTTATCTGTATGGATTTGTCTTGTAACAAATTATGGGAGAGTGCCTATAGGCACTCTCCCATAAATTGTAACAAATCAATGGCATGTGAACACATTTTGGGAACCAAGAAAAATTTAGCACTCTACCAGTTAATAAAGAAATATAAAACACATTTGTGTTCACTAATATAGAGGATATCTACACTGTTTTAGTGAACATCGGGAATCATCTCATGATTGTGGACCTGAAAGTTTTATTTTTCACGAGCGCTTGCGTGAGTGAAATATAATACTTTCGGGTCCACACAAATGAGATAATTCCCGATATTCACTAAAACAGCATAGATTTTCTTTTTATTATATGCTATGTGAAATTTGACTGCACAGTATTCAGCCCAATTTGATTGCAAACAGTTTCAAGACAATGATAAAAACCTGCTGTTCGTTCCTTCAAGGTGACGTCATGCACTGAAGCGTAACATCATGTAGGAAGCTACTGAAAAAATGCATCATGTGGACCTGAAAATAGTGCTCGTGAAAAATAAAACTTTCAGGTCCATACTCATGAGATAATTCTTGTGTTTTGTGTGATGGAGTCAAACTATTTGTAGCCAAATAATGGATTTTTATACTAAATGTTGTACTACTATTGTGGTTGCAGTACAAATAGATCAGCAGTTTTGAAAAAAATATTACAGATAGTCCTTATATTGATTCAGGGGAGGGGGGGGGGGGGGGGCATATGGAAAACCACTATGCCTTGTCGTGGTTAGTATGGCTGAATTCAGCATGGATCAAACGAGTCTTCTAAACCATATATTTGCCAGTCAAAACTAATTGGGTTATTTGCTGACTCTGACGACTCTTCTACCTTGAGTCCTTTTGTCTGAAAAACGTGCCAAAACAAACGAACATACATTTTGATCCAAGCTGTATTCATATCCGTGGGCATTTGTGGCGTAAAATTGTACTTTACCTTTGATATTGAACATAAATAGAACACCACGATATTGTAAATCACAAAAATAAGAGAGTTACTTCCCCTAGAACAGTCATACTGCTATCTAGTTTCAAATTTTGACTCCAGTGACGATCGGCAGCGATTGGGTAATTCAACTTTAGTCACATTCGGCAGTGAAAGAGTTAAACACCTATAAATAAATATTACCTTACCTCCCAAGTACAGTTATGCATAGTTTGAAATATAAATATTTCAGTTGAACTCTTATAGGCCCGGAGGTTTTTATACATTTTTTCTACACTTTAACAGTCAACATCCTGTGTCTTTGCAGTTGTTTCTAGGCAAGTCTTGTCTGCCTATTTAGGCAATAGAAGAACACTTAGTTAAAAGTCCTTCCTGTTCAGGCGAAATGGTTCGAGCATTTTTAATTTGAAAATCCAGTTGATTTCAGCGTGATGGCGATAATTGGTCGTGTTTGGGTGGTCTGGGTCGGAGTTGAGTGTCTATTAACTAGATGTTCTTCTATTGTATGTATTTTATTACTTCCTGTTCATTATGTCAACTGCCCTATAGGGAGCTACATTGTGACCACGTACTTATGCCACAATCAAGGCGACGTAACAAATTCTTGACTCAAGAGGGGATAGTTACGTTCAGCCATTCCACAATGATTTTCGACTGTCTTATCTGCAACAAAACCTATAAGTTCTGTCAGGGCCTATATCAGCATAACCGCACTGACCACAAAAATGAGGGCACAGCAAACTGTGCAAGCTGCAACAAGACATTCCGCTGAACAGAATATCTCCGTAAACATGTCACAAGAGCTTGCCACTGGAACTACTCAACAGTCCACATACAAACTCAATTAGTATTGAACCCCCTATGGACTTGTTAAGCACGGCAATGAGAGAAATCTTGGAACCTTCAGTCAAATCACTAAGTACCGAACAGAAGGATGAGTGAACACAAACTGAACTCAGAGACACTCAACAGAACTGTGTTGATCGCATCGACACAACCATAGTCACTCCACCATTCAAAACAGAAGCACACACGTCATTAAATTCACCACACTGGGCTGACTCGATCTTAAATCAAGACATTGGCTCACCTCACCCTCGTATTGCCTCCCACAAAGGAAACCCCCCACCAGACACAGACATTACAACCTTATACAACACACATGCTGCCCGGATTCTATATGCAGATTTATGAAACAACAGACACAGAAGAAAATATTGTGATGAAGAATAAACAAAGAACAAGATTTGTATTCACAGTTTATTATGATATGAACTACAGTTCTTTCATTTTATTCTCTGTGTGATAATTCCCGCAACAATCTTCCAGTGGCTGAACTCCAAATCTGAAACAATTTAGCAAGTAGGTCCTACCGCTTTTGTACTGTTACCAGCACCTATAAACATAAAATAATACTTATTATCTTATCTCAACCGCCCCCATTCAATACTCGAACACTGGCATTCTCCAAAAATAAATGCATTTGCCAAACACCTGAAGAGGGCTATAGCCCAGTTGCATTCGCCACCGCTCTCGCCAAACCAATTCTGTCATTCGCCAATGTATTCGCCAAATGTCATTCACCAGGCATTTGCCAACTGTCATTCACCAGGCATTCGCCAACCGTCAAGTATATAATGCCTGGCACAACAGTACATTCTGCCTCTGACGATATTCAACTGAGAACAAAACCGATTAGGCTTTAATTAGGGATAACTTGAACATTAGGTCCTCTCGGACTTTCATGGTCAGTTTTATTTAGTATTGCCTATTTAGGCAGCCAAGACTTGCCCAGAAAGAACTGTAACTTTCAAATTTACCCAGAGTGTGTTGGGAGACCTGTTCTGCTGCAGTAAACAGTAATCAATGTCAGAAATAGGCCTTAAAGGGTTAAAGTCCAATACTCCTAAACACTGATGCTTAACCCTTTACCTAACATGAAAAGCAGACGACACTTGCAAAAAAAATTCTTGAATAACTAATTTTTTTCATTTTTTGTCTCAAAAACATAGGTTATGACCCCTCGTGGAACGAGCTCGATGAGCTCGTTCCAACGAGGGGTCATAACCTATGTTTTTGAGACAAAAAATAATGAAAATTAATTGGCGATTTTTGAGAATAGCGCTGGCCGGTTTTGGCCGTTACGTTGGGTAAAGGGTTAACTCTTTACCGAACACAGCTTTATAAAAAAATAAATTTCATATTTACAAAAAAAAATTCTCATATTTTTTTAATAAAACGATGCAAATATGGATATCACTAGAACCGGCTTGATGAACTGGTTCTAATGATATCCATATTAGTATGGTTTTTTTTTAGACATTTGTAAGATGTTTTAGGCTGTGGTTGGCTTATTTTGGTCAATTTCCTGGCCATTTTTGGCTGCTATGTTAGGTAAAGTGTTACAGTGTGATTAACACATTTCATTGATTTTTCATTTGGTAAATTTTATGCAGGAAGAAGTATAATGCATGTTTTTATTTGCAGATGGTAGTTTGAGCGATGAAGAAGAAAATGGATTAGAATGTAAGTTTGGTAAAAAATGTTGTTGGTAGTTTTAATTCAAATCATGAAAGTGCAGAGGAACCTGTTAATTGAATGGTCAATTTGCCAGTGAAAAGTACTCAATTAATGGATATTCATGTAACCAGAGTATGGTAATTTTCTTCCATTCTAGTGGTATTTTGAGGTTTTATTCTATTATATCTTGTTCGACAGAGCTGATTGAGCTCTGTCAAACAGGATGTAAAAGTTTAAATGTTTTGGGGATTGCAGTGCCTCAGTGGTTACGGCATTGAACTTCAAACCGAGAGGTTCACAGTTCAATCCCCTCCAGGGGTAACTGTGTTGTGTCCTTGGGCAAGGCACTTAATCTTGATTGCCCTCTTGGGGGGCATGGTGGTGCTATGTACTAAGGCATTGAAGGTGCTTCTGTCTTCAACCAATGCTAACCTTGCTTGTGTGGGGTTAGTACATTGAGGAGTCTGACAGTTGCTTGGCATTGCTTGGTGGTTCTCTCTGGGTACTCTGGCTTCCTCCACCTGCAAAACTGCAACACGAGGTGACCTGGCTGTCAAAAGTGTCATTAAACTCCAATAAATAAATAAATAAAATGTTTATATGGTACGCATTGAGACCAGAGATGTATGTAAAGCCAGGACTTATCAGATTGTAGGTAGAATTAAAAACCTTGAAAAACACTTCTTGTGTGATCTGGTACCTGAAAAATACTAGAATTTTATCAAAATGACATAATACCAGCCTCTTATATCATTTCCAGAAATAAAATAACATTTTTTTATTTTCAACTTGTGTCAAGCGCATATGGAAAAAAAAGCAGTTCTGACATCAAATTGTCAAATAGCTGTGAGAAAAGTTCCCTTTGGCAATTTTAAAATATACTTTCAAAATGTTTCCAGTGAGGTAAATTACACATTGCAAAAATTGTCCTGGGATCAATATTACAATTACTATAATGACGTAAATTATACATTGTAAAAAATGTCCAGGGATCAATATTACAATGCCCATTACTATTATGCGTTTAGCTGTAAATTATCGCAAAAATGTTAAAAGTTTTAAAATAGATTACATGCTAATATTTGAATTTGTGACAGATAGGTCTTTGAATGTTGAAAATTCAATGGATGTCAGGCATAATTCTTTAACCCTTTACCAAATGAATTGCCCACCCCTGTCCTCGGAATTTATAAAATGAGCAGTTGAAAAAAGAATCATTTAAAAAAAAAAATCAACAAAACCATATCATCATGTAACCCATCATTGGACAGAGGTTGTCAAGCTCAATGCATTGAGGGGTCACATGATATGGTTTTGTTGAAATTTTGTGAAATATTTTTAAAAATAAATAATTAAAATAACAAATTTTGATATCATATGCTTCAATAAAGGATTAACCCTTTACCCAACAAATCGTCCGCATCCGCCTGCGTAATATGCAAATTCAGCAGTTGAAAAAATATTATTTTTCAAAAAATTTCAACAAAAACATATGTGACCCCTCGATGGAACGAGCTCGTTCCAACGAGGGGTCACATGATATGGTTTTGTTGACATTTTTTTTAAAATTTGAAAAAATGATATTTAAAATAATAAATTTTGATATCGTCTGCATTGGGTAAAGGGTTAATAAAGCACAAGATTTTTTTATTCAAGTCACAAGTTTTTTAATTTTGTCACCTACATTCAATGAACAGGTCGGATACAAATTATTTGTGCAGAAGTTATGGTAAATGTTTTTTTGTTCGAAAGATATGCAGAATTTTATTTAGTGATTCAGTTAAGAGACATCCAGTTAAGTGGGACCCACTGCATGTCAGATAACAATATTTCATCATCAGAGCAAAAATTCAGAAAACTCATAATAGTAGCTTACGCACCCAAACAGATAATTTTTAGCTTAACTTGACATAGTCAAGATAAGCTATTGCCATCACGCGTGCGGAAGTCTGTTAGTCTGTGAGTCTGTGACGTCTGTTCACATTTCCTTTAGCATGGGCTACACCCCGCAGTTCTTGTCTGATCGTCACGAAATTTCATATGCAGGTTTGGGGTCATGTCTAGATGAGAACGTCCCCTTTTGGTCGCGATCGGGCAACCGGTATGGCTGCCCGAGCCCAAAACCCGAAAACCATTAGCACAGTCTACAGGTCGTATTTATGAAGGGATTTCATTGTAACTTGGTAGGATGCCTCTGTATAGTGCCTAGACGAGAACGTCCCCTTTTGGGCATGATCTATCAACCGTGATGGCTGCCCAAGCCCGAAACCCAAAAACTTTTAGCACAGTCTGCAGGTCATGTTTAATGTGGAGGGATTTCATTGTAACTTGGTAGGAAGACATTCATGATGTCTAGATGCGAATTTCCCCATTTGGGCATGATCTGCCAACCATGACGACTGCCCGAGCCCAAAACCCGAAAACCTTTACCACAGTCTACAGGTCATATTTATTGAGGAATTTCATTGTAACTTGGTGGGTTGACTTCATACAATGTCTAGATGAGAAAGTCCCCCTTTGGACGTGATTGGGCAACTGTGACGGCTACAGGAGCCCGAAGCACGAAAACCTTTAGCACAGTCTAGAGGTCATATTTATGAAATGATTTCATTGTAACTTGGCAGGATGACTCCAAATAATGTCTAGATGAGAACGTCCCATTTTGATCGCGATCATGCAGCCTTGATGGGTGCCCGAGCCCAAAAACCTTTAGCATAGGCAAAAGGTCATATTTATGGAAGGATTTCATTGTAACCTGTTAGGTTGACTCCATATAATGCCTAGATGATGACATCCCCTTTCGGTCGTGATTGGTCAGTTGTGATGGCTACAAGTGCCCGAAGCCCGAAAACCTTGAGCACAGTCTACAGGTCATATTTATGAAGGGATTTCATTGTAACTTCTTAGGATCACTCCAGATGATGCTCAGATGAGATTGTCCCCTATGGTTGCGATCATTCACCCATGATGGCTGCCCAAGCCCGAAGCCCGAAAACCTTTAGCACAGTCTACAGGTCATATTTATGAAGGGATTTCATTGTAACTTGGTAGGTTAACTTCATATAATGTCTAGATGAGAACGTGCAATCAATCACCCATGATGGCTGCCCGAGCCCGAAGCCCGAAAACCTTTAGCACAGTCTACAGGTCATATTTATGAAGGGATTTCATTGTAACTTGGTAGGTTAACTTCATATAATGTCTAGATGAGAACGTCCCCTTTTGGACATGATTGGGCAACTGTGACGGCTAAAGGTGCCCGAAGCCCGAAAACCTTTAGCACAGTCTACAGGTCATATTTATGAGGGGATTTCATTGTAACTTGGTAGGATGACTCCAAATAATACCTAGATGAGAACGTCCCCTTTTGATCGCGATCATTCAGCCTTGATGGGTGCCCGAGCCCAAAAACCTTTAGCATAGGTAAAAGGTCATATTTATGGAAGGATTTCATTGTAACCTATTAGGTTGACTCCATATAATGCCTAGATGATGACATCCCCTTTTGGTCGTAATTGTTCAGCTGTGTTGGCTACAAGTGCCCGAAGCCCAAAAACCTTGAGCACACTCTACAGGCCATATTTATGAAGGGATTTCATTGTAACTTCATAGGATCATTCCAGATGATGCCCAGATGAGATTGTCCCCTTTGGTTGCGATTATTCAACCATGATGGCTGCCCGAACCCGAAGCCCGAAAACCTTAAGCACAGTCTACAAGTCATATTTGTGAAGGAATTTCATTGTAACTTGGTAGGTTGACTTCATATAATGCCTAGATGAGAACGTCCCCTTTTGGACATGTTTGGGCAACTTTGACGGCTAAAGGTGCCCAAAGCCCAAAAACCTTTGGCACTGTCTACAGGTCATATTTATGAAGGGATTTCATTGTAACTTGCTAGGTTGACTCCAAATAAGGTCAAGATGAGAATGTCCCATTTTGGCCGTGATCATTCAGCCTTGATGGGTGCCCGAGCCCAAAAACCTTTAGCATAGGCAAAAGTTTATATTTATAGAAGGATTTCATTGTAACATTGTTAGGTTGACTCCATATAATGCATAGATGATGACATCCCCTTTTGGTCGTGATTGGTCAACTGTGATGGCTACAGGTGCCCGAAGCCCGAAAACCTTGAACACAGTCTGCAGGTCATATTTATGAAGGGATTTCATTGTAACTTCTTAGGATCACTCCAGATGATGCCCAGATGAGATTGTCCCCTTTGGTTGCGATCATTCAACCATGATGGCTGCCCGAGCCCGAAACCCGAAAACCTTTAGCACAGTCTAAGGTCATATTTATGAAGGGATTTCATTGTAACTTGGTAGGTTGACTTCATATAATGTCTAGATGAGAACGTCCCCTTTTGGACACGAGTGGGCAACTGTGACGGCTTCAGGGGCCCAAAGCCCGAAAACCTTTAGAACAGTCTACAGGTCATAATTATGAAGGGATTTTATTGTAGCTTGGTAGGATGACTCCAAATAGTGTCCAGATGAGAACGTCCCCTTTTGGTCACGATCATTCAGCCTTGATGGCTGCCCGAGCCCAAAAACCTTTAGCATGTCTGTAGGTCGTATTTATGGAAGGATTTCATTGTAACTTGTTAGGTTGACTCCATATAATGCCTAGATGATGACATCCCCTTTTGGTCGTGGTTGGTCAACTGTGATGTCTACAGGTGCCTGAAGCCCGAAAACCTTTAGCACAGTCTACAGGTCGTATTTATGGAGGGATTTCATTGTAACTTGGTAGGTTGACTTCATATAATGTCTAGATGAGAACGTCCCCTTTGGACGCAATTGGGAAACTGACGGCTACAGGGGCCCGAAGCCCGAAAACCTTTAGCACAGTTTACAGGCCATATTTATGAAGGGATTTTAATGTAACTTGATAGGATGACTCATTTTGGAATAATTTCATTGTAATTTTGTTGATATATGTTAACTGTGAGGGCCACATATATTAACTGTGAGGTCATATTAACCCACCCCTCAGATCTTTAGTACAGTGTACAGCTCATATTATTTTTATCATAAACATAGCATACAGGGAACAGAAATGAACATATTCCCAATTATCACAATTCTTGTCTTATTTCATAATCCTTTCATAAACATTGAACATTATCCTTTTCATCAAACACAACACACAAGTTAAGCTACAGTGTCATTGACACTTTCATTACAATTGGACTTTAGCTCTCTCAAACGGTAGGTGACTGATCCTCCAAACCCAGTTAGTGAACACCTGTACCATATGATTCCTCCAAAAAATACACAACTTGTGGACAAGAAGTATGACTTCATTGAATTCACAAGAATACAAGGCTTATGGGATTGTTAAAAAAATTGTAAGAGAGTAGATTTCCATGAACAGGGTGAATCATGACTGACCCTGCTGATCTGGTGATCATTGATTGCCACTAAAAGCACATCCCAGACAAAATTCCTGGCTATGTGCCTGCCTTAACCCTTTACCCAACGCAGACGATATCAAAATATATTATTTTAAATATCATTTTTTCAAATTTTAAAAAAGATTTCAACAAAACCATATCATGTGACCCATTGTTGGAACGAGCTTGACAAGCTCGTTCCAATGAGGGGTCACATGATATGGTTTTGTTGAAATTTTTTGAAAAATAATATTTTTTTCAACTGCTGAATTTGCATATTAGACGGGTGGATGTGGGCGGATGCGGCCGATGCGTTGGGTAAAGGGTTAAAGGACTAATTAGACGTTTGAATTCTTTGTGGCCTCCGACAAAGTGTTCCAATATGTAATACAGTAGAACCTGTCTTGAGAGACCACCCTTTTTGACAGGCAAGAGTGGTCTCTCAAAACAGGTGGTCTCTCACGACAGGTCCCTTACAGAATAAAATAACCAAATGGTACCAAGTCACAGCGGTCTCTCAAGACAGGTGGTCTCTCATGACAGTGGTCTCTCAAGACAGGTTTTACTGTAACAATGAAATCCTCCAGGCAAAAGTTATATCACCCTGGCATTGGTTTCTAGTTGTGTCTTAGCTGTCCATATAACTGCCAAGCCAGCAGACTTCCAGGTGGTGATGTAATAAATTTACAATAAAGATTGTCCAAACCCTTCAGTTTAATTGGTCCAAAATGGCCCTGCCTTTCCTGAAGTTTCTTTAATGAATTTAATGGCCTAATAGTATGTTGATATGTGGGACACAGTTAGAATTGTCTCAAAAGCCCTTCCAAACCATGTATCACTAAAGATGCCAGAAGGACAAAAGAACAAGGGAGTAAACCATGTTATGGGAAAAATTGTGGATGGGATGGAGTATTTCTTGAGAACAAGGTCCTTAATGATCACCCTGGTCGATATATTGTCCCATATATACTCAGAACGACTCACATGTGTGTTAATGAGTTAATCAATATGGCACGAGTGCCAGCACAGGAGGATAAAACATGAGGCCTGCAGCCTTTCATTTTATCCTTCCGTGATGGCACAAGTGCCATATCGATTAACCCATTCACACGCATGTGTCATTCTGTGTTTATTACATGCCTGCACGTCTATAAAAGCAATTATTAGAAGGATGCTCTGCAGTTCATTTGACAATTCATCCCCTGAGTTCCAATGTGTTCTATGTGCCAGTAGGCATATAGAACACATTGGAACTCAGTGGACGAACTATTGACAAAAAGAACACATTTTATCAAAAACCAAATTTGTGAGGGGAATTCGTGTTACTATTTTCAGCTATCCCTATCAATTCAAAGTGTAATTGTGGTGCACATTTTGTAGAAAATTCCAGTGAAATTACGCTTCTATTTGAAAATAGTCTGTCAACGATTTGTGTTCTGCACATGTGTGCAGAGCAGATTTTCATTTTCTGCGTGGTTTAGTGTTGCTTTGGATGGGGATTTCCTAGAACAGGTGTGTAATAAATTTTTCCAATGCAGTAAACACTCTGTACAGAAGAATGAATCAAAATATGATATGAAATATATTTTTTATGCCCCCCGACTTAAGTCGGGTGGCATATAGTGATTGAAGTGTGCATGTGTCTGTGTGTGTGTCCGAGCCAATAACTCGAAACTGTTAGGGCCACAGTCATCAAACTTCACACAATTATAAAGGACTATGGGAGGATGTGTCACACACCATAACCGGGTTCGTACCTTCAAGGTCAAGGTCACATTTCAAGGTCACACTAAAAATCGGTCAATATTCGTGTCTCAGCCATAACTCAGAAACGAATCATAGTACAATTGTTAAACTTTTTACAAATGTTAAGGAAAGTCAGAAGGTGTGTCGCGTATAATAGTTTCCACCGCAACTGCAATGTGAAGGTCACAATTGACCTTCATATGTTCAGGGTCACAAATTGTGTCTCAAGCATAACTCCAAAACTATTAGGGTACAGTCATCAAACTTCACACAATTATAAAGGACCATGGGAGGATGTGTCACACACCATATCTGGGTTCATACCTTCAAGGTCAAGGTCACACTAAAAATCGGTCAATATTCGTTTCTCAGCCATAACTCAGAAACGAATCATAGTACAATTGTTAAACTTTTTACAAATGTTAAGGACAGTCAGAAGGTGTGTCGCGTATAATAGTTTCTGCCGCATCTGCAAGGTGAAGGTCACAAGGGGGGTGGGGGTGCATACAGGCAGGTAACATTCTTCTTGTGTTTTACTTCTCGGCTTGTACTGAGCTCCTGTCTTTTATGAAATGAGTGTATTCTTTCAGGAAACAAAACTGTTTTTCACATATCATAGGTTGAAAATGCATTTTTCAAAATTCAAAGCATATTTCTACTTCCCCCCCTCCCCCCACCCACCATTTGTTTACAACTTATTTTGGGTAAAAAGCAATACATCTTAACCCTTAAAGAACTGGGCATTTTTTCTTGACATTTTTCTGCACCCTGACAGTCTTAATCCTGCTCTTTGCCGTTGTTTCTAGGCAAGTCTTGGATGCCTTTTAGGCTGCCAAGACTTGCCTAGAAACAAGTGCATATGTAACTCCAAAGTTTCACCCATGGGAACCATTGAAAATGGAAGCTGTGCATGTTTTCTTTGGTAAACTAGCTCTAATTTTACTGTTGAAATAGGACCTAGTCACCAATGCTTGTGCTATAAGTCCTTTAAAATTGGCAGCATGAGTGTAAATGATTGACTAAAATTGACTTTATCTAGATGTTGCAGTCACAATTAGCTATTGTGCAGAAATATGTAAAAAGTGATGAGAAATAGAATTAGGCCCCAAGGGTTAATGTGCGTATCCATCTAACCTGGAGTTCTGTGATTAGATGCTAGATTATAACTCACTTCTTTACCTAACATGACCAGAAGAAGATTCTCGCAAAATATTTTCTTGAATACCTAATATTTGAACAAACACATAGCTTATGACCCCTTATTGGAATGAACTGATTCCAATGAGACATCATAAGCTATAGTTTGGAGTCAAACATTGAAAACTTTAAATGGTTATTTTTGTTTAATAGTGCTGGCCAGATATAGCCATTACATTATTTTAAGCATAATTTCTTTACTTATTTTAGATGGAGTTAACCCACAGGTAACAGAAGATGCTGAATCATGGCAAGATGAGATCAGGCGAAGATTAGATCAAGAAACAGATTTTCTTGCACAACTCAGGGCACGCCGACAAAGGAGTACAAACAGCAGTAGGGCAGCTAGTGACACAGAAACAGACCAGTTAGTATATCAAAAGAGAAACATTTTAAGTGGTTCAGTACTGAATTTAGCACCACGAGGGGTAACTGCATTGTGTCCTTGGGAAAGGCATTAAATCCCCATTGCCCACATGGGGGTACAGTGGTGGGTACTAAGGGATACTGCATGTCAAGAGTTCACTTGTTTTCAACCAGAGCTAACCCTGCCTGTATGGAATTAGTTTGTTGGGGGGTCTGTCAGTGGCTCGGTGGTTCTCTCCGGGTACTTAGGCTTTCTCCTCCAGTAACACTGTCTGGCATGAAGGGCTCCTGGCTGTGAAAAGTATGATCAAATTGCAATAAACATAAACATAAACTGAATTTATACTCCCAGACAAAAAAAGCCCACCCCTCCTCTCCCCTCCCTTCCAAATACCAACGCATGAAATATTTTCATCCACAATACATATATTGGTAAAGTATCCAAATGGACAGATTAGGTTCTGTTACTTGATTGACATCTTTCAAACATGTTTGTGTTTTCCTGTGTTCAGTATCTTGGAGTTAAGTACCGTACTGACCCGGGAATAAGCCCAAGAGGTACATGGAGTAAAAGAGTATATGGGTGGGTTTATTTACAAGGAGGGAACTCTGATACTGAAATTCGAAAAGTTGGTAGGTGGGCTTATTTTTGATTATGGGCTTATTCCAGGGTCATTATTATATATGAGTAAACATGTTATCCAGAATGCCACTGCAAAGTGTTCACAGGAGCACTTTTTTATGTAAGCTCATGTTAACACATCTATAACTAGTGATGATTTTGTTCACAATATATATGACATTGGGTTCTAATGCCAACACAGAGAGCAGGCTAGTGCAAGGGCATCAAGGGCCAGTGTCTTAACCCTTTACCTAACGAATCGCCCAAACCCGTCTGCGTAATATGCAAATTGAGCAGTTGAAAAAATTATTTTTTTCAAAATATTTCAACAAAACCATATCATGTGACCCCTCATTGGAACGAGCTCATTGAGCTCGTTCCAATGAGGGGTCACGTGATATGGTTTTGTTGACATTTTTTGAAATAGTTAAAACAAATTATATTCAAAATAATAAATTTTGATATCATCTGCGTTGGGTAAAGGGTTAAGGACTGTTCTTTTAGATTGCATGATATTGAACTCAGTGAAAGACACCCTTACATCAGCCCAATACTGACACCTTATCACCTACAGCATCAACTCAAATGGTTTTGTCATTATCAGAATTGAAGACAAGTACAGAGGTAACGTTCTTTTTATGCCTTCAGATGATAAC
Organism: Pictodentalium vernedei; assembly: GCA_031216915.1. Taxonomy (NCBI): domain Eukaryota; kingdom Metazoa; phylum Mollusca; class Scaphopoda; order Dentaliida; family Dentaliidae; genus Pictodentalium; species Pictodentalium vernedei. The sequence goes on along the minus strand of CM062291.1, from coordinate 150,255,703 downwards.
TTGCCTATGCATTCAGAAATTTTTGGGACACTTTCACCTTTTGTAAAGAATGACATAATACAGAGCAAGTTCTCATTTGACAATATTTGCATTCTCCATTCTTGAGTTATTTACCTTGAGTTAGTGAAAATAATATATTTTATTGTTTTCTGCGTGATAACTTCAGTATCTATTCACAAATGTTTTTAAAACTTCCACATATTGTATAGAATGACAAAATGCAGATCAGGTTCTCATTTGGTCATATTTGGAATCTCTGTTTGGGAGTTATTCCCCTTGAATTAGTGAAAAATAATATATTTTATGGTCTCTCGATGATGAATTGAGTTTTATATTACTGATTTTGCATTTTTAATTTGCCTTCATAAAGGTTACTGGGAAAGTGTGGGCATTAGTGTCATAAAGACTCTTTTAGTGGGTGCACTATTGATGAGCTTGTGTGGTCTGAGAGTTGGGGGAATGGGCATCTATGACAAGGGGTAGTGGGAGCATATCCTTCCTGGAATTATTCTAGTTTCTAACAAGTGTCATTTCTTAAACCTTACATAATTATATCAAGACAAATCCATGTCAACAAAATATCTTTAATTCTGACCTGAATATGAAACAAATCATCCAAATTATAATGGCTGTACTTGCATTCACCAATGGGGTCCAGATTTGGTCTTCCAGCTCACAACCAGTTAACCAGTATGACATGGGAGCAAGCCTCATTTGTGCACACTAGGTGGTTGTTTTATACCATGTCAGATTGATTTGAGATTTAGTAGAATGAAGAACGAACATTTTAACCTGTTACATAACGAATCGGCTACATCCACATGCGCAATTTGCAAATTGAGCAATTAAAAATTTTTTTTTTAAAATATCAACAAAACCATATGTGCGGGAATCCTTATTGGAATGAGCTCATTCCAGTGAGAGGTCACATGATATGGTTTTGATAAATTTAAAAAAAAAAAATCAATTAAAATAATTAATTTTGACACCCTGTTCATTGGGTAAAGGGGTACGACCTAGTCATAGGTTGAAAATGAATGATGATAAGACAGAGGTGTTGGTTATATCTCGCACTGAAATTCCTTCTAATTTGCAGATTAAATCTTTAGAAATTGGCAATTCAAAACAAACAGTAGCAAACAGTGCTCGCAACATTGGAGTAGTGTTTGATTCATGTCTTTCGATGGAAGCAAATGTTAATGCAATTTGCAAGCGCTGTTTTATGCACATTAGAAATCTTGGACATCTTAGAAATTATTTGAATCAAAAATCCCTGGAAAGGCTTGTTCGTGCCTTTATTTCTGCACATTTGGATTTCTCTAATTCACTCCTTATAGGCTTGCCGCAATCGTTTATCTCTAAGCTGCAAAAAATACAAAACATTGCAGCTCGTATTATTACAGGATGCTGACGCTATGATCACATAACCCCACTACTTCAAAAGCTGCATTGGCTCCCTGTTCAACAACGTATCACTTTCAAATGTTTTGGTCTTTAAGTGTATTAATGGATCTGCTCCACAATATCTTCAAGACCTTTTGACTGTTCAGTCTGCGAAATGGAATCTCCGCTCATCCGAACAGCTTCAGTTACATGTTCCTTTTTCCCGTTCTACCTTGGTGAACAGCAGGGCCTTTTCCTTCACATGTCCATGACTCTGGAACTCATTGCCAACACATATCCAGTCTTCCAGAAGTTTAAATGAGTTTAAAATAAATCTCAAGTCCCACCTTTATCAAGAGGCTTATGAGGTTTTAGCTACTTAGATTTGATCTTTTTGTTTACTTTAATGCGTATAGTAGGGAGCATGAATGTATTTATTTTTTTTTCCATGTAAAGCGTTTTAGACCACAACTATGTGGTTTTACGCTATACAAAAACTCCATATTATTATTATTATTACGACTATATTATTATGCTTTATTGTGGCAGGTAGATGACTGAGCAGGAAGAATTATTACCTCGTTTTGGTTTTTTTGAATAATCATATCAAGTTTATCCTGCAGTATCTGGAGAGTGGACTGTGACACAATCACCTACAGAGTGGGGTTATCACCCAAAGTATCACTTTGAAATTCTGTACATATAGACAAAAAATACAAGCAATGTTTCAGCTAATGAACCTCCAGGTTTAATAAAACTTTGAGGTCCATTGGCTGGAACTTTGCTTGTGCTTGTTATGCTTTGCAACAAATTTGCAATTATTGCTTAGGTGGAATCTCCACTCTGTAGGTGATTTCATGATAATACACTCTACATGTACTGTACTGTACTGTATGGCCATAATGGTACGATCACAACTCACTATGAAGAAATAGAATGCTTTTCCCATGTCATCCTTTTTTATGTACATCAATCTTCTTATATTTAAGATGAATAATAATGATTTAATCCTTTACCCAATGCAGACGATATCAAAATTTGTGATTTTAAAAATTATTTTTTCAAATTTTTCAAAATATTTCAACAAAACCATATCATGTGACCCCTCATTGGAATGAGTTCGATGTGCTTGTTTCAATGAGCGGTCACATAATATAGTTTTGTTGTAATTTTCAGAAAATTTTTATTTTTTCAACTGCTGAATTTGCATATTATGCAGGCAGAAATGGGTAAAGGGTTAACCCTCTGCACACTGATGTCAAAATATCAAAATTTCAAGCTGCAAAAGCTTTCCATAATGCAGCTAGGAATTATTGACCAATTCAATCTTGTTTGATAAGAGTTCACAGACCTCTGTAAAACAAGACTGAATTGAACTTCCTAGCTACATTTTTGGAAAAAGTTGTTACTTAAAATTTCAACGTCAGTGTGCAGGAAGTTAACCCTTTATCAAATGAATTGGCTACATCAGCCCAGGTAATTTGAAAATTGAGCAGTCGAAAAAGCTTGACCCAATGAGGGGTCATATGATATTGTTTTGTTGAAATGTTTAGCAAAATTTGAAAAAAAATACTTTATATAAATAGAAAATTTTGATATTGTCTGCATTGAGTAATGGGAACCCTTTATCTAACATTTGTCCATATCCAGTTAGTATTATTCACAAAAAAATCACCATTCACATTTTAAAATTTTTTTCTCCCAGAACATAGCATATGACCCCATTGGAATGAGCTTGTCAACTTAATTCCTATGAGGGGTTATAAGCAATGTTTTTGAGGCAAAAAATGAAACGGTTCAGTTTTGTCCAACAATTTTTATCATCTCAGCTTATTAGGCAACAAATTAATTGAAGACTCTTGCTGTATATTTTGTAGATACATTCCAACAGATGATGGAGAATCTTATGTTAGAACAGAATCAGATGACAGATCGATGCCAACTGATGATGGCGAGTCATATATTCGAACAGATGAAGAAAGTTTCATGAGAACAGATGAAGAGGACAATGAACTTTATGATAACAATCCAAAGGTAGGATTGAGGGACTGACCCACAATGAAAGAATGTAGCCTAGAGCTCCATTCATCTGTCTGCCCATCAGTTCATTTTTCTGTCTAGCTTTTATCTGTCCATAACACTTCCATTTTACTGGTAAAATAGGACTCAGTCACCAAAGCTTGGGGTGGAAGTCCTCTAAAATGGGCACATGGGTATAAGCGATTTACTAAACTTGACTTTACCTCCATGTTGCAGTCACATTTAGCCATTGTACAGAAATATATGACCTTGAACACAAATAATATAAATAAACAAGGGTTCACATCACCGATGTGGGGTCAAGTTTTTGTGGCTAACGCAGAGTACCTTTTCTAAATAACTAATTTGCAAAAAATGACAAAGTCAGCCCAATAACTCTGCTGCCGTATATCTGACTGAGCCCATTTTCGAATTCGCTCGAGACATTTTTCTGGAAACCCATATAACAAAAATAGAATCAACTGGGTTAACATTTGTTCAAGTTATGGCGCTATCAAGCACAAAATTTGCAAAAAAATTACAAAGTCGGCCCAATAATTCTGCTGCTGTATATATCGGATTGAGCCTATTTTCAAACTGGATCAAGAAAATGTTCCTGGAAAGCCACATAACGAAAATGAATTTGATCGGTTGATGTTTATTCAAGTTATCGTGCTATCAAGCACAAAATTTGCAAAAATGACCAAGTCAGCCCAATAATTCTGAAATAAGGACTATGTTGGGTGCCTGTTCTCTAACACTAAAAACCCAGAAAAAAAAGAAGTCGGAATTGGGCCTTTTAGAGTTCAACAGTAATCAGATTTCTGCAAATGTTGGTGGTCTGTTTTGTTTGACAGTGCATTGGACAAGTTTGAACAAGTTTAGAGCTCTGTTTCCAGTGTTGCACTTAAAATGTTAATGTTTATTTCATGACATGAACAATGTCTGTTAGATTTGATTACCATTTAGTGATTCCTTCATATTAACCCTCAAGTCAGCCACAAACTTTTGTACAGTTCTGAAAAAAAGTTCTTCCAAATGTATACTTTGAGAACTTTACCAGTTGGATGCATTTATCATGACAGTTTTTTTACATCATTGTTGGATGCCTGTACAGGCAGACAACAATAATGCCGAAACACTGTTAAGGCATCTGCTGCTATGTAAATGTATATAAGGTAATTATTATATTAGGAAAAATTAATCTGAGGACATTAGGGTTATTATCTCGGTTGTGTTGTTGTGATCTGTTTAAAATTTTAAAAATTAAGGGAGTCACTGTCTTTTTTTTACTGTGCGTCTCTTGTTTATGTTATTACCAGAACAATATTCATCAATTTGAACAACTTTCAGTCTGTAGTTTCTCATCATCAATGTCTCAGATAAGTTTAAAAACTAATGTTATCCTTTGAAAACTCAGCAGTGGCACCACTGGTAGGTTGGGTTGGGCATATGTCCCTACCATTTATTATTCCTAAAGCTATTTATCCCATCAAGCTCAAAGCAAATATTCTGTTTCATCAGAAGCAATGCCATAAAGTTATTTTATCAGTGTTGGGGTCATATTACATATTTATAATATGACTCGTCTGTTTTGTTCACTTTAAAACATTTGATATTTTGCTTTCATATTAATCAGTGATAAATAAAGCCTTCCATCGATTTCATTGGTAAATTCAAAACTAGACAATTTGATTGGCTGAACAAAATAAAACTGGGCCACATTTTCATAATTTGCATAATTAGAATTTGGAGCTTTCATTGGTCAATTTCAAAACTGGACAATTTGATTGGCTAAACAAAATACAATTGGGTGATATTTGCATAATTTCAGTAGGGAGAATTTACGTTATCTGTCCTACTTGGGATGGGTTATATTGTATTAATCTTTTACCTACAAGAAAAACACCATTCAGTTTTTTTTTTATATTTTCACTTTTTGCTTCCAAAACATAGGTTATGACCCCTCCTTGGAATGAGCTCGACGAGCTCGTTCCAGTGAGGGGTCATAACCTATGTTTTGGAAGCAAAAATTAAAATTTTTAGTTATATGAGGATGTTTTTTCCAAGTGCCGTCTGCAACTCAAGTTAGGTGATGGGTTAAAAAGTCATACTGAGTGGCTAATTTGTGCGTGTGTGTGTCATATGATAAATAGAATATGAAATGAGTGTTTTTCTCATATAATATTTATGAAACTTGTCTGAATTTTCCGTTTGCGCTTGCCAGAGGCTTGCCAAAACGGAAAATTTTTCGACTTGTTTTATAAATATTATATGAGAAAAACACTCATTCCATATCCTCTATATATTACGACCATCGTGGACTGGTAACTTTCCACGGGTGGGCAGCATTTCCACAGACCCAATAATATTAGATTGCAAACACTAATTATAGGAATAATCATCAAAAATTTAATTAATTAAGCACCAGCACAACCCGGTGCTTCATTAATCAAAATTTTGCTGCTGATGATTTTTAGCTTAACTTGACATAGTCAAGATAAGCTATTGCCATCACGCGTGCGGAAGTTTGTTAGTCTGTGAGTCTGTTAGTCTGTGAGTCTGTGATGTCTGTGACGTCTGTGACGTCTGTTCACATTTTCCTTTAGCACGGGCTTCACCCCGCAGTTCTTGTCTGATCGTCACGAAATTTCATATGCAGGTTTGGGGGCATGTCCAGATGAGAACGTCCCCTTTTGGTCGCAATCGGGCAACCGGTATGGCTGCCCGAGCCCAAAACCCGAAAACCATTAGCACAGTCTACAGGTCGTATTTATGAAGGGATTTCATTGTAACTTGATAGGATGCCTCTGTATAATGCCTAGATGAGAACGCCCCTTTTGGGCATGATCTATCAACCGTGATGGCTGCCCAAGCCCGAAACCCAAAAACTTTTAGCACAGTCTGCAGGTCATGTTTAATGTGGAGGGATTTCATTGTAACTTGGTAGGATGACTCCTTATGATGTCTAGATGAGAATTTCCCCATTTGGGCATGATCTGCCAACCGTGACGACTACCGAGCCCAAAACCCGAAAACCTTTACCACAGTCTACAGGTCATATTTATTGAGGAATTTCATTGTAACTTGGTGGGTTGACTTCATACAATGTCTAGATGAGAAAGTCTCCTTTTGGGCATGATTGGGCAACTGTGACGGCTACAGGGGCCCAAAGCCCAAAAACCTTTAGCACAGTCTTGAGGTCATATTTATGAAGGGATTTCATTGTAACTTGGTAGGATGACTCGAAATAATGTCTAGATGAGAACGTCCCATTTTGATCACGATCATGCAGCCTTGATGGGTGCCTGAGCCCAAAAACCTTCAGCATAGGCAAAAGGTCATATTTATGGACGGATTTCATTGTAACTTGTTAGGTTGACTCCATGTAATGCCTAGATGATGACATCCCCTTTTGGTCATGATTGGTCAGTTGTGATGGCTACTAGTACCCGAAGCCCGAAACCCTTGAGCACAGTCTACAGGTCCTATTTATGAAGGGATTTCATTGTAACTTCTTAGGATCACTCCAGATGATGCCCAGATGAGATTGTCCCCTATGGTTGCGATCATTCAGCCATGATGGCTGCCCGAGCCTGAAGCCCGAAAACCTTTAGCACAGTCTACAGGTCATATTTATGAAGGGATTTCATTGTAACTTGGTAGGTTAACTTCATATAATGTCTACATGCTAATGTCCCCTTTTGGACATGATTGGGCTACTGTGACGGCTAAAGGTGCCCAAAGCCCAAAAACCTTTAGCAAAGTCTACAGGTCATATTTATGAGGGGATTTCATTGTAACTTGGTAGGATGACTCCAAATAATGTCTAGATGAGAACGTCCCATTTTGGCCATGATCATTCAGCCTTGATGGGTGCCCGAGCCCAAAAACCTTTAGAATAGGCAAAAGGTTATATTTATAGAAGGATTTCATTGTAACCTGTAAGGTTGACTCCATATAATGCCTAGATGATGACATCCCCTTTTGGTCGTGATTGATCAACTGTGATGGCTACAGGTGCCCGAAGCCCAAAAACATTGAGCACAGTCTACAGGTCATATTTATGAAGGGATTTCATTGTAACTTTGCAGGATCACTCCAGATGATGCCCAGATGAGATTGTCCCCTTTGGTTGTGATCATTCAACCATGATGTCTGCCCGAGCCCGAAGCCTGAAAACCTTTAGCACAGTCTACAGGTCATATTTATGAAGGGGTTTCATTGTAACTTGGTAGGTTAAATTCATATAATGTCTAGATGAGAACGTCCCCTTTGGACGCAATTGGGAATCTGACGGCTACAGGGGCCCGAAGCCCGAAAACCTTTACCACAGTCTACAGGCCATATTTATGAGGGGATTTTAATGTAACTTGATAGGATGACTCATTTTGGAATAATTTCACTGTAACTTGGTAACTTTTGTTGATATACGTTAACTGTGAGGGCCACATACATTAACTGTGAGGTCATATTAACCCACCCCTCAGCTCTTTAGTACAGTGTACACCTAATATTATTTTTATCATAAACATAGCACACAGGGAACAGAAATGAACATATTCCCAATTATCACAATTCTTGTTTTATTTCATAATCATTTCATAAACATTGAACATTATCCTTTTCATCAAACATAACACACAAGTTAAGCTACAGTGTCATTGACACTTTCATTTTATTACCTGGTAAATGCCCACACGTGGATTACGACCAGTCCATGATGACTGCACTGTAGGCAGCTTCTTTTCATGAAATCACCATACATCTGCATCCCCCACTGGGAGTTAGAACACGATCATGTGTATTCCAAATTTGTTTCAAAATTTTTTATTTTTTTTTATCCCCCACCAAAACAAAGTTTGCGGGGGATATAGCAATGGGTTCCGTCCATTCGTCCATCCATCCATTCATCTTGCCGTCCATCCATCTGTCTGTCCATAACAGCTTTGGGCCTTCATATCTCAGCCAGTGGATGTTGAATTTACATAGATATTTTTCTAGAGTTATGGGCCTTTTCCTGCTTTTTTCAACTCAGAAAATTTCAATTTTTATGGTTTCTCCTCGGCGGGGGGATATCAGTGGCGTTGTACTTGTTTTTTCTGGAAGACTTCCCCTGCACCTTACAAATAACTCATGCTCTAATAATGCCTTTTTGTGAGGACTGGTATGTCTTTTCTTCATCTTTTTATTTGTCCATGTATTGGGTTGTTTATCTATACCTTTGTCTGACCACTGCATTAATATAGTTTTTTTTAAGTAATTAGTTATAGTAATTAAAATCGGTTGTACTATAGCAGAATATTCAAGATAATTTCTGCTGACTATAGTTGGTATAAGATTCAATAACCCCATGGGCGCACAGGGAAGTTCAGCAATTCTTATTTACAGGGGTAAAAAGGTTTTGTTGTACCTTGCAAAATAACACCCAGTTTTGATTGTCCTTTGAAGTGCACAGCATTGGTTTATCAAATACTGAAAGAAACTTTAAACTCCAATAAATAAATCAAATTCAATACTATTGATGATTTTAAAAGGCTGTTATATTTTAAGAGTGTGCCATAAATTTATCGTCAAATGATATCAAAAGCTTAATCATAGATAATCTGTGAGACTCTGCCCTTTCCTACAGAAATGTTGCTGTTTTATTTTTATATGCTTGTCATATTGTCGAAAATAACCTAAAATAATGAAAGAGATAGACTCAGTGAGCAGTCAGTTGTCTGTTGACAATACAATTTTTGCCAACCTAAAAGTGTCTTTAAAATTTTTTTTGTTTCTCTTGGTAAATTCTGGAAAGATTTTTGAATTCTAAACCACATTAACCCTTTTGTCTTCACCAACCTTGCCCCTCAAATTGACCCCCCCCCCCCCCCCAAAAAAAATGCACCAAACTGCACATATTCTCTACACGCAATAGACATTACACATAACTGACTTAGAGTGTAAAGAGGATGATAAGTATTATTGGCATGCCATATGCACCAATACATCCTGAAAGAGATTAAGGAAATGAACCTTGGAGGCTCATTGGTTAGAGCATCAGACTTCAGATCAAAAGGTTGCAGGTTTGATCCTCACCCATCTCATCTATGTTGTTCCCTTGGGAGATACGCACTTGATCCTAATTGCTCAAGTGGGAGCATTTGTGGCATGCCTTGCCCAAGTGTACAAGATGACACACATGCCTTCTTCTGCTACTAAACCTTCTTGTGCAGGATTTGTAGGTTGAAGAGTACAACAATTACTCACTGCTGCTTGGTGGTTCTCTCCCTGGTATTCTGTCTTCCTCCACCCAACAAACTGTCTGACACAAAATGACTCTGGCTGTTGAGTCTTTAACCCTTTACCCAACGCAGACAATATCAAAATTCATTATTTTAAATATAATTTTTTCAAATTTTTCCAAAAATTTCAACAAAACCATATCATGTGACCCCTCGTTGGAACGAGCTCATCGAGCTCGTTCCAACGAGGGGTCACATGATATGGTTTTGTTGAAACTTTTTGAAAAATAATATTTTTTCAACGACTGAATTTGCATATTACGCGGGCGGATGCGGCCGATTCGTTGGGTAAAGGGTTAACCCTTTACCTAATAAATCACCTACATCCGTCAGCGAAATTTGCAAATTGAGAAGTTGAAAAAAATATTTAAAAAAAAATATTTTAACAAAACCATATCATGTGACCCCTCATTGGAACGAGCTTGATGAGTATGTTCCAATGAGGGTCACATGATATGGTTTTGTTTAAATTTTTTGAAAAATTAAAAAAGATAGTAATTAAAATAATAAATTTTGATATTCTCTGCATTGGGTAAAGGGTTAAACCCCAATAAATAAAGAAAGAAAGATATTAATTAATTAATTAACAAATAAATAAATCCACATGAAAAATTTCAACTCCAGTCAAAACTCATTAACTTGAAATCAGATATCTCTCAATAAAATTCTGCCACTTGAGTTTGTACACTGATAAAAACCAGCTCCAGGAAAGGGGGTGAGTAGACTAGTATCATCAGCGCTGAAACGAGAAAGGAAATCATCCTACAACTTATCTACACTGCTACTGTACATCATCACTATATGTATCAGTTTGTCCATCATATCCACTCAGTTTATGATTTTTACATTTTGTTATTTACTTGTCCAATCTATTATTTGGCCACATTTATGTTGATCTGCTTTCTCATTATTGGTAGCATTACTTTCTGTGCGTAGCTTCCAAGTTTTTATCAGTTGAAAAAATAAGATAAATAATTTGGAATTTTATTTTATAAAAAAATAGAACAGACAGAACATGTCGTGTACATTGTTTTTTGTAGAAGCAATGCAGTGTGCTTGTAAGTTGAAATAAATGTCTGGAGATCATGTAAACAATTCCCTACACCAAACTACCCAAATCACCTAACTACCCAAAATTGGCCAAATGTAGTTAACTCAAACAACAAGATAACTCAAAGAACACTATCAGTCTCACAATCTTAGAGTTAATGAGTTTCAACTAGAGTTAAGAGTTTCAACTATAATTCATTAGCAAGCTGTTGAAATATTATTTTCAATAAATTTACATGAAAATGGCTCTGTGGGCCATATTCATGTAAATTTATAGACATAAAATGTATGACGGTTATTATTTTCATTATATACTACTCAAAGTTTGTTAAACACCAAGTATATCCAACTACCTGTTTTACATTTTAATTGAAATATTATAATGAAAAGTGTATATATTTTTTATTTAATTATATCTTTAATGATTTAAGTACAGAAATTATGATTTTATTTGTGTTTGACGTTATTTTTTAGCTTTTGAATACGATAACCATGGGAAAATGGATATTATAGCTAAAAGAGGAAATTTTTCAATTTGCCAAAAAGTTGACGGAGCGAAATGGTATGGTTCAGTATCGAGTATGAGACCCATTACTGTTAATTACAGATTGACAACACCTTCTCCTGCTCCCAATCAGGTTCCTGGTCGTCCTTTGTGGGATGTTGTTCCATTCTTGGACCAGCATGGCACCAAGCTCCTGGATACTTTTTGGCTGGACTGGATGGGCTGAAATTGCAAGCTGCAACTCATTCCAGACATGTTCGATTGGATTGAGGTCAGGGGATCTTGCTGGACAGTCCATACGCCCAATCCCCTCCCTCTGTCGGTACTCTCCGACAGCACAGGCAACATGAGGACGGGCATTATCGTCCATCAGAATGAATCTCTCACCCACTTCACCTGCATACAATCTAACGTGGACATCCATGATCTCATCAATATACCGCTGTGAAGTCAATGTACCACATTCAAGGACACAGAGCTCTGTACGTCCATCCCTGCTGATGCTGCCCCAGACCATGACGGACCCTCCACCATAGCGGTCATGCTCGGCAATGTTGGCTGCATGGAATCGCTCTCCTGGTCTTCTACATACCCTAGACCGCCTATCTGTGTGGTCTAGGCAGTACCTTGACTTATCTGTAAAAAGGACAGGTAGCCAATCTTCTCTGGTCCATCCAACTTGGTCCATGGCCCATTCATATCGTGCCTGGCGGTGGTTCTGGGACAGCGTAATGCGAATACGTGGTCTTCTCGATTGGAGACCACCTTTGTGCAACCTTACCTGGTTAGTCTGCGTCAAAACATTTAACCCGGATGCATTCTGAAGGTCACTGCGAAGCTGGGTTGCTGTGGCAAAGCGGTTCCTACAGGCCTGAATGATCAAAAACCGGTCTTCAGCTGCAGATGTTGCCCTTTATCTGCCACCGCCCTGCTGTCTTACTGGTGTGCCATACTGCTGAAATCTTGCCCAGGCTCTGGTGATTACCGTATGGTGCACACCAAGGGCTTCACCAACCTGACGATGGGTAGCCCCTTGCTTCACCATTCCTACAGCCTGCTACATTTCTGCTTCAGACAAATGTCTTCTTACATTTGCATTTGCCATATTCAATCATTAAATCACAAGGGTTTGTGTTGAAGTGAAGACTGAATACCCTGCACATGTCATGTACATGTAGACAGTAAACGAAAACATCATGGAAATCAAGGGGTACATGCTTTCCATGGCTGTCAAAAAAAGTCTGCCTGTCAAGAGAGCTAATGTAAACACTGGGGACCATCTCAATACATTTCTCAATCATATCCACCTAAAATATCGCAAATATGTCACAAGCAAATTCCACAATGATGTGTCAAATACTTGGTGCTTAGCAAACTTTGAGTAGTATATGTATATTATTTTTTAAGAAACCCAACTTTCACAAATATTCCCATGGAAGTGTTAGAGCCTTAGAGGATTTCAGATCATTTCATTTTCATCCACTCTGAACCTTGTTTATTGTATAATTTTTCAGGGACTATCTTCAATGACATCCAGTCGGTACAGCACAGATGATGGAAGTTTTCTACAGACTGACGACGAATCCTACATCCGCACTGATGATGATGAAGGAGGAAATGCATCTGATTGGGAGGAGTCGTTACGTCGATGGGTAAATCGGTGACAGATTGTAGAGCAGATTATAATGGCATTGGACTAACAGACAATAAAAAGATTGTGAATAATCAAGATAAATATGTGACTGTTGAAAAAACAATGGAACACTGCTTTGGATCTCATAGTGATAATTTTTTTTAACCTCTAACTGGTGGGAACTGTAAACTAAAATACAAATTCTGTCAGTGTCACACCTAATTCGCAGGGTCTCCAATTCTTTTAACCCTTTACCTAACACAGTATTTTTAAAAAATAAATTAGATTTCACATTTTTCAAAAACAAATTTCACAATTTTTCAATAAAATCATACAATTACGGATATCATTAGAACCAGCTCAACAAGCTGGTTCTAATGAAATGATATCCATATTTGAATGTTTTTATTGAGAAACTTCAGAGATATTTTAGGCTGGGGTAGGCTTATTCTGGTTAATTTTCTGGCCGTTTTTGGCCTCTATGTCAGGTAAAGGGTTAATTATAAAAATGTTTTTCCTTAGGCTTCCAATTTTTTACAACAGCAGCTGTTCTCAGCAGTTTCTAAATTACACAGAATGGAGAGAGCAGATTCCTGTTAAAACACCACAGAAAAATTTATTTTTATTGTTTGCGATTTCTGAGAAAAGCAGGTCTTTCGTTCTTTCAGATCATGGACTACTAAATGTACTTGATGTCTGTGACCCAAACAGTTGCTAATTCTTTATGTGCATTTTTCTCCGATACTAGAAATATCTGTTTGGTGGAAAATTCAACCTCAGATATCTTAACAGTTATTCACACTCCCCATTATGTGTAAAATGAGCTCTTTGAACTGCTGGTGCTAAAAATACATTTTCTAAGGCTATAAAAAATCTATTTTTTCAAGCACCTTCTTTTTATTAACCCTTGGTCCCTCAGATTAATTTACAAAAATTACTACCGTATATACATGAACATAGTTTCATAAAACTTAACAGGGTTTCTACATTGTTGTTAGCTGCCAGCCAACAATGATGTAAAAACATTAACAAGATAAATGTAGCTTGTCAGGTGTCAGTTTTAAGAGTATTTGCTGACTTGTGACCCATGTTTATCACATTGATAGCCCCAAAATTTGGCTGGAATTGTGGGGTGACACACCCTATCCCCTGCTTGATTATTGTAACCCTTTATCAGATATAACAGTCATATCAAAAATCACCATTCAAATTCTATTTTTGTTTTTTTTTAAATTTTTTGCCTCCAAAACATAGGTTTGAATGCCTCGTTGGAACAAGTTCATGGAACGAGGTGAAAATGAAGTTTTCATTTTTTTAAGAAAATTTATTTTTTTGCAAGTGTTATCTGCAATTTGAGTTAGGTACCGGTTAACCCTTTGAACCCAAGAGGCCATTTTTACAGTCCAGAAACATGATACAGCATAATTTCATTTCATAGGAATACTAGGATAGCTGCTAAGTGAGCGTGTGGGGTAGACCAATCAATATTTTTAACATGCAGCCCAGAGGCTGCATGTTGAAAATATTAATTGGTCTACCCCCAAATAATGCATATGGACTTCTCCAATTGCTGCTATTGAACTTACATGGAAGATACAACCAGTGTTCAAAGGATTAAATTAAAATCTTGGTAACACCATACCAGTGCAATACATATGAATGGGCAGCTCTAGCCATGTACCTGTTGATCAGTAGTCATGACAACCATAATTATAGGATAAATTACACTGCGTTTTCTGGTTTGTGGGTGGATTGCCCACTCCAAAATTCCTGGAAATGTGTATATCCAGATTGTCTCTGGATTTAATATAAAAAGAGTCATTTTTCACTCAATTTGATAAGTAGTTTTTACGAATAATATTAACTGGTTGGGTGCTAAATTATTTTTTAAAGCTGATTTGAAACATGGGTATTTTTTTTTCAAAGATACTGTGCTACCAGCAAGAGTAGCCTTTGTTTAGCGAGATTTTTTTCAATAATAATTGTTTGGTTACAATTTTTTGGAGAGTGCCAATAGCACTGCCCAATAAATTGCATCCAAACAATTTAATATAAGAAATTTTTCTTCTACTGTTGAGTGAGCATCACGCTAATGCATACAGTGTAAAGCCACAAAAGTAGCTTCTCACACTTTTCAGTTGAGTCATGATAGTGGCTTCTAGCACTTTTCAGTAGAGCCATGATGGTGGCTTCTAGCACTGAACCAGTTAAGATGATTTGATATAAATAGAGTTTAGAATGCACTGACAGAAACTGCATCTTGGTAGTTCCAGAATTCGGCCAAGAGAGGTCAAATTGTGTTGTGAAACCTGAATGGGAAAACATTTAAGTCTTTCATATAGTCCACATACTTTTGTAAAAATACCTACAACCTTTATTGAGAAGCAATTATCCACCTGAGAATTTGTTTGAAGTATTGTAGAAACATAGATTTTCAAATTCCTTCATATGTGCTAATTGTAATTTCATCTCATCATTATAACCTTACCCTTTTTGCCTTAAAAGTTGTTATATTTACTCAGTAGTAAACTTTCTTTCATTAACCCTTTACCCAACGTAACGGCCAAAACCGGCCAGCGCTGTTCTCAAAAATCGCCAATTAATTTTCAAAATATTTTCATTTTTTGTCTCAAAAACATAGGTTATGACCCCTCGTTGGAACGAGCTCGTCGAGCTCGTTCCAACGAGGGGTCATAACCTATGTTTTTGAGACAAAAAATGAAAAAAATTAGTGATTCAAGATTTTTTTTTGCAAGTGTCGTCTGCTTTTCATGTTAGGTAAAGGGTTAACTGGTAGAGTGCTGAATTATTTTTGGCAATCAAAATTTTTTCACATGTCTTTGCCTTGCTACAATTTATGGGAGAGTGCCCACAGGCACTCTCCCATAAATTGTAACAAGGCAAATCCTAACAGACTAAATAATTTCATTTCAAAGATAATATAAAGCATATCCATTGAATCTGAAGCCTTTAAATGGCAGTTCCTGCACTTGAGAATGAAGCCCAAATATGGGCTTCCAGCACTCCACCAGTTAACTGCTAGAGTGTTACATTTTTCTTGACCACAGATTTCCTTTCACCATATATTGCTCTGTTACATTTGATTGGACAGTGCCAGAGGGCACTATCCAATCAAATGTAACCGAACAAGGTGTCAGTAACAAAATTTGATTCTTGTCAGGGTCAATGTGAAACCACCATCAGTAGAGTGGAGGGGTTATAGTCATAACCTGTGGTATTTAGTAAAGCCCTAATATGGACTTCCAGCACTCTACCAATCAACTGGTTGTGTTAGAAGCCACTATCATGGCTCTATAAAAAGTGCCAAAAGCCACTTTAGTGGCTGTACACTATATACATTAGGTTTTTGTTTTTCTTTAGAACACAACAAAAAAAATTATAGAAAATTATTTTCTTTCAACTGGTACTCTCCAATAAATTGTAAAAAAAACAATTAAGAAAAAATCCTTCCAAAGAAGGCTCCCCATGCTTGTAGCATGGTATTTTTGAAAAAAATACTTGTTTCACAAGATGCCTTTGCAAAATAATTTAGCACTCTACTAGGTTTTCAAGTTTTGTTCAGATAAGCTTGCTTGTAAGTAGCATGCTTCGAAAACTGGTTCCCATGTTCAGTCATTGTATCATTATGGCTGATAAGAAATTTTGATTAATTTGGCAATTTTGGAGTGAGAGTCCTATCAGAACCATGTTGCTTGCATACCATCTTTACTGGTAAAAATGTGCAAAAAACAAGATGAAATATTCATTTAATGAGAATTCAATCAATTTTTGACACTCTGGGAATAAATTCAGTATACCTGTAGGCCATCATACAATTGAATCATGTTAATTGAATACCATCACCTTAGAAACCCAGGAAAGTGGAGCCGAGCTCGATTTCTGTGGTGAACAGGTTCTTTTTTCGTGGTATAATAGGAACAGGTAACCAAGCCCTTCAGTGTTCAGATTTGGTAAAAACTATTGGCTTAACCCTTTACCCAACGCATACGATATCAAAAATTATTATTTTAAATATCACAAAAATGCACAGAGAATTTTGACCGGAATGCGATTGGGCTACAATTCGGGTGAAATTATCTCTTTGTTTTTTTCTCCCCACTGTACTGCCGAATCTCACCCTCCAGAAAAGAAATCCAAAAAACATTGAATCTGAGATTTTATTTTCATTTTCTTTTAATAATTTGGACTTGATTTCTCACTATTTTATTTATAAAATCTCGACCTACTGGTGTATAAGTGTGTCACAACCCAGTCAAGATCTGATCAAGGAAAATACCACTTTTGTGATCAAAGTACAGTATTTTGGTGAAAAATTGAATATTTGAATCATTATATCGTGTTTGATGGAGGTCTAGAAGCTTTGTCAAACAGGGTGTAATGGATAAAATCCTTGCAGACTAAATATTTTCACTTCAAAGATGATATGAAGCACGTCCAATGAATACAAAGCCTTTTGTTTAGGGTCCATGGGTTCAGATTTAAGCCCAAATGTGGGCTTCCAGCATTCTACCAGTTAACTGGTTGAGTACTAGAAGCCACTATCATAGCTCTACCGAAAAGTGCTGAAAGCCACTTTAGTGGCTTTACACTGTAAGCATTAGCTTGTTGTTTTTGCAGCTGTAGCAAAAATACTATTTATATAAAACTGATTTATTACCATTTATTGGAGAGTACAACAGGCACTCTCCAATAAATGGTAATAAAACAGTTATTGATGAATAATAATTTGCTAAACTAAGACTCCCCTTGCTGGTAGCATGGTATCTTTGATAAAAAATACTCATGTTACAAATCACTTTTGAAAAATAATTTACCTCTTTACCATTTAATAAATTCTGAGACACGATTTTATTCAATTAACCCTTTACCTAACGTAACGGCCAAAACCGGCCAGCGCTATTCTCAAAAATCGCCAATTAATTTTCATTATTTTTTTCATTTTTTGACTCAAAAACATAGGTTATGACCCCTCGTTGGTACGAGCTCATGGAGCTCGTTCCAACGAGGGGTCATAACCTATGTTTTTGAGACAAAAAATGAAAAAATTAGTTATTCAAGAATCATTATAAGTGTCGTCTGCTTTTCAGGTTAGGTAAAGGGTTAACAGGATTCACTTACTTGCAGTTAACTGGGCATATTTGTAGTGAAGGTATTGGGAATGGTTTGATGTTTGAGAAATCTATTCAGTTAAGAGGGGTTAATCTCAACTAGTATGCAGTTTGGTGGGATCAGGTACATAGCAAATGGGCTTTTGGGGGAGTGTGTGTGACACACCCCAATGATTTTTCCAGTCACTACATGTATATCTTATGTTTCCACAAATACATTTCCAAGAAGTTTTTTGAACTATAATCCTCAACTGACAAATATTCCAACTATATCATCAAGGCATTTTGTCGATGAAAGTAAGCCTTTATGATGCAGTTGGAATATTTTCATCAGTCAGAACTTGAGTCATCATAGCTTGGACAAATCAGATTTTTGCACCTTCTACGCTGCCCTCTGCTCTCAATCTGTCCGAGCCAGAAAAGAAGAGACTGTCATCTGCAAAATGAGGTCCCAGAGGGTGAATTTAGTGATGCTACCCTGCACAGCAGGGTAGCATTACTAAATTTACCCTCTGTGAACCTCAATCTGAATCAGGGTCGCAAAACTAAACAGAAAGAGGTACCCAGATGTTAAATTGGCCCACTGTATGGGATAGCATCATCAAATTCACCCTCTGGGGACCTCATTCTGTAAATGTCAGACTGCTTATTTTCAGGCCTGAATCTGTCTTTGTGATATGCCCTTGGGTTGGACACACTGTACCCTATTTATTAAAGTTCATAAAGAGTCATCCAAGTAAACATCTGAGCTTCTAGAAAGGTTAACCAGAATGTAATCTGGTAGAACAGAGTTTAACATATCTGGGCCACAGAGAAATTAAAATTCAAAATTTTTGTGAAACTTTTTTCTGAATTCCATGTCAGATGAAGGATTAATCCTTTATCCAACAACATTTTTAGAAAATAATACCAAACTGAATCTTTAACTGGTAGAGTGTTGGAAACCCTTTTTTGGCTTTATTCTGAAGTGCAGGCACCTCAGCTTAAGGCTCCATATCCTCCGGGAAATGATGCAGTGCTTGTTTACTGTGGTAAACAAGCTCTGTTTTACTGGTAAAATATGATCCAGTCACCAATGCTTGGGATGGAAGTCCTCTAAAATCAGCAACATGGTTATATATGATTGACTAAACTTGACTTTATCTCCATGTTGCAGTCGCGACTAGCCTTTGTGTAGAATTATGTGACCTTAAACACCAATAAATAATGCTCCATTTCTGTGAATGTGATTCATATTATCTTTGAAGTGATATTATTTAGATGGATTAAATTTATTACAATTTTGGGGACAATGCTTACAAGTGCTCTCCAATAAATTGTAAGAAGGCGAATGATTTTTTGTGAACAAATTTTAATGATCAAAATATAAAATAATACAGAACTCTACAAGTTACAGGCTTCATATTCTGTGGATGTGCTTCATATAATGTTTGAAGTGAAATTATTTTGTCTTTATGGATTTGCCTATAGGCATTCTCCCCAATATTGTAATAAGGCAAAGACACCTGAACAAATTTAGATAACCAAAAATGATGTAACACTCTACCTGTTAACTCTGTACCCAAGGAATCAGCCGTAACCGCTCCACGTAATTTTAAAAATTGAGCAGTTGAAAAAATATATTCTACAAAACCATAACATGTGGCCCCTCATTGGAACGAGCTCAATGAGTTCGTTCCAATGAGGAGTCACATGATATGGTTTTGCTGAAATGTTTGAAAAAAACATTAATTATCAAATAAATTTTGATATCCTGTGCATTGGGTAAGGAATTGGCGGCACCTGCCCAGATAATTTATAAATGGAGCATTTGAACAAAAATTTAAACAAAACTACATCTGACACATCGTATGGTTTTGTTGAAATTTTATTTAAAACTTGGAAAAACTTGGAAAAATAATTTAAAGAACAAATTTTGACATTTGCATTGGTTAAGGGTAAAATTTTCTTTTTCTTTCAGTGCACTTCTCACTGGAAGGGGCTTGTTATTGCCTGTTTTTGTTTAAGAATAATGAGAACAATTTTAGTTCTACTTACTAAACTTGTTCAAGGTTCCTGCAGGTCTTTGGATTCCTTGACAGTCCTGGAATATAGAAAACCCTTGTCAAGGATCTGGAAAATCCTTGAATATTGAAACCTTCTTTGAAAACTCTTGAAAATTGAGATTTCAGACTACAAGAGGAAATTTATTTCAGCAGTAATCTGCTTGCCCGCAGCAAGCTAAGAACTGCTGGAATGGATCTTCTCTGTCTAACAGAATGTCTGCCAAACAATTTGAGAATTAGGCATTAGGCTGTCGGTATATTGTGACCTGACATCAACATAGGAAATGCTGAGTAAAACTGTCCTCGGCTAACATGTTCTTGAAACCATGTGCAGCTTATAGAGGGGAGCTCCCATATTTTCACCTTAAACACATCCGCAGAAATCCTTAAATTTCTCAACAGTAGCTCCTTTGAAACTCTTCAAAATATTATGAAAATGCTTATGGGATGATCGAGAGTTTGGTGCACCTGCTCCCCCCCCACCCCCCACCCCCCCCCCCCCCTACATTTTGGTAAGTCAATTTTTTTCACAAGCTCTGAGCCAGGGAACACAGGTATTATCTGTAATAACACATGGAGAACTACCTCCGGTAGTGGATGTCGATGTTTTATCACAGATGATACATGACCCCATAACTACAGCTGTAGCTCCAGCATGGGTCGCCTATGAGATGTCATAAATTGGCTTCCCTTTTTTAAAACTTCAATGAGTTTATACACAATTACAGGAATATGTTGGCTGGAAAACATTATGGTCTTGTGCCAAGAAGCCACCATAGGGCCATACTAACCTACTATTTTCAAAAAGTTTCCTAATGGATGTCCCCGGACCCCACTGATGAGAGAGGAATACCCTACTAGGTGCACTGGATGCTGCTTCGTAAGATGACCCAGGATTGAAATACATCCCACATCCAAACCCAGAATCCTGTATCTACCACTTATATCTTGGAAATGCCTTGAATTGATTACTTATTCAAGTGCAGGAACCCTGTTGTCAGCCCTGATTGAAACAAGTTATCTGCACAGCTTGTGGCAATGAGTGGTCATAAACTATGTTTTGGTAGAAAAAGTAGATAAGTAACAAAACTGGAAAGGTGATTTTCTGTATAGCACTGGCCACATTTGATCGATATATGGCAGAGGCAATTGCATAATCTTCCGAGTCTAAACAAATGGCCTTTTTTCACACTTTCTCATGATTTTATGGCTTGTATAACCTCAGTTGTTATTTTAGGCAGCAAAAGCTCATAATGTTATATCATTTACAGTGATTCAGTATTCAATGTCATATGGTCATAGAATAGCGAAGTATAGTCAAAAGTGTTTGGAAAAATTCAAATTGAGGTGTAGGTTATGGCCTCTGTTTTGTGAGTGTTTATTATAGACAGTTACCATTATTGTTTCATTGCAGTAAATATAATTACCATGTTATCACTAAATGCTTAACTAACCTGACAAATGGCATGTACAGATTTGTCTACATTCTTTACTTTAACTCCTTGTATGCTGCTGGCAGATATTCCTTCCCAGAACAGGAAATTTCGAGCCACAAAATAAGTAAAATTTGGGCATTTGAAACCAAAAGGACCACTGTAAACTGAATCAACATTTCAGCCAATGATTTCTTGAGTTAAATTTTGGGAATTTTTCATCAAATCTAGTCATGGCTGCTTTACAGCAGCCATGACAAGATTTGTTGAAAACTATTTTTTTAAAATACTCAGTGGGTTAACTGTGTGCAAAATTTAAAAAAAATGGCTCTTAACTGACTGACCATTAACATGGTTTGGAGATGGCCAAACAAATGCTCGGCTATGTAAAAATGCTTGGAAAACTGCTTTTTTATCATAGCATTCATATATTGCGTGGAATTGAAATATATATGGACTCTCAAGGCAGAAGTCTAAAAATCTGTCAGTCACAAGAAAGGCTGGTTAACTGGTAGAGTGCTGTAAGCCCATATTCGGGCTTTATTCTGAACTGTAGATACATAAAGTTGAAGACTTCATATTTTGCGGATTTCCTTTTTACTATCTTGGAAATAAAATTACTTCATCTCCATCGATTTGCATTGTATTAATCACTTTCCCATAAATTGTAACAAGACAAAAATGTGTGAATAAATCTTGAGGCTGAAGAAAAAATTTAGCACTCTACCAGTTAAGTGACGCAGACTTGACCATTCAAGATGCAACTTTTGGCTAACCGGTCATCTGTTCACGTAGATTTAAATTTGTGTAATCACCATGTGAACAAAACAAGCGTTCTCGTCAAATTTTGCACACTGGGTTAAAAGTTAAAACAATACAATGCTTATGTACTCTCACAGGAACAGGTTTGTTCCAATCAGCTGTTATTAGATATGTTTTGGAAGCAAAAATTTAAAAAAAAAAAAATCTGAATGGCATTTTTTTGTAATTCCTTTGTGGATTTTGTGTTTTAATAAATTATGGATTAATTTTTTTTTTTTTGTCTTTTCAAATCACAAACTTTGAAAATTTTCTAATGTTGGTTTCTCCAAACTTTGTGCTGAAAGATTGGCATTAGTGTGGATGAGATCTTCAAAAATTTTCCTTGACTATTTCTTGAGACCAGCCTGCATTTGATTGGATGGGATCAGTGAAGGTAACAAGATTAATCCCTTCACACTGATGTCAAAATATCTAAATTTTAAACTGCAAATTTTCTCCCACAATGCAACTGGAAATTCAACCAATTCAATCTTGTTTGAAAGATCTCATTGGGCACTTCCAAACAAAACTTAGGGCTTTTATTAGGATAGGCGCTATATAAGTGATATATTATTATTATTATTATTATTAAAACTGAATTGGTTAAATTACAAATTACATTATGGGAAAAATGGCTCTTTGAAATTTTAATATTTTGACATCAGTGTACAGTGGCTTAAGGTCCTCGACAGAACTGCACTGTGATTTTTCTTCCTGAAAAGCCTGCATTGTACAGTAGAAACCTATTAATTGAATAGCCACATTGCCACAAGTGAGAATTCCTCAATTACCAGGAGTGTTCAATTAACAGGGATTGAACACTTTCCCACAATCTAGAGATAAACTGAGCATTTATACTATGATGTCTTAAAGGATAGAGCTTGTGGAGCCTGTCAAACAAGATATAATAGATTAAATGCCTGTATTAGATGTACTGAGGCCAAATAGGTCAATAAACAAGGGGAGTTTGGTGTTTGCCAGAGTATTTTCTCAGCGTATTACAAGATTTTTTTTTCAATTAACAGGAGTTTACTTTATAACCTATATTCAATTAACAGGTCAAATTTGTACTTAAGGTATGGTAAATGGTTTTTATTTTATATGCCTGTGATCTGACAGGAGGTGACCCTCGCTGTCAAAAGTGTTGTTAAACCCAATAATAAATAAATAAATTACATGCCTGTTCTATGTAATCCCCATCTACAGACACTAAACCATGCGGAAAATGAAAATCCGTTCCGCACACATGCTTAATGGAAATCATTGAGTTGACGATTCATCACCCGAAACTGAACCAATTGTGAAATAACTAAATAAAATGTCTAAAATTGAAAGATATGGTGAGTTTAATGTGTACAAAAATAGCGAAGAAGAAATAGAGTCGACATATGAAGGGAATAATGAATATCCAGAAGAAGAAGAGTATATGAGAACACAAATTTGGTTAGCAATAAATTGTGTACTTTTTGTTGATAGTTTTCAAATGAAGTGCTCAGTGTCCTTCTCATAATTGTTTTTATAGACGTGAAGGCTTGTAATGAACACAGAATGACACGTGCATGTGAATGGGTTAATCAGTATGGCACTTGGGCCATCGTAGAAGGATAAAACTTGTTTTATTCTTAAAAAACTTGTTTTATTCTTCTGAGCTGGCACTCGTGCCATATCGATTAACCCATTCATACATGCGTGACATTCTGTGTATTTAGTTTACCCATGTTTAAGTACCTGTTCTTCTAAGAAGTAAAAACCAATATCCGAAAGAGGCCTTGAAGGATTATAAAATATATAACCACTAACTGGAGATAAACAGGTCTTGTGCAGTTATTTTTTATATTTATTTATTTACTTTTACAAATCCTCTTTTGACCATAGTGGAATGTAATTGGTAAATGTAAAATAAATGCAGAAAATCTTATAATGTAGCCCTTCACAGCCAGACCAATATACACTTCACACTAATACAGTGATGCCCACTAAATTGGATATCTCTTAATCTTATATCCCTGTTAATTGAATATAATTTCCCAACACAAAGCCATTTACCATACCTCCAGTACAAAGTTGACCTGTTAATTGAATATAGGTTATAGAGTAAACTCCTGTTAATTGAATATAAAATCATGTAACCTGTCGAAAAATTTCCCTGATTCTCCCAGTTTTCCTTTGCTTATAGACCTATTTGGCCTCAGTACAATCAATACAGGTATTTAATCTATTACATCTTATTTGACAGAGAAAGTGACATAATCCCTGTTAAATGAATACTCCTGTAAACTTAATAATTTTCATTGGCAAAGTGGCTATTCAGTTAACAAGAATCCACTGAATATGAATGTCTGTACTAAATATTAAACAGCATGTGGAGAGTAGATTTTCACAAAATAGTGGAGTCCCCACCTCCTCCTTTACCCATGCAATGAACTATATTCTGTTAAAAAAAATGAAATACCAGTAGACTTTCTACCAATTTAATCCAGACTTCCATTGCCTGAAACATTGCTTAGGCCTAAAAAAAATAAAAATCTGTTTCTCAGGCCCTCCCACATGGTCCTTTTGGCTGCCGCATGCTCTCCTTTTATAACCAATGGAAACTTTAAAAAAAATCAAAATTAAATGGTTTATGTCTGATATTTTACCAAAGTTAAAAAAATTGATAAATGTGTCCCTTGAGTGCAAGATGGCTTTGCAATGCTAAAGCATTGCAAACCCTTCTTGTTCTCTGAGGACAAAATACACCACCTTCCATGCTATTCTGTAGATTATGAGGCCTAAAACATAAGCCAAGATATGAACTTTTGATGGCAAAAAAATAATTACAGAAATAAAAAAACGCTCGCCCGCATGCAATTTTACAAATAATGGCCTGAGAAACAGAAGATCTACTTTGTGGGGCCTTATGTATATTATAGTTTTTCTTGTGATTTCGGCATTATTGTCTGGACGGAGACTCCATATCATGCATGGTTTTGTGATATTCCACTCTCTTCAAGATGTGAATTTCATTTATTACTTTCAACTTTTATTTTCACCTCACAGAATGAGTGCATGGAGTCCCAATGCTGGGATATATTGTTGTAGTTTTAAAAAAAAATTAGAAAGTTTAGAGAAAAACAGAATTTTATGTAAAAGAAATGGGTAGTTTTTACATATATTGTTGCATGGCTCATATTTTGAATTTGAGGCCCATTGGTTTATCATGAAACCTTTTGAGCATCAAAGTCAAATTTATAATTTTTATAGCAGTTGTGTGCCCTTGTATTGTGCCCTATGTGGTAAAAGCTTTTATATTTTGAACAAACATATATAGACAGAATTAGGCTACATAATTGCTGTAAAACCTGTGGGTTTTTTTTCTGTTTTGTTTCACTGTTTCAGTGCTGTGATATATTCTAGAACAGAGTGAAAATGGCTCCTTGAATGATGTGAAAATCCAGGAACTTCGAAAAGCCATGCCAAGGACATGGAAAATCATAGAAATTAGCGCCTCCTTTGAAAACTCTTTGAAATTGAGATATCAGGACATCAGAGGAGATTCATTTCAGAAGTATTTAGTTTGCCTCACAATGACAAAATTTAGCTGGAATGGATTTTCCCTGTCTAAAAGAACATCCACCTAATAGAATTCAAATCATGCATTAGATTGTGAATGTGCTGTGATATGACATGAAAATAGGAAATATTGAGAAAAAATTCTCTTGGCTTACATGTACATGTAACTATATATTGCACTTAGAGGGACCTTGTATAGTCTCAGAACATCTTTTGTAAAGCCTTGAATTTTTCTTCTGTGGCTTTTTGGAAACCCTTGCAAATGTACTGGGAATGGCCTAGAAACCCATTGAATTGATTACTCATTAAAGTGCAACAACCCTGTATAATGGAAACTTTTTTGTGTGTTTTTGCTTTTACTGGTACTGTGTTATGTCACACCCTGTTGGAAAGGGCTCCCTGAGCCCTTTCCAACAGGATGTTACATAATAGCATAATATGCACCTAATGAAAGAGAGTCTATAATAATAAAAGGTTATTACTTTATTAGTTTCATATCTACCGAGATATCGGCCCAAGGCAACTTCATATCAGCCTGAGACCGAACGTCGATTGCTGATGTTAAGTTACCAAGGGCTGTTATCCTTGGCCGATATGAAACTAATCAAGTCAAGTAATAACCTCTTTATTTATTGAACCAAAACAAATAATTAAAAAATGTTCTCAGATTTGATATGGTTTTCTGATTGTTTCGCATTCTTTTCACAAAGTTTAAAGTTTTCTCTTACCCTACTCCTAGTGAAGGGGGGGGGGGGGTGCGGTGGCTTAATTGGGAGAGGTGCAGGCTGCAAGCCAAGAAGTTACAATCTTTGGTTTCATTCCATTTTGAGTGTGACATTAACTCCTTGCAGGCACAGTAGGCAAAGGTTTCAGGCTGCAAGCTGAGAGGCCCTCTGTTCGAATCCCACCTGCGGCAACCACGCTATGCCCTTGGGCAAGACGCTTCACCCCCATTACCCATTTGGGGGCACGGTGGCATTGTGTACTAAAGTGTATTGCACGTCGATGGTGTACTTGCATCAACCAATGCTAACCCTGCTTGTGTGGAGTTAGTATGTTGGGGAGCTGACCGTTGCTCGTTGTTGCTCGGTGGTTTTCTCCGGGTACTCCAGCTTCCTCCACACATAAAACTGTTATGGTCATGATTAGCCATTGTGCAGAAATATGGGACCTAAAACACCAATAAATAAATCCTACTCCTAGTTCAGCTATTCGAAAACATCTCAGCTTCCCTACTGGGGAAGCTGCAGCGTTTGGAAAGCTGAACTGCCTCTTCTTCCATTTTGACAAATCTCTGCTTGCGACTCTGATATTCATTTGAGATGAATTTTCTGCACAACTCTGTTCTTTCCTCATTTCATCCTTCTTATCATTACTTATTGCCATCATTAAATCCTCATCAAACAAAACTCTGTTTCTAACCATTCCACTATGCCTGGTAACGTCAATTTTCCTGATTGTGTTCGACATATAACTGTGAACATTTCAAATTGTTTGTGCCTAGTAATGCATCAAGGGGGACAACTCTAGTTTGGTTCATATTGGTCATATCAGCCAAATTTGAAGCCATATCATCCGAGTTTGAAAAAGGGCAATTCTGGGAGAGAAAATTATGTCTACTAAATACAGATATTTTAACTGATCTGATTAGGAAGCTTTTGCACTGCTACAGTTAACGCTGAAAAATGGTCTTTTGCAGTAAAACGTTTAACCCTTATGGTTCTAATTCTGACTAACATAAATAACTTTTTAATGCAAAGGAACAGGTGCCCCAACATGTATTGTTCTGGTAAACTCAAAACGTGTTTCATAAGTACTTTGTCAGTTGTTTCTAGGCAAGTCTTGGCTGCCTCTGTAGACAGCCAAAACAACTGCAAATCCACAGGAGGTAGACTTTCAACATATAGTGAAAATGTATAAAAATCTCCAGGCCCTTAAAGGTAAAAGAGAAAAAGAATGGGAGAATGAACATCTTACATGTGATTCCCCCCCCCCCCCCCCCCCCCGCAAAAAAAAACAAAAATTTGAAATTTTCTATTTATTTATTTATTATTATTATGGTTTAATGACACTTTAACAGCCAAGGTCATATCGTGTAGGTGACAGGTTGACGGGTGGAGGAAGCTGGAGTACCTGGAGAGAACCACGAGCAACGATGAGCAGCTGCCAGCTCCCCAACACCATAACTCCGCACTGCAACACAGGCAGGGTTAGATTGGTTGAAGACATGCGCACTATCGACATGTAGTACGCCTTAGTACACGACATCGTCGTGCCCCCATGTGGACAAATGAGGTTAAGTGCCTTGCCCAAGGACACAATGCAGGAGTCTGAATCAATCGCTCAGATGGTCACCCATCCAAGGACTAACCGGGCTCGACGTTCCTTAACTTTGGTGATCTGACGAGAATCAGTTACCACAATGGGACTGCCCCCCCCCCAAATTTTCTATTACTATTTCAAACAATTATATGAACTAGCCCACTATTCAAATTCAAAAGAGTTGTGATCATATATAGCTAAATTGTAAATAAACATTTATAACATATTTGAGAGCTCTAAGTAACCTTTTTTTATCTCCCTTACAGGGGGAGGCCACCAAAAATTTGCAAGACGTGACGTGGGGGTGGGTGGGTCTCTTGAGTGCGCCAAAAATGTGCATTTCCAACTTGTGCAATTTTTTGAATTTTTTAAAAATATATCAATATATCAGCTAATATATACCATCATTTGTGTTTCAAACCTTAAAGATGATGTTATACATCACACTCTTAACATAAATACAACATCAGGAGGCTTTATATGTGAGAATATTGGGCTTAATCTTGGAAAATGTCACACGTTAGTAGAGGGTGGGTGTCTTGTTCGAAATGTAGAAAATGTGCAGACAATATTTTGGGAACAATTCAAATGAAAATTTGTTCACGTATATGTACACCTGCTCTGGCCAAGCCTGATAATGAACTGCTTGTCATTTGTAGATTGGGGCCCACAGCAGCCCACTGGTGGTACCAGTTTAACCCTTTACCTAACATGGAAAGCAGACGACACTTGCCAAAAAATGATTGAATAACTAATTTTTTTCATTATTTGTCTCAAAAACATAGGTTATGACCCCTCATTGGAACGAGCTCGACGTGCTCATTCCAATGAGGGGTCATAACCTATGTTTTTGAGACAAAAAATGAAAAAATAATAAAAATTAATTGGCGATTTTTGAGAATAGCACTGACCGGTTTGGGCCATTACGTTGGGTAAAGGGTTAAGAACATTATGAAAACCCACTAAAGACAGCTGTGCCTACTAAGTTTATAAGCTTATTTTGGATTTTAATGGGAGAGTGGGGGGTGGGATGTCTGAGAACGGTAGTAGAAAATTTGCACGTAGGGGTAGGTGGGTGTAAAAAGGAGCCGAATAAAAAATAGGACGTCACGTCTTGCAAATTTTTAATCCCCCCCCCCCCCCCCCCCCCCCCCCCCCCCCCCCCCCACCTTGTCCTTTACAGCAATAAGATGCTTCAGGTGAAAATATAACTTTTTTCATTACATAATTTTTAAATTTTCAGTTCTACTGACAGAGCTTGTTATTATGAGTGATTGATAAACTATTTTATTACACATCCATTAAATGTTAAACCCTTGTATTTAAGGGATTTGCCGCTATGACATAAATGTTTCTGTATTTAACTGGTGATGTACAAGTCGGAACTTTTTTCCTCCATACCTTTTAGACTAGTTCCTTTCTCACCGAGTCATTAGTTACGCTTCAAAAAGTTTCCAAATTTTGTTTATCGATTATCAGTCGTGTGGTGTGAAAATGAAAATGTCCAAAGCAAAATAAAGAAAAGTTTCTCCCAGCTGTTTTGTAAATCCGCCCAAATTTGTACTTATATTTTTCCTATAAGTAATAGCCATGAAATAGTTAGGCATGAATGGGCATAAATGCTACCTTATAAGATAGTAGGAAATGTCTAACAAATATTCTTCAATATCTATTGCCATGATTGATATAAGAGAATATATCTCTGGAAGTAACATGCATCACACAATAAGTTTAGATTGATGTTGTTGTGTTTTAACTCTTCACAGTCTGAGTATATTCAAGATATTTTTCATAACATCTAGTCATGGCTGCTTCACAGCAGCCATGACTAGATTTGATGGAAAATTCATCAAAATTTAACTCAAGAATTGATGCAAAAATCCATTCAATTCACAGGGGGAAATTTGATTAAAGGTACATATTATTATACATATTTCAGTAGCTGGAGAAATTCTGCCCAGGAGGGAATATTTGCCAGCGGCATGCATGAGTTAATTGCAAAAACTTGAAAACAGTAGGTATCCTATGTGTATGGATGTTTATTACTTCTCACCATAATTTGGTAATTAAGTGCAGATATATAAATACAAGGATGCCTGTGGTGTACATATCATAACAGAACTGTAGGTGTTCGGTATAATGGTCAATCCCTCCCCACCCCATTCCCCTCATATGCATATACATGTGTTACACAACTGGTAAAGTGAATGAGTGGCATATTCTCTTGTTTATGTCCCTCATTGATGGTGGACAAACTGGATTGTCATCCAACTGATTGCCAAGTGCAGTGAGAGCATTATCAGTGGGGAGCCATGGTAGATTTCGCTCAGGATGTGACAAGAGGTTGACTGGAATCCTGAAGGTGGACAACCAGGATTTGCTATCCAACCAACTGTCATCTATACTGAGAGCCTTATCGGTAGAATGCATTCTCTGTATATTATGGGACATAAGATAAGCTATTTGGGCGGTTGAAAATTTTTATAAACTGTATACATATGATATGTTTCAATTGCATTTTGGTTATAGTCCCTGTCAACTTGATAAAGAAAAAATAAAAAGCTGTGAAGCGAACATAAACTTAATCGGTTATGTCTTGTTTGACTGAGCTCCATGAGCCCTTTTTAACAAGATCATTATTAAATATTCGGCGTATGAGCAGAGTTTAAGAAATTATGACAAAGATACATGTATCTTTTGAAATTGAATACAAATTTTTAAAAAATATGCTGATTATATACTTTAAGAGTGGTATAACAGTGTGAATGCAAAATGGAACACAAATGAACTAAAATAGCTCTAATCAGAACACATACAAAATACAGATATTATATCAATTTGAGTGGGTTAAATGTTGGTGATTATTAACACAGAGCTGATCTAGTAGTTGATTAACAGCAAATTTCAGCCTCATTGATTTTACAATTGTTCTGTTAGGAATCTCTCCCAAGGCAACTGTTCTCAGGAGACTGGATAGAGGGGAGGGGAGGGGGAGGGCATTGACGAGCCACCTCACTTTTTCAGTCAACGATGTTAAAAATATTTGGAAGTACTAAACAAATGAGCCTTGAATTATTATCAGTTATTTTAATCAGGATTAACTCTTAACCCACTGAGTATTTTTATTTATTTATTGGTGTTCAAGGTCACATATTTCTGCACAATGGCTAATCATGACCATGACAGTTTTACGGGTGGAGGAAGCCGGAGTACCCAGAGAGAACCACCGAGCAATAGCAAGCACCTGTCATCTCCCCAACATACTAACTCCACACAAGCAGGGTTAGCATTGGTTGAAGACAAGTGCACCATCGACGTGCAGTGTGCCTTTGTACACATCGCCACCATGCGCCCACTTGGGCAATGAGGATGAAGTGTCTTGCACAAGGACACAATGCAGTTGCTGCAGGTGGGATTCGAACTGTGGACCTCTTGGCTTGCAGCCTGCACCTCCACCTACTGAGCCATCACGCCCCCCTGAGTATTTTTAAAATATTTTTCATCAAATCTAGTCATGGCTGCTTTCAAGCAGCCATGACTAGATTTGATGAAAAATTCCTGGAAATTTAGCTCAAGAAATAATTGGTCAAAAAGTCCAATCAGTTTACAGGAGGAAATTTAGTTAAAGGTTCCCAAATTATATTTATTTCAGTGGCAAGAGCTTTCTTGTCTTGGGCAGGAATATGCACCAGGAGCATGCAAGAAGTTAAGTGTCTTGCCCGATTTCATAGGATACACAGAGTGTTGATTACAAGTGGTACACTCATGCAGTTAATATTCCACTCAAAAAGTAACCTGTTCATACCATACCAAAGCATGATGACAAGTAACAAGTGAGCCTCAGAGTTTAACTTGGAAGTCTATTTTTGGAACCTTGCATATGCTTTGTACATTCTTTCACAAAATTCAAGTTATATGAGTGGAGTACCCATTCCATGGTGGTTTTAGTGGAAATCCTCTCTGCATATCCGGTAGGATAATATAAATTGTATAACTCTTTAACCCTTTGCCTAACATGAAAAGCAGACGACACTTGCAAAAAAATTTCTTGAACAACTAATTTTTTTCATTTCTTGGCTCAAAAACATAGGTTATGACCCCCTCATTGGAATGAGCATGACAAGCTTGTTCCAATGAGGGGTCATAACCTATGTTTTTGAGACAAAAAATGAAAAAAAAAATGAAAATTAATTGACGATTTTTAGCTCATCTTGACAAAGTCAAGCTGAGCTAATCTCATCGCCTCCCGTCCGTCGTCTGTCGTCCGTCAACACCATGTTTTGGTCTTCTCCTCCAAAGCCACTGGGCCAATTCAAGTGAAAGTTTGTGTGAGTGATGGTCCCAAAGGGGCATTTCATTTTTGTTCAACTCAGCATGCCCAGCCCCATAGGGAGGGAGTGGGGGAAAATGCTCCAAAATATTTTTAAAATCTTCTTCTCAAGAACCAGTGTGTACAATGGCTTGATATTTGCTATGGAGCTTCCATATGAGGTGTAGAATCAAATTTGTTCAAACGAAGTTCGTGAAGTAATATTTGGCTTTGTAATAGGAGGGGTAAGATTTTTGGCCGTGCCCAAAATTTCTATTTTCTGAACCGATGATCCGGTATGAACCAAATTTGGTTTCTGGTAGTATTGGGTCATAAGTACTTGACCCATGCAGAAAAAAAAAATTCCTGCATCGCCATGGGAACCCTGGGAGCTAAAAATAGAAATATTTTCAAACGCCCATATTTCCCAAACCCCACGGAACAGAGAGCTTTTATTTGGTACGAAGTATCCTTATGACCAGTAGAATTGAATGGTAAAAAAAAATTGCCATCGGTTATGTTAGGGTGTTCTGTAATGGGCATCGAAAAAATGCTGAGTCAGCATATTTGCAAAATTTTAAAAAATCTTTTCTCCAGAACCAATCATCACAATCTTTTGATATTTGGTATACAGCATTCATAGGGGGTCAGATAAAAGTTTGTTGAAATAAAGCTCATTGGTTCATTTTTGGGCTCTCTACAGGAGCCCGAAGTTTTAACATAGGGTAATATGGGGAATATTCTTTAAAAATCTTCTTCTTCAGAACCACCAGTCAGAATCTTTTAATATTTGGTATACATCATTGTTATGAGGGTCGGATTCTAGATTGTTCAAACCAAGTCCCTAGGGTAATATTTGGGCTTCCTATGGAAGCCCAAATTTTATCTTTGTTCAATATGGAGGGTAATTTAAAAAAATCTTCTTCTTCAGATCCATCAGTCAGAATGCTTTGTTATTTGGTATGCAACATCTCTATGGGGGTCAGATTCAAGTTTGTTCAAATCAGATCCCTAGGTATATATTTGGGCTCACTATGGTAGCCCAAATTTTTACTTAGTGCAATATGAGAAAATTTCTTTAAAAATCTACTTCTTCAGATCCACCAGTCGGAATGCTTTTATATTTGGTATACAACATCTCTAGGGAGGTCAGATTCCAGGTTGTTCAATTCGAGTGCCTAGGTTAATATTTGGGCTCCATATGGGAACATGAAATTTAACTTTAGTACAATATGAGGGAATTTCTTCAAAAATCTTCTTCTTCAGATTCACTTGTCAGAATGCTTTCACATTTGGTATACAACATCTCTAGGGGGGGCAGATTCAAGTTTGTTCAAATCAGATCCATAGGTCAATATTTGGGCTCGCTATGGTAGCCCAAATTTGAACTTAATGCAATTCGAAGAAATTTCTTTACAATTTCTCTTCTTCAGATCCAACGGTCAGAATGCTTTCATATTCGGTACACAACATCTCTAGGGAAGTCAGATTTAACTGTGTTCAAATCAAGAGCCTGGGTTAATATTTGGGCGCTCTATGGGAGCCGGAATTGGCCATTTTGCTGAAGAATTAAAAATTTTGTATTCAGTACCCTCTAGTTTAGAATAGTGCTGGCCGGTTTTGGCCATTACGTTGGGTAAAGGGTTAAAACATGTTGAGTATACTATACAACTGGACAAAAAAGAGAATGACCACAAATTTTTTTCTCATTTTTTCATGTTAATGATGCAAAACTTTGACATTGTTTCTTGGAATCTTGAGAAAATTTTTGGGTTTTATCTTCTTTGAAAAAAAACCCAGAAGAAATTTTCTCAAGTTATCTTTCAGGTTATATTGAATTAATATATATATATTTGAGTATAAATATCTTGAGTGTGAATGATCAGTAACTAATGTGAATAGCTCACATAACACCAAATTTAATATATAATGACGAAGTTATAATATAGGCACTGTGCGTGTCTAGAGAGTTAGGGTATGTGTGAATTGTTCTTCAAAAGAAATTTTCATCAGAAATTTCATCAGAAAGATGACGGAATATAATATATTGAAAAGTTGAATATGTGTGAATTGTTCTTAAAAAAAATATTTTCCTCAGAATTTGTCATCAGAAAGGTGACGGAATATTATATATAGAAAAGCTGAATTTCATGTATTGAGATAAGGTAACCAACCAACTATAACAGACACAACACAGAAGTGCTCCATCACTGCCATAAAGCATGTAATATTTTTAAACCAAAAGTATTATATTAAGTATCAAAAAGTAGTTTTTAACAGTGAGAATTAATAAAATATAGTAGAATCCTCTTAATTGAATATCCATTTTGCCAGTGAAAATTATTCAATTAACAGGAGTATACAATTAACAGGGATATGGTCAGTTTCCAATGTTCTGGGGGTAAACTGAGCATTTATTCTATTATATCTTGTTTGACAGAGCTCATAGAGCTCTGTCAAACAAGATATAATAGAATAAATGCCTGTATTGGATGTAGTGAGGCCAAAAAGGGTCATAAATAAGGTGAATTTGGTACTGTCACAGTAATTTTTTCGACATATTACAAAAATTTATATACAATTAACAGGAGTTTACTCTACAACCCATATGCAATTAACAGATCAAATTTGTACTGAAGATATGGTAAATGGTTTTGTGGAAATTATATTCAATTAACAGGGATATACAATTAAGAGATATCCAATTAAGTGGGCTCCACTGTATCAATAAGCAATATATAAATATTAACAGAAAGAATTCCTCCAATCTTGTACTTTGATTTTAAAAGGATTCATTTGCCCACACATCAGAGGTGGCAGAACCAGGGTGAGTTGGTGTGGGCGGAAGCATTTTTCAAAGCTGCATGATTACATATTAATAAGTTTATTATCCAATGCACATGATAACAAAATTTGTTATTTTAATAAAATAGGACCCGGTCACCAATGCCTGGGGTCTTTCAAAATGGGCAACATGGGTATAAATGAATGGCTGGTCTTGACTTTATATCCATGTTGTGGTCATATTTAGCCATTGTGCAAAAAATATGTGACCTTAACCCTTTACCTAACGAATCGCCCACATCCGCCTGTGTAATATGCAAATTGAGCAGTTGAAAAAAATAAATTTTTCAAAATATTTCAACAAAACCATATCATGTGACCCCTCATTGGAACGAGCTCATTGAGCTCGTTCCAATGAGGGGTCACATGATATGGTTTTGTTGAAATTTTTAAAAAAATTATATTTAAAATAATAAATTTTGATATCGTCTGCGTTGGGTAAAGGGTTAAACACCAATAAATAAATAATAAATAGTTAACATTTTTTCATAAAATTTAAAAAGAACCCTATCATGTGACCTCTTCATTGGAATGAGCTCAATGAGCTCGTTCTAATGAAGGCTTACATTATATGGTATTGCTGAAATGTCTTGGAAATTTTTTTTAACTGCTCAATTTGTAAATTACATGGGTGTATGCAGCCAAATTTGTTACATAAAGGGTTCAAAATTTTGAAAATATTTCACGTTATATGGTTTTGATGGAATGGCTTGAAATTTTTTTTTTAGTTTCTCAGTTTGTAAATTTTGTGGGTGGATGCCACCAATTTGTTAGGTAAAGGGTTACAAATTTTGAAAATACTGCACCTGTGTCAATACATTTAGCTGCATCTGGCCATTGAATCAGTGCCGCCGAGAGAAAATACGGGCCCCAGGGGGATCAATTAGATGGTACCACCTGGGCCCCCTTGTTTCAAACCCAACTTACCAAGGACCCATGAAAATTTCAGATCTCAGAACTGACTAGGAATATCAAAGCGGGACGTCTATATAACCGAATTACAGAACAGCATATTGTGGGCGGATCGACCCACGATATATCTAATGACTGTTCTTGAAAGAAATATATGCTTACTAGTGAATTCGGGGGCCCGCGGCCCGCCTGTCAATTCACACACACTGGGCATTGAAAAAAGCTCGCAAACTAGCTGTCTCGGGTGGAGTGGCTTCATCCTCGTGAGCCCCCCAGACCGATGGGCCCCAGGGTTACTACCCTGGCTCTCCCTCCCCCCCCCCCCCCCTCGATGGCCCTCATTGAATTCCACCTTTCGACTGTTCAGTCTATTTTGTTGTACAGTACATGTTGAATGAATTACCACTTAAATACTCATGGAGTAAAGCTTCCACCCAGACATTAGCAGTCAGTTCTGGTGGTAATGCTTGAAAACGACAAGCACAGTTTTAGCCAAGGGACCCCCGGGTTCAACTCGGAGGTCCCTTGTATGAAACTTTGCTCGTAATTCTAATGCTTCTTCCCAAACAAAGAATTTTTTTTCTGAGTGGAGACACCACCCGAGGGATTTAGTAACAATCCACTCTCCACATACTGTTCCTCAGTTATCTTCAAACAAGCCAGCTAGATTGCTAGCCAACTGGCTGGCTTCAGGTCGAAAGATGATTGAAGTAGAAGAAACAGACCTGACATTGACAAATGCACCAAAGGTCAATTAATGGGTATTCATACATTTTGTAGATATATATAATTACAATATTTAGCACAGCATGAAAAGACATCAAGGTCATAAAATGTTGTTTGAAAAGCATAGTATGTTGAAAATTTAAAAAAAAACTTATCATGTGACCTCTCATTGGAATAAGCTAAATGACTTTGTTCCAATGATGGGTCACATGATATGGTTTTGTTGAAAGTTTTTGAAAAATATATTTTTTCATCTGCTCAATTTGTGAGTAATTTACATGGGAGAATAGGGCCAATTTGTCAGGTGAAGTGTGAAGACAGAATTTTTCATTTCTGCAACCATTGAGAGCATATGGATGCTCTGAATGGCAGCAGTTCTCATCAACTTTTCTACCTATAGAAAAGCACCTGCTGGCTAAAGGGTTTCTTAAAGAGTGACAGATATAAACATTTGACCAATTGATGATTTTTGTCACTTCATATATCAGTGGCATAGCCAGAGGAGGTAAGGGAGGGGGTCCCCCAAAATGGGAAAATTAAAGCACCAGAAGGTC
Organism: Pictodentalium vernedei; assembly: GCA_031216915.1. Lineage (NCBI taxonomy): Eukaryota > Metazoa > Mollusca > Scaphopoda > Dentaliida > Dentaliidae > Pictodentalium > Pictodentalium vernedei. The sequence goes on along the minus strand of CM062291.1, from coordinate 150,218,199 downwards.
CCTTCCAGTCTCAGGGCATTGAATTTTCAAAATTTTCTTGGTGGAGCCCCATACCCCCCCCCCCCCCCCACCTCCCCCCAATGTGAGGGTCATACCCACCCCAACCACAGGCCTAAGGCCTTCGGATATGTCGTGGCATATATTGACCTGGCACCCTCCCCCAAAAATTATGCCCCCCCTCCTCAATAGGAATCCTAGCTACGCCCCTGCATGATATAGCCTTAGATACATCCATAACATGGTCAATGACAAATCGGTCCAGCTGTCCTAGTAACACAAGTTACACCTTACAAGTTTTCTTCTCTCTCCTACTAAAACATGCTGAGAGTGGATTTTCCAATGAAGAATACTAATAATTTCTGACAAAAACATGCTTTCAGCTTAACTGGTAGAGTGCTAAATTATTTTTTATCAACTAAGGTTGTCGACATATCTTTGCCTTGTTAAAATTTATGAGAGAGTGCCTATAGGCACTCTCCAATAAATTGTAACAAGGCAAATCCTTCAAGACCAAATAATTTCACTTCAAAGATAATATGAAGTACATCCACTGAATATGAAGTCTTTTACATGGGTTACCTGCACTTCAGATTAAAGCCCAAATATGGGCTTCCAGCACTCTACCAGTTAACTGGTAGAGTGCTAAATTGTTTTTGGCCTTCAAAATTTGTTCATATGTCTTTGCCTTGTTACAATTTATGGGAGAGTGCCTGTAGGCACTCTCCCATAAATTGTAACAAGACAAGTCCTTACAGACTAAATAACATCACTTCAAAGATAATACAGAGCACATCCACTGAGTATGAAGCCTTCAAGTTGTAGTACCTTCACCTCAGAATAAAGCCCAATTATGGGCTTCAAGCACTTTACCAGTTGAGGACTTCTGGGTTACATGTACATCCAGTGGTCAATGAGCTGAAAAGTGGCAAATACATCTTTTTTTTCTATTGAAATTGTGAATAATTGTTGGGTGGGAGTGTGTTGGCTCAGTGGTCTTGGCATTGGACTTAAACTGAAAGGTCCACTATTCGATCCCCACAAGGGGTAACTATATTGTGTCCTTGGGCAAAGCATTTAATAACGATTATCAATGTGGGGGCATGGTGGCACCGTGTTTTAAGGCGTTCTCACATTGATGGTGCACTTGTTTTCAACCAATGGTAATCTTGCTTGTGTGGAGTTAGTATGTTGGGGAGTGGTTTTTTCTGGGTACTTCAGCTTCCTCCACCTATAAAACTGTCCAACATGAGGTGACCCTGGCTGTTGAAAATGTCATTAACCCCCCTCCCCCACATCCGCTGCATAATTTACAAGCAGAGCAGTTGAAAACATGTTATTTTTCAGAAATACTACACGAAACCATTATGAGTGACCCCCTCATTGGGACGAGCTTGTCAATCTTGTTCCAATGAAAGGTCACATGATATGGTTTTCTTGGAATTTTTTTTCAAATTTAAAAAAAATAATGAATTTTGATATTGAATGCATTGGGTAAAGGGTTAACAACCTGAATTACTGTGGCAGAAATAAATTTTATTATTTTTCTACAAAAAACAGTTGCAGTATTTTGTGGAAATGTGATAGTCATGTTTACATACAGTACATGGAGAGTGTGTTATCACTAAATCATCCATAAAGGGGAAATTCCACCCCAGCAGTAATTTTAAATTTGTTGCAAAGCAAAACAAGCACAAGCAAAGTTCCAGCCAGTGGACCTCCGGGTTGAACCCGGAGGTCCATTGGCTGAAACATTGCTTGTGTTTTTTGGATATGTACAGAATTTGAAAGTGATACTTTGGGTTATAACTCCACTCCATGGGTGATTTAGTTACAATCCACTCTCCACATACTGTACAGTAAACTGGTGACACTCAGTTGAATACTTTATTGTTTTCTAGATTACTTGATTAAAAACATTTAGAAATTGACTAAATAATAACCTTTTTTGTACAGCTGCTTGTTTTTTATTCATAAGTTACTTTATCGAATCGTTCATATTTCATGTTCATGTACTTGTTAGTAATAATATCACTTGTTGAAAGTACATTCTTTGCAATATAAAATTACCATCAAATTGAATTCAGTTTTGTTGTATTCTGTTCCCAATCACTGGTACAAACTCACATACTGCAGGCTTCTACGCCTAGAATTATGCAGAGCAGAATAAAATTTCTTAATGTGCCAAGAAACTAGAGCTGAAATGGTTAACTGATTAATCGATTAATCAATGATCTACATCTTGATCGATCCAAAAAGTAATTGATTGATTAACCGTTACTTTTGAACTACTGTATTATATGGGTTAACAAAGGAACAAACTTGCTCCAAAACAGACAGACATTGTCACATTGACTCACATCAATTATATGAGACAGAGTAAAGCATGCAAGTTACTTGCTGACATACTTGTTTACTTGCATGATCATCATACTGTATCAGTGGCTGGAAATGGTCATTCTTAACCCTTTACCCATTGCGGGTAGCAGACGATACTTGCAATATAAATTCATGAATTACTAAAAATTTTAAATTTTTGTCTCAAAAACATAGCTTATGACCCCTCATTGGAACAAGCTCAACCAATAAGGGGTCATAAGCTATGTTTTTGAGACAAAAATTGAAAACATAATAATTTTGAATGGAGATTTTTGTATATAGGCCTCGACGGTGTTTTGTTTGTTACGTTGGGTAAAGGGTTCATGCTGTAAATCATCAATGGTATGGCAGTTATTCAGATATCTATTTGGACAAGTGATTAATCGGTTAACCAAGGTTAATCCACATGATTAATCGAACAAAAAAAAAACCTTAACCATTTCAGCTCTACAAGAAACATGGGGCATCTTATGACAGTGACCCATCCATAGGGATGGGGGAAGATTTTTCCCCAACTCAAGTCTACAATCTTCACGATATGCTTACCGCTTAAAATGCTTGGACCCCCAAAAGAAAAAAAAGATTCATGTGCCCTCTCTCCCATATAGATACCTAGCTAAGTGCCTGTGTTGTGAGGTTGTTATCACTTAGAAATGCAATAAAGGCATTAGAGTTCTGGATGCCACTGTCAGTCAGAGTAATAGTCAATTAGTCATGTTTGGCTCAGTTTGATGTTGGTGGGTTGTTTGTTTGGTACCTTTGGAAAAGTATTGTGTGCCACTTCCAAGGTATATTTTGAGACTCTGTGAACAAGTACAGTCTGCCTGTGATCTGTTACTGGTTCATGTTGCAGGTGGTCAGACAAGCTTCTGCTAGAGCTTAGCAGCAACTTGAAGGCAGGTGAACCATCAAACGAGAGTGCATCCACCATCCAATGATCCCTTTCTGAACTATTTAACACAACCTATGGTGGCTGCAGAGCTGATCTGCATTTTTTGAAAGATCCCGAACAGAAAAAAGTAGATTTAGACTTGTAACCCTTTGAACCTGAAAACCTGTTTTTCTGGTCCATGATTGTTATATGACCAATAGTCATAAAGTGGGAAGTTGCTTAGTGAATGTGTATGGTCGACCAATCAATGTATTCAACATGCAGCTTCAGGGAATATTTATTGGTCTACCCTCAAATAACCAACATGAACTCTTCAAATTGATGCCATCGAATTGACATGGAAGGTGCTATCAGCATTGAAAGGGTTAATACTTTACACAACATAATAGCCAAAACCAGCCAGCACTATTCTAAAAAATTGCCAGTTAATTTTCATTATTTTTAGCTCAACTTTGGCGAAGCCAAATTTGACCTTATGCCATGGCCCGTCGTCCGTCTGTCCGTCAACAATTGGATACGGCTCGGGCTAGAGGCTGTATTTATGAACCCGTTCAACCGATCTTTACGAAACTTCTTGGGTACCTTTGTTATGACCGTGGGACGAGAACGAGTGTTTTTGGGTGCGGTCTGAAATTCAAGATGGCTGCCAGCCACAATTTTGTACCGACGATGCAAAAATCTGTTTTTTGTACAGAACTTCCATATGAAAGCTCTGATTGGAATAATTTTTTGTATGAATGTTTAGTACCATGGGATACATCACATATAATACGGGGTTTTTTCTCGTGCGTAAATTATGCAAATTAGACTAACTTTGATGTTTTTTGGTGTTACTTTCAGCACTATAAGTGCAAATGCCAATACGGCTCGGGCTAGAGGCCGTATTTATGAACCGATCTTTACAAAACTCCTTGGGTACCTTTGTTATCACCGTAGGATGAGAACGAGTGTTTTGGGGTCCGGTCCGAAATTCAAGTTGGTCGATGGCAGCCATTTTGTACAAAATTTGGTGCAATCAGATTTTTGCACAGAACTTCCATATGAAAGCGCTGATTTGAAAAATTTTTTGTGTGAAAGTTTAGTACCATGGGATACATCACATATAATACGGGTTTTTTTCTCGTGCAGAAATTATGCAACTTAGATGAACTTTGATTTTTTCAGTGCTACTTACACACAGTAAGTACACATGTCAATACAGCTCTGGCTAGAGTCTGTATTTATGAACCGATCTTCACGAAACGTCTTGGGTACCTTTGTTATCACCTTGGGACGAGAAGGAGTGTTTCTGGGTGCGGTCCAAAATTCAAGATGGCTGCCAGTGGCCATTTTGTACCAAAATTAGGTCTGATCAGTTTTTTGTACACAACTTCTATACGGCTCAGGCTAGAGGCCATATTTATGAACCGATCTTTACGAAACTTCTTGGGTACCTTTGTTATCACCGTGGGATGAGAACAAGTGTTTTTGGGTGTGGTCCGAAATTCAAGATGGCCACCAGCAGCCATTTTGTACCAAAATTAGTGCAGTCAGTCTTTTGTACAGAACTTCTGTATGAAAGTTCTGATTTGAATAAATTTTTGTATGAATGTTAGTAACATGGAATACATCACATATAGTACAGGTTTTTTTCTCGTGCAGAAATTATGCAAATTAGATGAACTTTGATTTTTTCAGTGCTACTTACACACTGTAAGTGCACATGTCAATACAGCTTGGGCTAGAGGCTGTATTTATGAACCGATCTTCACAAAACTTCTTGGGTACCTTTGTTATCACTTTGGGACGAGAACAAGTGTTTCTGGGTGCAGTCCAAAATTCAAGATGGCTGCCAGTGGCCATTTTGTACCCAAATTAGGTCCAATCAGTTTTTTGTCACAACTTCTACACAGCTCATATTTGTGAACTGATCTTCACGAAACTTCTTGGGTACCTTTGTTTTCACCTTGGGACAGGAATGAGTGTGTTTTGGGGTGCCTTTGTTATCACTGTGCTATGAGAACAAATATTTTGGGGTTCAGTCAGACCCACTCTGGGACTCAAAGATTTTTTTCTAGTTTAGCATCTGATTGTCACCCACCTTTACAATACTTTACCTATACATTTGTTACAGGCAACGGTCAGTATTTATGTACAGACCGTTACAATACTTTATATGTACCTTTGTTATCAGGTCATTACCTAGATGTTTGTCATTGCTGTGTCACATACTATACATGTACATGTCTTTGTCTTGACAAGTTGAGCTACAGTGTCATTGACACTTTCATTTTCATTTTTTGTCTGAAAAACATAGGTTATGACCCCCTCATTGAGCTCATTCCAATGATGGGTCATAACCTATGTTTTTCAGACAAAAAATGAAAAAAAAACTGTTATTCAAGAATTTTTTGGCAATTGTCGTCTGCTTTTCATGTTAGGTAAAGGGTTAAATGATAGTGCAACAAGGCACCATCTGCAATGCAAAAGCATTACAGATGGTGCCTTGTTGCACTCAAGAGATGATATGCACTCCACATTTCCAACAATTTCAATAAGTTTTATCAAAATTCAGAATGAAGCTGTTTCTTGGAATGATGGTTTGACCTGAGATCAGAAAAACAGTAGGGAGCGCGGTGGCTCAGTAGGTAGAGGTGCAGGCTGCAAGCCGAGAGGTCCTCGGTTCGAATCCCACCTGCGGCAACCGCGTTGTGTCCTTGGGCAAGACACTTCATCTCCATTGCCCGCGTGGGGGCACGATCACGCCGTGTTCTAAGGCGTACTGCACGTCGATGGTACGCATGTCTTCAATCAATCTCACCCTGCCTGTGCTACAGTGTGGAGTTACGATGTTGGGGAGCTGGCAGCTGCTCGTCGTTGCTCGGTGGTTCTCTCCGGGTACTCCGTCTTCCTCCACCTGTAAAACTGTCACGGTCATGATTAGCCATTGTGCATAAATATGTGACCTTAAACCTAAATAAATAAATAGAAAAACAGTAAATTAAGGGGCAATTGGGTGTCTCTGTCTATATGTTTGTTTGATTTGTCAACTTTGTAATTCCCACTTTTTTTTAACCAACTGTAATATAAATTTGCTGAAAGCTACATGGTGTGATAAACTCTGTACTGCACGTCAATAGTGCACTTGTTTTCAACCATTGCTAACCCTGATTATGTGGAGTCAGTACAATGGAGAGTCTGACAGTTGCTTGCCACTGCTTGGTGGTTCTCTCCAGCTTCCTCCACCCACAAAACTCTAACACAAGATGACCCTGGCTATTGAAAGAGTCATCCCTCCACTTCATCCAGCTATCACAGCCTCTGTAGAAGTGTAAAATTAACAGTGACAGTGGTGATGTGGTGACTAATAGTGACAGAGAGTAGTAGAAACAGGTGGTAGTAGTAGGGGGTAGCAGTACTGTTGGTAAAATTGTGGTAGATATCAATTCATCTCTTGAAAGCATAAGAGCCAGCGGAATTCCACAGAATTCTGGTCCATGTGTTTTGTTTTGATTATACATAATTAACACAATTTTGTGATAAAATGATCTCATGTTAATGGAGATTTTAAACCCAGTCCATTATATGCAATTTGAGCCTTGGAAAACCTTGGCCCAACTCGTATTTAATGAACTTAGTTTTATAAATTCTGTTTAAGATAGGAACTCATTTGAAATCCTAAATTTATGTCGGTAAGTAATAAAAACTTATGTTCTCAAGCATAAAACAAACCAAACAGGGTGTAGGCTGACCCCATTAACTGGCTGAGGGCTTGTTTACCCTTTGTTGTCTGAATGTTTCATCAAAATGTTTTATTACAAATTATTGGAGAGTGCCTGTGAAAAACAAATTTATATAAAATATTATTTGCGTTTGACTGAATAAGGAGATGAGTGAGAAAATGTTGGCTTTTGCTCTGATACTCTCATTTTTGAAAGTCCTGATAGTGGCTTCTTGCACTCAACCAGTTAAGCTACCATTTGACTGAAAACACCATAGCCACCTAATTTACATGTAGACCATTTGATCCCATATTAATCAGATGCAACCTTCGAAATCAAATATGATGATCGCATCACCAAAAATGGCATCTTCTGGATATGCCTTTCTAGCAACATAAACAAAACATTTGTATCTGTACATGTGTTATAGTGTATCACAGAAACAATAATATGGTCACATCCATATCGGTTCCTGGTCATGACAAAGTCATAATCCCACTATGACATCACTTCTTGTTTAACCCTTTACCCAACGAATCGGCTGCATCCGCCCGTGTGATATGAAAATTCAGCAGTCGAAAAAATATTATTTTTCAAAACATTTCAACAAACCATATCATGTGACCCCTCGTTGGAACGAGCTCATCGAGCTCGTTCCAACGAGGGGCCACATGATATGGTTTCGTTGAAATTTCTTTGAAAAATTTGAAAAAATGATATTTAAAATAATAAATTTTGATATCGTCTGCATTGGGTAAAGGGTTAACAAATTACTCAACAAGATCAGACAGGAATCAACCCTAATATACTACATTGCTATATTATATTAGGTGTTAAATTTGAATGAAAAGGCGGGTAGTGAAACCTTGTTATAAGGGTCTTTTAATATTTATTACATTGGTATCATACGTGAATGAAAAACAATGATTATCAAGGGGAATACTTTTCATCAAAGAAAAAATATTCTGTTGAGATTTCTGAATTTGAAAAGTGACCTGGGGCCAATACAATAAAACTTTTGCAGTTGTATTTTTCAGAATTGTATTATCTGTTTATGGAAATAACGAATTGAAAGGAACCATTAGCATTTTCAAAGATGTGGCAGTTTAAAATGCTAATGATTCATTTCCATCATTTATATTCACTGGGGGTGCTGTGGCTCAGTAGGTAGAGGTGCAGGCTACAAGCCAAGAGGTCCTCGGTTTGAATCCCACCTGCGGTTGTGTACTAAGGCATACTGCATGTCAGTGGTACACTTGTCTTCAACCAATGCTAGTCCTGCTTGTATGGAGTTAGTTTGTTGGGGAGCTGACAGTTGCATGCCATTGCTCGGTGGTTCTCTCCAGGTACTCCGGCTTCCTCCACCTCTAAAACTGTCGTGGTCCTGATTAGTCATTGTGCAGAATATGTAACCTTAAACACCATAAATAAATAAATATTTATATTCGCTTGTAGAAAATACAATTCGGGAAAATACCATCGTAAAAGCTTTATAGTATTGGTCCCTGCTGTTTGTCGCATTCATCATCATATCTCTTTTCTAATACTGTAATTATATTGCACCTAACCAAGAGGCAAAAATCATTTACAAATGCAATATATATAGGTAGGACTTCAAAATTCCATTGGTGGTTGAAGGGTGTCTAGAGAGGGGGCAGGGAGCTTACATAATCTCCAGCAAATGGGCGCATGCGTATTCCCATATTTTCAAGTTGCACCAGTTCTAATCAAGTTATCTCCTCTTGCAACTGTCCTTACATTAAGAAAGGATGCTATGTAAATTTCAATAATCACCTGCAAGTGGAATGCATGTAAGGCTCACGTAGCATCCACTATGCAATAGGCCTTAATGTGCTGTTTGGACTACTGGCTTGTAAATCTGACTCTCATATTTTGCTTGTATGTGAAGGAGCATGTTATAAACACTATTCAAAGTGTAAAACATCAGAAGCAACACAAAATTAGATAAATCTTTAGTTAAAACGATTTAATGCAGATGAAATTTCATAAATCCTGACATTGGGAGATATAAACGAAGTTACCCAAAAGTTATCAGAAGTAAACAAATCCCTGTGACATCATTTCTGAATACACGTGATCTCTAATTTTAACCTTCTGCTGTTCGAATAAATGACCTCCACAAAGTACAAATGTGCATTATTTTAGCAATAATTGGTCCTTATAAGATAAAAAAAACTTCTGTAACATTCAAATAAATTGCAGTTATGTATCCACTCCGCAATGAACAACTGTGCATTATTTGAGCAATAATTGGGCATTATTAGATAAAAAAAAATAACTTTTGTAACATTTAAATAAATTGCAGTTATGTATCCAGTAAAGTCATCAGCATGTTTACCGACAATGACAATCTAAAATAGATTTTATTGGCGCATATGCCATGTAAACTCGCATGGAGACAACCTTCATCTTTGGCTTTCTAAGAAAGCTAATTTCGATGAATATGGAAAATTACATTGCACAGAATTTTCCGTGAGTGATCAGCTAACCAGTTCGGTTGAAAAACTACAGATGGCCTTTTCAAAAATCCGACAAATTCTCACCTACAAGTTAATTTATTTAATTGAATTGGATGCTTTCATCTAAATGATATATAAAACATAGGTTACAATACACTGTTTTCGTGCAAACAGCGCCTCCAGCAGTTTGAACCCCAACCTTTAATGAAGGATAAAAGTTCCCTGATTTATCTGATTGGTGGAAAATGAACTGGGCTTGTAAGTGTAAATAAAATTTTAAAGTGCATGTTTTAAAAAAAAATTTAAAATATTGGCGACAGTTGTCTTCTAAAAAGTGTGAGAGAAGATAAGAGTTGGGTGGGGGTGGGTAAAAATAATTCTATTTCACTCAGTGCAAAAAGGAACAGGAGTATAGGAACCACCAAATTTAAAGGCAAAAGTCACATGGCGACCTACCGGTATATTTTTTTCAGTATATTTTCTTATAAGCTGATAAACTAAATGGATATATGGTTGTTTTTGCCCAAATTAGCTTGATAAGATGGGGAGAGGATGAAAGATTAGCACTGATGTCAATGGAAAAAAAACAGTGTATTCTTACCTAAAGTGGTATTTCTTGTGATTTTTGTCAAGTGATTTTTTAAAAAATAGTTTTGGATGTTGGGTCTTACAGTGTTATTACTTTTATGACTGAAGCCAAGTCAGTTTGTACTTGGATGGAAATTTTAGAGAAAAGGTAATTTTGAAGATGTGGGATATCCATTTTTCATGAAAAAAAACTATTTTAAAGTTCCCGTATGCATAAAATGCTGGCCAAATGAATAGTGAATCTAAGGTGGAGAAAAGATGGTGCAATTTGATTGTTTTGTTGTGTTTCTAGTTAAGAGGCAGGGCAATATGAAATGGCAGTATTAATTGAGCTAAATGTGTTGTTATCTGCAAAATTAGTAGATTTTAACCCTCTTACTCTGATGTAAAAATACCCAAGTTTTCAGCAGCAAATATTTCCCACAATGCCACTGAGAATTTAAAAACATTATATCTTGTTTGACAGAGCTCACTGAGCTCTGTCAAACAGGATATAATTTGTTAAATTTTTCATGTGGCATGGGTAATATGGGGTTAATGACGAAAAAATTTGAAATACTGCCAGAGTGCTAGGAGTTAACACCACCACCAGACACTGAACAGTGATTTTTCATTATTTTGGCAGGTGTACTGGTCAAATTAATGAGAAATATCCTGTTTCAGCCTGTGATTTGATTCAAATGTTGTTTTGATGAGATGCATAGGAGGTTTTTACTCCATGAGAGCAATTTGGGTGTGGTGCTACTTGTTTTTTCTATGTTGAAATAACTATTTTCTCTTGTTTTTGAACAGAACTGTAGCTACATTAGAGAAAAGTTCTGCTTTGAAGCAGGCCTGAAAATAAGCAGTCTGACATTTGCAGAATGAGGTCCTCAGAATTTGATGATGCTATCTTTGAGACCCTGATTCACATTGAGGTTCACAGAGGGTAAATTTAGTGATGGTACCCTGCTGTGCAGAGTACCATCACTAAATTCACCCTCTGGGTACCTCATTTTGCAGATGACAGTCTGTTTATTTTCTGGTTTGCTTTGAAGTGTTTTTGAACACAAGATTGCAAAAACTACCTATTTGACAATTTCTAGATGCAAAAAATCACTACACTGTAAGTAACTGTTCCTCTCATATTGACAACATTTACTAGGTTTAACATTTATTTCTACATTCATGATCAAACTTGCATCTCCAAGGGGTTAATCAGTAAAAGTTTGGTCCATTATATGCGCTGTGTTATTCACAAAGAGAGGCTTTCACAAGAATGTAGAAATCTGTCTTATAAATGACATTTTGTGTTCTTCCTTTGTCCTTGGTGTTTCATTTGTCATTTTTCTTAACTGGTACTACTACAACCATCATAAACACTTGAATCCTGTTCATGTAGAAGGTAATATGCCATCCTTTGTTATAGACAAATAAAGAGAGATACCTAGTAGTTTATAAGACTGTTGCATCAGGAAGACTGCAGTTAAAATAAGTTGTTGGACCTGGCTGGAATGAGCTACTATGCTGATCACATCCAGATTCAGGAACTTTTTTTTTAAATGTCAAACAAGTGGAGACAGAGTGGATTGGTCATGTGGCTAAATGTACTATGCTGGCTTGATACTTGAGAATGTGGGTAAAAATGAAGACAGGTTGTGATATTGTACAGAATTGAGAGAATTCTTATTTTTATACCCCCCCCCCCCCCCCCCAAGTTCCATCTATCCTGATCAATTTAATTTAAAAATTTGGCACCCATGAGTATCACTGGATGCCTCATGTGGTTAGTACTCATACATTTTTTATAGCATGCAGGCTCAGTCCAATGAACAGAGAGCACACCAGTTCTTAATCTGGTCTCAGTACAAAACCAAGGGAAATTCCCACTTTCATCTCATTTTGACTATGTCTGTATCACCCAAATGTATAATTTATTAATTTTCCAAGTATCTTATTAACTCTGTGCACTGCATATGTGGGAAACAGTTGGGGATTCTGTCACTGGAGTTGAAGGGTGAGGACTGAAATGGATTGGGTGTTGGCTTTTCTGCTAAACTGGTGGCAGAAGTGGCAGGGATGAGGTCATATAGCCAGCACTGCTTGCTTGTTTCTTTCTTTCTTCATTGAGGTCATATGATTACCCTCATGTTAAAGTGTGTATCTGTCATATGGTGTTCTTCTACTGTAAATTGTACTTTATCCATACACCTTTATGGAACAAAAGTACATTTTTTTCATTTTTAGCTCAACTTTGACGAAGCCAAATTTGAGCTTTTGTCATGGCCCGTCGTCCGTCTGTCCGTACGTCAACAATTGGATACGGCTCGGGCTAGAGGCCGCATTTATGAACCGATCTTTACGAAACTTCTTGGGTACCTTTGTTATGACCGTGGGACGAGAACGAGTGTTTTTGGGTGCGGTCTGAAATTCAAGATCCGCCATTTTGTACCGACGATGCAGAAATCTGTTTTTTGTACAGAACTTCCATAAGAAAGCTCTGATTTGAATACTTTTTTGTATGAATGTTTAGTACCATGGGATACATCACATATATTACAGGTTTTTTTCTCGTGCGTAAATTATGCAAATTAGACTAACTTTGTTGTTTTTTGGTGTTAATTTCAGCACTATAAGTGCAAATGCCAATACGGCTCGGGCTAGAGGCCATATTTCTGAACCGATCTTTACGAAACTTCTTGGGTACCTTTGGTATCACCGTGGGACGAGAACGAGTGTTTTTGGGTCCGGTCCGAAATTCAAGATGGCCGATGGCAGCCATTTTGTACAAAATTAGGTGCAGTCAGATTTTTGCACAGAACTTCCATATGAAAGCGCTGATTTGAGTGAATGTTTAGTACCATGGGATACATCACATATAATACAGGTTTTTTTCTCGTGCAGAAATTATGCATATTAGATAAACTTTGATTTTTTCAGTGCTACTTACACACAGTAAGTACACATGTCAATACGGCTCGGGCTAGAGTCTGTATTTATGAACCGATCTTCACGAAACATCTTGGGTTATCACCTTGGAACGAGAATGAGTGTTTCTGGGTGCGGTCTAAAATTCAAGATGGCTGCCAGTGGCCATTTTGTACCGAAATTAGGTCTAATCAGTTTTTTGTACACAACTTCTATACGGCTCAGGCAAGAGGCCGTATTTATGAACCAATCTTTATGAAACTTCTTGGGTACCTTTGTTATCACCGTGGGATGAGAACAAGTGTTTTTGGGTGTGGTCCAAAATTCAAAATGGCCACCAGCAGCCATTTTGTACCAAAATTAGTGCAATCAGTCTTTTGTACAGAACTTCTGTACGAAAGTTCTGATTTGAATAAATTTTTGTATGAATGTTTAGAAACATGGAATACATCACATATAATACAGGGTTTTTTCTCATGCAGAAATTATGCAAATTAAATGAACTTTGATTTATTCAGTGCTGCTTATACACTGTAAATGCACATGTCAATACGGCTCGGGCTAGAGGCTGTATTTATGAACCGATCTTCACAAAACTTCTTGGGTACCTTTGTTATCACCTTGGGACGAGAACGAGTGTTTCTGGGTGCGGTCCAAAATTCAAGATGGCTGCCAGTGGCAATTTTGTACCAAAATTAGGTCCAATCAGTTTTTGTCACAACTTCTACACAGCTCATATTTATGAACTGATCTTCACGTAACTTCTTGGGTCTCTTTGTTTTCACCTTGGGACAGGAACGAGCGTGTTTTGGGGTGCCTTTGTTATCACTGTGCTATGATAACAAATATTTTGGGGTTCAGTCAGACCCACTCTGGGACTCAAAGATTTCTTTTCTAGTTTAGCATCTGACTGTCACCCACCTTTACAATACTTTACCTATACATTCGTTACAGGCTATGGTCAGTATTTATGTACAGACTGTTACAATACTTTATATGTACCTTTGTTATCAGGTCATTACCTAGATGTTTGTCATTGCAGTGTCACATACTATACATGTACATGTCTTAACAAGTTGAGCTACAGTGTCATTGACACTTTCATTATTTTGAGAATAATGGAAGGTTTAATGTTTTTAGCTTTCATTTCTCTGAGAATAACTTTTTGACTTTGGTAGTATATATAGCTACTCTGTTGGTATACCAATGCAAAATGATGACAGTTTGAGGACAACAAATTCCTTAAACTTGTTGTTTGGAATCAGTTAAAAGGGAAAAATATAAAAAGTGACACATGATTTTTTTTCACTCAAACAACTGGGTTGGGTTAATTGTAATGTTGATAGATCAGGCAAAGAGCAATGGAATTTGAAAAAAAGATACTTAATACATTAGACAGTATTTTTTCTTTAATTTGAACCCATAATTACATATATTTTTATCGACTTTGTAAAAAGTATAGGTTACAATACACTGTTTTCATGTAAACAGTGCCTCTAGAGTTTTGCACCCCAACCTTTAATGGAGGATAAAAGTTCCCTGATTTATCCGATTGGTGGAAAATTAACTGAGCTTGTAAGTGTGAATAAAATTTTAAAGTGCATGTTTTGAATTGAAAATTTAAAAAAATATTGGTGACAATTGTCTTGTGAAAAGTGTGGGAGAAGATAAAAATTGGGTGGGGATAGATAAAAATATGTCCATTTCATTCAGTGTGAAACTGGACAGGAGTACAGGAATCACCAAATTTAAAGGCAAAAGTCACATGGCGGCCAATATTTTTTTTCAGTATATTTCTTTCATGAGATGATAAACTAAATGGATATATAGTTGTTTTTGCCCAAATCAGCCTGATAAGATGGGGAGAGGAGGAAAGATAAGCACTGACATCAATGGAGAAAAAAAACCCAAGTGTATTGTACCCAAAAAGGTATTTTTGCATAATGGACATTGTGGTTTTGTTAAATGGTCAACTTTTTTTTTTGTCAACCGATTTTGACAAAATGTCTCCTTCACCATCACTAGTAATCCTTGGATGAGTGACCATCTGAGCAATCGATTTGGACTACCACGTTGTGTCCTTGGGCAAGGCACTTAACCCTGATTGTGCACATGGGGGCACGATGACACCGTGTACAAAGGCATACTACATGTCGATGGTGCACATGTCTTCAACCAATCTAACCCTGTCTTGCTGCAGTGCAGAATTAGGATGTTAGGGAGCTGGCAGCTGCTCGTCGTTGTTCGATGGTTCTCTCCAAGTACTCCAGCTTCCTCCACCCGTAAAACTGTCACTGACACAATATGACCTTGGCTGTTATTGTGTCGTTAAACCTTAATAAATAAATAACCATCATTAGCAAGTGATCATGCACATATTCCCCAAATTTTTCAAGTTGCAACAATTCTAACCAAGGTATATATTTCTTGACCTTGGATGAAGTGCTTGTGAACTTGTGTGCTCAACTCTTCCTATAATTAGTCTGCAATGTTACACAGTTGGACAGTTCAAACAGTTCGTCCATCTATATTGACCGATAAGGATTAAAGTTGTACCTCAGCAGTCAGTGTCGTGTTTCAGGATCATTTAACCCTTTACCTAACATGAAAAGCAGACGACACTTGCCAAAAAAAATCTTGAATAACTAATTTTCATTATTTTTTGTCTCAAAAACATAGATATTGACCCCTTGTTGGAACGAGCTGCGATTTTTAAGAATAGCGCTGGCCGGTTTTAGCCATTATACTGGGTAAAGGGTTAAGGAATATTTACAAAAAAATAACATACTCGCTATTTAAATTACAGGGGTGGTCCAATATGTCTCTTCCTTTTTTAAATAGGCCTATTTCAATTTTCAAATACAGTTTTATAACAAATTCTGCTGTACATCCAATTTACCTAACTCATTTTAAAATCAACAGCATGCAGCGGCATGGACTTGGACGGGGCAGATTGGGGAAGGGGGACTCCCTCACCAACTTTTTTTTTAAAAATGTGTTCTCACCCTGATATTTCTAAGATCATTTTACTATAGCTATACCTCTGCTTTCTGGCTACTTCCTCCTTGAAAGATAATTAGGGTGCTCAAATCGGCATGAAAAGCCATTTTTGGGAGGACTCTAGACCTTCCTTCTCCCTATGGGAGATATACCCTTAACCCAACACAAGGTGAAATGAAATGGACAGAAAAAACTCTTTTTTGCTGCCAATGAAATAAGGTTGAGGGAGTAAATATTTTTCTACTGCCAATGGCACATTTTATTTAGCCTGGCTACTCCGCTGACAGCACAAATAAATGCCATAATCTTTAGTTAAGATTTCACGTTTTCTCCAAAATACGCCTCGAGGGGTTATGAGCAGTGTTTTGGGAGAGGACAATGACAACATTTGTGGCTCAAGCGGGCTCTTGAAAATGGTTTTGGATGCGCATTTTAACGCAGAGCTAACCTTCAAAAATTATATTTGAAGTGCCTTTAATCGTCGTCCAAAATGTCATCCAGTGCCACTGGTCACACCTGTTTGTTTCTCCTTGCTGTTTGTTTTATTGCCTTCTATTAAACATCATTGTAGACTGCATACTATTGCGTCTCGAAACCCGATCTCCCTTGATTTTACATTTCAGAAGACAAAGTTATATATGGAATTGACGCAAGCCTTTGGAAGGCATAGAGCGACAATTAGAAAAAAAGGTCTAATAGTGGGACAGGGTTGAATATTTTCAGCTCGATTTTGCATTGAAACTTTTAGTCTATTTCGATTGCATTGCGCAAATCGTAAAATGTTCAGTTTATCGGTCTAAGGGAAGTAACTCGAAGATATTTTCGCAATTTTAACGATTTTTTTTTCATCTTACCAGAAACGGCGTTATGCGTATTCCCAGGTGGAAACCCTTCCACTGTTGATTTTAAGGGATGGGATGAAATCTCTCTTATGCTGTCTCATTGGAAAATGTTTTCTTGGGGTGCTGGACAATAGTTTGTAAATTTTTACAGTGGAAATAAAAATCAGCAAAATCTCGAATTGAGTGAAAGAAAAAGCTTCAATTTTGCCAGAAGCACATCACAAATTTTGACGCCTGGTCAATTTGAAGCCCACATAAATTTATTCTCTGGGCTAACTAAAGCAATGAACTAAACATATGAGCGTGACAGGAGTCTGCGCTATACTCACCCAATCAAACCAAGTGCTGTGATTACTATTTCACAATTTAACCCTTTACCCAACGAATCGCCCGCATCCGCCCGCGTAATATGCAAATTCAGCAGCTGAAAAAATATTATTTTTCGAAATATTTCAACAAAATCATATCATGTGACCCCTCTTTGGAACGAGCTCGTCGAGCTCGTTCCAAATAGGGGTCACATGATATGGTTTTGTTGAAATTTTAAAAAAAAATTTAAAAAATGATATTTAAAATAATAAATTTTGAAATCATCTGCGTTGGGTAAAGGGTTAAACTTGGAAGAGAATGTTGTGCGGCTCGAACCGCTGATTTTCAGGTCACAAGTCCAATAATTTAACCTGCGCCAAACCGACAACGTTGAACAACGCTGAAACGGAGTCAGTAGTAGTAATGCTCAAGTAAAATGGTACAAAGAAGGCTATCAATCCGTCACTCAAATCATTTATTATATACTTTATAAATAAACGCATCTCTATTGGCTGGATCTTATGGTATCACGGAACTAAACATTTTCCCATAGGCGACCATTATAACGTTCAGGTGGAAAAAACTTGATATGATCGCATCACTTTAATTTTGGCATTCAAATATCCCTGTCAAGTATAGCCCTTCAGACAACTTTTTCTGATCCGAAAACATTGTGTCATGCAACAAATAAGAGAGAAAAACTGACACAAAGGGAAGTACCGGCAACGAATTACACCGAAACCGTCCTCTGCAATTTGACCCAAACCGGCCGCCACATTTAGCCCGAACCGTCCTCCACAGCACCCTCTACAGTGCCCGAATCGTCCTCTATGCAATTTGGCCCATACCATCCTCTATAAATTGTGACCATCAGGTCTATGTGGGAAACAAGAAGAAGGAACAATATCTTCACAATACTTTTATTTTTAACACTTCCTTCATAAACATATTACATCTTGTCAACAAAAATGTTCTGAAAAATATAGCAACATATAAAACATGAATAATTTAACGTTTAATTTTAAATAATTGTCGGAGCGACGTTTATAAATATTATTTAACTACCAGATGTTGAACACTTGGTAACAAAATGATATTTATGAACTATCGCTAGGTCAGATAGGAATAATTTTAAATAAATAAATAAAACTCTCAAACTTTCGAAAATAACTTATGATTTACTCAAAATAATAAAAATTCAGTTTAAAATGTTAAAAAAAGAGCGAAATAAATAATTTGAATAGAGGACGGTTTGGGTCCATTGTCGGCCGGTTTGGGTCAAAAAGTAGCGGCCGGTTTGGGTAAAATTGCAGAGGACGATTCAGCCAGAGGACGGTTTGGGTGTTTCTCCCGATCACGTGCACATATTTTTCAGGGAATTCCCTACAAAAACACATAAAAAGTAAATTATATTTTTTAGGTCCAAAAGTCATCAAATCACCCTCTTTTTTATCAGGAATATTAAAAAATAATGCAAGATTTCAATAGAATGTTTCAAACGTTTATTGAAACAATATATTTTCCCAAGGCTGTTTATTTTTAGAGATTGCATCATTTCCGATAATAATAATAATAACACTTCGGCCGAGTGCAACATTTTAAGGCAGTTAACTCTAATTTCAATATTTAGTTCCGCGATACCTTATACACATGACTGGTACTCAAAAATCCATATACATCGGTTTTCCAGTGAATATCAACTTTCTAAATATAGCTTTTGGAAATCCCCCATTCCAGTTGTATTTCAATTGACGTAATCTCTATAACATTGTTTATTAGTTCAACTTGACAAAATCAAGATAAGCTACGGCCATCACGCGTGCGGAAGTCTGTTAGTCTGTGAGTCTGTTCACATTTTTCTTGAGCACAGGCCACACCCCGTAGTTGTTGTCCGATCGTCACAAAATTTTATATGCAGGTTTGGGATCATGTCTAGATGAGAACGTCCCCTTTTTGTCACGATCGGTCAACCGTGATGGCTGCCCGAGCCCAAAACCCAAAAACCTTTAGCACAGTGTATAGATTGTATTTATGAAGGGATTTCATTGTAACTTGGTAGGATGTCTGTGAGTCTGTTAGTCTGTGAGTCTGTTCACAGTTTTCTTTAGCACAGGCCACACCCCGTAGTTGTTGTCCGATCGTCACACAATTTTATATGCAGGTTTGGGATCATGTCTAGATGAGAACGTCCCCTTTTAGTCATGATCTGTCAACAGTAATGGCTGCCCAAGCCCGAAACCCAAAAACTTTTAACACACTCTGCATGTCATATTTAATATGGAGGGATTTCATTGTAACTTGGTAGATTGACTTCATATAATGTCTAGATGAGAACGTCTCCTTTTGGTCGCGATTGGTCAACTGTGACGGCTACAGGGGCCCGAAGCCCGAAAACCTTTAGCACAGTCTACAGGTCATATTTATGAAGGGATTTCATTGGTAGGATGACTCCAGATAATGTCTAGATAAGAACGTCCCCTTTTGGTCGCAATCATTCCGCCGTGACGACTGCACAAGCCCAAAATCGAAAACTTTTAGCACAGTCTATAGGTCGTATTTATGGAGGGATTTCATTGTAACTTGGTAGGTTGATCCCATATAATTTTTAGATGATAACGTCCCCTTTTGGTCGTGATTGGTCAACTGTGGCGACTACAGGACCGTGGCGCCCGAAAACCTTTAGCACAGTCTACAGGTCTTGGTAGAATGACTCCAGATAATGCCAGATGAGAACGTCCCCTTTTGGTCGCGATCATTCAACCATGACGGCTACCCCAGGCCAAAACCGGGAAAACTTTAGCACAGACTACTGGTGGTATTTATGAAGGGATTTCATTATAACTTGGTATGATGACTCAGTATAATGTCAGGCTAGATGAGGACGTCCCCTTTTGGTTGTGATCGGTCAACCGTGATGGCTACACAGGCCCGAAGCCCAAAAACTTTTAGCACAGTCTACAGGCCGTATTTATGAAGGGATTTAGAGTTAGAATGTTGAGGAGGTGACAGTTGCTCGTCGTTGCTCGGTGGTTCTCTCCGGGTACTTCGGCTTCCTCCACCCGTAAAACTGTCACGGTCACGATTAGCCATTGTGCATAAGTATGTGACCTTAAACACCAATAAATAAATAAATAATAATAATTTTACTGTCTGACGGTTATGGGTTGTTTTAATTTCACCCTTCACTATCCTGAATGTAACCGATTGGAGGTATTATATAAATACAAAAGCATACAGGTCCGAGTTTGAGTGTTTATAGGGCCTACCTATATTCATACTCAACACTACAATAAATAACACGAAGATTGGTTTATTAATATCATAAAATTAATTAACATTTCAAATACAGCGTAATTTGTATTCAACCTGTTCAAGAGAGCAGCTCGAGGGCAGATCAGAATACTGGCCGAAAAGAAAATTGTCAGTGAATGTCTTTCTGCGTGTGTGGCGACAGCTCGAACACGTATTCAGCATGATTCAAAGAATCCCAATTAAAATAACGAACATATTTTCGAGTTCCCTCCCTTCGACTGTTAAAATGAAAATTTTAGCCTCAGTCTAACAGAGAATAAAAGTTTCAAGTGAAGAATGATTCAAAGATTTCAACGTTTTCTCACAATTGGACTTTTCCCCCCCGATTGCTGCTCTTGGTTCTCTGAGACTTCGCATAGAGATTGGCGGACATTGGCGGACATTGGACAGAACCTGTCTGAAGTAAGAAAACCTGGGCCGTTATGCTGAGGTAATCTCCAATAGGGACGCACCTTTAGATATTTGTTGGGGGTTCACAGCTCGCCAAAGTCACTGCGACTGATACAAATTTTTATCTGTCTAGACGCTTTAGCTTGTGTTAGAGGAAAACATCGATTGATTTAAAAATGAGCTTGCTTCTCATCCAATGTGGAGGTCCAATGGATTGTTTACAATGAGACAAGCGGGGTTACCATTACATTTTACGGAAACAAATATAATGTCAAGAGCTATATACTGCATTAACAAAGCCAAAGATATACTTCCGAGTGATGCTATAAAAACATTATATTTTTCCTAAGTACATTGTCATATTCTTTACGGCATCCAAGTTTAGGGTCACTCACCTTCGGCGTCCAGAATCCTTAATCTGCAGAAAAGAGCAATACGCATAATAGACAAGAACAACAAACAAAAAAAAAAAAAAAAAAACAACAACAAAAAACAATTCACATACCGACCCCCTGTTCATAAAATTTAAAATTCTGAAATTCAAAAATCTAGACAAATTTTACGTCCTTCTCTTTATGTACGACTGATTCCATAATAGAATGCCCGTGAGTTTCGAAAGTGTCTTCAAGCTTTATACAAATCCATCGGGAATGGATACGAGACAATCGGGGAAGATATACGTTCTCAAACCTCGTACTCAGTTTTCAGCTAATCTCCCATTCCATTATTGTCCAAGAATGTGAAATGAAATTGAACCATTGGTTCAGAATCTCAATAGATCTGAGTAGTATATATAGCTCGCAAGTTTCGACCCCATCAGGATGACCTCGGTGGATGACTTCGATAGATGACCTCGGAAGTGACGTCATGTCACGTGACCCAGTGGCGCCATATTGTGCTGCTATGATAACCCGCGTGAGCGCCCATCTTGTAGCGTCATTACCACCGTAATACGCGATGTTAGTGCGTATGTGCAGTGGGTGTTGTTGGGGTGATACGTGTTTCCGTCGTCCATTTTGTATACTGGAGGCCGCCATCTTGGTTTCTATGGTAGAACGTGGTTGCTATGCTACCTAAAGGCCAACAACAAGACAGGGGTATGTTCGGAGGGTATGTTCAATTGTACAAGAGTAATTTCCTGATTCGAAGAAATACCACAAACAACCCGACAATCCCTCCAAATCACCAAAAACGACTTTTATTTGATATAAAACCTCAGAATCCTTTTTAGGACCCCTATACCGTAGATTTTACTAGTAGCACGTAGTGCTATAGAGCGCGTTCGATTGAATCTGAGTATACTCCAGAAGTATAGAAGAGCCTATCGATTGGAACAGTTTTGTTACTATATTTAGATTTTCTGGTCTGTTCTGGCTAGTTCTATGTACTATGTCTTCACTAGGTACAGCGGGGCGGCACCATGATGGACTTGGGGTCATTTTCGGAAGGGCTCTCAATAGGTACAAACTTGTCTTATTTTGTTTTTTCTTACTAGATGCTGGTCAGTATTGGTCTCTTTCAGTGAATCAAAACGTAGGCCTAATCTGCTGTGAAAATTACATTTAGCATTTATGTGGGGACGACAGGAAGCTTGTGACTATGCTGTCTCCCCGCAGTATAATAGAGTTAATTTTGTTTAATACATGCATACTATTATATTATTATGCTGCGAAATAAAGTATTCATATTCATTCATATCGTCAATGTGTTGTAATCCTTAGTACACTACATCAGCACTATCACACATCGACAGTAGGGACAAAGTGCCTTAAAGAATGTTGATACGAATAAGGCTTCTCCCAGAAACCTGTACGGGGTGTTACACCCCACCACACCCCGGTAGCGAAAGCCCAAATAATCACCTGAACTTAGTCTAACATCAGATATGGGACATATAATCACCAATTTATTGATAACACGGCGATTCTTATAGTCAAAATAATACTGAGGGATTTTATGTTTCAGTCTTCACTTTGGTCTCGTTGTAATCCTATAGTTGGCAATGGTGTTTGTTCTTCGTTGAGGGGCAATATGCAAGGCCGTAAGTAACAAAAAAATATGAGGGGGTGCAAGACGGTCAGATCGCCCAATTATCTGGAACATAGCTAACTGATTTTATCAGACTATACGCTTCAAATACACGCTAAAATTAGTTGCGTTAAAATCAACCCAAATCAACTGGGTTGAGTAAATATGAACAGATTTACAAAATCTGATGGGTTAAAAATTATCTCAAATGAACTGGGATGAGTGAATGTGAACCTAATTGGGTTCATATTCACTCAACCCAGTTCATTTGGGTTGATTTTTAACCGAACTGATTTTAGATCGTGTACTTTCCATTGATTGCGACATTCTGAATTCCACGGATGATCGCAAGCTAACATCATTTGTACTGCTTGGCATGTCTACAGCATTTGATACGATCGACCACCAGGTTCTAGAAAAACGACTCAACAAACGCGGTTCTGCTCACAACTGGATAAGTTATTATTTAACCCTTTACCTGACCTGAAAAGCAGACGACACTTGCAAAAATAATTCTTGAATAACTAATTTTTTTCATTTTTTGTCTCAAAAACATTGGTTATGACCCCTCGTTGGAACGAGCTCGACGAGCTCGTTCCAACGAGGGGTCATAACCTATGTTTTTGAGACAAAAAATGAAAAAAATAATGAAAATGTTTTGAGAATAGCGCTGGCCGGTTTTGGCCGTTACGTTGGGTAAAGGGTTAAGCGATCGTATGCAATCTGTGAAAATTTGCGATATCTTCTCTAAGCTAAAATATGGTGTTCCCCAATGCCCAGTACTCGGACCCCTATACTGTACACAGTTTATACCTCACCACTCGGCGATCTCATAGACTCACAAGGAAGCGCTCTGTAAACTTTCATCTGTATGCCGATGATACCCAGTTGTATTTGTCTGCCGATCTCTCCAAAATAAGAGACTCATTAACAACACTGGAGGCATGCACCGAGGATATTCGGCAACAGGGTGGGGAGAAGTTTTCTCAATTTGAATAAAGACGAGGCCGAATTTTTACAATTGGGTTCCAAACATCAGTTAGACAAATCTTCGATCAACTGTCGGAGTAATGTGTGTTCAACCTGGACAAGAGGGCAACTCAGTTTAAACCAGCAGTTTATAATAGGCGATGTTAATGTTGTTAACTCATGCAAAAGAGTTCTGAACCTTGCCGGGTTTTATTTTTAATAACAGCTTCGATCTGGGTAACCAAATCACTAAAGTGAGCAAAAGATACTTCTTCCAGATAAGAAACATCAACAAAATTAGAAAACTACTTGATCTGAAAACTGTCATACAATATATAGTTCTGTCTCGATTGGACTATTGCAACTCTCTTTATTTTGGACTTCCGCTGAAATCTATTAGCCTGCTTCAGTACATTCAAAATACAGCAGTCAAGATCATTATTAGCGTCAAAAAATATGACCACATTACATCATTCCTCAAATCACTGCATTGGCCGCCAGTTGTGTCTCGCTTCAAATATAAAGTATTAATGATAAAACACAGCATTCTCCACGGAGATAAAGCCCATACCTACTTACAACAGATTGTTAATTTACACAAACCGGTCTTAGATCATCTTTGGAGAATCTTCTTGCCGTGCCTCGAATAAGATCTACAGCAGATAAAATATCATTCCTTTTTGCAGCTCCCTCGCTGTGGACTGCACTGCCTCAGAATTTAAAGAAAACCTTCAATACTGATAGTTTCAAAAAGGTTTAACCCTTTACCCGGCGTAACAGCAAAAAATGACCAACGCGATTCTCAAAAATCGCCATTTAATTTTCATTATTTTTTGTCTCAAAAACATAGAGCTCGTTCCAATGAGGGGTCATAACCTATGTTTTTGAGACATAAACTGAAAAATATTAGTTATTCGGGAATGTTTTTTGCAAGTGTCGTCTGCTTTTCATGTTAGGTAAAGGGTTAAAAATCCATGTCTTTCGGATAGCCTTTGACTGTTAATTTTTTTCATTTTGATTGTTGGATAGTAACCCAGTGGTTCATTGAGGTCAAGAGGTGAAAATATTGGAGATATGCTGAGATAAAGAGAAACAGAGAGACAGGGATGGCATGGGGAGATTAGAGAGAGAGAGAGAGAGAGAGAGAGAGAGAGAGAGAGAGAGAGAGGGGTTATTTCCTGTTTCTTGAAAGATTTCCCTGAATCCTGTACGAACATCAGTAGTAGGAGATGTGGAGATCGTGCCAATTCAGGGGGACCTGGGGGGGGGGGGGGGGGCGGAAGTGAGGTCATGTCACGTGACCTGATGGCGCCATGTTGTGTTGTCATGGTAACGCGCGTGAGCGGCCATCTTGTGATGTCATCTCCATCGCGTGTTGTTAGGGTGATACGTGTTTCCGTCGTCCATTTTGTCTCCCGGAGGCCGCCATCTTGGTTTCTATGGTAGCACGTGGTTGCTATGTGACCCAAAACCTTCTAATAGGACAGGGGTATGTTCGGAGGGTATGTTCGATTGAATAAGAGTAATTTCCCGAATCGGAGAATTACCACAAACAACCCGACAATCCCTCCAAATCACCAAAATTGACTTTATTTACTACGGATTCCCCATCTTATCGGCTTAGCACGTAGTGCTATAGTACCAAGGGGCACAGGGGGTGAGTACGATTGAATATGAGAAATTTTCTGACTTGGATTTTGCCCCAGAATCCTCCTTTAATTCGCAAAATTACCACAAACAACCCCCTGACAAGTTGTTTTACTAGTTCGGATTTCCCACTAAATCTTCGGTTTCTATTTGTTGTCCCCTAGAATCCTTTTGAAGACCGCCATACTTTGGCTTATAATAGTAGTGCTATAGTACCGAGGGGGCCCCGTGGGTATGTTCCTTTGGATTAGAGTAATGCTCTCCTAGAATCCTTCTATTTGGATTCCATGATGTTTTTTCTCCAATAAATTGCATAAGAGTAGTACGTAGTGCTATAGGACAAATTTCTTTGGTCATTACCCAGAATCCTTTGCGTCTACCTTTTGAGCTTATAAGAGTAGTTTCTAACCATTATTCAAATTACAAGTATGGCTTATATGTGTACATGAAAGCCACGAAACTAACTTCAAGTTCCACCATATACTCATGTGAGGATCTACCCATATATTAAGCTAAGAGAATCCCTTTTTGTCGTATGAGGTCTAATGTACCATCCCCGCTTAGCCTCATTTCAGTATTTGAGGATACGTTTTGAGGATACCTTTGGTATTGTACTACTCATTGATAACAACACAAAGAAAAAAATCAGTCCCAAATATTGATCTCCTGTTGTACGATCACAAATTAGAAGCAAACAACGAGGCCAATTTTTTAGGATTTAATCTGGATAGCAGTCTCAATCTAAACAGTCACGTAAACGCCATTACGGTTAGAGCTACTAAAAGTTATCAAATTTTCTGAAGATGATCAGAGGTAAAAATTGGGGAGCAAACAAAGACGTGCTTCTCAAGCTTTACAAATCATTTATACGACCGATACTAGAATATGGTGTCCTAATAACAAGTGACCTGAGCAAAACAAACATTAATAAGCTACAGAGGGTTCAAAATCATGCCTTGCGCGTGACACTATGCAAAACCATGTGGACACCAATAAAGGAACTTCATGAGCTAACAAAAATAGAAACTATCGAAACACGATTAAAAGACCTGCAAAACAAAACCCTCGACAGACCCCAAGATAGTGAACTAATGGTTGAGCTGAACGAACACCGAACTCTTAATAAAAAGACAAAATAAGTTTAAGAAAATTAAAATGTTACAAAATAATTAAATTGCGTGGAGTCAGTGATGATTGCCTCGCTATTATTCATTGAGAACTTTAGGACTGAGTCTGTGAGAACTGCCTCACAACTCTACAGAGGCGCGATTGAAAAGCGATTAAAAGACCAACATAATAAAACCATCAACAGACTCCAAGATAGTGAACTGATGGTGGAGCTGAATGAAAACCGGACCCTTAACAGAAAAACAAAATAACCAACAAAAATTAGAATTATTCATTAGAATTAAATTGCGTGGAGTCAGTAAGGATTGCCTCGCTATACTCACTGAGATCTTTAGGATTGAGTCTGTGAGGATTGCCTCGCTATTCACTGAGAACTTTAGGATTGAGTCAGTGAGGATTGCCTCGCTACTCACTGAGAACTTTAGGATTGAGTCTGTGAGGATTGCCTCGCAACTCTGCGTGTGGGTAGTGGGCTGCGAAGAAACCCACTACACGCCCCAGCAATAGCAACAATCAAACAGCAGCTACAATTTTCAGTAACGGAGTTCTATCTTTCTCTGATAATGATATGGAGGAGTGGTGTCAGTGAGGACTGCCTCGCTACTCACTAAAAATCTAGGATCGAGTCTGTGGTCATTGCCTCGCAACTCTACTCGTGGGGAGTGGGCTCCAAAGTAACCCACCACCGCCCCACCTATAGCAACAATCACACAACTGTCATAATATACAATAGCGGATTCCTACCTCTCTCTACCTTTCACTTTTCTAGTTGAACATTTGCTAATTTTCTTGCAACTCTTCTGTCTAGAAGAGGCATGGAAATAGCAGACAAAGCGTATTAGGAATTGGAACAACCTACCTCCTTTCAGTCAACATACACACGAAACCACCAAACACCAAGCAAGGATAAAGGGCTTTGGGTGTCTGTCTGTGAGTATGTGTGTGTGTGTGAGTGGGGAGGGGGTGTATGTGTGTGTGTGTGTTTTTTTATGGGGGAGGGGGGTTTCATTTGAATAAAGATATAACAGCCCTTCTAAGGGCTTTTTGTGCGTGCGTGCGTGCGTGCGTGCGTGCGTGCGTGCGTGCGTGCGTGCGTGCGTGCGTGTGTGTTTTTTTTTTTGTTTTTTTTTAAGGTTAAAAAGTCGCACTGGCACAGACATTTCCTACTGGAACGTGTTGTTTTTTCTTTTAATATGCTGCCGGAAAATTGTTTTCATATACTTAACCTTGATGAGTTTCAAACATTACAAAAAATACATAAAATTTATTTAAATTAAGTGATGAGCTTAGGAACTGGCTAAACTGACTGGCAGTAATTGATATTATTCATTGATGGGCTCTAATTCAGTACTTACAAGGATGTTACGCAAGCTTTTGTATTTCTTATAGACGATGGCAGGTCGAAGATTCAAAGGTTTATTTAATTTAGCATTGGTTAAATTGAATTCATCTTTTAACATTTTTGCTATTTCGATATTCATTCTGTTGTATGTTAAAGTGAAAGGAATGATGGACCTCCTTTCGCATTCTCCCTCTGAAGTGTTCATACCAAATGGCCAGAGGGTTTGAAGCGTGTTGATCCAAAAAGCTTCACGTTTTTTTCTAAATTCATCCGTGTCTTCTAATGTGTCTTTAATTGGTGGTTGTTCAAAAGGAGAGTCCCTTCCAACTCCCTTTCCCTGATGCTTCTGTCTTTTTTGAGTCATTTGAAGAATAGGTAGATGAAATGACAATAATAATATAAAATTAAAATGAAGAAATGAAATAAATGAAATGAAAACCTAGATATTACCTATTAACGAAGAAACCTGAATTGGTTATCGTCTTCAGCAAAGGTAGAAAATAATTCGTCTGTCTCTGTGTATGTGTGTGTGGGGGGGGGGGGGGGGGGGGGGGCGGGGGCTGTATGTGTGTGTGTTTTTTTGTTGTTTTTGTTTTTGTTTTTTTTTTTGGGGGGGGGGGTCTCTCATTACCCTGCAATCTGTTCCCCCTAAAGGCAGACTAGTTGGCCAAGGCCCAGCATCCACTCTCCTTTAAAGGCAGATGGATGACTGTCAGCTTTCAAAAACACATATTGATGGATTTTTTTTTCTTTTTGTACCCATTAAGGATAATATGCTGGGGCTGCTCCCAAACCAGCGACTGTTTTGGTTTCTTTTTCCAAGTATTACCATAAATATGCCCACTTCTCCAAGCAAACATGCAGCAAAACTCTTGTAGTTATGAAAAATTCCTAGCCGTCTTCCAGTTCGAGGTTGTCGGGGATCTCAACCCACTACCCTACTGCCAGTGCACACACTCAAACTAAATAAGATCATTGGCTCTCGCTTCAGACTGTTGCGGATTTATAAGCAAATAAAGCTATAAAGCAAATAAAGTTATTCGAATCGCAAGGGATTTAAAATTATCAAGAATGAATCGCCCCATGAAATTGCTTAAATTACTCTCCTCCTTCCTTAACGATCGCGAAATAAAAATCAGAGTCAACAACGAAATGTCCGATAGTGTGCCCCTAGAAGCAGGTACCCCCAAGGATCCGTCCCCAGCCCCTCATATACATCATCTACGTCAATGGAATCAAAATCTCCGATAATCGCGTTCAAATCTCACAATTTGCGGACTATAAGGGCCTCCGAAACTCTAATGACACCGCGAATCTAGATCAAAAACCCCTCCAACGCGCTCTCGATGACCTAGAGCAATGGTGTGCCAAATGGGGAATCAAGCTAAACGCCAACAAAACCCAAAGAATCACGTTCACCCGTAAGAAAAACAATCATGACTTGGACCTAAAACTACTGGACAAAGTCCCCCCTGAATGCATAGAGGCGAAATTCCTTGGCATAACCAGTTACCAAAATCTATCCTTCAACAAACACACCAACGATATTGCCAACAAAGCGACAAGACGTATTAACCTACTAAAAATGCTACGAGGCACATCCTGGGGAGCCAACCAAACAATTCTGCTTGAACTATACAAAGCCTTCGCGCACCCATTACTCGAATACGAGGCAATACTCCTGACCGACTTAAACCAAACCAATATGGGGGAACTCCAAAAGGCCCAAAACCACGCGCTCAGGGTCGACCTCTGTGCTTCCTGGGATACACCTATCGAAATACTCCACGACAGAGCCGAAATTCCAACCATAAAGGATCGCCTTGTCTCTCTAGCCGCTAAAACTCGCGATCGGCTCACCGACAGCCAACTAATATCCGAACTCCACGACATTTGCGAGAGCCGACAAAAACGTAAAAATGCCACAATTTAAATCGAACCACCCCGTAAGCAGGAATCACCTAAACTTTAAACAGACAGTGAAATCGGCTATGCTGAGACCATTCACCAGAATGGGCTGTTTTCACCTATCTAGTTACAAGTCTTAGCGGAGGAACAAACATGAAAGAAACACCCTCGGGTGTGGTATTTTGTGAAAGCCTTTTCTCTTCTCTCTAAACCGATCCCACCCATAGTAACTCAAAATAACTAAAATTCCAAACTCAAATATGAATCTTAGCGGAGGAACAAACAGGAAAAAAAACACCCTCGGGTGTGGTATTTTGTGAAAGCCTGTTCTCCTCCCTCTCAAAGTAACCCAAAATAACTAAAACGGCAAACTCAAATAGAAATCTCAGCGGAGGAACAAACAGGACAGAAACACCTTCGGGTGTGGTATTTTGTGAAAGCCTGTTCTCCTCTCTCTAACCCTTTGCCCAACGCAGACGATTTTAAAATTTATTATTTTAAATATCATTTTTTAAATTTTTTCAAAACATTTCAAGAAAACCATATCATGTGACCCCTCTTTGGAACGAGCTCGACGAGCTCGTTCCAAAGAGGGGTCACATGATATGGTTTTGTTGACATTTTTCGAAAAATAATATTTTTTCAGCTGCATATTACGCGGGCGGATGTGAGCGATTCGTTGGGTAAAGGGTTCTAAACAGATTCCACCCAAATCAACTCAAAATAACTAAAATTGAAGGTGAAAAGGTGATCAAAGGCAGTGAAATTGGCTATGCCGAGACCATTTACAAGATTGGGCTGTCTTCACCTATCTAGCTATAATAACCAACCAACCACTAAGAAGCAAGAATCGAGGGCCATGGGAAAATTACGGGCTGCTCCCAGGGATCGATTACCAACAACAATATAATTACATATTTTTTCTACTTTTAAAAACTGACAAATTCTGCCTTTTCTCTTTTAGCAGGTACACACAGATGCTTTCTTTTTGATCTCCAGCTCCCAAATAACCGCTATGCATGGAAAAACTCTAACCGATATGGAATACAATAACCGCTATGAACTCTATACGTCCTCCGCTCCATCCCTAGAAGTGGGCACCCACCTCCTGGGAGGCGAGCGTTGGTCCTGAGTCCCTTTGTACCCCTTTTTGTAAGCGTCAGTTGAACGCACTCTGTCCTGGCCAAATAGTCTACAATGCATGCCTGCCCCCGAACCAGGGAAGTTTGGGTCTTTCTCTGGGTGGTCCCCGAAAGGGGCCGTTGTTGTTTTCTTCCCACGGTCCAACGAAACAGAATCCATTAAAATAAATCAACTGCAGTTAGCACCGAGCGCCTGGGGCAGATTATTCTTGTCAAGCACTCCACCACACCTTGAATAACCTCTTAAGTGGCAAACTATACCTGTATGAAAACACCATCACAACACTCTCGGGGAGAGGTAGCACATTTGCGATAGGACCTCCTCTCGCGCTGGTCCTCACCCGAGGGTTCAGACCCACAGCCATCATGCTTTTCTTTAAACGACGCGAGCTGAAGCTCCATCAGTAGTCGTGACGTGGTTGGAGGTAACGGCTAATTCTGTATCTGACATACTACGACAACAGTTAATACATTTCGTATCAAAATAGATCAATGTATTATCTTTACGTTTATTGTTATTATTATGTATATCATGCAATCTGCCTGTCCTTGGTGTTTTTGCTGAATAAACTTATCTTATCTTATCTAACACGCCAACACTCCTTAGATCATCTAATCCTGGACATCTGCTGAGTACCGGACCCTTTTCCTCCTTCATCGCGCCTAGACATGCAGCTACAAGATCTTATACAGTTAACGAGGGTCGAAAGGGGCTTGGCCTACAGCTTCTCTGTGCGCCTTCGGCGCGCGAAACCATTTCATTCAGATCTCAATACCACATCGTCCCTGTGCGCCTTCGGCGCGCTGAAACTTTTCATTTCATTCAAACTGTCATTGAAGCTTTTCATTTAGCCGCAATGATAGTTTACGTCTGTGAGTAATATTGGCAGGCAGACAGCCAATCTGGCTATGTCATCTGCGGTCATACTAAATACCGGGGGGGGGGGGGGGGTACCGAGATATACCGAGGGATACCGAGGTGAATAAAAATAGAGTGGGAATAGGGTTTAAAACGATGAAAAGGGTATGGGGGTTGTGTATTATGAGTATATAAAAAGATTTAAGCAGTGTATGCATGGTTTTAATGTCATATTTGAGAATTATGGGCGTTAAAGTAATAGCGTTCGCTGGAAAATCCTCCCCTCGGTATTTACTAGGTAGGTTGGTAATTAGTATTTACAGCGGCTGCATCTCGGTAAGCGACAGTGTGAATTGTTAATCACATTGAGACTTGTTAATTAGTTCTCTTTGTGGCTGTCGGCAATTGCAATCAAAGCCTGCTTCCCAAACTCAACATACATATTTTGTGCCGGGCAACGATGGAAAAAAAAAAAAAACTTGACGTAAGACAAGAGACGTGGTCAGCACTCACGACTGACGAACATGTCATCAAGCAGTTCGTCTCCGAGTGTTGGGAGGAGAGAAGAAGCGCGGGAATAGGGAGGCAGTTGGTAGAACATGGGTAACCAAGCCCTTCTCATACGAGAACCGCGACAAAT
Source organism: Pictodentalium vernedei (assembly GCA_031216915.1). NCBI lineage: Eukaryota > Metazoa > Mollusca > Scaphopoda > Dentaliida > Dentaliidae > Pictodentalium > Pictodentalium vernedei. Next base: position 150,185,739 of record CM062291.1, on the reverse strand, counting down.
CAGCGACCGGCCGAAGTGTTATTATTATTAACAACAGGGTCGACGAATTAATAACTGTCTATACCAAAAACGGCGGCAATTGCAAAAAATGGTCAGGTAAAGCGGGTGAATACTCGAAAACAAAAAAGTGTCAACAAGCCGTTGACATAGCCGAAATAGCTAAAAAAATATACGGTATATACACATATACTAAATACAATCTGCAGCGTTGGGTGTATCAGGCATAGCCGAACGATACTTATCACAGTATGCCACAAAACCCTAATAACGACATAAAGCCAACAATGGCAATTGCCAAACAAAAGTTCTGCTTTTCCAAAACCGAGATAAAAGTTGATGGGAGTCATCTATCTTGTGATACCCAATTACTAACGCACTTCACCCAGGCACCTAGGAAGCCTTTTAATTACAAAACTACCTATTAAATACCGAGGGACAGTTTTCGACCCAGCTCGGCCTGTATATCTTGCATTTACTGGAATAAATCAACAGTTATATCACATATGTTTGCTTCAGTGGACTAAATTATATGTCAAATCAACCCAAATCAACTGGATTGAGTTGATATGAACCCAACCGGGTTCATATTCAATCAACCAATTTGATTTGGGTTGATTTTTAACCAAACAGACTATAGAGTGACTGTGCAAGTTTCTGTGAAGATCAGTTTGTTTTTCAAAAAATCAATCAAGACGGGAACCCACGTCGACAAGAACTGGAGTGTCACTTAACAATAAGACAAAACACACCACAGCGTGTCTTTACGGGTTGTGCTGATGGGTATGCTTGTTTAAAACTCAACGGAGTGGTAGACAGTGGCAGTTGCTGATATTTTAAACAAATTTCCCTTTCTTATAAAGCACATTAACTAATGGTTTCCAAATAGTTTCCATTTACTGTTGTAGAGGAGCATTAAAGCCACGTTATTAGTTTGGGACACTTGATTTCAAAACACAAAGGTTGTTCCAAAGATCCGACTCAAAAAGTTGTTGATTATGAATGATTGGGAGAGAAGGGTTTCCGAAAAGGATCGAACCAGCGACCTCAAGCACACATTCAAAACTAATGTTTCAGTCGACTGAGTTACGTGGAATGACATATTTGTGTTGTAATATCAGTGAACACGCATCAATTCCGAAGTTGCACTTGACTGATAATGAAAAATCCAGCTCCCAGACAGATGGAGAGAACGATGCCTCGGATAGCTGAGGTACTTTGCGAAATAACGCAAAGGTTTGCGAAATTACGCAAAAGTTTTGCGAAATAACGCAAACATTCCCCGTTTAAAAAAAAGTTACTTTTCGCATTTGACCGTAATGGGCTTCCGTACAGAGGCGTTCAAATGCGTATTTTCTTTTTGAGCGTGCAATATTATTTGAGCTAGAGCCTTCAGTCACAATTCATTTGGAATTTCAGTACTTCTATCAAGAGCTTGGAAAATGTACAAAACTCGGAAAATCCTTTTCCGTTGAACACGGATTTTTTTTGATTTTTTTTTTTTTGGGGGGGGGGGGGGGGTTATAAAATTCGGAGGGCCATTGGGGTTCGGGGGCCTGTAGCGAATATTTCAAGGTGTAAAGGCCCATCTCATCCACGGCGTCAAAATTGAAAGATGGGAATGACAGTTTGGCAATTCACAGTGTGTTTAAATTCCCTTGTTAGTAACTCATAACGGTATAATTGCTGATTGAACGGTACAGTATTTCGTGGTTCAGTGGTATTTCAGTCTACTCTTGATCGAAAGGTAGCGAGTTCGATTCCCTTTCATGATGTTCAAAATAATTCATTTTGTTATTTTCAAAAACATCCCACAAGTTAAGATGATAGCCTGGGGCCGAGTATTTGTTATAAATACGCTTGTTAAATCCGTCGTCGTTTGAACTCGGGCAAAACAATAATCACCGAGGCAAGCTGCCATTCTTGCTTTTTCTGATTGTTTTCAATAAAATGTGTTTCAGTTGTATTGTTAATATTGTATAATTGCGGTCGTTGATTGTATTCGCCGTGGCCCAGTGGTAATTTAATATAACCACGACCGAAAGGTTCCGTGTTCGTTTCACCTTTGCGAAGCGAAAGTCAACTTGCTTTTTCTTTGTGAAATGTCTAATGAGTAAAAATGATTTTTTGAGACAAGTATCTGCATAAACCCGTGAAACTAAGATAGATAGATAGATAATTTTTATTTAGTGGTATACAAACTCATACATTAAATTACATTAATTGTATAAAATTTGCAATGAGATAACATAAAATGTGCACAGCAGGGAGATAGCATAATCAGATTGGCTGTCTGTCTGCTAATATTACTCACTGACGCAAACTGTCATTGCAGCTGAATGAAAGGCTTCAATGACAGTTTGGCCATTCGAAATGTGTTTAAATGTACTTAGCTATGACATAATTATTGCTCGTTTGATGTAATACTTCGTGGCTTAGAGGTATTTCAGTCTGCCCGTTATCGAAAGTTATCGAGTTCGATTCCCCTTTATGATATGTCAGATAATTTATTTTGTTCCCTTCTAAAACATCACCCAAATAAACATGTTTTCATGATCGCATGGAGTCGAGTATTTGTTACAGATACTATTGTGAGCCCGTTCTCTTGTAAACTTAGGCAAAACAGTAATCACAGACGCAAGCTATCATTGTTGCTTTTTAAAATTATTTCAAATAAAATGTGTTACAGTTGTATTGTTAATATTGTATAATTGAGGATAACAGATTCTAGAGCGGCGTGGCCCAGTGGTAATTTAATGTGACCACCACCAAGCGATTCCGTGTTCGATTCCCCTTTGCGAAAAAGTGGACTTGCTTTTTCTTTGTTAAATTTAATATCTGACGAGTAAAAATGGTTTGTTGGGACTCATCTTTGTGAAAAACTGTGAAACTCAAAATATTACCAACTCTCAACCGCAAACTGTCATTGCATTTTCTTGTGCTTGCTAGGGAATATGTTGACCACGCGATGTTTTGAAAATAAGTTATCGTGCGTTGTACCGGCTCCGCGGTAACTTGAAACGTCCGACTTTTGATCTTGGGGTCCTGGGTTCGATTCCTCGACGAAGCACCAAGCGGTTGATGAAGTTAAATGCTTGTGAAAAACAAATTTTGACACGGAAATAGCAAACAGCCTACAAATGTAAGAGCTGCCAGTGTTTAAAGGCCATGGTTGATTGCAAGCATTTTTTAAGTTTTTATAGGATATCCAGTTTGTTTTTGTGTAAAATGAATTAAATTTCATCTGGATTGTCAAACTAATTTAAACCTCGAACTCTTAATGAAAGCTTCTGTTTTACGTAATTGTTATTAGTATAAACAATTAAATAATTATAAAACCAAAGATTTTAATGAATAATCCTTTTCAGTCGCTCGTCTTTCAGAGTGAAGAAATTATTAGAGGTAATCCAGACGCTTCGCTGTCACAAGTAGTCTCGATCACCCAAATCACGATTTGAACGAAGGGAGAGAACTCAAAACAAAAATTTGAACAAAAAGACATTTCTGGTCACAAGTTTAGAGAGTATTCAGCCTAAAATCAAAAGGAGCCAGCAAATTTATTGCAAAATTCTGACACCGAGACGCCATTTGCTCACTTGGGGTCTGGATTCCCCCAAATCCTTTGTCTCTGTTTACAGTCGTAAACGGAACAAATAGATCGTACAGATAAAGTCGAAATAAACCGTTTAACGGAGATGTTTTATGTGAAAGAACAAATGAACAACGAATATATTCATTGCGTCGATTCATTCAGGGATTTATCTTAACTACCGGACGTCAATCTTAGTGTTCTCATTTCAAATAGCATAAATGAGATGTGACCAACCAGTCCGTTGCCATGGTCGATTTGCCCTAAGAAAGAATTAGAAAATATGGATTTTGTCTTGGATGGATATAAATGTTTTTGTAAATCGATTATCACTCTACAATCAGTTGTGTTAAAAATCAACCCAAATCAACTGGATTGAGTTGATATGAACCCAACCGAGTTCATACTCAATCAACCAATTTGATTTGGGTTGATTTTTAACCAAACTGACTTTAGAGTGAATATGCAAGTTTCTGTGAAGATCATTTTTTTTTCAAAGAAACCACGTCGACAGGAACTGGAGTTTCACTTAACATTAAGACAAAACACACCACAGAGTGGCTTTACGGGTTGTGCTGATGGGTATGCTTGTTTCAAACTCAACGGCGTGGTACAAAATGTCAGGAGTTAATATTTTAAACAAATTTCCCTTTTTTAAGCACATTAACTTGTAGCGGTCGAGGTTTAAAGGCCATTTACCAACCAGCCTGGTTGGTCCGGATCTCTTAGTCTCGTGGTAAATAGGTCGCTGTGTGTGCTAGAGGTCGACGGTTCGAACCCCGGCTCCCGCACTTATCTCTCCTACTGTTACAAACTCATGGTTTTCAAATAGTTTCCATTTATTGCTGAAAAGGAGCATTAAAGCCCCATTATTAGTTTGGGACACTTGATTTTAAAACACAAAGGTTGTTTCAAAGATCTGACTTGAAAAGTTGTTGATTATGAATGATTGGAAGAGAAGGGTTTCAGAGAAGGATCGAACCCGCGATCTCTAGCACACATTCAAAACTAATGTTTTAGTCAACTGAGCCACGTGGGATGACTTAGTTGTGTAATAATATCAGTGAACACACATCAATTTATATCAGAACAACCAGAATTTTATTTTTTTGGTGGGGCGAAGTATAAAATTCGGAGGGCCATTGGGGTTCGAGGGCCTGTGGCGAATATTTCAAGGACGGGGTGCAAAGGCCCATCTCAACCACGGCGTCAAAATTGAAAGATGGGAATAACAGTTTGGCAATTCATAGTGTGTTTAAATGACCTTGTTAGTAACTCATAACGATATAAATGATGATTGAAAGGTACAGTGTTTCGTGGTCAAGTGGTATTTCCGTCTGCTCTTGATCGAAAGGTAGCGAGTTCGATTCCTGTTCAAGATTATTCCTTTTGTTATTTTCAAAAAACATCTCACAAGTAAAGATGATTTCCTGATAGCCTGGAGCCGAGTATTTGTTATAAATACGCTTGTTAAATGCGTTATCGTTTAAACTCAGGCCAATCAATAATCACCGACACAAGCTGTCATTGTTGCTTTTTCAGATTGTTTCCAATAAAATGTGTTAATATTGTATAATTACGACTGTTGTTTGTAATGCTTTGTGGCCCATTGGTAATTTAATATAACCACGACTGAAGGGTTCCGTGTTTGTTTCACCTTTGCGAAGCGAAAGTCAACTTTTTCTTTGTGAAATATCTGACGAGTAAAAATAATTTCTTTGGACAAATATCTGCATAAACCCGTGTAATTAAGATAGATAGATAAATAATTTTTATTTAGCTGTATACAAACGCATACATTATATTACATTAATTGTATAAAATTTCGTTCCTATCCATCCCAAACAAAATCCATATTTTCCAATTCGTTCTGAGAGCAAATCGACCATAGCAACAGAACTGGTTGGTCACATCTCATTTGTGCTAAATGAAATGAGAACACTGAGATTAACGTTCGGTAGTTAAAATAAATACATAAATAAATCGACACAATGAATGTATTCGTTGTTCATTAGTTCTTGTACATAAAACATCTACGTTAAACGCTTTATTTCGACTTTATCTGTACGATCTATTTGTTCCGTTCACGATTGTAAACAGAGACAAAGGATTTGGGGGAATCGAGACCCCAAGAGAGCAAATAGCGTCTCGGTATCAGAATTTTGCAATAAATTTGCTGTCCCCTTTCGATTTTAGGCTGAATACTCTCTAAACTTGCGACCAGAAATGTCTTTTTGTCCGAATTTTTGTTTTGGGTTCTCTCCCTTCATTCAAATCGTGATTTGGGTGATCGAGACCACTTGTGACAGGGAAGCGCCTGGATTACCCCTAATTATTTCTTCTTTCTGAAAGACGATCGACTGAAAAGGATTATTCATTGAAATCTTTGGTTTTATAATTATTTATTTGTTTATACTAATAAGAATTACATAAAACAGAAGCTTTCAATCAGAGCTCGAGGTTTAAAATTGTTTGACAATCAAGATGAAATTTAATTCATTTTACACAAAAACAAACTAGATATCCTGTAGAGACTTAAAAATGCTTGCAATCATCCATGACTTTTAAACACTGACAGCTCTTACATTCGTAGGCTGTTTGTTATTTCCGTGTCCAAATATTTTTGTCACAAGCATTGGTCTTCAAAAACGCTTGGTGCTTCGTTGAGGAATCGAACCCGGGACCCCAAGATCAAAAGTCGAACACTTCAAATTACCGCGGAGCCAGTACAACGCACATAAACTTATTTTCAAGACATCGCGTGGTCAATATATTCCCTAGCAGGCACAAGAAAATGCAATGATAGTTTGCGTCAGAGGGTGGGCAATATTTGGAGTTTCACAGTTTAAAACATATACAAGTCCCAAGAAACCATTTTCACTCGTCAGATATTAAACTGAACAAAGAAAAAGCAAGTCCACGTCCTTTGCGCAAAGGGGAATCGAACACGGAACCTCTTGGTGGTGATTACATTAAACTACCACAACGCCACGACGCTCTAGAATCCTTTTGCCTAAATTATACAATATCAACAATACAACTGAAACACATTTTATTGGAAACAATTTGAAATTTAAACGATAATGACAGCTTGTGTCAGTGACTATTATTTTGCCTGAGTTTACAAGAGAACGAATTGAACAAGAGTATTTCTAACAAATACTCGGCCCCATGCGACCAGGAAAACATGTTTGCTTGGGCCATGTTTTAGAAGGGAACAAAATAAATCATCTTGCACATCATAAACGGGAATCGAACTCGGTAACTTTCAATCAAGGCAGACTGAAATACCTCTAAGCCACAAAGTATCACATCGGGATTCGGGAGAGCAATAATTATGTCATAGCTAAGTTACATTTAAACACATTGCGAATGGCCCAACTGCCACTGAAGCCTTTCATGTTGCTGCCATGATAGTTTGCGTCAGTGAGAAATATTGGGGGGCAGACAGCCAATCTGGCCATGCCATCTCCCTGCTGTGTTCATTATTTGTTATTTCATTGGAAATTTTATACAATTAATGTAATTTAATGTATGAGTTTGTTTTCAGCTAAATAAAAATTATCTATCTTAGTTTCACACGGGTTTATGCAGATACTTGTCCCAAGGAATTATGTTTTCTCGTCAGACATTTCACAAAGAAAAAGCAAGTTGACTTTTGCTTCGCAAAGGGGAAATGAACACGGAACCTTTCGGTTGTGGTTATATCAAATCACCACTGCACCACGAAGCACTACAATCAACTGCCGCAATTATACAATAGTAACAATACAACTGAAACACATTTTATTCGATACAATCTGAAAAAGCAACAATGGCAGCTTGCGTCGGTGTTTATTGTTTTGCCTGAGTTTAAACGACAATGGATTTAACAAGCGTATGTATAACAAATACTCAGCTCCAGACTATCATCTTTACCCGCCAGACGTTTTTGAAAATAACAAAATGAATAATCTTACACATCATGAACGGGAATCGAACTCTCTACCTTTCGATCAAAAACAGGCAGTAATACCACTAGACCACGAAGTATTATATCATTCAGTCATCAATTATATCGTTATGACTTACAAACAATGGTATATAAACACACTATGAATTGCCAAACTGTCATTCCCATCTTGCAATGACGAAGCCGGGGTTGAAGTAGGCCTTTACACCCATCCTTGAAATATTCGCCACAGACCCCCGAACCACAATGACCCTCTGACTTTTATAACACCACCCCCCCCCCCAAAAAAAAAAAAACCAACAATTTTTGGGCACCCCCTATTATAGAATCCTGGGGTTGCTCGTCTGCCGACTTAAGTTTTAGGCTCATTGTTAGTAAAAACAAGCTGAAAAGTTAGAAATGAGAGTTTGAGCATTCCAAGTTCAAAGGAAAAAAGATTTTCCGAGTTTTATACATTTCCCAAGCTCTTGATGGAAGTACTGAAATTTCAAATGAATTGTGGGTAAAGGCTCTAGCTCTAATAATATTGCACGCTCAAAAAGAAAATATGCTTGGGAACGCCTCAGCTTTCCGAGGCATCGTTCTCTCCATCTTTCAGTGAGCTAGATTTTTCATTATCTTGACAGAAGTGTTCAGTCAAGTTCAACTTCCGATATAAATTGATGCGTGTTCACTGATATTATTACACAAATATGTTATTTTCAGTCGACTAAAATGTTAGTTTTGAATGTATGCTAGAGGTCGCGTGTTCGACCCTTCTCTGAAACCCTTCTCTCCCAATTATTCATAATCAACAACTTTTCAAGTCAGATCTTTGAAACAACCTTTGTGTTTTGAAATCAAGTGTCCAGACCTAATAATGTGGCTTTAATACTCGTCTACAGCAATAAATTGGAACTATTTGGAAACCACGAGTTAATGTGCTTTATAAGAAAGAGAAATTTGTTTAAAATATTAACTACTGTAACTGTGTACCACTCCGTTGAGTTTGAAACAAGCATACCCATCAGCCCAACCCTTAAAGACACGCTGTGGTGTGTTTTGTCTTATTGTTAAGTGAAACTTCAGTTCCTGTCGACGTGGGTTCCCGTTTTGTATGATTCTTTGAAAAAAACTGATCGTCGCAGAAACTTGCACATTCTCTCTAAAGTCAGTTTGGTTAAAAATCAACCCAAATCAAATTGTTTAATTGAATATGAACTCAATCCAGATGATTTGGGTTGATGTTTAACACAACTGATTTTAGAGTGATAATCGATTTACAAAAACATTCATATCCATCCAAGACAAAATCCATCTTTTCTAATTCGTTCTCAGAGCAAATCGACCATAGCAACAGAACTGGTTGGTCACATCTCATTTATGCTATTTGAAATGAGAACACTAAGATTAACGTGCGGTAGTTAAAATAAATACATAAATAAATCTACACAGTGAATGTATTCGTTGTTCATCAGTTATTTCACATAAAACATCTTCATTAAACGGTTTATTACGACTTTATCTGCATCTACTTCTACTTCTACCAATGAGTGGCCACCATCAACACATTGATTATTCTGCCACTTGAGAAGATGCGCATGTTTTTTTTTGTTTGATTTTTTTTGTTTGATAGTGCTATACATTTCAAATACAGCACGTGGTTAAAAGCATCATGATCTATGGCTAAATAATCCCGTGTAATTGATTCTTGATGTTAATAAGACCCATGTTGGTGGTGACGCTGGCACTTGGTAATGTGTTTCCTTCCTTTATGGTCCTGGGGTAGAAGGAATTTTTCCTGATTTTAGTATGACAGGATGGTAATTGGAACCCTTTTACATTTGTCCCACGTGATGTTCTGTCTGATGGAATGAGACTTTTTGTTGTGTCTACATACACTTTTCCGTTGATAAGTTTGTGTAACATTGTCAGCCTAGCTATTTTTCTACGGTCTTTCAGGGCTTTCCAATTTAGACTCTTAGTCATGGAGCTAACAGACGAGGTGTTATGGTGACGATTTGTTACATATCTCGCTGCCCTCCTTTGTACCATTTCAAGCCGGTGGATGTTTTTCTGATGGTACGGATCCCAAACTGCGTTTGCGTATTCTAAGGTTGGTCTCACTAAAGATTTGTATGCTGTTTCCTTTAGTTTGGTATTATTTATGTTCAGGTTCCGTTTTAGAAATCCCATGGTATTATTTGCCTTGTTGCAGATATTGTTGATGTGCTCATTCCATCTGAGATCTGAACTGATACTACAGATCAGATACTTTGCTGATTTCACTGTTTTCAAGATGTGTCCGTGCAACTTGTATTCTCTCATTATCGGGTTTCGTTTTCTTGTTACTGTCAGGACGTTGCACTTGTCCGGATGAAATTTCATTTTCCAGTTCGTTTCCCATTCTGCCAGTTTATCAAGGTCTTCTTGTAGGCATGTGTTGTCACTGTCCGATGTGATGGTTAGGTACACAATAGTATCATCGGCAAAGAGTCTGACCCTGGAGCGAATCCCTTCTGGCATGTCGTTTATATAGAAGAGGAATAGGTTGGGTCCTAGTACGGAGCCTTGTGGGATGCCGAGGCTACGTCAATTGTGTCTGATTTTTCCCTTTCTACGACTACCACTTGTTTCCTGTCAGATAGGAAGTTTTGGATCCACTTATTTGTCTTGCCTCCAATGCCATAGTTATTTAGTTTGTGCATTAGCAAACTGTGGCTGACTTTGTCGAATGCTTTCGAGAAGTCCATGATTAGGCAGTCGGTTTGTTTTCCTGCGTCTATATTACCGGTGATATCGTTCATAAATTCTATTAGCTGGGTTTCACAGGAGAGGCCTTTCCTGAAGCCATGTTGTAGTGGGTAGAGTATATTGTGTGTGTCTCCATAATTCATGATGTGGCTCGTTACTATATGTTCCATTATTTTACAGCATATACATGTTAGCGAGACTGGGCGGTAGTTTACTGCCTCAGACCGTTTGCCCTTTTTAAATATTGTGCTTACGTTTACCTGTTTCCATACATTGGGCAATTCTCCCGTTTCGTATGACTGCCTAAAGATCATAGTTAGGATTGGTGCGATGTCTGTTGATAGTTCTTATTTATTCCATTCACGATTGTAAGCACAGGTAAAGGATTTGGGGGAATCGAGACCCCAGTTGAGCAAATAGCGTCTCGGTATTAAAAAGTTTCAGTCGATTTGCAACCTTTCGTCGTTTTAAGATTGAATACTCTCTTAACTTGCGACCAGAAATGATGTTTTGTCCGGTTTTTTGGTTTTGCGTTCTCTCCCGTCGTTCAAATCGTTTAATTGGGTAATCGAGACGCCGCGGTGACAGGGGAGCGCCTGGATTACTCCTACTCATTTCTTTATTTTGAAAGACGAACGACTGAAAAGAATTATTCATTTATATCTCTGGTTTTTTATAAATATTTATTTGTTTATATTGATAGTAATTAAAACCGAAGCTTTCATTAAGAGTTCGTGGTTTAAATAAGTTTAGAAGTCAAGATGAAATTTAATGCATTTTACACAAATGCAAACTAGATATCCTGCAAATACTTAAAAAATACTTGTAATCATCCATAGCTTCAAAATACATGTATGAACTGTGGCAATGCATTAGGGGATCATAAAATATGATTTCCAGCAATTCTGAGTCTCAGTGAATTTCACCCATATTTTGAACCTCCATTCAGTTTCATCTCATTTTGATGTCGGTCTTAGGTCTACATTTCATATGATGCTTGAGATATGAGCGTGACCCACTTTCAAAATGTTTGACTATGCCCACCTTTTGAGTGTAAAAATGCATTATGAACTTTGGGAATGTATTTGGGGTAAAAATGTGATTTTCAGCAATTCTGAAAAATGCACTCTATGACGCCTGGGTGATCTCATTGACCTCGACCCAAATTCTGAACCTCCATTGACTTTCAATTCATTTGTTGTTGGTCCTAGATCCATAGGTCATATCATGCTTGAGATATGAGCGTGACCTAATTTCAAAATGTTTGGCGACGCCCACTTTTTTATTGTAAAAATGCATGTATGAACCTGGGGAATGCATTGGGGGTAAAAAATGTGATTTCCAGCAGTTCTGAAATATGCACTCAATGCCCTTTGGGTGACCTCGGCGATTTTGACCCATATTTTGAACCTCCATTGAGTGTCGACTCATTTGGTGTTGGTTCCAGGCCCGTAGGCTATATCAAGCCTGAGATATGGCGTGACGAAGAAGAAGAACAAACCACACAAAAATAATAGGTTCCAGACAGACTAATAATGAGAAAAAATTTACAATTACGAACACCCCCTCCCAAATTTAAATGATTTCACATGTGCGATGAATGGGTGGAACAAACGGCCTCATTAGCATCAGGCATAAACTATATTCCCTTGAAATGAAAACAATAAAAAAAAATATACGTATTAGATATGAAGGATATACCCAGTGATTGAATTCTTCTATTTTTGGATGAAAATCCCTTATAAAAAAGTACCATGGTAAACCATGGTAAATCCCAATATACCCTGGTAATACCATGGTATTACCATGGTATTACCAGGGTAATTTGGAATTTACCATGGTTTACCATGGTACTTTTTTATAAGGGATGTTGGTGTGTAGTAATAACCCAGTGGTTCATTGAGATCGAGAGGTGAAGATATGCAGAGATATGCAGATATAAAGAGAGGTTGGCGTGGAGAAATTTGAGAGAGAGAGAGAGAGAGAGAGAGAGAGAGAGAGAGAGAGAGAGAGAGAGAGAGAGAGAGAGAGAGAGAGAGAGAGAAATTAGAATTAGGCAACCTTTGATCAATTTACCACGGATGGATTTATGGGAGTTGTGATCAAATACAGTCAGAAAAAAGAATGTGGACGCAAGGCACTTGCTAAAATAAGCCAACCGGGCCGCATCACCCCTCTCCACCTTGGGTCGAGAAGGGGTAGTGAATGGGTCACTGAGTGATTTTAATTTTACTTTAAAAATTTTTTTCAAGGTCTAAGACAAATTTTGTGTCAGGCACACTCTTGCCCTATTGGCCCCATTGGGTTTTGTGTGCGGGATGGGGTTTGGTGGAACGAGGGTAATGTTTTCAGAACTTGCGAGGTACATATTGTTAAAAGTTTTGTTAGAGTGAAACTGAGACTTGTTTTTTTAAATACTGTGTTTTTTGTGTGAGACATGGAGAATATGTGTTGTAAATGGTCAATGACACTGCAGCTCAACTTGTCCAAGAAAAGGCCCAACTAAATAGAAAGATCCAGCAATGCCAAGTCATTCAATCAAGTTTCAATAGAAAAGACACCACACCAAAGTTACATATGACACACGAAAAAAGATCAGGTGAGGGAATGCGACCTGTAGGGTGTACTATTGGAATTGTTGACAATTTGTATGCCAAATTTAAGATGGCCGATTGGTGGGCATGCTCTTGAAGGAAATTCAGAAAAATAGCTCCCATGTAGACATCACACGAAAGCTACATATGGAATTTGAAACAAATTGGGTGAGATATGTAGCCTGTAGGTGTGCTATTGGAATGACAATTTATATGCCAAATCCAAGGAGGCTAAAGAAAGTTTCCCACATTACACTAAGTTAAAATTTGGGCTCCTATAAGGGTCCCAAATATTAACCCAGGGACTTGATTTGAACAAACTTGAATCTGCACTTCCACCTCCCCCCTCCTCCCTAGAGATGTTGTATACCAAATATCAAAAGATTTTTTACTTATGGATTTGAAGTGAAGATTATCCCCCATATTGCACTAAGTTAAAATTCGCCCCCATAGGAAGCCTAAATACTGAAGGACTTGATTTGAACACACTTGAATGTGACCCACATAATATACCAAATATTAAAAGATTTTGATTAGTGGTTCTGGAGAAAAAGATTTTTAAAGCTCATTCCCCAAATTGTCCGAAGTTACGATAGTAGTAGGAGAGCGATGAAACGGGCCACATTGGATGGACCCCGGGCTGGACCCCGGAAGTGACGTCATAGCCACGTGACTTGGTGGCGCCATGTTGTATTGTCATGGTAACCCGCGTGAGCGGCCATCTTGTGACGTCATCTCCATAGTGATACGTGGTGTGAGTGCGCATGCGCAGCGCGTGTTGTTAGGGTGATACGTGTTTCCGTCGGCCATTTTGTATACTGAAGGACGCCATCTTGGTTTCTATGGTAGCACGTGGTTACTATGTGACCCAAAGGTCTACAACCAGACAGGGGTATTGTTCGGAGGGTATGTTCCTTTGTAGAAGAGTAACTTACCGTTTTGTAGATTTACCACAAAAAAACCAACAAGCTGTACTATTTCGAATTCTTTCAGTTCGATCTTCGTTCTGTACCCCTATTGTTTTGTAGTGGTTGGTTGTCAGTTGTATCCGTTCAGGTTCTTGTAGTAGTTCTTGAATTGGGTGTTATCACGGGACAAAACGGGAAATTACTCTTCTACAAAGGAACATACCCTCCGAACATACCCCTGTCTTGTTAGAAGGCATTGGGTCACATAGCAACCACGGTGTTACCATAGATAACCTTACATTTCAGTATATATTAGTTTATAAAATCAACACTTATTAGGTAAGTCATTTCATTTTCGAAGAAATGATCTAACCATGTTGCAGATGACGTTGCATGTATCACTTCTCTTGTTACTCATTATACATATGAATTTTTGTTTGTCGCTCATGTTAGTAAAGTTCTGATTTAGTTTCCCAATTTCCGCAAAATATAGTTTTCTGTGTTCAGCATATAGTGTACATCTCATGATGAAATGCTCTTCTGTTCGATTTCTGAATTACACTTATTGCAAATCTTTTCATTAAGAGGTACTTTGGGTAGCTTGCGTCGCCCTTTCTCAATTTCCAATAAATGGCTACTAATTCGTAATTCACAGAAGAGTTTTCTCTTCTCAAGTTCATATCGTTAACATTTTTCAAATACCATTCCAGTTTATAATCAGATTTAAATTCTCTATACGTTCTTAGTTTGTTCATTCCACTTTGTCTATTGTCATCAAATATGTCTGCCATGGAATTAGTAATATAGTTTTTCTACAGTTCAATAATGATATTATCTATCATAAAAGAATGTGTATTATCGTTATTCATTATCTCGATTATCATTGGTATATCGAATTATTTGACAATTTCTCCGGGATGATAAAATCACTGCATAATGCCGCACCCTTGAATGTTAGCGATTCTTTATCAGTTGCATGAAGTTTTGAAGTGTATTTAACAGCGCGAGTCAATGATTCAATTACAACTGGATATCTACCGAGTTCCGCGCATACTGCATGATTCGACGACTTTCTATTTACACCTAATGTATGTTTACAAAATTTAAGGTTACCGTTTCATATGGCACGCTATCAATTCTGTTTAAATTCATCGACGAAGCCCATATTTCGCTACTATAAAACACGATAGGTTTGATTAGTTAATGAAATAATTTTATCCACGCTTCGCGCGATGATATGTAATATTCCTGTAAAGATTTTACCAATGAAAATAATGCTTTCATGCCTTTACTGGTCATTTCCATTTGGGCCTTCTTGAACGACTCATTCGCGGAAAGCTTTATACCCAAGTAAGGATATTCATTGACACCAGTGTCGCCTACTGTGAATGATGGTGTTGCTTTGGGTCATCCTTTGCGGAAAACCATGCATTTAGTTTTATCTGTATTAAGAGCCAGTTTATTTTTCTGCTAATGCGTGTGTAACGCATGTACGCAGTTTTGTAAACCTTCTTTTGTTTGAGATACCATGACCAAATCATCTGCAAACATAAGATGATTTACTAGTTTATTGCCAATGGATACCGGTGCGCACTTTCGATTGAATTCTTCTTTTATATCATCAATACAAATTTTGAATAGCGTAGGGGATATCACACAGCATTGTCTGACACCAAATTTTGATACGAATGGGGGTCCCATTCCCTCCCTCGTTTGTGTGGCATAAGAGATATTTCATACAATGATTGAATTGTTTTCAAAATAGACCCACTTACCCCCACTCTCTTTAGTTTCTGGAACAGAATAATCGATTCATCGAATCAAATGCTTTACGAAAGTCGACAAATGCCACATAGAGGTGTTTATTCTGGTGCCTGTATCTGTTAAGCAATATTTTCATGATGAAAACGCTATCAATAGTACAGCGATGTTTTGAAAACCCAAATTGATTATCACTTATTATCCCATTTTCTTGTAAGAAACATATGTCTTTTGTTGAGTATTTTGTTGAATAGTTGTCCGAGGGGCTTATGACCCGAGGGGCTTAATTTGAACACACTTGCAATAAAAACAAACTGTCGTGTAATTTGCGGGGCCACTGAGATTTCGAGCCCAAGATTGACGAAAATGGACTTTTATTCGCATTTTTTTACACTTTTTATCGACTGAACCATATAGTTTATTTGAGTGAGATCGATGAGGTATTTGCTATTCTAGAGATTGTTGAAAATTTCGATCTGGGACGTGTCATACCTTTACTGTTTTTAGTATTGATAATATAATATATATTTGATTAAAATTGATAAAATCTTATAATATGTCGAGTGCCTGTGATTATTTTCCGTTGTTATTGTTTTGTTTTTATAAATGCATTTAATGCTTTTTTACACCGTCAGTTTTTCAATTTCAAGTGATCCAGTCGTAGTGCTAATGTACATGCAGTAAGTGCTTTCCACTAAATAACTCTAAAACAATTTACAACTTAAAGTCACGCCCCCCAATTATTTTTCGATTATTTACCGTAAAGCACCATTTGGTGTTTTCCAGTAAATAACTGCAAAATAATTTCATAGTTTCAATTGATCCGGTCATAATACTAATGTATATGCAGTAATTGCTTTCCAGTAAATAATGATGACGTCATAAAGTTCATCAGTGCTAATCAGTTTAGAATTCGTCTACCAGGCTGGAAAAAATTCTTTTGAATAGTCTGTTAGATAAATTGTTTTCTACCTGCTTGTTTGAAATTCAATGGATGTCGAGACTCGAGATTGTCCATGAAAGAACCTGAAAAACCCGAAATACCAAGGCCGAAAAGCGCCAAAGCCTGAGGCTGAAAAGCTTTGGGCCGAAAGGCGCCAGCCTGAAAAGCGCGGGCCGAAAAGGGGATCGGGAAGATTCGGCCCCGAGAAGATTCGGCCCCGAGAAGATTCGGCCCCGGGAAGATTCGGCCCCTGGTTAGTGGGAAGATTCGGCCCCGGGAAGATTCGGCCCCAACGCAATTTTTGGGGAGGAGCGACAAATAACGACGATTGGTTAGGATTGAGTATAAAACTTTATTATGTGAAGTTTCATTTGTTGTTTTAATATATTTTTTTCAATTTAACATAAAACAATTATATACATATATATACAATTATATACAAAAACATACTATGCATTCTATTTCACAAAATTTTACATCTAGATATCATATGAAATATCGTTGACTCTTGGGTATTAACCTTTATTTGAGATCACATATTTTACACCGAGATGTCATTTAAAACCTGAAATAATTTGAGACCATATACATCGAGATATATGAATAATTCAAACTGTGACTATTTACATCGAGATTGTTTCAACGCTTGCTCTTACCTAGTTGATAAACTTTGTTTATCTCTTTAAGAAAGTCTGTTGTTCTTATGCTTCCGTCTCTATATTTAGTCCATAGATCTGTTATCTCCGTGTCGATTTTCGTATATTTTTTCCTAATCTCTGTCTCCAAATCTCCTGCCTGAACATTTATTCTGACCCACTCCGCTTCATGTTGTAATACAACTGCCAATTTGTAAAAGCTGAGGCGGGTTCCCTTTGAGTTTAATCTTCTATGCCAGGCTAAAACGAGATGGAAAAGAAAGGTTTATATATATATATATATTACAATTTATCTATTACTAGTAGGGGTCCCCGACTTCATTCGCAGTCACTCGGCCCCACCCCACCCCCGGGGACTTAAAACGTCGCCATTAGATTCGTGATAAAAAATTACCCCTAATAGACCCCTTTGAAGACGTATATCGGTCATCACTTTTGGTGCCCATCCGCACCCCCACCCCCAAAAATATGACGATGACCTCCCTTGTGTGAAAATACATATCCATGCCAAGTTTCGTCCTGATCGGTTGAGAAATGTAGATTTGTATACCAAACACACAAACAGACAAACATAACCAAAATATATATTAGATTATAATGTATAATAATTATAATTAATTAATTGAAATAAATTTATATAGATGTAATTATTAATAAATTAAAATGACTATATTTACCTTCAATATGGTTATTTGTTCTGACCGTGTGGTCAAAAATGCACCAACTGTTGATATCGAAACATTCATTATTAATCCACTGGTTTTCTATGTACGTCGTAAATTGTTTAAGCTCATCTGTATTTGCCTTATCTTTTAGGTTGTTAAATGTTGGCCGAATGTGTGTACCTGGTAGGAATGGTAGCGCTAAAAATTGTTGTAGGTATCTCTTGACAGAGGTATTAGTTGTATATGCGGTCTTTAGTCCTATGTCTACAGCCTTCTGGAACACCGCCTTCGTCCAATGAAAGACACAGCCTTTGATCTCTTTCCCTGGGAAAATCTCTCTGACTGCCAGCCATGCTGCAGTCTCAAAATCACTGACAAATGTCTCCACTACAGGTGGGTCTATACGCTGAAGAAGTGCTTGAAATACCTCCACGTAATCGCTTTTTCTTCTTCTTGTCATAATTACATACACCATAGGAAATTGCTTTTTTCTCTCTCCATCACTTACAAAAGAATTTATAGACCAAAGTTGTGCGTTAGTACCAAATGGTTTTCCAAGGATCTGAAATAAAAAAAAGTTTTACTCTGTAGTATAGATCGAACTTTAGTCAGGGGCGGATCCAGGAATTTGTAGAGGGGGGTGGCTAACCATATGATGCGAAGCATCATCCGAGCTGCGAGCCTGCGAAGCAGCGAGCGGTTTTGATGGGCTGGTCACCTGCGACACCCAAGGACAATTTACTCAAACAGGGAAACATTACGTCAGGAGAACGTCGGGAGAACGTTAGGAGAACGGTTGTGCCATTGATATCCGGCTTGCCAACTTTATAGCAAATGCTTGAAAAAAATTTTTTGTCATACTCATTTATTCGTTTTATTTACAGTAAATTCATTCATTCATTGATCTATTAATAATTAATAATCAGCTCACCTTAAATGTGCCGTCTATAAACCATCTTTTCGACTTTTGTAGGAGGTCCAGTTGAAACGGCGTGGAGAAAATGAGGTGCCTATATGTTTCCATGTGAAGATCTGCTACTAGAAAGTCGTCGACATTAAGAAAGTCTGTGTTGATCTCAAAATGGATGTCTTTCGGTGTAGCTGGACGAGATTTGGCCCTGTGCATGTTTGTGACTCTCTTCATGGTAGAATTTTTGGGTTTCATTGACAGGTCTGTGGTGTTGACGGTTTCCCGTACTGCTTGTTCAATTATGTCTTGTGCGGGACGAAACATGTCTAGTTCTGCTGAAGATTTCACCTAATAAAATATAAATACAAAGTTTGCATGAGTGAAAGAAGAAATAAGAGAAGGGCACATTTAACATTTAACGAAACGTAACTATATTGCTTGTTTGTCCATTACTAGATTTACAGAAGCCATTGATATTTTGAAAAAAATAGTTACCTTGGAATAAATGGTTTTCTTCACTTTCAATGAAGGGTCCGCGGGATGGTTATGGTTGACATGATTAGGTCTAAAGTTGTCTCCAACTTGTGCAACTGCTGCCTGACAAGGGTTGTACTTAGATCTTATGCTGCATCTCCACCGTATACGACCATTTTTGTTTATCTGAAAATGAAAATATTTTCATTCATTCATTAATCAATTTATTCGTTTACAGTTAATAATAATAATCTAATAATAATAATAATCTATTAAATCTAATAATGTATTAATTTAGTCGGTTATTCATTTACAGCAAATCCATCCATTTATTATTATTTATAGTGAAGAGGCTCACCTTAATCCCGTACGAGTATCCATCACTCGTTACTAACAGTGGCTGACCACGCTTGCTACCATTTGGAAGAACAGTGAAGGTTGTAGGCTCGTCGTTTATGTGTTCAGTTGGTAGCTCATCATCATCATGAATAACTGCATCCGACGTCTCATGCACTTCATCAAAATCTCTTTGCGAAATATCAAAACTCCCTGAAAGGGTGTGGTTTTCATCTAGGCTATAGATGAGAAAGAGAGAAATAGCAATACATACGTTTTCAGTAACTAAATATGAATACAAAAGTATAAACAAAATTATTGATCTATTCATTTATTCATTTACAGTAAATTCATTCATTTATTCGTTTAATGCTCTATTAATTTACTCGTTTATTCATTTACATCAAATTCATTCATTTATTGATCTCTTACTTTAGTTGTCATTTACGGCAAAGTCATTCATTTACTCATTTATGATAATTAAAAATAAATAAATGATGCAATTAAAAAGATTGAGAGAAAAATGTCATTAATTACCTTTCCTCACTTTCTCCTGTCGATGTTTCACTCCCTCTTTCAGCTGCATCCACTTCCATCATCTCAGCCAAAAGTGCAACATTGTTGGCATCCCGACTGCAAAAAAAAATTAGAAAGTACTGAATATTTTGAAAAAAAAGGGTCATAATTAAGTTTTCCCTTAACATGATTAAAATAATGGATGTGGTTTTCATCTAGGCTATGGAACGAAAGAGAGAAATAGCAATACTTACGTTTTCAGTAACTAAATATGAATACAAAATTATAAACAAAATTATTGATCTATTCATTTATTCATTTAAAAATAAAAATAAATGATGCAATTAAAAAGATTGAGAGAAAAATGTCAATAATTACCTTTCCTCACTTTCTCCTGTCGATAATAATAATGGATGTGGTTTTCATCTAGGCTATGGAATGAAAGAGAGAAATAGCAATACATACGTTTTCAGTAACTAAATATGAATACAAAATTATAACACGATTAAAATAATTTTTTTTAACTCTGTGTTACAGTAAATTCAAGCACAGTATTATTAATTATAATTATTATATATATAATAATTACCTATTATCTTCTGGTTCAACTTGGCGTTGACATGGCTGGCATGTAAATGTCAACTGAATTATACCTCTGTTTGCATCCAGATAATCTTTGTTTGATATGCCCGTGTTACATTTTCTGTGTTGCCATCGTTCGCAAGAATCGCATTCCACGGCGTGTTGCCTTGGTCTCACCTCTAAACCACACTCAATACAAGGATACATCGTTGAAAATGATGACAGGGATGAATGAATGAAAGGTTTTAGCGCGCCGAAGGCGCGCAGGGACGATGTGGGATTTACAAATCCCTTGCGACCCGGTTAACCTTATTTTTTTTTTCCTTGGATCACACAGGCCTAGCTTTCCTATTGCCCAAAATGGAGTCTGAGGGGGTTATGCACGCGGTTAGAATACCCGGCAGTTTAAGCTGGAGTGTTAGATGGTCAATACTCAATCCCCCAACGCCTTTAAAACTATTAGAGAGCGAGCTCTGTTCGGTTCCAGTTCGGCGATGGTAGAGGTTTGAGTCCCACCATGGTGGCGAGCCAGAATGTAATGTTGTGCGATGGCAAGTTTAAGGGAAGAAGAGAAAAGAAAACCAAACAGCAACGCCGGTTTGGTAGCGGCCCCGGTATATGACCATAGCGGTTACAAAAAAGAAGTGGAGAAAGCTCCAACAGTTTAGTTTTAAGAAACCGGGAGTCATCCATCAAGCCTTCTGGGAGATAGGATGCCGTATGTGATTTTGAGGTATCTGGTTATCCTTCGGGAATCCCAAATGACCTCCTCCACCCCACCCCAACCAACCCCCCCCCCCCAAAAAAAAAAAAAAAAAAAAAAAAAAAAAATCACTGACACACACCCTCAAGCCCTTAAAAGGGCTGTTAAATCTTTATTCAAATGTTTATTTATATCAAATGTACACTCGTTCCCAGCCAGACAAGCTTGTTTCAATCCTTGCCTAGCGTTTGGTGGTTTCTTGTATATGTTGCAGAGAGGTAGGTTGCACCAATTCCTCCTACGCTTTGTCTACCATTTCCATGCGTCTTCTTGATAAGAGTGTTGCAAGAAAATTTGAGAATGTTCAGTTAGAAAAGTAAAAGGTAGAGAGAAAGATAGGTATCCGCTATTGTATATTGTGCCTGCTGTGTGATTGTTGCTATGGATGGGGTAAGGGGTGTGTTTCTTCGGAGTCCACTCCCAACACGCAGAGTTGCGAGGCAATCCTCACAGACTCAATCCTAAAGACCTCAATGAGTAGCGAAGCAATCCTCACTGACTCCACGCAGTTTAATTCTATTGAGTAATTTTAATTTACTGTGGATTTTTTTGTTTTTCTGTTTAGGGTTCGGTGTTCGTTCAGCTTCACCATTGATTCACTATCTTGGAGTATGTGGAGGGTTTTGTTATATAGATCTTATTAAACGCGTTTCAATCGCGCTTCAGCAGAGTTGCGAGGCAGTCCTCACAGACTCTATCCTAAAGTTCCCAATGAGTAGCGAGGCAATCCTCACTGACTCCACGCGATTTAGTTATATTGTATAATTTTTATTTTATTTTATTTTATTATTTTTTTTTTTTTTTTTTTTTTTTTTTTTATTTTCTGGAAACTTATTTTGTTTTTCTGTTAAGGGATCGGTGTTCGTTCAACTCAACCATTAATTCACTATCTTGGAGTCTGTTGAGGGTTTTGGTTTGTAGGTCTTTTAATCGCGTATCAATAGTTTCTATTTTTGCTAGCTCGTGAAGTTCCTTTATCGGTGTCCATTTCGGTTTGCATAGTGCCACTCGCAGGGCATAATTTTGAACCCTCTGTAGCTTCTGAATGTTGGTTTTGCTTAGGTCGCTTGTTATTATGGCACCGTATTCTAGTACCGGGCGTATAAATGTTTTGTAGAGCTTGAGAAGCACATCTTTGTTTGCTCCCCAATTTCTACCTCTGATCATCTTCAGAAAATTGATACGTTTAGTAGCTCTAACCGTAATGGAGTTTACGTGACTGTTTAGACTGAGATTGCTATCTAGGATAAATCCCAAAAATTTGGCCTCTTTGTTTGCTTCTAGTTTGTGATCGTATAACTGGAGATCGATACTCGGGACTGGTTTTTTCCTTTGCTTTTTGAAGAACGTAACTTTTTGAGTTTTGGCGGCATTGAGTTTGATGCGCCACAGGGCACACCAGCTTTCAAGATCGCGAATGGTATCCTGCAGACGATTTTTAATTATGTTTCTGGACTTGCTGGCTGTCCAAATGCCTTTGTCATCTGAGAACTGCGATAGTTCAACAAAGTTTTTCCCTACTTTTTCTATATCATTCACATATATTATGAAAAGAAGCGGACTTAGAACCGACCCTTGTGGTGTTCCCGCTTCGAGTATTACTTCCTCTGACACCTCGCGATTAACCCTCACCTTGATTTTTCGGTCAGTTAGAAATGATGATATGATCCTTAGAATTTTAGTGGGTAATCCCATTTTCGCTAGTTTATATCTCACGCCATTGTGCCATACCGAGTCGAACGCTTTTTCTACATCCAAGAAAAGCGCGGTTCCGATTTCGTTTTGACTAAATGCTGTTTTCATATAATCGACCAGTCTATATACGTGTTCGATTCCCTCTTTCTGACTCCTATACGCTCTTTGCCATTTGTTGAAAAAATTGATTGATTCGAGATAGCTGCGAAGTCTCGTAGTGAGAATCCGCTCAAATATTTTCCCAACACAGCTAAGCAAGCTGATTGGGCGGTAGTTAGAAGGGTTGGTAAGGTCTTTGTCGGGTTTAGGTATCATGACTCCCGTGGCCACTTTCCAGCATTTTGGGAAGTACCCACAGGAGAGACAGCAGTTTAAGAGTTTGGTAAGTCTGCAGTAGAAGATGTTGGGGCACTGTTTCATTATTTTGTAAGAGACTTCGTCTTCTCCTGGGGACGAAGATGACCTGCATTTTCTGATTATACCCATGACCTCTTCTACGCTTATTGGTTCGGTTAATTCATGGTCGTCCCCGTCTTCATGCCTTTTGTCGAAGTTCGGTTCATTGAAGATTGAGTTGTTATCTTGGACAAATTTATTTACTCGTACCTTAAAATCGTTGTCATATCTGTTCCCTTCTTGTGGACGATGTGCCTTCTTTAGAAGTTCGGCAAAAGCACTGGCCTTTGCCTTGTCGTCTATGGCCATAGATCCGTCGCTAGTCTTTAGTGCATTATTATTGGCAATTTTGCTCTTTTGGCCAGTAAGAGTTTTAAATGTATCCCAGAACCTCTTAGGTTCTCTCAGCCCATTTAGGTTTTCGGTTGCTTTTTCCCATCTCACGCGATTGTCGTTAGCTATGGCCTTTTTTACTTCCCCATGAAGGCGATTATACGCGGTTTTAAGTTCTGCTCTTTTCATTTGATCATTCTCTGATTGGTAAGCCCGGAAGGCTTTTCTTTTTTGTTTGATTATTTGAAGAGTTGTTTGGGTTATTCTGTTTATCCGCGTCTTTACTGTTTGCTTGGGACAGATTTCATCTAGCGTACTGTTGATAACGTCGTTAAGGTGGGTGCAGGCTTTTTCTAGTTCATGAACATTTGAGGGGTCATTTGCCTTTATTTTTACTTCGATAATGTTTCTGAAGAGGTTCCAGTCAATTTTTGATAGGTTCCTCCTATTCACGGGAGGATACCTTGCGGGACCAGTATTACATTTCAGAGTGGCGTGAACCGGCAGGTGATCACTGCCTAGATCATCATCTCCTACAAATATGTCTTGCATTTGGCTGGTTAGTGATTTGCTGGTGATAATCAAGTCTAGGATATCTGATTGATGGAGTGGGTTGTTGCTTATGTATGTTACGTCTTGATCGTTATTTACCACGAATAGATCGAGTTCTTCAATGATATGGAAAAGGGCGTCACCATTAGGCTCAGTCTTATGACAACCGAATACCTGGTGTTTGGAATTGAAATCACCCAAGAATATGCAGTGTTTGTACTTGTTGGTAAAAAATTCAAATACTTTACTGTCTACTGTTGCTTGCGGCTTGTTATAATATGATATGATGGCCACGTGTTTGTGGTCAAGTTCAATTTCAGCTGCAATCACTTCAGCATTGAGGTGGTCGCATGGTATTGATTTGTATTTAATCTCCTGCCTTATTAACAGAGCGACACCGCCGCCTTTTTGGGCGGGGCGATCTCTTCTAATAATATCAAAACCACATAACGAGAATTGTTTGTTTGGTTTAAGCCAGGTTTCGCTAATTCCAATTACGTCCGTATTTTTTAAATAATGTGACATTTGCAAATTTTTCTGATTAACGCTTCGAGCGTTCCACTGGACTATTTTTAGTGTATCCATGAATGGTTTAGGAATAACTGTACTAAGTTTATTTAAGTTTAATTACTATTTGTAATATTGTTACATAATTATATTCTGTTGACAGGGATCTGGCTGGATAATCGTTTTATAGGACATGCTACAAAATGTTTATCCAAGAATATTCTTTGAAGATGTTTGGCGATGTTACCATCAAAGAGTGTGAAAGATGATTAATCATCATTAACAGCTTACTAATGGCGACAAACAACCAAAGGATGATTAGAGATCAGACAAGCGCATCCCTATCAAAACACAGGAACACCACACAAGCGGCATGTATCAGCTTGTCAGTTAGCCACTC
This sequence comes from Pictodentalium vernedei, assembly GCA_031216915.1. NCBI lineage: Eukaryota > Metazoa > Mollusca > Scaphopoda > Dentaliida > Dentaliidae > Pictodentalium > Pictodentalium vernedei. The sequence goes on along the minus strand of CM062291.1, from coordinate 150,160,477 downwards.
CCAGTGCTAAACAAACAAACTGATCGAGTTTTCAAGTCAGTTGAACTTTTAATTTTGGTGGTGACGGACTATCATTCATTTCATCCCGGGACAAAAATGGTAGGTTCCTATTTTTTCAACTAAATGAGAAAATGTTTTCCCGAAATTAGTTTTTGGTGGGAAGATTCGGCCCCGGGAAGATTCGGCCCCAACTGGGGCCGAATCTTCCCACTAACCAGGGGCCGAATCTTCCCGGGGCCGAATCTTCCTAGACCCCCGAAAAGCAATGAAATTCTAAACATAGGGCAAATGTTGAAGCTAAGGCCATGTAAAATAGAAATATATTTTTAGTATCAGATATATGATTACATTAGGCTTGTTGTTGGACAAGAGAATTTGAAGTTTTGGTCCCAAAGTTGGAGTCTGATACATAGGGGTAAATTACCAGATGAATTATGGGAAACAGTGGCTTCGAAAAATAGGCTATTTTTTAAAATGTAATTTTTGCACGGGTTTGTTACCAGACAGGTAACTAAAAAATGAGACGGAAACATATAATTTTTTTTTGGCATTTTAGAAACAGGGGATGCTCTGCTCCAGGGGTGAGTAGGTGGGGTAGTAGGTAATATAGGCCGTTTCTGAACCACTTGGTACATGTACTGTACGGTACATGGTAGATGGTGCGTTTACCATCGTAGGATTCAGTGTTAAATTGCATGTTTGTTCGCAAAAAATGTTGTTTTTTCATGGTGTCCCAGAATCGGCTGTTATTTTGAGACTCCTAGAACGCACTTTTAACGTTCAAATACCCGTTGGCGAACGTGCCAATTGTAAAAAAGTGAAAAATGTACGAAATTGTACATTTTGTTTTACATAAAAAATTGTTGTTTACGTTCCCATCGTGGATTAGACCTTCAATCTATCATTGGCGAACGCGAGCAAAAAACACTTTTCCGGTTCTAGACCAGCATCAAAAAGGTGGTTTGCCGATTCAGGACCAGTGGTCCAGAATCGGCTATTGTTTTTGAGGCTCTGAAGGTGGTCACGTGACCTGCTAATTAACCAATCAGATTGCTTGATTCTCATAAACTTAATCATATAAAGTTATCTCCCCTCGTTGTGGGGGTGGGGGTCACGCCCATCAGAAAAATCGAAGTTTCGAGAAGGTAGTCACGTGACCTATCAAATTGAAGGTCGAGGAAATAAAAAAGTGATTGATATATATAGGAGAGAAAAAAAAATATAAATAAATAGTTATTTAAAAAAATAAATATGTCAAATCGAATAGATAATAAAAAAATATGTAAATCATGAGCGCTTCCCAGACTATTAGAGCAAGGTTTCTTTTAAAAAGGCTGATGAGAGCCTACGCATTCTGCGTGAACGAACAACTAAGTCACCTCTTGTTAGAACGATGCGTCGGATGTCGGGATCACCTAGACTTCGATTACGAGAATCATTCGTGTCTGACGATGGAAAGGGAAGATATGGTCGTCAAGTATTTCGAACCGGCGTTCGAATGCGTTCAAATCATTGAAGTGATCGCGTTTTGGAAGAGATTACTCTTCTGTAAGGATCGAGACAAGCCCACAGTTTCGGAAGAACTGAAATTGGCGCGTAGAAGTCTGACTTTAGAAGACAAGGGATGCATCATGAAATTATTGTTCAGTGAAGCATACGTCTAAGTTTTTCTCGTTGATATAAAATAAGGGAGAATAGAAAATAAAAAATAAATACACACACATAAATTTTTTTTATCTAATATTAGAAAGAAAAAAAAACACAAAAATGAGAACCAGAAATAAATTGTATCCGACGTTAGATAACGACGAGGACGAGAAGCCGAATGGCATTTTGCCGATGGCACCATCGCTAGAAGAAAAAGAAAGAGGAGAGAGGTATCACATCGATCAAATCAGTAGAATCCAAGCGTATCTAACTTGAGAGATAGATTCTCGCCGTTCTCTCAAGAAGAAGTATTCACGTTTCTTGAAAGTCATCAACACGGTCGACACGACACTCATCCCGATTTCCATGGGTTTACACGCGGCCGGCATCAGATTGTTGTCAACCGCGGTCGGCATTCTGATCGTGTTAACCATAGAAGGAGTGGCTCTCGCCGCCGAATTGTTCAGCACGCTCGGAAACCTTTTGAGTACGAAATTATATCTGAAGGTGAGGAAACACGACAAGATTCGCGTCTTGGCCGACTCCAAGATCGAAATGATCTCGATGGCATTGAAAGATGGTAGGATATCGGACGGAGAATACTTCACGATATTGACCGAGAAAACGAAATACGAAGTCATGAAAGAAGCCGTGAGAATCAAGACTCGTCAGATCATCAAGGAAGAGATGAAGGATTCTCTCGTGGAAAAAGGGAGGAAAGAGGCCAGGGAGGAATTCAGTAGGATGATAGAACTTAAGAGCAGCGATTGAAAAAAAATTATATATAATAAGAACAGAATTTTTAAAAAAGAAATATTAAATTTATATATAAAATAAAAACGAAATTAATTTAAATAACTCTCAAAAAAATGTATTGCGTAAAGTGTAAGAAAGTTACCGAGACGAGTAATTCTCGAGAAGTACGAACTAAAAACGACAGACAGATGCTTCGCGGAATTTGCGACGTGTGTGGTTCTATCTAGACTCGATTCGTCAAAAAAAAAGAACGCTAGCAAAGATAAAGGCATCGTGAATAAAATGATCAATAATCTACCTTTCGAAATGCATCTGCCTGGTCACAGTTTCACGGGACCTGGAACGAAATTGAACAAGAGACTCAACGCCAATCTGACTCCTAAATCTTGGAGCAAACTTGTGAATAGGGTGGATGCGGCTGTGTATGATCACGATCTGTGCTACGCCGGACATCCCGACACCAAGACTCGCAACAATGTCTGCGATAAAACATGTTGGGGAAATTGAGAGGCATATCGAATCCGACCAGGAGAGAGAAGATAGAATGTTCGCTGGTCAGCAATCTGATCGGTGCAAAACGTCGATTCGGATGGGGCATTCAAAAAAAAAAAGCGCATCTGAAAAGAAGAAACGATTATTGATGAGTGAATTGGCCGAGGAGTTACACAAACCCATCGTGCATAAATTTCGAAAGAGAAGGGTGTACGTGAAGGGTTTGGATGATATTTGGTCTGCCGACTTGGTCGACATGAGATCGTTTTCGAGGTGGAACGAGGGTGTCAAATATCTATTGACGGTCATCGACGTGTTTTCTAAATACGTTTGGATCAGAGCTTTGAAGAATAAATCAGGACCTTGCGTCGCCGAGGCTCTGAAGAGTGTGATCGGCTCGTCTTCTCGAAAACCTAATAAATCGTGGGTGGATAAGGGAAAGGAATTCTACAACAAGCACGTTCATCGATTGGTCGACCTCTACTCGATCGAAAACGAAGAGAAAGCCAGCGTGGTGGAACGTTGGAATTGAACGATGAAGGAAAAGATGCATAGATACTTCACAGCGAATTCGACCAAGAAATACATATACGCTCTGAACGGTCTGGTTAAAGATTACAACAACACGTGACACAGATCGATCAAGATGACTCCCACGGAAGCTAGTGATCCTCGAAACGAAAAACTGGTCTACGCGAATCTATATCCTGAGAGATCTAAGATTAGGAAGAAGTCTAGAACGCCGAAATTTGCGGTCGGCGATCGAGTGAGAATCTATGCTTATAAGAAGCACTTTGAAAAGGGTTATACTCCTCGATGGACCTCGGAAATCTTTGTGATAATCAAAATATTTCACACCGATCCGGTGACTTATGAAATCGAAGCTTTGGATGGAGAAGAGATCATCGGAAAGTTTTACGAACAACAATTACAGAAGACAAAGTTTTGATAAAGAAAAACAAATTTCTTTTATTTACTCTCTTTAACATTTTCTTGTTTTACACACACATATATATATATATAGGAGAGAAAAATAATAATAAAAAAATAATTGAAACTATTTTTAGATAAAAAAAAAAGCAAGCTAATTAATAAACAAAAAAAACAAAAACCCTTTAAAAAATGGCAAATATACTAGATATAGCACAAAGAATAGTGAAAGATGAAAGTATTCAAGAATATGAGGTTCACAAATACAAACAGGTAACCGGAACGAGTTTGAACAATGCGGGAGAGATAAGAATCAACGTCGAAACTCAAGATCTATTCGTCCATCCTAGCGAGAGTTACATAGTGGTTCAGGGACGTCTCACCAAGGAAGATGGGAGCGACTACGCCAACGACGACACGGTTACTCTAGCCAATAATGGAATCATGCATCTATTCAGTAATATAAAATACATGCTATCCGGACAAGAGACAGAATCTGTGTTTCATCCCGGTCAGGCCACCACGATGTTCGGACTCTTGACGTATCCTGATGATTTTTCAAAATCCAGAGGACTTAATCAGTTGTGGATGAAAGACACCGTCGTCCCTGCTAGCACCGGCGCCGCCACGATATTCGACTACGTCATCAAGACGTCCAGACCTAAAGGAACGTTTCATTCAAGATACCTTTGAAACACATCTTCGGATTCGCAGACGATTACAACAAGATCATGTATGGATTCAAACACAATCTGACGTTGATTCGAAAAGGAAACGACGACGCGATAGTGAGACTCACTGCGGGTAAGATAACTCTACAGAAGATATCGTGGTTCGTTCCACACGTGGAGCCTTCAGTCGTGGGAAAAACGCGTCTCTACAAGATCATAGAATCCAAGAGTAAATTACCTGTGGGATTTAGAATGAGACAGTGCGACACGGCTAGCATTCCACCCTCCACGAATCACTTCGATTGGAGATTGATGGTGAAATCCGCTTCCGAGAGACTGCGTTTCATTGTGATTGCATTTCAGACCGATAGGGACGGGTCTCAGGAAAAGAATGCATCGCTGCTCGATCACTGCCATTTGAGAAACATACAAGTGTTTCTGAACGCCACGAGATATCCAGCAATTGATTACAATGCGTCGTTTGACAAGAACGATTTCTGCAGACTGTATGGCGACGCAGCTGATTTTAGAAAGAAGTATCACGGTCTAGACGAATTGATGAGCAACCCTAACATATCTCCCGGCGAATACGAGTCAATGTATCTCATGTTCGTATTCGACATCAGTAAATAGAGTGAACAACTCAAGAGTAGCGTCTTAGACATTCAGATCAAGATGCAATTCGATAGGAACATGCCAAGAAAAACCGAAGCCTTTGCCGTGGTCCTGTCGGACACAGAATTACAATTCGAATCGGATGGAAATAAGATGTCGATCATTCGATAAGAGACGTGTGTGAAAAAAAAAAAAATATATAAATAAAAATTAAAAAAAATTATTATAAAAAATGAATGATAAAGAAAGAGAATACTTAAGAAGAAACAGACGTGTTTTGATTAAAAATATTTCGCAAGATTCGTTAGCAATAAGTCTAGACACTTTAGTCGAAACAGAACCTTTGATATTGACCAATTATATGAGCCGTGAAATCGAAAGTAAAATCTTGATAGAAGATAAGACCAGAAAACTTTTAGACACGTTGACGTATAGAGGACTGACTGCTTTTCGAGAATTTATAAAAGCTCTTCGAAATGCTAAAATAGATGTCGACGCGTGTTTCGAGATAGGTGATCCAATTTCACGAGATGAAACATTATGAGAAATAACGTATTAAAACAAAACCAAAAAAAAAAATAAAAGTAATGAGATCTAGAGAGATTGAACATCTTTCTAAATCTCATTACTTTTTTTTTGTTTTTAATAATCACACAATATTTTTTTTTTAATTAATTATTTCCATGCGTTCACTGTTTGTTCAAAGGATCTAGTTCGATCAGTAGACTCACCACGGAACTGGTGGCTTTGGGATTATTGGTTTTCGTAATGAAATTAATCCTGTCTCCGGCGTTCACTTTGAGAGGCGTGCCGAATGTGCTAACATTCGCGTGTTGATTCTCAGTGTTTTCAACGCTGTATTTCTTATCGCTCTCTACTCCATTCACCACGAGATTGACGACCGCTCTGTTATTCAACTCCGAGGAAGCCAGAGCCATTCGAATGATTTCACCTCCCAACGGCATGGGATATCCCACCTGACCATGTTTCAATCCACTACCTCCGTTTCCGAAAGACCATTCAGTTTTTCCCTCCTCTAACGTGCCAGCCTCCTCGGCCCACACGGTGATCAATTTTCTAGCGTATTTGAGTCTTTCCACCACCGAAATCAGGGTGCAGGCATCCGTCATGTTCACGGGATCCGGTAGATTCGTGAGCGCGTGTCCACCCATGTCTAGTTTACCTTCCATGATGCCACCCTTTCTCCAGACTGAGTTGTCATCCACGTACTTCCTGCTGACCGTGCTGGAATCGAATTCGGGATCGTGATCAAGTCCGAATAAATTTTCACCGTTCATGTTGATGCCACCTTCCATGGTTCCACCAGATTGTTTGTTCAGGTAGAGATCGTCCACTTGTGATTCTACGTATTCTTGTGATCGTATCACTGCAGAATCTACGTAGCCCTTGTTGACCACGGTTGAGTCCGCATAAGTGTCGTTGACCTTGGACAGATTCAATATCTTGTTGAATCCCGCATTCAGATCCGATTTCATTTCTCATCCATCAGACTTTCTCTGTTCCAGATCTACGTAGTGTTTGGTCGCCACGTCCTTGGGATTCGTGGGAGTGGCCACGTTCGTTATCTTGTTAGAATTGGTGTTCAATTCCGAGTGTATCATTTTCTGAATGTATCTATTTCTCAGATGTTCGCTGAATCGCGCGTGAGAGTCGTCCACGTATTTCTTGGTCGCAGCATAGGTGGGATCTATGGGATTTGCGACGTTCACCAAATGTTTGGATTTCAGATCGAGATCGTCGGTCATGGCTTTATCCACGTAATTATCTAGCATGATTCGTTCGAAATCTGCGTTCCCCCTGTCAATGTATTTTTTAGTCGCAGCATCTGCGAGATCTATCGGCTCGGGAAGATTGTAGAGCTTCTTATCATTCATGTTCAAAGGTTCCTCTTGAGGTTCGTATCTCTGAACGTAACGTTCGTCCAAGTTGACAACATCGTAACCATCATCGACTTCGAGCGTCTTCCTCTTCTTTTTGGGTCGACTTTCGTTGGCACTTCTACCAAATTTATCGACTGGTATGTTGTTTTGAGATTTTTTGTTTTTAAAAAATATATTTCAAACGCAGTTTATTAAAGAAATGAATTATTTCACTTATTTTATTTTTTTCGTTTTTATTCGATTAAATTTTTTTAAATAATTTTTTTACCTTTATATACTATAAAAAAAAGTCTCTCTCTCTAATGTAAATCATTGAGAATGTCTTGAAACCGATCTCCTTCAGACCATCTCTTGAGAACATAGAGACATAAGCAACAGCAAAACACTTGATCTGGTGATTGCACTCGTTCCGTGTTGTAACGAACCATCGATTTGTTGAAATAGTTCTTTATTTCTTTCGGCGGTGAGATTCTGTAGTTGTCGAAATAATAATTCTTCTTCCCATTCTTGAACTACGCCACCCAGTGAGTGCCTTCACCCAATATATTGTCTAGATTTAAAATTCCGCATTCCGATTGTCGAGGTCTTCTCTTCGGCAAGTCTTCTCTGCAAAACACGCCTAGAAAATCTTTGATTTTCAAATCCTTCGCCACATTCGACAGATCGATGTTGGATAGGGGTTCATTAGGTAAGACGACACCTTCTACGGATATCTCTATTTTCTTATTCATAAATGCGTATATATTTTTAAAAAAAATTTATTTATTTTATTATAATTCACTAAAATGACGTTATTATTAAACACACAATCTTTATACTCTTGGAAAGAGATGTTTTTCTTCACCACGCATGCTTTAACCCCTTTGTACTTCTTGATCTCTTCATCTTTTAGACGATAAGCATACAGTTTGGGTCTCAAGCCCACGAATTCGATGATTTGTTTACCGCCGCTCTCGTCCTTAAATTTACTTAACACCTTCTTGTTGTCGTTCGATTGAATGTTGGACGGGTGATCGATGGGATAATTGCTCGTGTTGAACCATGCGGCCACGTCCGGAGATATATCTTGGTAGACATCTTTCGTCTCTATCTTGTAACTAAACTGTCTGTGTCGGTGAACAGTAGTTTGGCTTTATCACCAAATTTTCGTTTGACGCAATCGTAGTGAAACTCGCTTCAGGTGCGTCATTTGCATGTGAACGGCTACTAGATTTTCGTCGAATATGGTTCGGTGTTTGTAATTGGGTTTTGCCACTAATTTTTTAGCTCTTTTCTCAGATGTGACGAGTCGAACGTCGGTTCTCTTCCTGATGTTTTCCATTGATTTACCGTACACGCAGTTGTTCATGAATTTGTCGAATCGAATGATGCGATGTATGTTGACTAATTTCATCCCGTAATCGACGTATTGTTTTAAATTCTCGCTGTAGATGACGTAGTTACGTTTGTTAAATAAATTGGGAATGAGTTTTTCTTCGTCTCCTTCGTTCGGTTCCATTCATTCAGGAGCTAGCAGATAATCGTTGTGTAGATCATGTAATTCTTCCGGATAGTTCAAATCGACTTCTAAAATGCAAGGATAGTCTCTCCATTTTTGCATCTCTTCCGGTTCCGTTACCCATTTGAAATTTCCAATCGGTAAAGGATGACTCATAGCCCAACCATACAGATTATTAGCGTCCCAATACTGTATGTATTTATTCGACAGTTTCGAATCGAAACCTTCTTTCATGTAGGGATTGTTAGCTTCAGAATATCTGTGAGAGATCATCGAGACACCACCTCTCGTAGCTCTTTCAAACATGAGCAACATGTCCACATCGGATAATAATTCCAATTGGACTTCGGTGGTCTTCAACAGAGCATCCCACGCCAGACTGAGTGCGGTGAAATACCAAGCGGGATCTAGCTCGTAATTTCGACGACAGACATCTCTAAAATTTTCGAACACATCTGCCAAGAGCAGAACGTCATTCTTCAGATAGAGATCGTGATAATCTCTCATGGTTTTCATATCGAATGATTTCCACACGTTTTTAGCGTGTTCGTAATTCTCGTCGGAAATGTCGAATTTGTATAATTTTGAATAAAAATCTTCTTTTGAAGGTAGTGCGCTGTCGTCGAATCTCTTTAGATTGTTCATGTAATCGTAAGGATAGACTCCTTTCCTCAACATAACGTCTACTCGTTCTCCGAAATGTTCGCTCGTGATTTTAAATTTTTCACTTTTTCTTCCAACGTCTCTCCATCGATTACTCTTTTCTTCTCCATGACCTTCCATTTCGTGAATGAAATGTATCTTTCTTTGCTGTTCGCGATGCAATTTAATTCTTCGTGGGAGGTGCCGAGATTTTTTACGAACAGATGACTGTCGTAATCCGAGAGATTGTGAAATATCACTGGATAGAAAATGGCATCTTGATATTTTAAATTACACTTGCTGTGAGCCAGACCGCGATACAGACCTGTGTAATGATCGTGGTCTCTGACCTTCTTATTTTCCTTCGAATTCTCGTCGAACGATTGTCTGCATATGTGACATTCGGTGGCTCTGTTATTTTCGTCTTGTTGCTCTCGCGTGATGATCATTTTCGCCTGAGTTTTGAATTTGTCGTATAACATTTGAATTTCGATTCTAACTCTTCCACGAACCTTTGAGCCACGTCGTCGTCTTCGCACTGTTTCGTGTAGATGAAGGGACCCATGTTGTGTTGCGAGTCGAAAGCACATTTCACGTAAATGCAATAACCCAAAGGCGTGTGTTTTTTATATCTTTCGACTTAACTTTGAAGAGCCTTAGGTTGGCAGGAACTCATTTTCGCGGTGAAACATTCGAAATTGGCATACACGACGAATGGTACTTCTAACCTTCTATTGCGATTTTCAAACTTCATGATGGTGTTAGGTTTGGGCATTTTGATGGCTACACCTTGATTTTCATTGCAATATTCCTGATGTTTCGCTAACGATTTTTCGCTCTGAAACATGTTCATGCAGTTGCAACATAAACATATCTTATGTTCATGTTTATTATTTTGTCTCGACAGTAATCAGCTCGGATTTTTAACCCAACAATAATGACAATTGTCACCATTTGAAATCAATAATAAAATAATTGTCTTTTCTCTTTCGAGATACAAAGTCTGTCTCAGATGATAGATCGTTTGTTTTTCCCAAGACGTTCACCACTACGGTGGGATTTTGAGCCTCGAAACGTTCGATGTGTTTTAACTGCATTGGAAAAGTCACTCCAGTCCAATCGAGATTTTTAGAAGTCTCCTAGTAACGAGAAACTCTATCGGAGTGCATTTTGACAGGGTATAAAGCGGAAGTGACTGCCCATTTAAAACACTGATCATCTTTATTTCTCACATTGACCACAGAGTGTTTTTTAGCTAAGAAATATGGTAATTCCACGTAGGAAGATCCTTTCAACGAATCGTTTTTAGTTATATGAATTTCGAGTTTCAACACCTCATCGAACGTCCAATTACTACCTTCATGTTGATAATTCACGAGAGACGTCAACATCTTGTCTTTCATCTTTTCAAAAACATCCGATAAATCTGAACCTCGAAGAACGGGTTCCACGTTAGATCTGAAATATGCATTTTTCACGATGCTCTCGCCAGACTTCACGTTCATTTTATTCATCACGCAATGGAGTATCATCTTAATTTTTTATCCCACGTTCATGTGTTCGTGAAACAAATCCAATACTTTTTTCTTCACCCGTTCCATGAAAATTTCGGATTGATTTTCTTGAAAGAGGGAACCACGTCAAAAGTTTTAAAAACGCCTTTGATCGCACTCTCCCGTTCTACGGGCTTCGATTGGAATAGTTCCATGACAAGTCATGCTACATATTCTTCTCCTTTCCCTTCGTCGACTGCTTGTCGAATTTCGCTCGATATATCTCGTTTGTCTAGAATCTGAAGTACATCACTCGTTTTCGTTTTAGTTTTTCTTTTCTTTTCTTTTGAAACTTGAACTTGTAAAATCTATATATTACAATGACACGATTCCATCGAATTGAACGAGGTCGTGACGAAGGGCTTAGAGCACAAATACGACAAATATAGCATGCCTTTGAAATTGGACGAAGCCATGCTCGATTTGTTTTACGAGTACGAAAGCGGTCTGCAGAATATCATCGTCGCTGAAGACAGAGAATTCAACAAGAGCGATTTGTCGTTGCCCTATGGAAGTTACATCCAAAAATCTCTCTCGAACTCGTGAACAAATCGGGTGGTGAGAGCACGTTGATCGAAGTAAAAAAACTTTAAAAAGTAAAGATAAACATTCAACACATTTGCGAAAAAGGAGAAAACACGAGTGTCAACATGCTAATAATGGACTTGGAAATATAAACAATAGAGAGACTGATTTTTAACGAAGAAGAAGGAAAAAAAAAAAGTAATGAGATCATCTTTAGATCTCATTACTTTTTTTTTTGTTTTTCTTCTTCACTTTTGCCCATATATTATAATAACGTTTCCTTTTTTCTCAAATTTCAGCGTCGATTCTTCTTTTCTTTTTTTTTTTTTTTTGTGATATGCTACGTTTTTATAAGAACACATTTGTTTATCCGAATCATAATTATGAACGAATGTTGTGCATCTCTCGGTAACACTCGCATCATTACCATTCTCTTCAGAAGGTAGTGGTAACGATGCAAAATGTCTCATTCTTTCAAATTTCAACCGCATATCTTGATCTTTATTTAACTCTTTTATCAGTTCTTTCCTAAGATATCCATCATTAGCGTCTAATTGTTTTTCCACATCTTTTTCGCACTCTATCTCGCGATATTCATCATTATCGTCTAATTGTTTTTCCACCTTTTTATCCATTTTATATATTATTTTATACTTTCTATGATTTATATTGTATATTTGTATAATTATATAATTTTTTTACATTATAATAACATATTCAAAATCGGTATATTCTTAAATGACGAATTCTCACCAAACAACACACCCTTGCCGAGTCGCTCAACATTCCGTCCACTCTTCAGATACAGACCGTTTCCACTCAAACAGTTGTCACCTCTAACGGGTTCTAGATACAATCCTTTACCGCTGTCATCTACGTGGACACAACACACAGCTCCTCCCTTCTTCAAAAACAGTCCGCTGACACCCATTAATTTCTCAACTGCCGAACTCGTGAGTCCCATGAGAGCTCCCACGCCGAGAGTCTTTCCGAGAAAGGGTAATGCTTTTGCGGCGAAGGGTAATGCTTTTGCGGCGATTCCTGCCAATAGCGGTAGGAAACCACCTTTCATTCTCAAATTGTATCTCAATTGAGCGGGACTCAATCTCACCATCAACCCTCTTCCATCATGAATCGCTTTCTCCATCCTTTTGATTTGACTTCTGGTCCAGGCGATCGAATCCTGACCGCCACTCGTCAGATCTTCGTGAGTGAATTTGAATCTCACCGCCTCGCCTCGAGTTGTTAATGCTCTCTTAAGTTTTTTCCTCTGTCCTGCGGATATGTTCACGTTTTTAACCACGTATTGTGTCATAATTCTTTTTTTTTAAATATATTTTCTTCAATTGTTTTTTTTTGTTGTTTTAATGATAATTATATATATTAAATAATTTTTGTAAAATTAGTATTGCGTTTATTTTATTTTTGTTATTTATATATATACACAATATTTTTTTTTTTTTTGCTTTTATATTTCCTTTATGTGAAATCGTATTGTCACCCTCTCTCCGCGAAGATCTAACAGTTCACCATATTGATCCGTCAACGTGGTTTTGAGACTATACAATGTGTCTAAAATCACTGGTAGATAAACTAAATTTCCAGGTCGTTCCACGATCTTATAACCCGGTGACACATTTGGAAAGAAAGAATAGATTGTCGGTTGAGTGCTACCATTCACGTAGCTTCCAGCAATCACGTCCATGTTCACCAGAATGCTATTGACTGTGAGAATGTCCACCGTATTTTCAGATGCCGCGTGGCCTCAATACATCTTTCAATCGAATCCCAGCATCTTGCCTATAGAATCGTCCGTATTGAAATCCACTCGAAAATTATCTTCCAAATCCAACATCGTCTGTAAGGTATTAGGATTGGGAGCGAGTCTGATCTTGTTGCTTCCCTTTCCATCTGTCTTCATTCGCGTCTGAATGTAATTGTTCAAATCATCTATGTCGTAACTTCCTTTGGGAATTCGAATCTCCATCCAATCCACTCCGTCGGAATACCTTAATGAGTTATTCTTTCCGGTGACGTTGGGAAAGGAATAATAAGTCTCCAGATTCACCAACGCCATCTCGTATCTTTTCTCTCTATTCAATTCGATGGAAGATTCGAATTTCGTTGCGAATCGAGTCGAATCACCACTCACCATGATTTGAATGGATTGTTTTGCAGTCATATTCTCGGCTATCCGTTCTAACAATTCTCCTTGTTTGAACATTATATTTAATTTTATTTTTATTTTTTCAAAAACTAATTATTTGAAGATTTATTATTTTCTAAATTTTTTATTTTCATGCTCTATCTTATTATCATCAGAAACAAAAAACTTGTCGAATCCGCACCGATATTTTCTGCGATTAAATTTGTTAGTCAAATCGATCACGACGAAATTGTAAAGTCCTCCATCCCAAACCCTCTTACAGAATCTCCTGAATTCTGCGACGTGATCGCTGTAGATATGATTGAGATTCTTGAGATCTTGGCGAAGAGACATAGAAAATTAGCATTCTCCCTTATCGTCTGTCTGGGCAATCGAAAATAATTCTGTGACAGGTAGAAACAGTCCACGTTACTGTGATGACCCCTAACATAATACGATTTGCATCGGTTCTGTCTCTCCAAAAGCAGATCGTCGAAAATCATGAGATTCTTATCTTCCGATTTCAGTTCTCTAGGATCCGGAACATCGCTAGCGTTCTCATAAAATCAACACTCGACGTTCGAAGATGCATTTCTCTCCATCAATTCCATCGCCGCACCATCCAAAATGGTCGAGAGAGGAGCTTCACTTTTGTCGAATTCCTCCCTACTGTCAAAGATTCTGGCTATGACGTCCTTGGGCAATCTACGATCCATACACTCTCGAAGCAATCTGTATTCGGGTTGAAACAAGATCTTGCCAAACACAAACAATCTGTCATAATCCAACCAGTCGGGTCGGGACAACAGATTCATCAACAGATTGGTCTTTCCACAATTCGATTTTCCCACTATCAAGCCTCTTATGCTTTTGGGAAAGAACTCATTATTCGACCTCTTGGTCGCGGCGTTGTTCCAAGACATATCTTTAATGTTCATCTTTGTTTATTTTTTTTTTTTTTATTATTTTAGATTTTTTCAAACACAATTTTTTATGTTTTTTTTTCAAACTCAGTTTTTAATATTATTATTTATTTATATTACACCGTCGCAAGTTCTCTTCAATCCAGATCCACTCATCGTTTTGGCTAAATCTTGTATGGGTACCACAGCATCCTTAAAATCTTTCCAACTTTTCGGCGTTCGCTCTAACGTAGCTCGCTTCGCCGGTGGACTGATCAACTTGTCGATCAACGCGTCGCCTGCCCTCTTGCCAGCCACAGAAGCTATCCTACCACTGGCTTTGGAAGCAGCTTTCTTACCAGCATCCAAAACCGTCTTCTTACCGACTTCAAACACAGTCGATGCGAGTTTTCTACCCGCATCACTCGTGAATGCTCACATTATAGAATCGACGATGCCAAAACCGCCTTGAACGTAAGTTCTAACGTATCCCCTGTTCTTTATCACCAATATATTTTATTTTTGTAATATATTTTTGTTTTCACTGGTAAATCGTTTGTTGTTTAAATACTTTTTATTATTCTAGTGTAAAATTTACTGTTTTTATTTTATATATTTTTGTTTGTTTGTTTCTCTCTACTTTTTATATATATCAATCCTTCAATTCGTTCATCAGCCTTTTATAATGTTTTTTATTCAAAACCTTCTGTCGTAACAATTCGTCATATATGCTAACTATCTCATTATCTAATCCTGTGTTACCAGCGCATCTACTTGGCATCAACAATCTCAATCGCTGAAACAGAGCATCAGAATCGCTCGGAAGAAAAGTGGTTTCCACCCCTTTACCACTCACCGATTCGACGAACTTCTTATGCAAATTCCATATAGGTTTCACCACTTTCGTCCACTTGTAACCTCTGCTGGCTTTAGGTCTCGTCTCTCTGTCATCGTTATTTCTCTTCATGGCGTTAGTCCCAACCAGAATGTCGCCGTAATTGTTGTAATCCTGTTCCATGTAACCACTAGGCTTGTCGTAAAGGAGTAATTTGCGCAGTCCGGAAGTTAATTCGTACCTATTCAGGCCGACGGTTAATTCATCATCATCTATTTCCACTTCTGTGTCGCCCACAAAAGTTCTACCATCCGAATCCTTATAAAATCCATACAACAGATCTCTCTTACCACCATCCTCGGACGACACGACGCTATCAGTGGTGATAGTTGAAGCTCTATCGTCGCTCTCACTGACGTCGGTTTCGATTCTCATGGGAACGTAATCCGGTGTAGATTGAAACGAATACTGGTTTGTAAAACTATCAGGCAACGAACCCATTCTCAAAGAACTTTCTTTTAAGGGCCTCAATTCGTCAACGATCTCCTTCTTGCTTCGCTCTTGAACCTGCGTCATGGGTTTAAATATTTTTGTGGTCTCGCGTTTAAGTTCGATCTCTCCAAGACGTCTGCTTCTGTCAGCCGTTTGAATGCCGTTCTTGGCACGTTCATATTCATTTAAAAGCTGATCTCGGCGTTTAGCATCCATCTGTAAAAACATTTTTTTCTCGTTTTTTTAAATTATTAATATTTCCTTTGAGTATGCTAGTGTGAGTTATTTGTTATTTTCAAAATTAAATGTATAATTATTTTTTATGTTTTAAGTAAATAAAATCTTCTGTCTTTAATATAATAACTAAAAACCAGTTGAGGAAAAAAAAACATTTTACATG
This sequence comes from Pictodentalium vernedei, assembly GCA_031216915.1. Classification (NCBI taxonomy): domain Eukaryota; kingdom Metazoa; phylum Mollusca; class Scaphopoda; order Dentaliida; family Dentaliidae; genus Pictodentalium; species Pictodentalium vernedei. The sequence continues at coordinate 150,144,472 of CM062291.1, read as the reverse complement.
ATAAACCTCTATAAATGCGTTTTGCCTCTGAACGCGTTAAATTCGCATCACAGATTATTCGCTCAATGGCAAACTGGAGAACTTTGACAAGTTTGAAAGTTTTAGTACATAAGAAACCGGTTTCTGATTTAACGCGTTTGAGAATAATTACATCTGATAATCACAATCACAAGTAAACACATCAGTAATGTAACGCTTTCAAAAAAACGCGTTTAAATCATATCAATTAATCTTTTGATCTGTTTCTGCTTTCATCCATAGAATAGTTTTTTTCAGTTAAACCATTTAACTGACAATTGACGCTCATTTGAATAAAAAAAACCTGTAATACATTTCGAGCGCGACAAATAGCGTTCTCAGTAAGTTTATACAGTAGAGATTTTCCAAAAAACTTAGTTTTCTCTGTTGAGTTTGGAAAATCCCACTATGGGTATTCCCCCACTTACGTCAGAAATGGGAGTGCCCAATAGCGGTCCTACTATTTAACGAACACAAACGAACATAAACGAACAGAAGAGAAAATAATAGGAAATACAAGTTAAAAATGGTTGAGGGTGCATATGCAGGTATATGTGGGTATATATTATTCGTTTGTAAAATTTTATTCACTTCTGATGAGTATTTTGATGATAAATAAGGTTTATAAAATGTACGACGGCGCGAAATTCTTGTGTTCGTTAAGTAGTAGCCTGCTTGAAGCTGGTGGGGGGGGGGGGGGGGGGTTATAGCCATCAGATGCGCGAAAGGCGGGGGGTGGGTCTGGGGGTCCTTCCCAGGATTTTTTTTTTGAGGGGGGATGGGGAAAATTTCCCAGGAAAATTTTAAAATCTAAATCTAACTATTGGCGGGAAACATTTGGAAGGGGGTACAGCTACATTTTGGGGAGGGGGCACCTGCCCCCTGTGGCAACCACAAATCCCGGGTGACCTCCACCCACAGACTCTCACCAACGAGCCCCATGCACCCCCGGTTCTTTCCAGAAACGCGTTCCGTGATACAGTAGGCCTAACCACTTCGCGATAAATGTTAGCCCAATAATATTAGCCTTCGCCTGTGCTCCGAATTTATTATTATTATTATTATTTTTAATATGTCGCACCGGTGCGACATATTAAAAAATAAAAAAAATAATAAATTCGGAGCACAGGCGAAGGCTAATAGTATTGGACTAGATAAATGTTAAACTCCCCTCATCCTTTGTCCGGGCTTGGGACCGGCAGACTTAAGAGAATCAAGTCAGGCGGATTTAGAGTTTTTGTTGTGCTTTTCCAAAAAAAAATTTAGCAATAAATTTTAAACTCCCCTCATCCTTTGCCCGGGCTTGGGACCGGCATACTTAACAGAGTCAAGTGAGGCGGATTTAGAGTTTGTTTTTTTTTCAAAAAGTTATTCTATTACATCTTTGGCAGATATATTCTGATTTTCTTTTCAATTCACTGCCTTACTATAATTATATTTAATGTGAAAAAATGAGTTATCCAAAATAAATTTAAGAATTCTTTTTTCTTTTTGACAAACAGTACAAGCCGCGGAAATAAGTTGTATGATACCCACTAAAATGAAAGTGACCATTTTAGTGGGTAACATACAACTTATTTTCGCTAGTACTGTGGCAGTGCCTTTTTGGCTACTGTAAGCAGTGCATCTCCTGCTGTGAGGTGCATATTTCTGCTACCGCAGCCGTACAACATTCGGCTTTTTTGGTCATTTTTGACATAGCAGTGCCTTTGGCTACTGACAGTACAAGCCGCGAAAAATAAGTTGTATGATACCCACTAAAATGAAAGTGACCATTTTAGTGGGTAACATACAACTTATTTTCGCTAGTACTGCAGCAGTGCCTTTTGGCTACTATAATCAGTGTGTTTCGAACATCTCCTGCTGTGCGGTGCATATTTCTGCCACCGCAGCCGTACAACATTCGGCTTTTTTTTGGTCATTTTTGACATAGCAGTGCCTTTTGGCTACTGTAAGCAGTGTGTTTCGAACATCTCCTGCTGTGCGGTGCATATTTCTGCTACCGCAGCCGTACAACATTCGGCTTTTTTGTCATTTTTGACATAACAGTGCATTTTGGCTACTGACAAACAGTACAAGCCGCGGAAAATAAGTTGAATGATACCCACTGAAATGAAAGTGACCATTTTAGTGGGTAACATACAACTTATTTTCGCAAGTACTGCAGCAGTGCATTTTGGCTACTGTAAGCAGTGTGTTTCGAACATCTCCTGCGATGCGATGCACATTTTTTTGCTACCGCTGCGGTGCAACTTTTGGCAACTGCGGGCAGTGCACTTTGGCTACTGTCCTCTTTAGCATCATTTAGACACAACTTTTTTGCATATTTCGTTCTGCAATTCTTTTTTTTTAAAACTTTTTTTAAAAGATTTATTGTTTGTGTCATTTTTTTTGCCAAAAGGTTAAAGCCTCAATCACCACTATTTTTGGCAATAAAATAATTTGTCTATGCCTTCGGTGATTATATGCTTTATATTTTTATTCGTTTAAGTTTTTTCTTTCTCGGGTCGCGTTTCTAGGAGAGTATGGGTAGGGTTGTCCACAATGTCGTAGCCACATGGGGTTGGGGGCACTTACCCCCTCCCCAAAATCTAGCTGTGTCCCCTTCCAAATGTTTTCCGCCAGTAAACTTAGATTTTAAAATTTTCCTGGGGGAGAACCCCCCCCCCCCCCCAAAAAAAAAAAAAAAATCCTGGAGAAGGACCCCCAGCACCCCCGCCTTTCGCGCATCTGATGGCTATACCTCCCCCCCCCCCCCCACCCTGGAAACTTTTTCCTGGCTACGCGCCTGGTTGTCCTCTCTCGTTAGTGGCAGCCCGCGTTGGTGGATGGTGAGCTTGTTCGGGGAAAGTGTTCAGGAAAGCTTAAACTGGACTTTAATGACTTAACCCTCAAGATATTTTAAGATCTTTAGACTATTATCATTATGTGGGTGTACAATATGCTACATGTATCCGAGTCTTGCTCCGCTTTCTAAGGGTAGATCACGGTTTATCCCCGACTCGCCGTGAAGCGTCCTCGGAATCCAAAGCGAGAGTTTGATGCATGTTTGTCAATCCAAATAGTGGCTATAATCTTTCTTTATCACTAAAATACTCATCAGACGTGGATACAATTTTACACACGATTAAAATAGGCGCTTGCCATCCTCTTAAACCTAAATTTCGCTGTTTTCCTCAGCGACATTCTTCCTTAGATAGACAGCCAATTGATTCCACACCTTTGTCGCATCTTGTCGACAGCTTCAAGAAGACTACTACTTAACGAACACAAGAATTTCGCGCCGTCGTACATTTTATAAACCTTATTAATCATCAAAATACTCATCAGAAATGAATAAAATTTTACAAACGAATAATATATACCCACATATACCTGCATATGCACCCTCAATAATTTTTGACTTGTATTTCCTATTATTTTCTCTTCTGTTCGTTTTTGTTCGTTTATGTTCGTTTGTGTTCGTTAAATAGTAGGACCCCCCAATAGTAGTCTGTTAAGTTTGGAAAGATCCACTATGGGTATTCCCCCAAGTTTGGGACAATCCCCGCCTCAAACGCCGTTTGCAGTTTCTGGGACACTGGTCCAGAATCGGCAAACCACCTTTTTGATGCTGGTCTAGAACCGGCAAAGCGTTTTTTGCTTGCGTTCACCAACGATAGATTGAAGGTCTAATCCACGATGGGAACGTAAACAACAATTTTTTTTATGTAAAACAAAATGTACAATTTCGTACATTTTTCACTTTTTTACATTCGACACGTTCGCCAACAGGTATTTGAACGTTAAAAGTGCGTTCTATGAGTCTCAAAATAACAGCCGATTCTGGGACACCATGAAAAAACAACATTTTTTGCGAACAAGCATGCGATTTAACACTGAATCCTACGATGGTAAACGCACCATCTACCATGTACCGTACAGTGGTCCAGAAACGGCCTATATTATACCTACTTGGGGTTGGTGGGAAAATTCTGCTTTTGAGGCTGCAAGGTGGCTGAAAATGACTGGTTTCAGCCCTTTTTCATGCAATTTTTCAGGTTGAAGTCTTGCCTTTGACAATAAATTATTCCACCCACATTCAGATTGTTTATTTCTACTCAATCAGATAGTGTTTTTTGTTTTTTTGTGGATTTGGGAAATGCAATACATGTTATGGGTTAGATAACTAAGCTACAGAATATTTGCATTTGAAGAAAGTGTATGGCATATCATATTTGGAAATGGCTGGAAAACTGTGGAGCGGAACCTGACGTGGCCTTGGTCAGGCTAGAATTCGTTTGGCTTGAGGCCAGAAGGCCCCGAGATCAGATCACGATGGCGGCGTTAGTGGGCATAACAACTGAACTCTACAGATGAATTCTGTCTGCTCTGAAACCTTTGTTAACTTTGAAATGAAAAACAAGTCTCAAAGCAAATATTTAGAGTATTCTAAACCATATTTACCGAAAATCGATTAAAAGACGAAAAAACATTGTAAGGGTAACATTCATGTCTCCAAAACGGTTCTCCTAAATACCAGAATCCACCAGAACCGCACAGAACCTCCCAGAACCGTACAGAACCCACCAGAACTCCCCCTAAATTACATTTGCGCAGTATTTCACGATGCAGTATGTTTATTTTATGTAATAAACCTTGCAGGAAAGAAGAACAGAAGTAAATTAATTCTTATAGTCGCTTTTGTCTAGGCGGTTCTGGTATTTAGTATTTTTCTCCTAAATACCAGGACCCCCCAGAACCTCTCAGATTTTCCCCAAAGAACCTCCTCTAAGTTGCATTTACACATAGTTTTCGAAGAAAAGATTCAATTTCCACACTGTTTTAGTATTCTGTGGAAAACTAAAACATGATTTATTCTCAAATTCCCTCTCATTTCAGCTGAACATTTAAAATTTAGTCAAGGGAGTTAACTCTAAATTTTGCATTCACAGATTGATTTGGCTAATCGAACTCGAGCCAACATCATTGCTCGAGTATCGAAAATCTTCAACTTGTTAATAGTTCATAGAAAACGAAACGCATTCAGTAAATTAGGTCTGGATCTTGCTGAAGACTCGGACCAGAACAAAAAGTAGCATGGTATTGTACTTAAACACCATGGTATATCAGAAATACCCTGGGATATCATGGTATTTGGGGCACACACATGAAAGTCGCTCGAAAAGTGAATATGAAATACAAATTACAATCAAATTAAATGAAACTAATTTTGACTTATTTCTGACCAATGCCGTTTCCTTTGACCTTGTTTTTTTTTATAATAATTCGGTGTAATTGGGTAGTAAACGGGTGTAATTGGGTGATCAGACTTATTGGGCAGTATTGGGTAAATCGAAGCGCCATTACATTACCACCTCACCAAGCAAAATGTTGATCGCAAGTTGCAATCAACATTTTGCTTGGTGAGGTAATCACTTAAGGGTGCGTTGTGTTTATATTTAAATGCACAGGTTTCTTGCAAGATGTGTTTGTATTTGTACGGGTTTCTATTTTCATGACTTTCTTGTTATATTGTATAATATAATATATTTTTGTAAATACCATGTGCCAGTCTTGAGACGAACAAAAAAATAGTTTTTTTAAGTCGACACAGGTATGAATTGGTGAATAAATTAAATTCAGTTTCCTATTGATTGTTAAAAGAAACTGGAAATGGAATATTTTCCCCGAGAGCAGCATGCAAATGTCATTTAGAGGGTGCTTCTTGGGAATTCTGAGCGGTTCTGGGGGTTCTGGTATTTAGGAGAAAAAAACTTAATACCAGAACCCCCCAGAACCGCCTAGAAAAAGGCGACTATAAGAATGAATTTACTTCTATTCTTCTTTCCTGTAAGGATTATTAAAAAAATAAACATATTTGATCGTAAAACACTGCGCAAATGTAATTTAGAAGGGGGTTCTGTGCGGTTCTGGTGGGTTCTGGTGGGTTCTGGATTTAGAAGGACCCTTCCAAAATACTATCTAAATGAATAAAAACACCCAAAATGCCCAAATCTCTCATTCCAATCACCCAGATAATCCAGTTCCTATATTTTCTATTTTTTTTTAAATCTGTTTTTTTAGCAAGATTTCACTTTAACCCCCCTCCCCCCAACCCCATCCTGTTTGGGTTGGTTCATTTCAAAATAGGTATTTAAACCGTCTCGCTTTGAATTTATAATAACCTTCAAATGATTTTCAATGCCCTTCAAATGATCAAAAAATGATGAAAATTTGACAAATTGACCTTTTCGTTTTATAATGGACTCAACCGAGGGGTGTTTTCGATGCGAGTTTCTGTTAATTTCAGCTGTCAGGGATGTTGATTTTACATGGACTCGCCCAACAATTTGAAACTTTTGCTTTAAAATAGACTCAACTGAGGGGTGTTTTGTAGAAAATGATAATTTCTCTCTGCAAATTTGTCCTCCTTATCACATATACGTATACAAAAACTCTTTTCTGAATATATTTAGGCCTAACTGTTTAAAAGTGTAACAAAACACCATTTAAAATTGTAGTTGTAGTTTGATATGATGTGCAAAAGACTTTTCAAACCACCATATTAAGGTAATTCATATTAAATCAACATCCTTGTTGACAGGAATCAACATAAATTCGCGTAGAAAACACCTCTCGCGAGAGTCCATTATAAAGCGAAATGCTCACATTTTCAATTTACCATCATTTTTTTTGGTCATTTCAATGTCATTTGAAGGTCATTGAAAGTCATTTGAAGGTTATAATGAATTCAAAGCGAGGCGGTTTGGATACCTGTTTTGAAATGAACTGCCCCAACAGGGTGGATTCAATGTTATTTTTTTTTTGTAATCCCAGAAAACATATTTTAACGGAAAGATAATTATATTGAATTTAATTAAACTCCAGTAGATATAGCAAGTTATTGAGCCTGGTTGGGGGAACATTCTTGTTTCAAGTCTATTTTGCAACTTTTGGGGGCGTAGAAGTTTTTTTTTGAATCTGCACTCTCCATATTCTGTTTTTGTGGGCTTTGTGGATTTGAATATTCGGCGGAATGTTTCGTTCAACGAAACGGTTGCCAGACTTGTATTTTTAAGTAGGGGGACCACCAGCCACAGAGTGTTTCTGAATTATCGGAATCCCACTTCTCAAGTGACACCGGTGATTGATCCGCCGATCACCTTGGCTGAAGCCAAACAAATAACCACTAGACCAGAAGTCACATGATGAATTTACCATAAAAAAATAATTTCCATAACCCTTTACCCAACGTAGACGATACCAAAATTTATTATTATAAATATCATTTTTTAAAATTTTTCAAAAAATTTCAACAAAACCATATCATGTGACCCCCTCGTTGGAACGAGCTCGACGAGCTCGTTCCAACGAGGGGTCACATGATATGGTTTTGTTGAATTTTTTGAAAAATAATATTTTTTCAACTGCTGAATTTTGATATTACGCAGGCGGATGCGGGCGATTCGTTGGGTAAAGGGTTAACGCAAAAGAGAGACTCTTGTCCGGTTTGTAACATTAAAACTTAAAGTTATATCTTTTCAAAGATTAATGGAAGTAACACAGTTTTCAATTCATAAGTCAATTTCTATCTCGTTTACATGTGTTATTAGAAAATAAAACAAGCTTTGGTTTTGACATTTTGAGTATCGAACTCTCAAACTTCTTGTTTGAACCGTGTTGAATTAATTCACGTACCACTGGCCTATCGACACGACGCAAGCAAATTTGTGTTTGGCCTTCCACTATTTAATTCCTCTATTAACCCTTTACCTAACGAATCGCCCGCATCCGCCCGCATCCGCCCGCATCCGCCCGCGTAATATGCAAATTGAGCAGTCGAAAAAATTATTTTTTTCAAAATATTTCAACAAAATCATATCATGTGAACCCTCATTGGAACGAGCTCAATGAGGGGGTCACATTATATGGTTTTGTTGAAATTTTTTGAAAATTTTTAAAAAATTATATTTAAAATAATAAATTTTGATATCGTCTGCGTTGGGTAAAGAGTTAAAGTTGGTCAAGGCTGATACGTGTGTTTTTGACATTGCGATAATTGAACACACAACTTCCAAGCTACGATACAAATGCTTTACCAATAAGCTATCAAGTCAAGTTAATTTTATGCTTGTAGGGCCCACAAGATTAAAAACACTGTTATACTTGAGAGAGAGATTTTAAGTTTATTTTCTTTTAGAGATTTTGTGGATAAATAAAATATACGTACTCTAATCACGATGCAACTTCTTATTCAATACGTGTCGTACCGCTATTCCAAATTGGTAAAACACCCAAATTTGGGTTCTATGCCCCCCCCCCCCCCCCATTAGATTGACCGGCGGTGTGTGTGACAAAAGTCCAAGTATCAAATCTACTCGACTACCGTAGCAGACTTCCAGGAACCATTGGTACCTGCTGTCAACTCTGTAAACGTATAATTTGCGATATTAATATACAAGAATGGATGGGCATTATTAACGACTCAGAAAAATATAATTTTTACAGGACGATTAAGGACAATTTTGAAAGAGAAACATATATCTCCCAAATGCCAATAAAATTAATGACCACTCTTTTGAAATTCGGGACAAGGGATCATAGACTTGTTATTGAATCTGGAGACTGTCATAGTAAAAAATTACCACCTTTCGCGACTAGATGTGATAATATATTAACGGATATTGGATTCACGGAAATAGATATAGTGAATATCATAAAGACACTACCTGTCAAAAAAGCATGTGGGCATGACGACATAAGCCATAGACTCTTGAGAGAAACCCGAAATACAATGTTGCCCCTGTTTTTACTGTTTAGAAAATAAATCCTTGTCATGTGGCACTTACCGAAGTGACTGAAAATTAGCAGATGTAACTCCAATATTTAAGAAAGGTAATCGACTCGATGCCAACAATTACAGACCAATTTCCCTCCTATCATGTGTTGTCAAAGTTATGGAAAAAGTAATTTTCAAATACGTACTCACTCATTTTGTTGAGAATGACTTATTTTATAAGTACCAATCTGGTTTCCTTCCTCAAAATAGTACAATTTTCAAACTAATCGAAGTCTATCACAATCTTTGTAGCGCCGTTGATTCAAGGCAGTTTACTTGTGGTGTCTTTTGTGATATTTCTAAGGCTTTTGATCGAGTGTGGCACCGGGGACTGGTATTCAAAGTTGAATATTATGGAATATCTTAGTTGGTTCACTGATTATTTATCCAACAGAATACAACGTGTTTTAGTGAACAAATGCTACCCCGACTACGGAACTATTGCAGCAGGTGTTCCACAGGGTTCAGTGCTTGGTTCGTTCCTTTTCTTGGTGTATATCAACGAAATAACAGACAATATGGACTCTCTCGCAAGACTTTTTCCTGATGACCCGTACCTCAGCAAAAGCGCATCTTCTGCAACTGAAGTAACCAATGTCCTGAACCAAGATCTAAATCAGATAAATTTATCGGCTGATAACTGGCTTGTTATATTTAATCACGATAAAACAAACTTGGTTATATTTACCCTTCGGAGAGATGTTTCCTGTCTAGATATTGTATTTTCGAACTCTGTTCTGACAGGTGCTGAAACACACAGTCATTTGGGACTAACCTTACAGGGTAACCTGTCCTGGGATCACCATATCAACATTATCTGCAAATAGCGAGTGCTGGACTGTCACAGATCAGAAAATTAAAATATACCCGTAACAGGAAAACACTAGAGCGCATGTATCTAACCTTCATCTTGCATATTCTGGAATATGCATGTCCAGTGTGGAGATGCGCAAACGCATATCTGCTAAAACGTCTTGATGGCATTCATTACGATGCTGCTCGAATTATTAGTGGGCTGAGTAGGTCCGTTTCACGGTCAGAATTTATTGTTTGAACTTGGTTGTAGAGTCTCGAAAGCAGACGATATGCCGAAACGATGTGCCCATTTTATCGAATAGTAAGTGGCTCTGCTCCCGATGACCTTGTTGAACTGTTACCTCAGCGCTTTAATGAAATTTCCCCATACAACCTCACGGTGGCCTCAATTTTATACCCATTAGGACTCAAACTGAACTTTTAAAGCGATCCTTCACCCCATCTTGTGTTGATATCTGGGACATTCTAACCGAGTCAGTAAAGAGTTCTACTTCAGTGCTCGAATTCAAAAGGAAGTTAGGACCTCCAATTTATAAGCCTCCCGCACATTTTAATGTGGGTAGAAGAAAACTTAACATTCTTCACTGCATGATTCGAAATGAATGTAGTGATCTCAATGCACACAAGTTCAAGAATCGTACATCGGAAACATCCTCGTGCTCACGTGGGGGAAACCGTTGAAGACACTCATCACTTTTTATGGCATGCACTAATTATAACGCGATTAAAAATGAATTATTTGAGAGCATTCGACCGTGCCTCATTATAGATACGTCCCAATTGTTCTATGGCATTGTCAACCTGAGTAATGATGAAAACACGTTTGTCAAAAAATTGTCCAAAGATTTATCCGCGATTCAAACCGTTTTCAAATTATCGTGTAAATATATAACTTTCGATACTTCTCTATGTGGTTAAAGAACACTAAGCTTAGTCCAGCTCTCGAAGCTCAACAGGCTTAGGTGGGTGTGGTCCAGTTTCTCCACCCATGAATATTATCCAAACTTCGTCAGGGATAACTTGTGTTTCTACCAATTGCGCTCCTTCCTGACTAAAAGGGTGATTACCAGCCTCGATTTGTGATGTTGCACTTTGCTCTCTGTCCGCTGACCTGTCTGAGCCGCAGTCAGAATAGAAGAAGATCTGGATGTATGTGAGTGTGTAAACGTGTGGATCTGCGTGTGTGTGAGAGTGAATTTTGTGTGGGTGCACGTGTCAGTCTGTGAATGTGTGTATACGCGCATGAGCCAGCCCAACCCTTACCAACTTAACCTAGCTTAGTGGAAAGTTTTATACACGAATTATTTAACCAATGTATCTAAATTAACTAGAGCCCCCCTTTTCCCTTCGCTCTTGCCTTATCTTTCTACTACACACATGTTCGTTAATGCCGTTGTTCTTTTCCTTTTGTCTTTTTAATCTGCAAAAAACATTATTATTGTTATACATTGTAGCTGCACTAAAAACTAAAGTGTTAAAACTGACACTTTCAAGGTGTTAAACCCATTCTAGCACTTAGGGGTTGATTTTAAAGCTCAAAGTGCAATGCTTTAAGCACTTAGGCATTACAATCGACAGACATCTGAAACTTGAATGGATGGCACTTTCCATGTGTCTAGCATTGGTGGTTCTTCCAGAATCGTCCATAATTTGATTTGCGCTTGGTGGGTACATAATTAAACGGACACAACGCAGATGACGCGGGTCAGGCTCGAGAGTTCGAGCCTGATCCGCGTCATCTGCGTTGTTTCCTTTTAAGTGTCGCGACATTACACTTGTCAAGTGGTATTATTTTAACACCTGTCAAGTTCTGGGATATCTACACTTGAACAAAATGCTAGTTCAGCACTTAGTAAGTGTTAAATACAGCACTTCAAGTGTAGTTTTTAACACTTTAGTTTTTAGCGTGCGCATACTGAATTGTTACATGTAGTGGAGAGGAGGCTTAGCTTAGTGTTGAGCACTTGTCCTTCACCCTTTGCTTTCTTGTTTGCAAATAAAATATGTTTAATCTAAGAAGATGCCCACTCTGTGGTATTTCACCCGGGAATGAATACCATGCAGTATTGGTATGTGAACGCGTAAGCGATAGCAGGAAATTATATCTCGAGCCCTTTTATTGTTACACGGCGAGGGAGTATAAATTAAAACAGCTTTTTACAAGTTAAACTCAAGCAACTCTAACAGGTTTAAGTCGATTTATTGCAAAAATTCTCCTACGCTTGAAAGAAAATAATTCTTAAATGAAAATGTTTTTGCTTTTTATTTTGGCGGCGGTACCGCCAGATCTTAAGTATGTTGTAGCATGCAGAGAAAAGTAAATACTTATATTTAAAAGTATGATTAATCATATCATTAACTGGCAAATCGACGACTGGCCTTCAAAAGAAGACATGACTAAATATCAATAAAGGAACCTAAAGTAAAGAATGGTATAACTAACGGGTACTTCTGTCTTGTCTAACTAGCTTATATATACAGATATCTTTTAATGGGAAAAATGATAGAATAACTAAAATTTTAGTAGGTGTGTGTGTGTGCATGAAATATTGATGTGCATAGGTATTGTATAAATATATGTATTGAGCAGTCATCCCTAACATTAAAGCGTACATAAATGAATCACTACACTCTGGTGCAAGTCTGAAAATAAGCAGACTGTCATCTGCAAAATGAGGTTCCCAGAGTGTGAATTTGGTGATGCTACCCTGCACAGCAGGGTAGCATCACAAAATTTACCCTCTGTGCACCTCAGTCTGAATCGAGGTCTCAAGCCAAAACAGAAAGATGTACCTAGAGGATAAATTATCCGACTGTATGGGATAGCATCAGCAAATTCACCCTCTGGGGACCTCATTTTGCAAATGACAGGTTGCTTATATTCAGGCTTGCTCTGGTGCAGACAATAAAAGTAAATGCCAAATCAGTTCGATGCACACTGTCAAACCAAAAAAGCGAGTATCAATGGCAAACACGACTTGTTTGGAAAATCAACATCACAGGGCATTATTCACCGGAATAGGCCCATCCAATCTCATGTTCGCTTCCAAACCAATTTCCGGCTGCTAGCAGTGGGTGGGACTTGGCTTCAAAGTGAACAATAGAAACATTAAACAGGAAGATATGTTAATGCAAATTTCCTATTATAACTAAAAGGAACACGCAGTGCATGGGGAGTGTGTTGTCGCTGAGTCGCCCGCGGGGTGGAGGTTCCACCTGATTAATAATTGCAAATCTGTTGCAAAGAATAATAACCTGTGACGGCCCCCTTTCGAAAGTGTCGGGATACTGATGCAGATGTCGAAGTTCTTGAAGTGAAGATTACTTGAAGTGGGTCTGGGGCATATGTATATAGATAACAGTCTGTTAATCCATTACCCAACCTAATGGCCAAAACCGGCCGGCGCTATATTTTTGGCTAAAACATAATATTCTGACCCCCATTGGAACGAGCTTTTTGGACTCGGTCATAAGCTTATGTTTTTTTGACGCAAAAAATGAAAAAATAGATATTCAATAACTTTGTGTTCATGTTAAGTAAAGGGTTAACAGATTGAAAATCTTCATCGGCCACTCACATTCCTTCTTTACACGAGACAACTAGTATTCCAAGACGACGGGCAACTTATCTTGCTGATTTTCGCTCGGGGATGGTGGGGGACAAAGGTTGGCACAGGAGTCAGAATTTCGGGAGATCCAGGCCTGATACAAGAATCTTGGGCCAAGCCCGGGCCTTCAAAGTTCCGGACCCCATGGTTATTACCCCGGCCCAACCTCTCCCCCGGCCCTGACTATATAATTATGAATGAAGACTCCAGACAGTTCTAGTTTTATGATTACGCCGCGTCGTTCCACCAAGTGTGTTAATTCCTGGGTGGTATCAAGGCGAATTCAATATTTATTAATAGGAATATCGATAACTGGAGCAGGAAAGAATATCTATATCTTTGTAAGTAAAGGGATATCACAAATGAGTGAATAAACAACCCAGAATGACAACGTCGCGCTTTACTTACAGAATTTGACTGTTGGCATGAGAACTTGGATTTGTATTGGAGAGCAAGAGAGCAATTCGGTTAGTAATTGGTAGTTGCGACAAGGATCCCCCGACAATGATTCTCAAATAATGATCCTTTTTTGTAAATATGACAGCGTCGATCTGACCCTTCAATACCCGCATTGGACCACGAAGCTGATTATTTTCAGGTACGGTTCAAGTTTGCGAGATCAAAACTTATTTTTGGCCCTTGAAGCCCTTCTTCCATGAAATAACGGGCAGGGCTGTCCAGAGTGACGTTTCAAATCTCGTCTTTAGCAACAATCTTTTTTCAAGTTAATTAAAAATATAGCTTTAACAAGAAAGGACCAATGCCCACGACGCGCAAAAAAAATTGTAAATCGAAAGAGTGAAAAAAGGTCATAACTCTGGAAAATTGTGTGGACGAAACTTACGCTACACAGGTATCGTCCCCCATGATGCTCTATCACAACACCAAATATCATTCAAATCGGAGTAGCAGTGACTGAGATACAAGGGAAACTGTTGGTAGGGACGGACGGACGCTCGGACGGACGAACAGGTGGACCGACGAATGGACGGACGGACGAACATACGACGGAGGTCTCCACTAGATGCCCCTTCGACTTTTTTAGTCGGGAGCATAATAATCCTCTACTGCAATATTAACTCATACCAAACCACTAACGAGGCGAAATCATTCTAACCATCTCTCAGTGAAGCATTTTTACGATCCACACAGACTTTTCTCTTTTGACTTAATCCTTTAATCGCAGGAGTAGCCGACGACACTTGCCAAACATGAACCGACCTGAGCATTTAAAAATAGGAGGCACACTTGGAGCCTACTTTTGAAATGTAGAAGCCAGAATCACTTCTTAACCACAGAATGCGAAATTATTGTTGGTTGTAAACATTTGTCCATGTGGTTTGCCTTGTTGCATTTTATGGGAGAATGCCTACGGGCAGCCCATCCCATCTCCTCCTCCGCCTATAGCCACTCTCCCATAAATTGTAATATAGCAGATCCACACAGATGATATAACTTCACTCCAAAGAAAATATGAAGAAAATGTACAAAACACGAAACCTTTAAGTAGCTGCACATTCATAACAGCATAAAGCCCAAATATGGGCATCAAACACTCTACCAGTTAACTGTAGTTTTTTCACTTTTTGATAAAGATCTTCTTTTTGGCGCCTTTCAGCTGTGTAGGGCATACATTCCTACATTTAATTACATCCCTTTTGGCATGATTAAAGCTGTTTCTCAAATGATTGAAATTACTCTATAATAACCATTCATTTTCACAATAGTTCCAAGTAAGTCTCGGCAGCCTGAGTAACAAATGGAGGAACTTGGGTGCTAGAGCCAAATCAGAAATTTAGCAGTCAAATTCACAATGGCTACTTACTAGGTCGGTTCCCGTTGCCAAACATTTCATGTACATACAAATTTTCACCCCTTTAGCTAAAAAACCACAGCCCACGCCCTATCTCCATCGAAACGAACGGTTCCTGTTAAGGAGGCGTCATAAGCTATGTTTTTAGACAAAAATGAAACAATGATACCTTTTGAATGGTGACTTTTGTGATTTGCGCCGATTGGTTTTTAGCTTTATGTTCGGTAAACAATAAAGGCCCTCCACGAATTACTGTTGCCCACCGGGTCCAACACATCCATTAGCACAGTTAAGCCATGTTGTAAGATCGTTGTGTGCGGCACGTCGTTTTACCCAAATGAAACCAAATGAACACAAATGAAAGCAAATGAAAGTAAATAAAGCACAAAACCAACCAAATGAAACTATATAATATTCCTCTTACATATTAAAACCGATATACAAAAAACAATTGCTATAAAACAGACTTAACAAAAAGTTACAGAAGTTTTAATCACAGCAGGCTTGAAGAGAATTGAACCTCCGTGGTTGTATGTAAAATTATGTTCGGCATCCAAGTAAGTGATGAATGGAACGCGTAATCGACAATTACACTGACCCGTTACAAATAGATTTACATAAATGCATATTTTGGAGAAAAATTAATTTTGTGCTACACCCTTTCGTAGCAGTGTTTTGTCTTGATAAAAAGGCAGACATGTGGCCTGGTTTGTCGTTTAGCATTCTGTTTTCTTGTACCATTCTACCCGACTTCATTTACAGCAAAAGACCGGAAGTAATTTTGTATAAAACCCATTCACATCAGTCGTATCCGTGTGTGCTGTTTTATAAACTTCAATTTATTTCACTATGGGGCAATTGCAATCGATTTCTTTATGGTTCATTGTTTTAAATTGAATAGAGGAACATTATATAGTATCATTTGGTTGGTTTTGTGATTTAATTACTTTCATTTGATTTCATTTGGTTTCATTTGGGTAAAACGACATGCCCGCTGTTTGTTTGTCTTAATCAGACACCCGTGTACTTCTAAAGCTTTGAGTTGCAGTTTTGTAACGAAATTATCGTCTGTTGCACTTGGGTTTATTATTGACTTTCGTGTTAGACGAACAAATTCGTATATTTATTTAATCATTTCTTGGTTTTTAAGGTAACTTTGAACGTCTATAGCTATATCATATATACACTCAAGCTGTTACCTATGCGGTCCATTTTATAAAGAAGGACTTCCCCCAGGCGTTGACCACTGATTCCCATTTTACTAGCAAAGCAAAAAATTGTTGAAGACCGAAAAACGCTTTGCTCAAATTCCCGGGTGAGGGGGGATTCATATATTAAATGTTCATACGGGTGTCTAGTAGTGTGAATATACCCACAACCCTCCCAGATCAAATGCACATTGGGTATTAATTACCCAAGGTGATAGTTCTAATTGATCTGTAAGAAACACACAGGCTATTGATTTTCCTTTTCTTTTTGTTCTCCTGGTCTTCTAACCACTTCCTTGCCCGCACGAAACACGAAAACGAATCTTCCTATCTCGCTGCTTTTTGGCATACTGATAGACAGTTATAAGTACTCGGCCACCTATGTTTTTCATTCCTGGAGCATTGAGGGTGTCTATAGGGGTGTTTTGAAAATGGGTCACGATCATAGCTCAGGCATTGTATGATTCATGGACCTTGGACCAACACCAAATGAGTCGACACTCAATGAAGGTTCCAAATATGGGTCAATGTCACTGAGGTCACTCAGGGGTCATTGAGTGCATTTTTCCGAATTGCTGGAAATCGCATTTTTTTAACCAATAATGTACTCCCAAAGTTCATACATGCATTTTTTACACTAAAAATAAATAGTGGGCGGGGCCAAAAATATTGAAAGTGGATCACACGCTTATCTCAGGCATAGTATGACGTATTGAACTGGAACCAACACCAAATAAGTCAGAACTCAATGGAGGTTCAAAATATGGACCTAGGTCACTGGGGTCATTGAGTGCATTTTTTGAGAAATGTTGGAAATCATTATTTGACACCATAATGCATTGCTGAAGTGCATACATGCATTTTTGTACTCGAAAAAGTGTGCAGGGACGAAAATTTTGAAAGTGGGTCACGCTCATATATCAAGCATGGTATGACCAAATGGACCTGGGACCAACGAAAAATCAGTTTAAACTCAATGGAGATTCAAATTATGGGTCAAGGTCACTGAGGTCACCCAGAGGTCATTGGGTGCATTTTTCAGAATTACTGAAAATCAGATTATGACCCCTAATGCTTTGCTGAAGTTCCTGCATGTATTTTTATTGTTTAAAAGTGGGCGGGGTAAAAAATTATGAAAGTGGGTGACGCTCATACCTCAAGCATGGTATAATGTTTGGACCTGGGACCAACACCAAATGAGTTGAAACTTGGTGGAGGTGCAAAATATGGATCAAGGTCACCCAGGAGTCACTGAGTGTATATTTCAGAATTGTTGGAAAAAACATTTTATGACCTCCCTCCCCCCCCCCCCCCCAATGCATTCCCCAAAGCCATACATGTACTTTTACACTAAAAAGGTGAGTGAAGGCCAAACATTTTGAAAATGGGTCACGCTCATATCTGAAGCATGAACTTGTGACCAACACCAAATGAGTCGAAACTCAATGGAGGTTCAAAATATGGGTCGAGGTCACTGAGGTCACCCAGGATCTCACTGAGTGCATTTTTCAGAATTGCTGGAAAATCGCATTTATCAATATTTATGCAATATCAAAATATTCTGACTGGTGGATCCGAAGAAGAAGATTTTTAAAGATTATTCCTCATATTACACTTAGAACAAACTTGGATCTGACCTCCCTAAAATGCTGTATACCAAAAATCGAAAGATTCTGACTGGAGGATCTGAAGAAGATGATTTTTAAAAGGAAGCCTAAATATTAACTGAGGGGCTTGATTTGAACAATCTTCAATGTGACCCTCATAACAATGATGTATACCAAACATTAAAAGATTCTGAATGGTGGTTCTGAAGAAGATTTTTAAAGATTATTCCCCATATTGCCCTAAGTTAAAATTTGGGCTCCTGTACTAAGCCCCAGTATGAACCAAAGGGCTTACGTTTAACAAACTTATATCTGACTCCCCTATGAATGCTGTATACCCAATATCAAAAGATTCTGATTCTAATCAGTGGTTGTATAGAAGAAATTAAAAATTTTTTTTTTTGGCAAATATGCTGACTCAGCATTTTTTCGATGCCCCCCTCCGCCTCCCAATACAGAACTCCATAAGACAACTGATGGCAATTCTTTTTACCATTCCATTCTACTGGTTCTGCAGATGTTTCATACCAAACAACAGTTCTCTGTTCTATGTGGTTTAGGAAATATGGGCGTTTGAAAATATTTCTATTTTTAACATCTGGGGTTCCCACTGGGACACAGGATTTTTTTTTTTACATGAATCAAGTACTTATGACTCAATAATACCACATACCAAATTTGGTTCAAATGGGACCATTGATTCATAAAATAGAAATCTTGGGCAGGGCCAAAAATTTTGCTCCTTCCATTACATGGGAAAATTTCGTTTGCAAAAACTTGCTTCTACACCTCAAAAGGAGACTATATACTAAATATCAAGTCACTGTACCTCCGGGTTCATGAGAAAAAGATTTTTAAAAAAAATTGGAGCAAGTTTCCTACCCTATCCCTATTGGGTTGGGCAAGTTGAACAAAACCAAAATTCGACGTCAGGACAAACAATCACCTCACATTTAACTGAAATCATTCAGTTGTTTTGAAGGAGAAGGTACAAACACCATGTTCATGGATGACAGACAACTGACGATGAGTGATCACAAAAGCTCATCCTGACTTTCAGTCAGGTGATCTAAAAAGAAGAGTTGCGGGCATCAAGTTGTGGTGGCTATCGGAGAGTGTTACATGTCCATAACCCAGTTATCAATCACATGCCCTATGTCAAATATGAAACCTTTGTTCAAGTTATAATGGTAATAAGCTCAGAATTCGTAAAAATTAATTAAGGCCTATAACTCTGTAACAAAAAACTGGTCTGGTCCAGTTTTCGAACCGGCTTGAGATATTATCGCAAAAGAGCTCTGTGGCAAATATTAGTTAAAATGGAGATCGTTTGTTCTAGTTATTGCGCTAACGAGCTCAAAATTCGTAAAAACTGACTTATTAAGGCCCATAACTCTGTAACAAAAAATCGGGCCAGGCCAGGCCAGTTTTTGAAATTACTTGAGATATTATTGAAAAACACCTGTATGGCAAATATTAGTCAAATCGGAGAACATTTGTTCACCTTATTGCGCTAACAATCTCAAAATTTGTAAAAATAGACTAATTAGGTCCCATAACTCTGTAATGAAAAATCAGACTGAGCCAGTTTTCGAACTCACTTATTGCAAAAGACCTGTTTGGCAAATCAGAGAATGTTTGTTCAAGTTATTGCGCTAACAGTGTGAGGACGCCCAGATGACCAGACGCACACCGACCCATAGGTCTCAGTTGTGAATACAACTCGATCAATAAAATTCACACCCCACACATTGATTGTTTATTTATTTCTGTTTAAGGTCATTTTCAACACCTGTGGCTATACCATGGCCGCAACATCGATATAAAGTCAAATTTAGTAAATTTTTTATACTGATGCTGCCCACTTTCGACGACTTCCAACATATGGATAGGTTCCAGATCCTATTTTACAAGTAAAGCAGAACTTGTTTATCGCAGAAAATAAGCATTGCTCAACTTCCCAGGGTTCTCAAGGGGGCAGGCTTTGGTTACCAGATCCTCTTTTATCATTTAATTCTCTGCACACTGATGGTGAAATATCAAAATTTCAGCTGAAAACTTTTCCCATAATGCAACCATGAATTTAACCAACACAGTCTTGTTTGACAGAGCTCAATGGTCTCTGTCAAACAAGACTGAATTGATTAAATTTCTAGTTGCATTATGAGAAAAATTTGCATCTTAACATTTCATGTGGACATCAGTGTGTGGAGGGTTAAACTAAACTTGTTCCCCTCAGTTAAAAAATGCATTACTTCACTCTCCATAATTCCCATGGAAAAGAAATCTAGATCTATTGGGGTTTTAATGACCACTTTTGACAGCCAGGGTCACCTCATGTCAGACAGTTTTATGGGTGGAAGGAAGCTGGAGCACCCTGGGAGAACCACAGCAATGGCAAGTAGTGTTGGACTTCTCAACATACAAATTGCGCATAGGCAGGGTTAGCATTGGTTGATGGAAAGTGCACGACTGATGCAGTATGCCTGAGTACAATAGTGCCACTGTACCCCAAGTGGGCAATCAGGATTAAGTACCTTGCCCAAGGACACAATGCCGTTACCCCTGGGTCAAATTGTGGACCTTTCTTTCAGTTTGAAGTAAGAAATCTTAGATAAAGGAAATTTATTTATAGGTGTTTCAGGTCACATATTTCTGCACAATGGCTAATTGTGACTGCAACATGGAGATAAAGTCAAGTTTAGTCAATCGTTTATACCCATGTTGCCTATTTTAGAGGACTTCCACACCAAGCATTGATGACTTGGTCCTATTTTACAGTAAAACAGAGCTTGTTTACCACAGTAAACAAGCACAACTTCACTTCCCGGTTTCAACCAGGCGAGATAAAGAGTTAACGATTTTGCAACTGTTGTTCAGTTCAACAGTCCTTGGGTTTGAGAGGCTTTCTCGAATTTCAATCCTTTTTAGCTAATGAATAGCTATTTCATTCTGAAATAAATTAATTATTTCATTTTTACACTTCAAGAATATTCAGAAATGTTTTGGGGCAGAATTTCACACAAAGACATATTAAAACAGAATGTTTTGTTGAGGTAATCTATCATCATGACAGGTTGTCTAATGTTTTATGAAGTTTCAAGAGTAAGATTGTGTGCTTTGTTTTATGAATACCATCTTAGACACTATGACGCTTTAGGCAACCAGACGTAATAGAATATTGTTCTAATATGTTACGACAGACCCTACCAGATGAAACCCTTTCTATATCCCTCACAAAACTTTGTTTTGACGGGAGATAACAAGCTAATACATCTCACTGTACACTGTTAATACAAACAGTGTTCATCTCACTAACAAGCTAATACAAACAGTGTACATCTCACCAAGCCAGAAAATAAGCAGACTGTCAACTGCAAAATGAAGTCCCCAGAGGGTGAATTTAGTGATGCTACCCTGCACAGCAGGGTAGTATCACCAAATTTACCCTCTGTGAACCTCAATCTGAATCAGTGTCTCAAAACTAAACAGAAAGAGGTACCCAGACGATAAATTGGCCCACTGTATGGAATAGCATCATTAAATTCCCCCTTTGGGGACCTCATTCTGCAAATGTCAGGCTGCTTATTTTCAGGCCTGCACCTCACTAAAGTGGCTTTCAGCACTTTTCAATTGAGCTATGATAGTTCGAGGTTATTACTTCTTTAGTTTCATATCAGCCTGAGGTAACTTCATATCAGCCTGAACTGAAGGTTGAAGGCTGATGTGAGGTTAACAAGAGCTGATATCTTGTCCAATATAAAACCTCTTCATTTATTAACCCCACCCCCCCCCCCCCAAAAAAAAAAAAAAATAATTACGAATGTTAACAGGTCTGTTACAGTTTTCTGACAGTATTATTGTTTTTCACTCTTTTCAGGAAGTCAGAAGTTCCCTCTTCTCCAAGTCCACTTATCCGAATGGGAGCGAGGTGGCTCAGTGGTTATGGCATTGGACTTCAAACTGAAAGGACCATGGTTTGATCCCCACCAGGGATAACTGCGTTGTGGTATTGGGCAAGGCACTTATTCCCGAGTGCCCATGTGAGGTCATGGTGGCACTGTATACTAAGGCGTACTGCATGTAGATGATGCACTTGCCTCGTCTTCAACCAGTGCTAACCCTGTTGGTGTGGAATTAGTATGTTGGGGAGTCTGACAGTTGCTCGCCGCTGCTCTGTGGTTCTCTCCAGGTACTCAGGCTTCCACCACCCATAAAACTGCCAGACATGACCCTGGCTGTGGAAAGCATGATTAAATCCCAATAAAAAAGAAAAAAAAAATGTATCAGCTTCTCCTCTGGGGAAGCCGCAATATATGGATAGCTGAATCTCTTCTCCCAATTCAACAAATCCAAGTTTATAACTCTGAATATTAGTTTGCACTGAATTTTCCGTACAACACTCATCTTTCTTCTCTTTGTCCACCTTATCATTACTTATTGCCATCATTAAATCCAAATCATACAAAAACTTGGCTTCAAACTATTCTAATATGCCTGGTTATGCCAATTTGCATCTGGTAACACATTAATGAGGACAATGCTAGCTTGGTTCATACCAGCCGAGACTGGCATCATATCAGCTGAGTTTGAAGTCATATCAACTGAGCTTAATAATGGGCAATTCTGGAAAAGAAAATCATATCAATTAAATAATGGCCACTAGTACTCATCCACTTAACTCTTAAGGGCCGGGAGATATTTATATACTACTCAAAGTTTGCTAAGCACCACATATGACAAATCATTGTGAAATTTGCTTGTGACATATTATGATATGATTGAGGAATGTATTGAGTGTTTACATTAGCTCTCTGGACAGGCAGACTCTTCGTGACTGTCATGAAAAGCATGTACCCCTTGATTTTCAT
Organism: Pictodentalium vernedei; assembly: GCA_031216915.1. Classification (NCBI taxonomy): domain Eukaryota; kingdom Metazoa; phylum Mollusca; class Scaphopoda; order Dentaliida; family Dentaliidae; genus Pictodentalium; species Pictodentalium vernedei. The sequence goes on along the minus strand of CM062291.1, from coordinate 150,121,710 downwards.
GATGTTTTTGTGTACTGTCTACATGTACATGACATGTGTAGGGTATTCAATCTTCATTTCAACACAAACCCTTGTGATTTAATGATTGAATATGGCGAATGCAAATGTAAGAAGACATTTGATTTGTCTGAAGCAGAAATGTGGCAGGCTGTTGGGATGGTGGAGTAAGGGGCTACGCATCGTCAGGTTGGTGAAGCCCTTGGTGTGCACCATACGCTGATCACCAGAGCACGATTTCAGCAGTATGGCACACCAGTAAGATGGCATGGTGGTGGCAGAGACAGGGCAATATCTGCAGCTGAAGACCGGTTTTTGATCATTCAGGCCCATAGGAAACGCTTTGCAACAGCAACCCAGTTTCGCAGTGACCTTCAGAATGCATCTGGGGTAAATGTTTACACGCCGACTATCCGGGCAAGGTTGCACAAAGGTAGTCTCCGAACGAGACCATGTATTCGCATTCCACTGTACCAGAACAACCACCAGACACGATATGAATGGGCCATGGACCATGTTGGATGTACCAGAGAAGATTTGCGACCTGTCCTTTCTACAGATGAGTCAAGGTACTGCCTCGACTACACAGATAGGCGTTCTAGGGTATGGAGAAGTCTTGAAGACCGATTCCATGCAGCCAACATTGCTGGACATGACCGCTATGGTGGAGGGTCAACAATGGTCTGGGGCGGCATCAGCAGGGATGGACGCACAGAGCTCTGTGTCATTGACTGTGGTACATTGACTGCACAGTGGTATATTGATGAGATCCTGGATGCCCACGTCCGATTGTATGCAGGTGCAGTGGGTGATAGATTCATTCTGATGGACGATAATGCCCATCCTCATGTTGCCTATGCTGTCCAGGAGTACTGACGAGAGGGGATTGAGCGTATGGACTGGCCAGCAAGATCCCCTGACCTGAATCCAATCGAACATATCTGGAATGAGTTGCAGCTTGCAATTTCAGCCCTTCCAGTCAAGCCAAGAAGTGTCCAGGAGCTTGGTGCCATGATGGTTCAAGAATGGAACAACATCCCATAAAGGACCATCAGGAACCTGATTGGGAGCATGAGAAGGTGTTATCAAGCTGTAATTAACAGTAATGGGTCTCATACTCGATATTGAATCCATACCAGTTCGTTGCGTCAACTTTTTGGCAAATTTGAAAAATTTCCTCTTTTACCAATAATATCCTTTTTCTATGGTTATCGTATTCAAAAGCTAAAAAATAATGTCAAACACAAACAAAATCTTAATTTCTGTACTTAAATCATTAAAGATATAATTAAATAAAAAATATATACACTTTTCATAACAATATTTCAACTAAAACGTAAAACAGGTAGTTGGATATACTTGGTGCTTAGCAAACTTTGAGTAGTATACATTCTCGCTATATATTAAAAGTCTACCTCCTGTGGTTTTGCAGTTGTTTCTAGTCAAGTCTTGGCTGTCTACACAGACAGCCAAGGCTTGCCTAGAAACAACTGACAAGGTACTTAGAAAACAATTTTGGAGTTTACCCAAACGATGCATGATGGGGAACCTGATCCTTTGCATTAAAAAGTTATCAGTAAGAATTAGGCCCTTAAGGTTAGGCCCTTTAGGGTTAGAATGAACAACCACAATCGCTCACAGTAGTATCTCTAGCAGAACCTGTAAAATTCTTTACCTCAGAAACTGGGAGAAACTGCACCCAACAATTACCATTCTAATTCACATTTTTTTATTTGTATATTTAACCCCCTGCACACTGATGTCAAAATATCCAGATCTGAAGTAGCCATTTTTCCCATAATGCAACTGGGAATTTAACCAATTCAATCTTGTTTGACAGAGCTCATTGAGCTCTGTCAAACAAGATTGAATTGGTTAAATTTCTAGTTGCATTATGGGAAATATTTGCATCTTGAACTTTAGATATTTCGACATCAGTGTGCAGGTGGTTAAAAACCCTGGGTTATGATTCTTCAGCTTATTCGAATTTATTTATTTATTGTTGTTTAAGGTCACATACTTCTGCACAATGGCTAATCATGACCACAACATGGAGATAAAGTCAAGGTCAGTCAATCGTTTATACCCCATGTTGCCTATTTTAGAGGACTTGCACCCCAAGCATTAGTGACTGGGTCCTATTTTACCAGTGAAACAGAGCTTGTTTACCACAGTAAACAAGCACTGCTTCACTTCCCGGGGTTCCCACAGGGGAGCTTATTTGAATGGAGATCATAAATCATAGAAGGGCAGCTAACTACTTTCCTGAATCGAGTCCAGCAAGGCGACAACCTCCATCGGTCAACAGTCATTTCACTATGATGGTTTGTTTAGGGGTTTAATGACACTTTCCACAACCAGGGTCATATCATGTCTGGCAGTTTTACGAGTGAAGGAAGCTGGAGTACTCAGAGGGATCCACAGAGTAGTGGAGAGCAACTGTCAGATTCTCAAACTAACTAACCCGGCACAAGCAGAGTTAGCAGCAGAGGTTGAAGACATGTGCACCAACGATATGAACTATGCTTTAGTACACAGTACCACCATATCCACACATGGGCAATCAGGATGAGGTACAATGATGGTAACCTCAGCATCACAGACCTTCCATCCCCTGCAAACTGAGAACCCTCTACACACTGATGTTGAAAAAATAACAAAATTTCAACTGGAATTTTTTCCCATAATGCAAATAGGAAGTTAGCAAATTCAGTCTTGTTTGACAGAGCTCATTGAGATCTGTCAAACAATATTGTATTAGTTAACTTCCTACTTGTATCATGGGAAAATTTTGCCGCTTGAAATTTTCGTATTTTGACATCAGAGGGTGGAAAGAAAAACAGTGTGTTTGTCTCAGTTTATTATGTGAATGTAGATTTTAGAAGCTGCGTTTTTTTATCCTGCAATTTTTAGGCAGGCATTCTTTCATAGCTATGGTACAGAAGAACGAAAATGAAATTTTCTAGTAATTTAGGAATACAAAATGGTAATGTACTAATTTTAATATTGTATACCTCTAAACTGAACAATACTGTTGACTGAATATAACTTCAAAACATAAAACCATTTACTATACCTTCAGTACAAATTTGACCTGTTAATTGCCTATAGGTAACAGAGAAAACTCCTGTTAATTGAATAAAAAATCCTGTAATATGTTGAGAAATTACCTAGACAATCACCAAATTTCCTTTATTTATAGACCTATTTGGGCTCAGTAATCCAATGGGCATTTATTCTAATATTTCTTGTTCGATAGAGATCTATGAGATCTGTCCAACAAGATATAATAGAACAAATGCTTCTTGAAGTGAAGATTACTTGAAGTGGGTCTGGGGCATATGTATATAGATAACAGTCTGTTAATCCATTACCCAACCTAATGGCCAAAACCGGCCGGCGCTATATTTTTGGCTAAAACATAATATTCTGACCCCCATTGGAACGAGCTTTTTGGACTCGGTCATAAGCTTATGTTTTTTTGACGCAAAAAATGAAAAAATAGATATTCAATAACTTTGTGTTCATGTTAAGTAAAGGGTTAACAGATTGAAAATCTTCATCGGCCACTCACATTCCTTCTTTACACGAGACAACTAGTATTCCAAGACGACGGGCAACTTATCTTGCTGATTTTCGCTCGGGGATGGTGGGGGACAAAGGTTGGCACAGGAGTCAGAATTTCGGGAGATCCAGGCCTGATACAAGAATCTTGGGCCAAGCCCGGGCCTTCAAAGTTCCGGACCCCATGGTTATTACCCCGGCCCAACCTCTCCCCCGGCCCTGACTATATAATTATGAATGAAGACTCCAGACAGTTCTAGTTTTATGATTACGCCGCGTCGTTCCACCAAGTGTGTTAATTCCTGGGTGGTATCAAGGCGAATTCAATATTTATTAATAGGAATATCGATAACTGGAGCAGGAAAGAATATCTATATCTTTGTAAGTAAAGGGATATCACAAATGAGTGAATAAACAACCCAGAATGACAACGTCGCGCTTTACTTACAGAATTTGACTGTTGGCATGAGAACTTGGATTTGTATTGGAGAGCAAGAGAGCAATTCGGTTAGTAATTGGTAGTTGCGACAAGGATCCCCCGACAATGATTCTCAAATAATGATCCTATTTTGTAAATATGACAGCGTCGATCTGACCCTTCAATACCCGCATTGGACCACGAAGCTGATTATTTTCAGGTACGGTTCAAGTTTGCGAGATCAAAACTTATTTTTAGCCCTTGAAGCCCTTCTTCCATGAAATAACGGGCAGGGCTGTCCAGAGTGACGTTTCAAATCTCGTCTTTAGCAACAATCTTTTTTCAAGTTAATTAAAAATATAGCTTTAACAAGAAAGGACCAATGCCCACGACGCGCAAAAAAAATTGTAAATCGAAAGAGTGAAAAAAGGTCATAACTCTGGAAAATTGTGTGGACGAAACTTACGCTACACAGGTATCGTCCCCCATGATGCTCTATCACAACACCAAATATCATTCAAATCGGAGTAGCAGTGACTGAGATACAAGGGAAACTGTTGGTAGGGACGGACGGACGAACAGGTGGACCGACGAATGGACGGACGGACGAACATACGACGGAGGTCTCCACTAGATGCCCCTTCGACTTTTTTAGTCGGGAGCATAATAATCCTCTACTGCAATATTAACTCATACCAAACCACTAACGAGGCGAAATCATTCTAACCATCTCTCAGTGAAGCATTTTTACGATCCACACAGACTTTTCTCTTTTGACTTAATCCTTTAATCGCAGGAGTAGCCGACGACACTTGCCAAACATGAACCGACCTGAGCATTTAAAAATAGGAGGCACACTTGGAGCCTACTTTTGAAATGTAGAAGCCAGAATCACTTCTTAACCACAGAATGCGAAATTATTGTTGGTTGTAAACATTTGTCCATGTGGTTTGCCTTGTTGCATTTTATGGGAGAATGCCTACGGGCAGCCCATCCCATCTCCTCCTCCGCCTATAGCCACTCTCCCATAAATTGTAATATAGCAGATCCACACAGATGATATAACTTCACTCCAAAGAAAATATGAAGAAAATGTACAAAACACGAAACCTTTAAGTAGCTGCACATTCATAACAGCATAAAGCCCAAATATGGGCATCAAACACTCTACCAGTTAACTGTAGTTTTTTCACTTTTTGATAAAGATCTTCTTTTTGGCGCCTTTCAGCTGTGTAGGGCATACATTCCTACATTTAATTACATCCCTTTTGGCATGATTAAAGCTGTTTCTCAAATGATTGAAATTACTCTATAATAACCATTCATTTTCACAATAGTTCCAAGTAAGTCTCGGCAGCCTGAGTAACAAATGGAGGAACTTGGGTGCTAGAGCCAAATCAGAAATTTAGCAGTCAAATTCACAATGGCTACTTACTAGGTCGGTTCCCGTTGCCAAACATTTCATGTACATACAAATTTTCACCCCTTTAGCTAAAAAACCACAGCCCACGCCCTATCTCCATCGAAACGAACGGTTCCTGTTAAGGAGGCGTCATAAGCTATGTTTTTAGACAAAAATGAAACAATGATACCTTTTGAATGGTGACTTTTGTGATTTGCGCCGATTGGTTTTTAGCTTTATGTTCGGTAAACAATAAAGGCCCTCCACGAATTACTGTTGCCCACCGGGTCCAACACATCCATTAGCACAGTTAAGCCATGTTGTAAGATCGTTGTGTGCGGCACGTCGTTTTACCCAAATGAAACCAAATGAACACAAATGAAAGCAAATGAAAGTAAATAAAGCACAAAACCAACCAAATGAAACTATATAATATTCCTCTTACATATTAAAACCGATATACAAAAAACAATTGCTATAAAACAGACTTAACAAAAAGTTACAGAAGTTTTAATCACAGCAGGCTTGAAGAGAATTGAACCTCCGTGGTTGTATGTAAAATTATGTTCGGCATCCAAGTAAGTGATGAATGGAACGCGTAATCGACAATTACACTGACCCGTTACAAATAGATTTACATAAATGCATATTTTGGAGAAAAATTAATTTTGTGCTACACCCTTTCGTAGCAGTGTTTTGTCTTGATAAAAAGGCAGACATGTGGCCTGGTTTGTCGTTTAGCATTCTGTTTTCTTGTACCATTCTACCCGACTTCATTTACAGCAAAAGACCGGAAGTAATTTTGTATAAAACCCATTCACATCAGTCGTATCCGTGTGTGCTGTTTTATAAACTTCAATTTATTTCACTATGGGGCAATTGCAATCGATTTCTTTATGGTTCATTGTTTTAAATTGAATAGAGGAACATTATATAGTATCATTTGGTTGGTTTTGTGATTTAATTACTTTCATTTGATTTCATTTGGTTTCATTTGGGTAAAACGACATGCCCGCTGTTTGTTTGTCTTAATCAGACACCCGTGTACTTCTAAAGCTTTGAGTTGCAGTTTTGTAACGAAATTATCGTCTGTTGCACTTGGGTTTATTATTGACTTTCGTGTTAGACGAACAAATTCGTATATTTATTTATTCATTTCTTGGTTTTTAAGGTAACTTTGAACGTCTATAGCTATATCATATATACACTCAAGCTGTTACCTATGCGGTCCATTTTATAAAGAAGGACTTCCCCCAGGCGTTGACCACTGATTCCCATTTTACTAGCAAAGCAAAAAATTGTTGAAGACCGAAAAACGCTTTGCTCAAATTCCCGGGTGAGGGGGGATTCATATATTAAATGTTCATACGGGTGTCTAGTAGTGTGAATATACCCACAACCCTCCCAGATCAAATGCACATTGGGTATTAATTACCCAAGGTGATAGTTCTAATTGATCTGTAAGAAACACACAGGCTATTGATTTTCCTTTTCTTTTTGTTCTCCTGGTCTTCTAACCACTTCCTTGCCCGCACGAAACACGAAAACGAATCTTCCTATCTCGCTGCTTTTTGGCATACTGATAGACAGTTATAAGTACTCGGCCACCTATGTTTTTCATTCCTGGAGCATTGAGGGTGTCTATAGGGGTGTTTTGAAAATGGGTCACGATCATAGCTCAGGCATTGTATGATTCATGGACCTTGGACCAACACCAAATGAGTCGACACTCAATGAAGGTTCCAAATATGGGTCAATGTCACTGAGGTCACTCAGGGGTCATTGAGTGTATTTTTCCGAATTGCTGGAAATCGCATTTTTTTAACCAATAATGTACTCCCAAAGTTCATACATGCATTTTTTACACTAAAAATAAATAGTGGGCGGGGCCAAAAATATTGAAAGTGGATCACACGCTTATCTCAGGCATAGTATGACGTATTGAACTGGAACCAACACCAAATAAGTCAGAACTCAATGGAGGTTCAAAATATGGACCTAGGTCACTGGGGTCATTGAGTGCATTTTTTGAGAAATGTTGGAAATCATTATTTGACACCATAATGCATTGCTGAAGTGCATACATGCATTTTTGTACTCGAAAAAGTGTGCAGGGACGAAAATTTTGAAAGTGGGTCACGCTCATATATCAAGCATGGTATGACCAAATGGACCTGGGACCAACGAAAAATCAGTTTAAACTCAATGGAGATTCAAATTATGGGTCAAGGTCACTGAGGTCACCCAGAGGTCATTGGGTGCATTTTTCAGAATTACTGAAAATCAGATTATGACCCCTAATGCTTTGCTGAAGTTCCTGCATGTATTTTTATTGTTTAAAAGTGGGCGGGGTAAAAAATTATGAAAGTGGGTGACGCTCATACCTCAAGCATGGTATAATGTTTGGACCTGGGACCAACACCAAATGAGTTGAAACTTGGTGGAGGTGCAAAATATGGATCAAGGTCACCCAGGAGTCACTGAGTGTATATTTCAGAATTGTTGGAAAAAACATTTTATGACCTCCCTCCCCCCCCCCCCCCAATGCATTCCCCAAAGCCATACATGTACTTTTACACTAAAAAGGTGAGTGAAGGCCAAACATTTTGAAAATGGGTCACGCTCATATCTGAAGCATGAACTTGTGACCAACACCAAATGAGTCGAAACTCAATGGAGGTTCAAAATATGGGTCGAGGTCACTGAGGTCACCCAGGATCTCACTGAGTGCATTTTTCAGAATTGCTGGAAAATCGCATTTATCAATATTTATGCAATATCAAAATATTCTGACTGGTGGATCCGAAGAAGAAGATTTTTAAAGATTATTCCTCATATTACACTTAGAACAAACTTGGATCTGACCTCCCTAAAATGCTGTATACCAAAAATCGAAAGATTCTGACTGGAGGATCTGAAGAAGATGATTTTTAAAAGGAAGCCTAAATATTAACTGAGGGGCTTGATTTGAACAATCTTCAATGTGACCCTCATAACAATGATGTATACCAAACATTAAAAGATTCTGAATGGTGGTTCTGAAGAAGATTTTTAAAGATTATTCCCCATATTGCCCTAAGTTAAAATTTGGGCTCCTGTACTAAGCCCCAGTATGAACCAAAGGGCTTACGTTTAACAAACTTATATCTGACTCCCCTATGAATGCTGTATACCCAATATCAAAAGATTCTGATTCTAATCAGTGGTTGTATAGAAGAAATTAAAAATTTTTTTTTTTTTTGGCAAATATGCTGACTCAGCATTTTTTCGATGCCCCCCCTCCGCCTCCCAATACAGAACTCCATAAGACAACTGATGGCAATTCTTTTTACCATTCCATTCTACTGGTTCTGCAGATGTTTCATACCAAACAACAGTTCTCTGTTCTATGTGGTTTAGGAAATATGGGCGTTTGAAAATATTTCTATTTTTAACATCTGGGGTTCCCACTGGGACACAGGATTTTTTTTTTTACATGAATCAAGTACTTATGACTCAATAATACCACATACCAAATTTGGTTCAAATGGGACCATTGATTCATAAAATAGAAATCTTGGGCAGGGCCAAAAATTTTGCTCCTTCCATTACATGGGAAAATTTCGTTTGCAAAAACTTGCTTCTACACCTCAAAAGGAGACTATATACTAAATATCAAGTCACTGTACCTCCGGGTTCATGAGAAAAAGATTTTTAAAAAAAATTGGAGCAAGTTTCCTACCCTATCCCTATTGGGTTGGGCAAGTTGAACAAAACCAAAATTCGACGTCAGGACAAACAATCACCTCACATTTAACTGAAATCATTCAGTTGTTTTGAAGGAGAAGGTACAAACACCATGTTCATGGATGACAGACAACTGACGATGAGTGATCACAAAAGCTCATCCTGACTTTCAGTCAGGTGATCTAAAAAGAAGAGTTGCGGGCATCAAGTTGTGGTGGCTATCGGAGAGTGTTACATGTCCATAACCCAGTTATCAATCACATGCCCTATGTCAAATATGAAACCTTTGTTCAAGTTATAATGGTAATAAGCTCAGAATTCGTAAAAATTAATTAAGGCCCATAACTCTGTAACAAAAAACTGGTCTGGTCCAGTTTTCGAACCGGCTTGAGATATTATCGCAAAAGAGCTCTGTGGCAAATATTAGTTAAAATGGAGATCGTTTGTTCTAGTTATTGCGCTAACGAGCTCAAAATTCGTAAAAACTGACTTATTAAGGCCCATAACTCTGTAACAAAAAATCGGGCCAGGCCAGGCCAGTTTTTGAAATTACTTGAGATATTATTGAAAAACACCTGTATGGCAAATATTAGTCAAATCGGAGAACATTTGTTCACCTTATTGCGCTAACAATCTCAAAATTTGTAAAAATAGACTAATTAGGTCCCATAACTCTGTAATGAAAAATCAGACTGAGCCAGTTTTCGAACTCACTTATTGCAAAAGACCTGTTTGGCAAATCAGAGAATGTTTGTTCAAGTTATTGCGCTAACAGTGTGAGGACGCCCAGATGACCAGACGCACACCGACCCATAGGTCTCAGTTGTGAATACAACTCGATCAATAAAATTCACACCCCACACATTGATTGTTTATTTATTTCTGTTTAAGGTCATTTTCAACACCTGTGGCTATACCATGGCCGCAACATCGATATAAAGTCAAATTTAGTCAATTTTTTATACTGATGCTGCCCACTTTCGACGACTTCCAACATATGGATAGGTTCCAGATCCTATTTTACAAGTAAAGCAGAACTTGTTTATCGCAGAAAATAAGCATTGCTCAACTTCCCAGGGTTCTCAAGGGGGCAGGCTTTGGTTACCAGATCCTCTTTTATCATTTAATTCTCTGCACACTGATGGTGAAATATCAAAATTTCAGCTGAAAACTTTTCCCATAATGCAACCATGAATTTAACCAACACAGTCTTGTTTGACAGAGCTCAATGGTCTCTGTCAAACAAGACTGAATTGATTAAATTTCTAGTTGCATTATGAGAAAAATTTGCATCTTAACATTTCATGTGGACATCAGTGTGTGGAGGGTTAAACTAAACTTGTTCCCCTCAGTTAAAAAATGCATTACTTCACTCTCCATAATTCCCATGGAAAAGAAATCTAGATTTATTGGGGTTTTAATGACCACTTTTGACAGCCAGGGTCACCTCATGTCAGACAGTTTTATGGGTGGAAGGAAGCTGGAGCACCCTGGGAGAACCACAGCAATGGCAAGTAGTGTTGGACTTCTCAACATACAAATTGCGCATAGGCAGGGTTAGCATTGGTTGATGGAAAGTGCACGACTGATGCAGTATGCCTGAGTACAATAGTGCCACTGTACCCCAAGTGGGCAATCAGGATTAAGTACCTTGCCCAAGGACACAATGCCGTTACCCCTGGGTCAAATTGTGGACCTTTCTTTCAGTTTGAAGTAAGAAATCTTAGATAAAGGAAATTTATTTATAGGTGTTTCAGGTCACATATTTCTGCACAATGGCTAATTGTGACTGCAACATGGAGATAAAGTCAAGTTTAGTCAATCGTTTATACCCATGTTGCCTATTTTAGAGGACTTCCACACCAAGCATTGATGACTTGGTCCTATTTTACAGTAAAACAGAGCTTGTTTACCACAGTAAACAAGCACAACTTCACTTCCCGGTTTCAACCAGGCGAGATAAAGAGTTAACGATTTTGCAACTGTTGTTCAGTTCAACAGTCCTTGGGTTTGAGAGGCTTTCTCGAATTTCAATCCTTTTTAGCTAATGAATAGCTATTTCATTCTGAAATAAATTAATTATTTCATTTTTACACTTCAAGAATATTCAGAAATGTTTTGGGGCAGAATTTCACACAAAGACATATTAAAACAGAATGTTTTGTTGAGGTAATCTATCATCATGACAGGTTGTCTAATGTTTTATGAAGTTTCAAGAGTAAGATTGTGTGCTTTGTTTTATGAATACCATCTTAGACACTATGACGCTTTAGGCAACCAGACGTAATAGAATATTGTTCTAATATGTTACGACAGACCCTACCAGATGAAACCCTTTCTATATCCCTCACAAAACTTTGTTTTGACGGGAGATAACAAGCTAATACATCTCACTGTACACTGTTAATACAAACAGTGTTCATCTCACTAACAAGCTAATACAAACAGTGTACATCTCACCAAGCCAGAAAATAAGCAGACTGTCAACTGCAAAATGAAGTCCCCAGAGGGTGAATTTAGTGATGCTACCCTGCACAGCAGGGTAGTATCACCAAATTTACCCTCTGTGAACCTCAATCTGAATCAGTGTCTCAAAACTAAACAGAAAGAGGTACCCAGACGATAAATTGGCCCACTGTATGGAATAGCATCATTAAATTCCCCCTTTGGGGACCTCATTCTGCAAATGTCAGGCTGCTTATTTTCAGGCCTGCACCTCACTAAAGTGGCTTTCAGCACTTTTCAATTGAGCTATGATAGTTCGAGGTTATTACTTCTTTAGTTTCATATCAGCCTGAGGTAACTTCATATCAGCCTGAACTGAAGGTTGAAGGCTGATGTGAGGTTAACAAGAGCTGATATCTTGTCCAATATAAAACCTCTTCATTTATTAACCCCACCCCCCCCCCCCCAAAAAAAAAAAAAAATAATTACGAATGTTAACAGGTCTGTTACAGTTTTCTGACAGTATTATTGTTTTTCACTCTTTTCAGGAAGTCAGAAGTTCCCTCTTCTCCAAGTCCTCTTATCCGAATGGGAGCGAGGTGGCTCAGTGGTTATGGCATTGGACTTCAAACTGAAAGGACCATGGTTTGATCCCCACCAGGGATAACTGCGTTGTGGTATTGGGCAAGGCACTTATTCCCGAGTGCCCATGTGAGGTCATGGTGGCACTGTATACTAAGGCGTACTGCATGTAGATGATGCACTTGCCTCGTCTTCAACCAGTGCTAACCCTGTTGGTGTGGAATTAGTATGTTGGGGAGTCTGACAGTTGCTCGCCGCTGCTCTGTGGTTCTCTCCAGGTACTCAGGCTTCCACCACCCATAAAACTGCCAGACATGACCCTGGCTGTGGAAAGCATGATTAAATCCCAATAAAAAAGAAAAAAAAAATGTATCAGCTTCTCCTCTGGGGAAGCCGCAATATATGGATAGCTGAATCTCTTCTCCCAATTCAACAAATCCAAGTTTATAACTCTGAATATTAGTTTGCACTGAATTTTCCGTACAACACTCATCTTTCTTCTCTTTGTCCACCTTATCATTACTTATTGCCATCATTAAATCCAAATCATACAAAAACTTGGCTTCAAACTATTCTAATATGCCTGGTTATGCCAATTTGCATCTGGTAACACATTAATGAGGACAATGCTAGCTTGGTTCATACCAGCCGAGACTGGCATCATATCAGCTGAGTTTGAAGTCATATCAACTGAGCTTAATAATGGGCAATTCTGGAAAAGAAAATCATATCAATTAAATAATGGCCACTAGTACTCATCCACTTAACTCTTAAGGGCCGGGAGATATTTATATACTACTCAAAGTTTGCTAAGCACCACATATGACAAATCATTGTGAAATTTGCTTGTGACATATTATGATATGATTGAGGAATGTATTGAGTGTTTACATTAGCTCTCTGGACAGGCAGACTCTTCGTGACTGTCATGAAAAGCATGTACCCCTTGATTTTCATGATGTTTTTGTGTACTGTCTACATGTACATGACATGTGTAGGGTATTCAATCTTCATTTCAACACAAACCCTTGTGATTTAATGATTGAATATGGCGAATGCAAATGTAAGAAGACATTTGATTTGTCTGAAGCAGAAATGTGGCAGGCTGTTGGGATGGTGGAGTAAGGGGCTACGCATCGTCAGGTTGGTGAAGCCCTTGGTGTGCACCATACGCTGATCACCAGAGCACGATTTCAGCAGTATGGCACACCAGTAAGATGGCATGGTGGTGGCAGAGACAGGGCAATATCTGCAGCTGAAGACCGGTTTTTGATCATTCAGGCCCATAGGAAACGCTTTGCAACAGCAACCCAGTTTCGCAGTGACCTTCAGAATGCATCTGGGGTAAATGTTTACACGCCGACTATCCGGGCAAGGTTGCACAAAGGTAGTCTCCGAACGAGACCATGTATTCGCATTCCACTGTACCAGAACCACCACCAGACACGATATGAATGGGCCATGGACCATGTTGGATGTACCAGAGAAGATTTGCGACCTGTCCTTTCTACAGATGAGTCAAGGTACTGCCTCGACTACACAGATAGGCGTTCTAGGGTATGGAGAAGTCTTGAAGACCGATTCCATGCAGCCAACATTGCTGGACATGACCGCTATGGTGGAGGGTCAACAATGGTCTGGGGCGGCATCAGCAGGGATGGACGCACAGAGCTCTGTGTCATTGACTGTGGTACATTGACTGCACAGTGGTATATTGATGAGATCCTGGATGCCCACGTCCGATTGTATGCAGGTGCAGTGGATGATAGATTCATTCTGATGGACGATAATGCCCATCCTCATGTTGCCTATGCTGTCCAGGAGTACTGACGAGAGGGGATTGAGCGTATGGACTGGCCAGCAAGATCCCCTGACCTGAATCCAATCGAACATATCTGGAATGAGTTGCAGCTTGCAATTTCAGCCCTTCCAGTCAAGCCAAGAAGTGTCCAGGAGCTTGGTGCCATGATGGTTCAAGAATGGAACAACATCCCATAAAGGACCATCAGGAACCTGATTGGGAGCATGAGAAGGTGTTATCAAGCTGTAATTAACAGTAATGGGTCTCATACTCGATATTGAATCCATACCAGTTCGTTGCGTCAACTTTTTGGCAAATTTGAAAAATTTCCTCTTTTACCAATAATATCCTTTTTCTATGGTTATCGTATTCAAAAGCTAAAAAATAATGTCAAACACAAACAAAATCTTAATTTCTGTACTTAAATCATTAAAGATATAATTAAATAAAAAATATATACACTTTTCATAACAATATTTCAACTAAAACGTAAAACAGGTAGTTGGATATACTTGGTGCTTAGCAAACTTTGAGTAGTATACATTCTCGCTATATATTAAAAGTCTACCTCCTGTGGTTTTGCAGTTGTTTCTAGTCAAGTCTTGGCTGTCTACACAGACAGCCAAGGCTTGCCTAGAAACAACTGACAAGGTACTTAGAAAACAATTTTGGAGTTTACCCAAACGATGCATGATGGGGAACCTGATCCTTTGCATTAAAAAGTTATCAGTAAGAATTAGGCCCTTAAGGTTAGGCCCTTTAGGGTTAGAATGAACAACCACAATCGCTCACAGTAGTATCTCTAGCAGAACCTGTAAAATTCTTTACCTCAGAAACTGGGAGAAACTGCACCCAACAATTACCATTCTAATTCACATTTTTTTATTTGTATATTTAACCCCCTGCACACTGATGTCAAAATATCCAGATCTGAAGTAGCCATTTTTCCCATAATGCAACTGGGAATTTAACCAATTCAATCTTGTTTGACAGAGCTCATTGAGCTCTGTCAAACAAGATTGAATTGGTTAAATTTCTAGTTGCATTATGGGAAATATTTGCATCTTGAACTTTAGATATTTCGACATCAGTGTGCAGGTGGTTAAAAACCCTGGGTTATGATTCTTCAGCTTATTCGAATTTATTTATTTATTGTTGTTTAAGGTCACATACTTCTGCACAATGGCTAATCATGACCACAACATGGAGATAAAGTCAAGGTCAGTCAATCGTTTATACCCCATGTTGCCTATTTTAGAGGACTTGCACCCCAAGCATTAGTGACTGGGTCCTATTTTACCAGTGAAACAGAGCTTGTTTACCACAGTAAACAAGCACTGCTTCACTTCCCGGGGTTCCCACAGGGGAGCTTATTTGAATGGAGATCATAAATCATAGAAGGGCAGCTAACTACTTTCCTGAATCGAGTCCAGCAAGGCGACAACCTCCATCGGTCAACAGTCATTTCACTATGATGGTTTGTTTAGGGGTTTAATGACACTTTCCACAACCAGGGTCATATCATGTCTGGCAGTTTTACGAGTGAAGGAAGCTGGAGTACTCAGAGGGATCCACAGAGTAGTGGAGAGCAACTGTCAGATTCTCAAACTAACTAACCCGGCACAAGCAGAGTTAGCAGCAGAGGTTGAAGACATGTGCACCAACGATATGAACTATGCTTTAGTACACAGTACCACCATATCCACACATGGGCAATCAGGATGAGGTACAATGATGGTAACCTCAGCATCACAGACCTTCCATCCCCTGCAAACTGAGAACCCTCTACACACTGATGTTGAAAAAATAACAAAATTTCAACTGGAATTTTTTCCCATAATGCAAATAGGAAGTTAGCAAATTCAGTCTTGTTTGACAGAGCTCATTGAGATCTGTCAAACAATATTGTATTAGTTAACTTCCTACTTGTATCATGGGAAAATTTTGCCGCTTGAAATTTTCGTATTTTGACATCAGAGGGTGGAAAGAAAAACAGTGTGTTTGTCTCAGTTTATTATGTGAATGTAGATTTTAGAAGCTGCGTTTTTTTATCCTGCAATTTTTAGGCAGGCATTCTTTCATAGCTATGGTACAGAAGAACGAAAATGAAATTTTCTAGTAATTTAGGAATACAAAATGGTAATGTACTAATTTTAATATTGTATACCTCTAAACTGAACAATACTGTTGACTGAATATAACTTCAAAACATAAAACCATTTACTATACCTTCAGTACAAATTTGACCTGTTAATTGCCTATAGGTAACAGAGAAAACTCCTGTTAATTGAATAAAAAATCCTGTAATATGTTGAGAAATTACCTAGACAATCACCAAATTTCCTTTATTTATAGACCTATTTGGGCTCAGTAATCCAATGGGCATTTATTCTAATATTTCTTGTTCGATAGAGATCTATGAGATCTGTCCAACAAGATATAATAGAACAAATGCTTCTTGAAGTGAAGATTACTTGAAGTGGGTCTGGGGCATATGTATATAGATAACAGTCTGTTAATCCATTACCCAACCTAATGGCCAAAACCGGCCGGCGCTATATTTTTGGCTAAAACATAATATTCTGACCCCCATTGGAACGAGCTTTTTGGACTCGGTCATAAGCTTATGTTTTTTTGACGCAAAAAATGAAAAAATAGATATTCAATAACTTTGTGTTCATGTTAAGTAAAGGGTTAACAGATTGAAAATCTTCATCGGCCACTCACATTCCTTCTTTACACGAGACAACTAGTATTCCAAGACGACGGGCAACTTATCTTGCTGATTTTCGCTCGGGGATGGTGGGGGACAAAGGTTGGCACAGGAGTCAGAATTTCGGGAGATCCAGGCCTGATACAAGAATCTTGGGCCAAGCCCGGGCCTTCAAAGTTCCGGACCCCATGGTTATTACCCCGGCCCAACCTCTCCCCCGGCCCTGACTATATAATTATGAATGAAGACTCCAGACAGTTCTAGTTTTATGATTACGCCGCGTCGTTCCACCAAGTGTGTTAATTCCTGGGTGGTATCAAGGCGAATTCAATATTTATTAATAGGAATATCGATAACTGGAGCAGGAAAGAATATCTATATCTTTGTAAGTAAAGGGATATCACAAATGAGTGAATAAACAACCCAGAATGACAACGTCGCGCTTTACTTACAGAATTTGACTGTTGGCATGAGAACTTGGATTTGTATTGGAGAGCAAGAGAGCAATTCGGTTAGTAATTGGTAGTTGCGACAAGGATCCCCCGACAATGATTCTCAAATAATGATCCTTTTTTGTAAATATGACAGCGTCGATCTGACCCTTCAATACCCGCATTGGACCACGAAGCTGATTATTTTCAGGTACGGTTCAAGTTTGCGAGATCAAAACTTATTTTTGGCCCTTGAAGCCCTTCTTCCATGAAATAACGGGCAGGGCTGTCCAGAGTGACGTTTCAAATCTCGTCTTTAGCAACAATCTTTTTTCAAGTTAATTAAAAATATAGCTTTAACAAGAAAGGACCAATGCCCACGACGCGCAAAAAAAATTGTAAATCGAAAGAGTGAAAAAAGGTCATAACTCTGGAAAATTGTGTGGACGAAACTTACGCTACACAGGTATCGTCCCCCATGATGCTCTATCACAACACCAAATATCATTCAAATCGGAGTAGCAGTGACTGAGATACAAGGGAAACTGTTGGTAGGGACGGACGGACGCTCGGACGGACGAACAGGTGGACCGACGAATGGACGGACGGACGAACATACGACGGAGGTCTCCACTAGATGCCCCTTCGACTTTTTTAGTCGGGAGCATAATAATCCTCTACTGCAATATTAACTCATACCAAACCACTAACGAGGCGAAATCATTCTAACCATCTCTCAGTGAAGCATTTTTACGATCCACACAGACTTTTCTCTTTTGACTTAATCCTTTAATCGCAGGAGTAGCCGACGACACTTGCCAAACATGAACCGACCTGAGCATTTAAAAATAGGAGGCACACTTGGAGTCTACTTTTGAAATGTAGAAGCCAGAATCACTTCTTAACCACAGAATGCGAAATTATTGTTGGTTGTAAACATTTGTCCATGTGGTTTGCCTTGTTGCATTTTATGGGAGAATGCCTATGGGCAGCCCATCCCATCTCCTCCTCCGCCTATAGCCACTCTCCCATAAATTGTAATATAGCAGATCCACACAGATGATATAACTTCACTCCAAAGAAAATATGAAGAAAATGTACAAAACACGAAACCTTTAAGTAGCTGCACATTCATAACAGCATAAAGCCCAAATATGGGCATCAAACACTCTACCAGTTAACTGTAGTTTTTTCACTTTTTGATAAAGATCTTCTTTTTGGCGCCTTTCAGCTGTGTAGGGCATACATTCCTACATTTAATTACATCCCTTTTGGCATGATTAAAGCTGTTTCTCAAATGATTGAAATTACTCTATAATAACCATTCATTTTCACAATAGTTCCAAGTAAGTCTCGGCAGCCTGAGTAACAAATGGAGGAACTTGGGTGCTAGAGCCAAATCAGAAATTTAGCAGTCAAATTCACAATGGCTACTTACTAGGTCGGTTCCCGTTGCCAAACATTTCATGTATATACAAATTTTCACCCCTTTAGCTAAAAAACCACAGCCCATGCCCTATCTCCATCGAAACGAACGGTTCCTGTTAAGGAGGCGTCATAAGCTATGTTTTTAGACAAAAATGAAACAATGATACCTTTTGAATGGTGACTTTTGTGATTAGCGCCGATTGGTTTTTAGCTTTATGTTCGGTAAACAATAAAGGCCCTCCACGAATTACTGTTGCCCACCGGGTCCAACACACCCATTAGCACAGTTAAGCCATGTTGTAAGATCGTTGTGTGCGGCACGTCGTTTTACCCAAATGAAACCAAATGAACACAAATGAAAGCAAATGAAAGTAAATAAAGCACAAAACCAACCAAATGAAACTATATAATATTCCTCTTACATATTAAAACCGATATACAAAAAACAATTGCTATAAAACAGACTTAACAAAAAGTTACAGAAGTTTTAATCACAGCAGGCTTGAAGAGAATTGAACCTCCGTGGTTGTATGTAAAATTATGTTCGGCATCCAAGTAAGTGATGAATGGAACGCGTAATCGACAATTACACTGACCCGTTACAAATAGATTTACATAAATGCATATTTTGGAGAAAAATTAATTTTGTGCTACACCCTTTCGTAGCAGTGTTTTGTCTTGATAAAAAGGCAGACATGTGGCCTGGTTTGTCGTTTAGCATTCTGTTTTCTTGTACCATTCTACCCGACTTCATTTACAGCAAAAGACCGGAAGTAATTTTGTATAAAACCCATTCACATCAGTCGTATACGTGTGTGCTGTTTTATAAACTTCAATTTATTTCACTATGGGGCAATTGCAATCGATTTCTTTATGGTTCATTGTTTTAAATTGAATAGAGGAACATTATATAGTATCATTTGGTTGGTTTTGTGATTTAATTACTTTCATTTGATTTCATTTGGGTAAAACGACATGCCCGCTGTTTGTTTGTCTTAATCAGACACCTGTGTACTTCTAAGGCTTTGAGTTGCAGTTTTGTAACGAAATTATCGTCTGTTGCACTTGGGTTTATTATTGACTTTCGTGTTAGACGAACAAATTCGTATATTTATTTATTCATTTCTTGGTTTTTAAGGTAACTTTGAACGTCTATAGCTATATCATATATACACTCAAGCTGTTACCTATGCGGTCCATTTTATAAAGAAGGACTTCCCCCAGGCGTTGACCACTGATTCCCATTTCACTAGCAAAGCAAAAAATTGTTGAAGACCGAAAAACGCTTTGCTCAAATTCCCGGGTGAGGGGGGATTCATATATTAAATGTTCATACGGGTGTCTAGTAGTGTGAATATACCCACAACCCTCCCAGATCAAATGCACATTGGGTATTAATTACCCAAGGTGATAGTTCTAATTGATCTGTAAGAAACACACAGGCTATTGATTTTCCTTTTCTTTTTGTTCTCCTGGTCTTCTAACCACTTCCTTGCCCGCACGAAACACGAAAACGAATCTTCCTATCTCGCTGCTTTTTGGCATACTGATAGACAGTTATAAGTACTCGGCCACCTATGTTTTTCATTCCTGGAGCATTGAGGGTGTCTATAGGGGTGTTTTGAAAATGGGTCACGATCATAGCTCAGGCATTGTATGATTCATGGACCTTGGACCAACACCAAATGAGTCGACACTCAATGAAGGTTCCAAATATGGGTCAATGTCACTGAGGTCACTCAGGGGTCATTGAGTGTATTTTTCCGAATTGCTGGAAGTCGCATTTTTTTAACCAATAATGTACTCCCAAAGTTCATACATGCATTTTTTACACTAAAAATAAATAGTGGGCGGGGCCAAAAATATTGAAAGTGGATCACACGCTTATCTCAGGCATAGTATGACGTATTGAACTGGAACCAACACCAAATAAGTCAGAACTCAATGGAGGTTCAAAATATGGACCTAGGTCACTGGGGTCATTGAGTGCATTTTTTGAGAAATGTTGGAAATCATTATTTGACACCATAATGCATTGCTGAAGTGCATACATGCATTTTTGTACTCGAAAAAGTGTGCAGGGACGAAAATTTTGAACGTGGGTCACGCTCATATATCAAGCATGGTATGACCAAATGGACCTGGGACCAACGAAAAATCAGTTTAAACTCAATGGAGATTCAAATTATGGGTCAAGGTCACTGAGGTCACCCAGAGGTCATTGGGTGCATTTTTCAGAATTACTGAAAATCAGATTATGACCCCTAATGCTTTGCCGAAGTTCCTGCATGTATTTTTATTGTTTAAAAGTGGGCGGGGTAAAAAATTATGAAAGTGGGTGACGCTCATACCTCAAGCATGGTATAATGTTTGGACCTGGGACCAACACCAAATGAGTTGAAACTTGGTGGAGGTGCAAAATATGGATCAAGGTCACCCAGGAGTCACTGAGTGTATATTTCAGAATTGTTGGAAAAAGCATTTTATGACCTCCCTCCCCCCCCCCCCCCCCCCAATGCATTCCCCAAAGCCATACATGTACTTTTACACTAAAAAGGTGAGTGAAGGCCAAACATTTTGAAAATGGGTCACGCTCATATCTGAAGCATGAACTTGTGACCAACACCAAATGAGTCGAAACTCAATGGAGGTTCAAAATATGGGTCAAGGTCACTGAGGTCACCCAGGATCTCACTGAGTGCATTTTTCAGAATTGCTGGAAAATCGCATTTATCAATATTTATGCAATATCAAAATATTCTGACTGGTGGATCCGAAGAAGAAGATTTTTAAAGATTATTCCTCATATTACACTTAGAACAAACTTGGATCTGACCTCCCTAAAATGCTGTATACCAAAAATCGAAAGATTCTGACTGGAGGATCTGAAGAAGATGATTTTTAAAAGGAAGCCTAAATATTAACTGAGGGGCTTGATTTGAACAATCTTCAATGTGACCCTCATAACAATGATGTATACCAAACATTAAAAGATTCTGAATGGTGGTTCTGAAGAAGATTTTTAAAGATTATTCCCCATATTGCCCTAAGTTAAAATTTGGGCTCCTGTACTAAGCCCCAGTATGAACCAAAGGGCTTACGTTTAACAAACTTATATCTGACTCCCCTATGAATGCTGTATACCCAATATCAAAAGATTCTGATTCTAATCAGTGGTTGTATAGAAGAAATTAAAAATTTTTTTTTTTGGCAAATATGCTGACTCAGCATTTTTTCGATGCCCCCCTCCGCCTCCCAATACAGAACTCCATAAGACAACTGATGGCAATTCTTTTTACCATTCCATTCTACTGGTTCTGCAGATGTTTCATACCAAACAACAGTTCTCTGTTCTATGTGGTTTAGGAAATATGGGCGTTTGAAAATATTTCTATTTTTAACATCTGGGGTTCCCACTGGGACACAGGATTTTTTTTTTTTACATGAATCAAGTACTTATGACTCAATAATACCACATACCAAATTTGGTTCAAATGGGACCATTGATTCATAAAATAGAAATCTTGGGCAGGGCCAAAAATTTTGCTCCTTCCATTACATGGGAAAATTTCGTTTGCAAAAACTTGCTTCTACACCTCAAAAGGAGACTATATACTAAATATCAAGTCACTGTACCTCCGGGTTCATGAGAAAAAGATTTTTAAAAAAAATTGGAGCAAGTTTCCTACCCTATCCCTATTGGGTTGGGCAAGTTGAACAAAACCAAAATTCGACGTCAGGACAAACAATCACCTCACATTTAACTGAAATCATTCAGTTGTTTTGAAGGAGAAGGTACAAACACCATGTTCATGGATGACAGACAACTGACGATGAGTGATCACAAAAGCTCATCCTGACTTTCAGTCAGGTGATCTAAAAAGAAGAGTTGCGGGCATCAAGTTGTGGTGGCTATCGGAGAGTGTTACATGTCCATAACCCAGTTATCAATCACATGCCCTATGTCAAATATGAAACCTTTGTTCAAGTTATAATGGTAATAAGCTCAGAATTCGTAAAAATTAATTAAGGCCTATAACTCTGTAACAAAAAACTGGTCTGGTCCAGTTTTCGAACCGGCTTGAGATATTATCGCAAAAGAGCTCTGTGGCAAATATTAGTTAAAATGGAGATCGTTTGTTCTAGTTATTGCGCTAACGAGCTCAAAATTCGTAAAAACTGACTTATTAAGGCCCATAACTCTGTAACAAAAAATCGGGCCAGGCCAGGCCAGTTTTTGAAATTACTTGAGAAGTTGAGATATTATTGAAAAACACCTGTATGGCAAATATTAGTCAAATCGGAGAACATTTGTTCACCTTATTGCGCTAACAATCTCAAAATTTGTAAAAATAGACTAATTAGGTCCAATAACTCTGTAATGAAAAATCAGACTGAGCCAGTTTTCGAACTCACTTATTGCAAAAGACCTGTTTGGCAAATCAGAGAATGTTTGTTCAAGTTATTGCGCTAACAGTGTGAGGACGCCCAGATGACCAGACGCACACCGACTCATAGGTCTCAGTTGTGAATACAA
Organism: Pictodentalium vernedei; assembly: GCA_031216915.1. Lineage (NCBI taxonomy): Eukaryota > Metazoa > Mollusca > Scaphopoda > Dentaliida > Dentaliidae > Pictodentalium > Pictodentalium vernedei. The sequence goes on along the minus strand of CM062291.1, from coordinate 150,098,666 downwards.
CTCGATCAATAAAATTCACACCCCACACATTGATTGTTTATTTATTTCTGTTTAAGGTCATTTTCAACACCTGTGGCTATACCATGGCCGCAACATCGATATAAAGTCAAATTTAGTCAATTTTTTATACTGATGCTGCCCACTTTCGACGACTTCCAACATATGGATAGGTTCCAGATCCTATTTTACAAGTAAAGCAGAACTTGTTTATCGCAGAAAACAAGCATTGCTCAACTTCCCAGGGTTCTCAAGGGGGCAGGCTTTGGTTACCAGATCCTCTTTTATCATTTAATTCTCTGCACACTGATGGTGAAATATCAAAATTTCAGCTGAAAACTTTTCCCATAATGCAACCATGAATTTAACCAACTCAGTCTTGTTTGACAGAGCTCAATGGTCTCTGTCAAACAAGACTGAATTGATTAAATTTCTAGTTGCATTATGAGAAAAATTTGCATCTTAACATTTCATGTGGACATCAGTGTGTGGAGGGTTAAACTAAACTTGTTCCCCTCAGTTAAAAAATGCATTACTTCACTCTCCATAATTCCCATGGAAAAGAAATCTAGATTTATTGGGGTTTTAATGACCACTTTTGACAGCCAGGGTCACCTCATGTCAGACAGTTTTATGGGTGGAAGGAAGCTGGAGCACCCTGGGAGAACCACAGCAATGGCAAGTAGTGTTGGACTTCTCAACATACAAATTGCGCATAGGCAGGGTTAGCATTGGTTGATGGAAAGTGCACGACTGATGCAGTATGCCTGAGTACAATAGTGCCACTGTACCCCAAGTGGGCAATCAGGATTAAGTACCTTGCCCAAGGACACAATGCCGTTACCCCTGGGTCAAATTGTGGACCTTTCTTTCAGTTTAAAGTAAGAAATCTTAGATAAAGGAAATTTATTTATAGGTGTTTCAGGTCACATATTTCTGCACAATGGCTAATTGTGACTGCAACATGGAGATAAAGTCAAGTTTAGTCAATCGTTTATACCCATGTTGCCTATTTTAGAGGACTTCCACACCAAGCATTGATGACTTGGTCCTATTTTACAGTAAAACAGAACTTGTTTACCACAGTAAACAAGCACAACTTCACTTCCCGGTTTCAACCAGGCGAGATAAAGAGTTAACGATTTTGCAACTGTTCAGTTCAACAGTCCTTGGGTTTGAGAGGCTTTCTCGAATTTCAATCCTTTTTAGCTAATGAATAGCTATTTCATTCTGAAATAAATTAATTATTTCATTTTTACACTTCAAGAATATTCAGAAATGTTTTGGGGCAGAATTTCACACAAAGACATATTAAAACAGAATGTTTTGTTGAGGTAATCTATCATCATGACAGGTTGTCTAATGTTTTATGAAGTTTCAAGAGTAAGATTGTGTGCTTTGTTTTATGAATACCATCTTAGACACTATGACGCTTTAGGCAACCAGACGTAATAGAATATTGTTCTAATATGTTACGACAGACCCTACCAGATGAAACCCTTTCTATATCCCTCACAAAACTTTGTTTTGACGGGAGATAACAAGCTAATACATCTCACTGTACACTGTTAATACAAACAGTGTTCATCTCACTAACAAGCTAATACAAACAGTGTACATCTCACCAAGCCAGAAAATAAGCAGACTGTCAACTGCAAAATGAAGTCCCCAGAGGGTGAATTTAGTGATGCTACCCTGCACAGCAGGGTAGTATCACCAAATTTACCCTCTGTGAACCTCAATCTGAATCAGTGTCTCAAAACTAAACAGAAAGAGGTACCCAGACGATAAATTGGCCCACTGTATGGAATAGCATCATTAAATTCCCCCTTTGGGGACCTCATTCTGCAAATGTCAGGCTGCTTATTTTCAGGCCTGCACCTCACTAAAGTGGCTTTCAGCACTTTTCAATTGAGCTATGATAGTTCGAGGTTATTACTTCTTTAGTTTCATATCAGCCTGAGGTAACTTCATATCAGCCTGAACTGAAGGTTGCAGGCTGATGTGAGGTTAACTAGAGCTGATATCTTGTCCAATATAAAACCTCTTCATTTATTAACCCCACCCCCCCCCCCCCCAAAAAAAAATAATTACGAATGTTAACAGGTCTGTTACAGTTTTCTGACAGTATTATTGTTTTTCACTCTTTTCAGGAAGTCAGAAGTTCCCTCTTCTCCAAGTCCACTTATCCGAATGGGAGCGAGGTGGCTCAGTGGTTATGGCATTGGACTTCAAACTGAAAGGACCATGGTTTGATCCCCACCAGGGATAACTGCGTTGTGGTATTGGGCAAGGCACTTATTCCCGAGTGCCCATGTGAGGTCATGGTGGCACTGTATACTAAGGCGTACTGCATGTAGATGATGCACTTGCCTCGTCTTCAACCAGTGCTAACCCTGTTGGTGTGGAATTAGTATGTTGGGGAGTCTGACAGTTGCTCGCCGCTGCTCTGTGGTTCTCTCCAGGTACTCAGGCTTCCACCACCCATAAAACTGCCAGACATGACCCTGGCTGTGGAAAGCATGATTAAATCCCAATAAAAAAGAAAAAAAAAATGTATCAGCTTCTCCTCTGGGGAAGACGCAATATATGGATAGCTGAATCTCTTCTCCCAATTCAACAAATCCAAGTTTATAACTCTGAATATTAGTTTGCACTGAATTTTCCGTACAACACTCATCTTTCTTCTCTTTGTCCACCTTATCATTACTTATTGCCATCATTAAATCCAAATCATACAAAAACTTGGCTTCAAACTATTCTAATATGCCTGGTTATGCCAATTTGCATCTGGTAACACATTAATGAGGACAATGCTAGCTTGGTTCATACCAGCCGAGACTGGCATCATATCAGCTGAGTTTGAAGTCATATCAGCTGAGTTTAATAATGGGCAATTCTGGAAAAGAAAATCATATCAATTAAATAATGGCCACTAGTACTCATCCACTTAACTCTTAAGGGCCGGGAGATATTTATATACTACTCAAAGTTTGCTAAGCACCACATATGACAAATCATTGTGAAATTTGCTTGTGACATATTATGATATGATTGAGGAATGTATTGAGTGTTTACATTAGCTCTCTGGACAGGCAGACTCTTCGTGACTGTCATGAAAAGCATGTACCCCTTGATTTTCATGATGTTTTTGTGTACTGTCTACATGTACATGACATGTGTAGGGTATTCAATCTTCATTTCAACACAAACCCTTGTGATTTAATGATTGAATATGGCGAATGCAAATGTAAGAAGACATTTGATTTGTCTGAAGCAGAAATGTGGCAGGCTGTTGGAATGGTGGAGTAAGGGGCTACGCATCGTCAGGTTGGTGAAGCCCTTGGTGTGCACCATACGCTGATCACCAGAGCACGATTTCAGCAGTATGGCACACCAGTAAGATGGCATGGTGGTGGCAGAGACAGGGCAATATCTGCAGCTGAAGACCGGTTTTTGATCATTCAGGCCCATAGGAAACGCTTTGCAACAGCAACCCAGTTTCGCAGTGACCTTCAGAATGCATCTGGGGTAAATGTTTACACGCCGACTATCCGGGCAAGGTTGCACAAAGGTAGTCTCCGAACGAGACCATGTATTCGCATTCCACTGTACCAGAACCACCACCAGACACGATATGAATGGGCCATGGACCATGTTGGATGTACCAGAGAAGATTTGCGACCTGTCCTTTCTACAGATGAGTCAAGGTACTGCCTCGACTACACAGATAGGCGTTCTAGGGTATGGAGAAGTCTTGAAGACCGATTCCATGCAGCCAACATTGCTGGACATGACCGCTATGGTGGAGGGTCAACAATGGTCTGGGGCGGCATCAGCAGGGATGGACGCACAGAGCTCTGTGTCATTGACTGTGGTACATTGACTGCACAGTGGTATATTGATGAGATCCTGGATGCCCACGTCCGATTGTATGCAGGTGCAGTGGGTGATAGATTCATTCTGATGGACGATAATGCCCATCCTCATGTTGCCTATGCTGTCCAGGAGTACTGACGGGAGGGGATTGAGCGTATGGACTGGCCAGCAAGATCCCCTGACCTGAATCCAATCGAACATATCTGGAATGAGTTGCAGCTTGCAATTTCAGCCCTTCCAGTCAAGCCAAGAAGAGTCCAGGAGCTTGGTGCCATGATGGTTCAAGAATGGAACAACATCCCATAAAGGACCATCAGGAACCTGATTGGGAGCATGAGAAGGTGTTATCAAGCTGTAATTAACAGTAATGGGTCTCATACTCGATATTGAATCCATACCAGTTCGTTGCGTCAACTTTTTGGCAAATTTGAAAAATTTCCTCTTTTACCAATAGTATCCTTTTTCTATGGTTATCGTATTCAAAAGCTAAAAAATAATGTCAAACACAAACAAAATCTTAATTTCTGTACTTAAATCATTAAAGATATAATTAAATAAAAAATATATACACTTTTCATAACAATATTTCAACTAAAACGTAAAACAGGTAGTTGGATATACTTGGTGCTTAGCAAACTTTGAGTAGTATACATTCTCGCTATATATTAAAAGTCTACCTCCTGTGGTTTTGCAGTTGTTTCTAGTCAAGTCTTGGCTGTCTACACAGACAGCCAAGGCTTGCCTAGAAACAACTGACAAGGTACTTAGAAAACAATTTTGGAGTTTACCCAAACGATGCATGATGGGGAACCTGATCCTTTGCATTAAAAAGTTATCAGTCAGAATTAGGCCCTTAAGGTTAGGCCCTTTAGGGTTAGAATGAACAACCACAATCGCTCACAGTAGTATCTCTAGCAGAACCTGTAAAATTCTTTACCTCAGAAACTGGGAGAAACTGCACCCAACAATTACCATTCTAATTCACATTTTTTTATTTGTATATTTAACCCCCTGCACACTGATGTCAAAATATCCAGATCTGAAGTAGCCATTTTTCCCATAATGCAACTGGGAATTTAACCAATTCAATCTTGTTTGACAGAGCTCATTGAGCTCTGTCAAACAAGATTGAATTGGTTAAATTTCTAGTTGCATTATGGGAAATATTTGCATCTTGAACTTTAGATATTTCGACATCAGTGTGCAGGTGGTTAAAAACCCTGGGTTATGATTCTTCAGCTTATTCGAATTTATTTATTTATTGTTGTTTAAGGTCACATACTTCTGCACAATGGCTAATCATGACCACAACATGGAGATAAAGTCAAGGTCAGTCAATCGTTTATACCCCATGTTGCCTATTTTAGAGGACTTGCACCCCAAGCATTAGTGACTGGGTCCTATTTTACCAGTGAAACAGAGCTTGTTTACCACAGTAAACAAGCACTGCTTCACTTCCCGGGGTTCCCACAGGGGAGCTTATTTGAATGGAGATCATAAATCATAGAAGGGCAGCTAACTACTTTCCTGAATCGAGTCCAGCAAGGCGACAACCTCCATCGGTCAACAGTCATTTCACTATGATGGTTTGTTTAGGGGTTTAATGACACTTTCCACAACCAGGGTCATATCATGTCTGGCAGTTTTACGAGTGAAGGAAGCTGGAGTACTCAGAGGGATCCACAGAGTAGTGGAGAGCAACTGTCAGATTCTCAAACTAACTAACCCGGCACAAGCAGAGTTAGCAGCAGAGGTTGAAGACATGTGCACCAACGATATGAACTATGCTTTAGTACACAGTACCACCATATCCACACATGGGCAATCAGGATGAGGTACAATGATGGTAACCTCAGCATCACAGACCTTCCATCCCCTGCAAACTGAGAACCCTCTACACACTGATGTTGAAAAAATAACAAAATTTCAACTGGAATTTTTTCCCATAATGCAAATAGGAAGTTAGCAAATTCAGTCTTGTTTGACAGAGCTCATTGAGATCTGTCAAACAATATTGTATTAGTTAACTTCCTACTTGTATCATGGGAAAATTTTGCCGCTTGAAATTTTCGTATTTTGACATCAGAGGGTGGAAAGAAAAACAGTGTGTTTGTCTCAGTTTATTATGTGAATGTAGATTTTAGAAGCTGCGTTTTTTTATCCTGCAATTTTTAGGCAGGCATTCTTTCATAGCTATGGTACAGAAGAACGAAAATGAAATTTTCTAGTAATTTAGGAATACAAAATGGTAATGTACTAATTTTAATATTGTATACCTCTAAACTGAACAATACTGTTGACTGAATATAACTTCAAAACATAAAACCATTTACTATACCTTCAGTACAAATTTGACCTGTTAATTGCCTATAGGTAACAGAGAAAACTCCTGTTAATTGAATAAAAAATCCTGTAATATGTTGAGAAATTACCTAGACAATCACCAAATTTCCTTTATTTATAGACCTATTTGGGCTCAGTAATCCAATGGGCATTTATTCTAATATTTCTTGTTCGATAGAGATCTATGAGATCTGTCCAACAAGATATAATAGAACAAATGCTCATTTCAAATGATTCATTGAAATGTCCCGGCCAGTCATCGCTGAAACATACAAGCGCCAGAGTTTATTTAATGTCACTTTTATATAAAGTAAAGGTTATTTTTGATATCTTATTTCTTCCAACAACTATTCTGCATGCCCCAACTCATGTATTTTGATCAGCTTGGAATCTTGTAGAATTTAAAAATACAACACAAGGGAAGGAAGCCTTTTTGGGCAATTCAGCGCAGAACTGGTGTTCCAGAATGATGAGTTGTCACATGATCACCTGACCCCTGAGTTGCAGGTGCTAGTTAAGGAGTTGAAACAGAAATGTGACATAATTGCACTGTTCGGTCATTTTTCTATCTTAAAGCATCTTATTTGTTACATGTATTTCTATCCTGAAATAGCGTGTGGAAGTTCAATAAATTGAGGCATAGCAGCATGAAAATTTTAATGAACATTTCTTTTTGGCAATTAGCATTTGCCATTGTTACCCCAACTTCTGAAGGGTGAACCGATGTTCGGATAACGGCTAATGATCACAGGGCTCATACAAGCCTTGTAGTACATTTTTCCATAGCTTTACCATAGTTTTTCCATAGCTGGCACTACAAATTTTTCAAAGCCCTACACACATTAAACTACAAAATGCACAGGGAAACAAAGGGCTGGAGATCTACCTGTACCTTCACTTTTATAACCAATGGCGATGAGGATCCAACAAACAAATTTGCTAATCATGGACCACCGGGTATTCTAATTGGTGGTCCTTGATCAGCAGATTAGCTTGTTTAAGTCTTGAAGTTTCTACAGATGTAGCAGTTAAGGATACAGGTATATTTGGTCACATGCTGTTTCGAAATAGAACTAAATAGCAGGCAGGCTGCTCAAAAATTCTTATTATGGTCACACAAAATTCTACAACCAATCCTTTGTACATATAGGACCTCCTCCAGAACTTGCATGAAATGTCATTGGTTGTAGTCTAGTGATTAGGGACATACACATGTAGAACACCAACATAAATTGCGAATTTCCATAGCCTTTCCAAAGCCTATTAACTGGTAGAGTGCTAAGTTATTTTTGGTCATCAAAATTTGTTCATGTGTCTTTGCCTTGTTACAATTTATGGGAGAGTGCCAAGAGGCACTCTCCCATAAATTGTAACAAGGCAAACCCATATAGACTAAGTAATTTCACTTATACGATAATATGAAGCACATCCACAGAATATGACAGCTTTAGGCTGGGGTATCTGCTCTTCATATTAAAGCCCTGATAGCACTCTACCAGTTAAAAAAACTTAAGATTTTCCATAACTTTCCAGGACCTGGAAAATGAAATTACAAATTTCCATAACTTTCCATAGCCTCTATGAACCCTGTGGTTGGTTGTATACCGATTAATCACTTCATCACTATTACCGCTGGTTAGGATCAAACCATGGACCTTTCTGTTTGAAGTACAATATACTAACCACTGAGCCACCCTACTGCCCAGTCAGCTAGAAATATTCCCTCTGGATTACAGTACCACAAAGGATAGTTAAGGTGTGTTGAATAACTACAGGATGTAAGGCTACAACTGTGAAAGACTAGTTAATTACAGGCATGGAGATTATATACATAAAAGATAAAAAAAAAATACAATTTATAGTTTATTTTATGTACAAGTTTACAAAAGAGAAAACTATTTTTTAGGTTTTCTTTTTTTCTTCCATTTCTTCTTTTGTTTCTTATTCATAATAAGTTGAGCCTTTTTGGCATCTATTTTCTTATTCCTTTCTTCTATTCTCTGCATGAGGTCTTTCTGAAACGATTTGTCCTTCTTCACATGAGCTATTGCTTCAAATGTTGTTTCTGAAAACAAAATGGAAAAAGTAATAACTCAGTTGTGGCTAACATTAGAGATGATACGGTTAACTGATTAACCAATGATCTTGATTATTCAGAAAAGTAATTGATCGGTTAACCATTACTTTTGAACTATGGTATTATATGGGTTAACAAAGGAACAAACTTGCTCCAAAACAGGCAAACATTGTCACACTGACTCACATCAATTATATGAGACACAGTAAAGCATGAAAGTTACTTGCTGACATACTTGTTTACTTGCATGATCAGTACACTGTATCATTAGCTGGAAATGGTCATTCTTAACCCTTTACCCATTGTGAGTAGCAGGTGATACTTGCAAAATAAATTCATGAATTACTGAAAATTTTCTATTTTTGTCTCACAAGTTAAAAAATTTATAGTAATTTATATATTTTTTTTATCTGATAACCATAGAGTATAACACCCGTTGTATATACTTGAAGTATATACAACGGGTGTTGTATATAATTATAATTTATGCGAACGACCTCTGACCTCTTTCAATTCCATTTTCATTCATTCATTCATGAAACATCGTTATATCACAGGGCAGGTTTTAATTGTACGCTTATTGCACTTTGTCAAAATCCTCTGATGGTGTCATTTCTTATTTATTTTGCTTCAATAAAGGCAACCTAAAATTTTGCTTCAAAACATTGTAGAAATTACTTGAATGTTAATAGTAATTAGTATGTGGCGACTGCGAACTATTTTTAGTCACGGCCTCGATCAAAAGTACTCGCGGAACTGCGCTAATTAAAAGTTCGTCTGCTCTACCTGAAAAAAAAAACACTTCGTAAAAATTGTAAACAAACGCAAAATTATTTGTTATATTGGGACTACAGCATAAAACACGGAAGAAAACTGGAACTATGTCAAAAAAAGAATAACTCTACTGAAACACCGTTTTGTTACTGTTAATAAAATAGTTGAAATTTATTTTGTTCCAGCGCAGTTACATGATGCAAGAAGTGCAATCGCACTTTACAAACGCCGTCATCGATTTTGTAATGTAAGGGACACAACTCTATGCGTCTTGTCCTATTTCTTTTGTCTCGTAGACTGGTTTTCTTTGGAGGCCCGTGGGAAGCATATATAAGTCGGGTAGACGCACGAGACGGGTGTCTGTTTGTTATCAGATAAAAACAATAAACATATAGTGTGTTTTTATATCTGTGTTATACAACTCGTTGAAATATGGTTTATTTTTTCTCGGCGAAGCCTCGAAAAAATAAACCATATTTCAACTCGTTGTATAACACAGATATAAAAACACACTATATGTTTATTGTCTATATACTTATCAATGACCCAGACATAGCTGGTGCTAATTCTCAAAATCTAGGGCCAAACACAAATTTTGCCCCCCAATCCCCAAAATTTGCATCTAAAACCGAAATGAAAGTGTCAATGACACTGTAGCTCAACTTGTCAAGACAAAGACATGTACATGTATAGTTTGTGACACAGCAATGACAAACATCTAGGTAATGACCTGATAACAAAGGTACATATAAAGTATTGTAACGGTCTGTACATAAATACTGACCGTTGCCTGTAACAAATGTATAGGTAAAGTATTGTAAAGGTGGGTGACAGTCAGATGCTAAACTAGAAAAGAAATCTTTGAGTCCCAGAGTGGGTCTGACTGAACCCCAAAATATTTGTTCTCATAGCACAGTGATAACAAAGGCACCCCAAAACACACTCATTCCTGTCCCAAGGTGAAAACAAAGGTACCCAAGAAGTTTCGTGAAGATCAGTTCACAAATATGAGCTGTGTAGAAGTTGTGACAAAAAACTGATTGAACCTAATTTCGGTACAAAATGGCCACTGGCAGCCATCTTGAATTCTGGACTGCACCCAGAAACACTCGTTCTCGTCCCAAGGAGATAACAAAGGTACCCAAGAAGTTTTGTGAAGATCGGTTCATAAATACAGCCTCTAGCCCGAGCCGTATTGACATGTGCACTTACAGTGTATAAGTAGCACTGAATAAATCAAAGTTCATCTAATTTGCATAATTTCTGCACGAGAAAAAAACCCGTACTATATGTGATGTATTACATGTTACTAAACATTCATACAAAAATATATTCAAATCAGAACTTTCATACAGAAGTTCTGCACAAAAGACTGATTGTCTAATTTTGGTACAAAATGGCTGCTGGTGGCCATCTTGAATTTCGGACCACACCCCATAACACTCGTTCTCATCCCACGGTGATAACAAAGGTACCCAAGAAGTTTCGTAAAGATCGGTTCATAAATATGGCCTCTAGCCTGAGCCGTATATAGAAGTTGTGTACAAAAAACTGATTAGACCTAATTTCGGTACAAAATGGCCACTGGCAGCCATCTTGAATTTTGGACCGCACCCAGAAACACTCGTTCTCGTCCCAAGGTGATAACAAAGGTACACAAGACGTTTCGTGAAGATCGGTTCATAAATACAGACTCTAGCCCGAGCCGTATTGACATGTGTACTTACTGTGTGTAAGTAGCACTGTAAAAATCAAAGTTCATCTAATTTGCATAATTTCTGCACGAGAAAAAAACCCGTATTATATGTGATGTATCCCATGGTACTAAACATTCACACAAAAAATTATTCAAATCAGCGCTTTCATATGGAAGTTCTGTGCAAAAATCTGATTGCACCAAATTTTGTACAAAATGGCTGCCATCGGCCATCTTGAATTTTGGACCGGACCCCAAAACACTCGTTCTCGTCCCACGGTGATAACAAAGGTACCCAAGGAATTTCGTAAAGATCGGTTCATAAATACGGCCTCTAGCCCAAGCCGAATTGGCATTTGCACTTACAGTGATGAAAGTAACACCAAAAAACATCAAAGTTAGTCTAATTTGCATAATTTATGCACGAGAAAAAAACCTGTATTATATGTGATGTATCCCATGGTACTAAACATTCATACAAAACATTATTCAAATCATAGCTTTCATATGGAAGTTCTGTACAAAAAACAGATTTCTGCATCGTCGGTACAAAATGGCGGCTGGCAGCCATCTTGAATTTCGGACCAAACCCAAAAACACTCGTTCTCGTCCCACGGTCATAACAAAGGTACCCAAGAAGTTTCGTAAAGATCGGTTCATAAATACGGCCTCTAGCCCGAGCCGTATCCAATTGTTGACGGCCAGACGGACAACGGGCCATGGCATAAGCTCAAATTTGGCTTCGCCAAAGTTGAGCTAAAAAATCATGTCCTAAATGGTCCTACATACTTTTCCTCCACTGCGTATGCGCAGTGTCAAGAAGGTCTTGAAATTGGCGCCAACTAGAACTATCACTGAAGGTGATTAATACCCCCGCTTTGGGTTTTTAGAGGAATGCACTTCTGATCATGTAGGCAAAGGCCATAAGGAAATGTATACATAAAGATCATTTTTTGTTGTTGAAATTTGTATTTGCATGTGGCCTTCCACAGAACAGCACTGAATACTTAAAGAGCCCACACATATATGGTTTACATTTGGAAAAACACATTTACAATGTGCAACATGTATTCAAAATCGGTTCATTAATGTAGGAGGAGTTGCACACACAAGAATCCCATTTGAAAACCCATAATAAATCCAAGTTAAAGGGAGATAACCTGGTTAAAATTGTCGCAAATCAAAAATTTGGGAATATGCGTATGTTCACTTAGTTGTGATAATGTTTGAAAGGTTTCGTCAAAATTGATTGATAAATGTAGGAGGAGTTGCACGCACAAGAATTTCATGTAGAAACCCATAATAAATCTAAGTTAAAGGGAGATAACCTAGTTAAAATTGCCACAGCTCAAAAATTTTGGAATATGCGCATGTTCACTTAGTAGTGATAATGTCTGTAAACTTTCGTCCAAATTGATTGATAAATGTAGGAGGAATTGCGCACACAAGAATTTCATGCAGAAACCCATATTAAATCAAAGTTCAAGAGAGATAACCTAGTTAAAATTGTCGCAGATCAAAAAGTTTGGAATATGCACATGTTCACTTAGTAGAGATGATGTTTGAAAGGTTTCATCAAAATCGGTTCATTAATGTAGGAGGAGTTGCGCACACAAGAATTTGTTCGAACGGAAACCCATAATAAATCTAAGTTAAAGGGAGATAACCTAGTTAAAATTGCCACAGCTCAAAAATTTTGGAATATGCGCATGTTTACTTAGTAGTGATGATGTCTGTAAATATTCGTCCAAATTGATTGATAAATGTAGGAGGAGTTGCGCACACAAGAATTTCATGCAGAAATCCATAGTAAATCAAAGTTCAAGAGAGATAACCTGGTTAAAATTGTCGCAGATCAAAAAGTTTGGAATATGCACATGTTCACTTAGTAGAGATGATGTTTGAAAGGTTTCATCAAAATCGGTTCATTAATGTAGGAGGAGTGGCGCACACAAGAATTTGTTCGGACGGAAAGACATAATAAATCTAAGTCAAAGGGAGATAACCTGGTTAAAATTGTCGCAGATCAAAAATCTTGGAATATGCGCATGTTCACTTAGTAGTGATGATGTCTGAAAAGTTTTGTCCAAATTGATTGATAAATGTAGGAGGAGTTGCGCGCACAAGAATTTCATGTAGAAACCCATAATAAATCTAAGTTAAAGGGAGATAACCTAGTTAAAATTGCCACAGCTCAAAAATTTTGGAATATGCGCATGTTCACTTAGTAGTGATAATGTCTGTAAACTTTCGTCCAAATTGATTGATAAATGTAGGAGGAGTTGCGCACACAAGAATTTCATGCAGAAACCCATATTAAATCAAAGTTCAAGAGAGATAACCTAGTTAAAATTGTCGCAGATCAAAAAGTTTGGAATATGCACATGTTCACTTAGTAGAGATGATGTTTGAAAGGTTTCATCAAAATCGGTTCATTAATGTAGGAGGAGTTGCGCACACAAGAATTTGTTCGAACGGAAAGACATAATAAATCTAAGTCAAAGGGAGATAACCTGGTTAAAATTGTCGCAGATCAAAAATCTTGGAATATGCGCATGTTCACTTAGTAGTGATGATGTCTGAAAAGTTTTGTCCAAATTGATTGATAAATGTAGGAGGAGTTGCGCACACAAGAATTTCATGTAGAAACCCATATTAAATCAAAGTTCAAGAGAGATAACCTGGTTAAAATTGTCGCAGATTAAAAAGTTTGGAATATGCACATGTTCACTTAGTAGAGATGATGTTTGAAAGGTTTTATCAAAATCGGTTCATTAATGTAGGAGGAGTTGCGCACACAAGAATTTGTTCGGATGGAAAGACACAATAAATCTAAGTCAAAGGGAGAAAACCTGGTTAAAATTGTCGCAGATCAAAAATCTTGGAATATGCGCATGTTCACTTAGTAGTGATGATGTCTGAAAAGTTTTGTCCAAATTGATTGATAAATGTAGGAGGAGTTGCGCACACAAGAATTTCATGTCCGGAAAGACGTACGGACGGACGGACGTACGGACGGACGTACAGGGCGATTCCTATATAGCCCCCACTTCTTCGAAGCGGGGGTATAATTATCATTCTTACAAGCAGTGCCTGGTCAGCGCTATGTACTCAGCGGGGAGGTATGAGTTCCCAACTCCTGGGAGGGCCATCCCTGTCTGGGTCATTGGTAAGTATAAAAAATATATAAATTACTATAAATTTTTTAACATTTTTATACTGTACCAATGACCCAGACATAGCTGAATAGTAAAAAGGCTGGAGGGCCTAGGACATAGAGGAAAATCCAATAAGCTCAACTATATATAATAGAGTTATCCCCTCGAGGAGAAAAGGAGTATTAGGCTTTACATGTATCTTTCTTTTTTATGATAAATTAGAAAGACACAACACCCTCCATAATTGAGCATAATAACATTCATGTTCTCTATTAACATCCAGTATAACCCTTTATAATACTAATTATTTTTAAAGTAAGCCAATAAATAAAGTCAGTCCAGAGAATTGAGACTCTTTATACTCTTTAAAAGTGTCCGAGGATTGTATATTAACGCCCGTTTGACACGTGACATATACAAATGCTTCAAAGCGAGCTACACTTTAAAAATATGACATGAATGAATTTTAAACATTAACTTTACACTTTAAAACCATCCCAGTACCGACTCAGAATTACTGACTCCGGAGGAGGTATCCCCTTGCTTTTTACTATAAAGCAGGTGACCTAAGGGAACACCTCCCCCCCCCCCCTTCCCCTTGCCCTGGGTCAAATAGCCCAGAGCGAAGAGGGCAGCAGGACAGAGTCACTGCCGGAACAGAAAGCCTGCATATCTATAGTTGCAACTGTTTAGTGGACGACATTCTGAGCAACAGATAACGGACCTAAACAATGCAGGTCCCCAGAAATGGACTCAATATTTCTGAGATAAAAATTTGTGAATGTGGATGGCTGAGACCAATATGCAGCCTTCATTAAATCTGTAATAGCAACACTATTTGCGTAAGCCCAAGATGTAGAAAGAGCTCTTACTTCATGAGCCGAAATCTTAAGCACAGACTGCTGAGATGAAGATAGATTATCATAAGCAGTACGGATAGTTAATTGAATCCATCTAGCAATAGAATGGACCGAAATGTCCTTTCTATTAGGCATCAGAGACAGAAAGAAGCGTTTTCGTCCCTTTCTGATAAACTGAGATCTTTGTTTATAAATACGTAAAGCTCTAACCGGACAGAGTAAAGGCCTATGCCCGTCTGAAGATGGAAGAGCCTTAATAACAATAGGTTCCAGATATTTAATAGGAGCCTGATTCTTAGCCAAAAATCCAACATTAGTAGTAAAGGTAATAGTGTTCCCGACACTATGATAATGAGAATCGTCCACAGATAGTGCATGAAGCTCACTGACTCTTCTAGCAGAAGGGAAAGCTAAGAGAAATGCTGTCTTATAAGATAAGAATTTGAAGTCCACTGTCTCAAGAGGCTCAAATGGCTTTTCTTTTAATTTAAGAAGAACCCAAGCTAAATTCCATTTAGGAATTAATCTACGGGTTCTAGGTCTATTTATCGAGAAGTTTCCAACTAATTTAGATAAAGAGACATTAGATCCAATTTGTAAACTATCATGGTGTGCATAGGTATCAGATAACATAGACCTATAACCTTTAATAGTAACAGGCTGCAGTTTGATCTCATCAAACAAGTATACTAGAAAGTTTGCAATGTCTGGAATGGAGGGATCAAAAATATCAACAGAATGATCCCTACACCAATGACAAAAGACCTTCCACTTAGCCGCATAGTTTAGCGAAGAGGAGCAAAGGCTAAGAGAAATGCTGTTTTATAGGTCAAGAATTTGAACTCTACAACGTCTAACAGCACAAACGGAGCTTCTTTAAGCTTCAACAGAACCCAAGCTAAATTCCACTTAGGAATTAATCTGAGAGTTCTAGGTCTATTTATAGAGATATTTCTAACTAGTTTAGATAATGAAGCATTAGATCCAATCGCCAAGGTATCATGATGGGCATAAGTGTCTGATAACATAGACTTATAGCCCTTAATAGTGACGGGCTGCAGTTTGAGAACGTCAAACAGGTAGACCATAAAGTTGGCAATATCCAGTATGGATGGATCATAAACGTCTATCGACTGATCCTTACACCAACGGAAGAAAACCTTCCAATTTGCTGCGTAATTCAGCGAAGAGGAGGTCCTCCTACAGTTAGAAATTGCGTCCACTGCTCGTCCTGTAAAATGCTTGCCGTGCAAGAAGGACCACACAACGGAAATACGTGAAGATTGAGACCTTGCGGGTTGTGATGTAGTTGACGCGATTTCCCCTGCGAAAGAAGATCCTCTCATGAACGGAATGAGTGCCTCCCTGGTTCCGAATATACGCTACTACTGTCGTATTGTCGGACAGGATTTGGACATGTGCTTTCTGAATAATGTTCATCCAATGACGTAGTGCAAGCCAAATTGACATCATTTCCTTGATGTTTATGTGCTTGCCTAGAAACTGCGGATCCCAAAGACACCCTGGCACTTCGAATCCGTTGGGATCAATGTTGCACCCCAACCTGTTTGACTGGCATCCGTCATAATCGTAAAACGCGGATCCGGCAACTCCCTGAGTCAACCACTGAATGTTTGCCCAAGTCTGAATCTCTTGTTTCACCTGATTTGACAAGAGAACGTCTATATCGAGCGAATGAATCTTTACACTCCAATTCTGAGTCAAGAAAATTTAGAGAGGACGAGTGTGTAACCACCCCATCGGAATGAGATCCGCAGCGGCTCCGCACAGACCTATTAGTCTCATGAACTCTCTCGCTGGGACTTTGTCTGAGTGAAGACAATAGGGAGCGTAACAACTGATTAATTTTGCTCTGGTTAACAGCAGACGAACGAGATTGTTGTGCGTCTCGAAGCTCATTCCCAGATGAGTGAATGACTTGGATGGCACCAGATCCGACTTCTCCTCGTTTATTATAAAACCGAGACGTCGGAGTAATAGAAGCAGATTCTGCACATCGTTCTGAAGCGTTAACTCGTTGCCGTACCTCTGAAGAATGTCGTCCAGGTAGGCCGACGTTACCGCAGGCGAATGAGCTCGGAAATATATCATTACCGAGTTCATTATTCGAGTGAAAGCCCAGGGCGCTAGGTTCAAACCGAAGCACATCGCTCGGAACTGATATACAACTCCTAGGACTGCGAAGCGTAGATACTTTCTGAATGTCGGATGTACCATGACGTGAAAGTACGCATCCTTGAGATCTATGCTTGTAGCATAGTCGTTCACCCGAATACTCGCTCTGACTGATCGAATTGTCTCCATAGAACTTCGGAGCGACGATTAGCTTGTTTATCCAGCTCCGATCTATGACTGGACAGAACAAGCCATCTGGTTTCGGAACCAGAAACAGATGGCTGTAGAAACCCGGTGATTCCTGGTCTTCTACGACCTCTACCGCGTTCTTCTTCAGAAGAGACTGTACTTCTGATAAAAGAGCGTCTCTTTTCTGCAGATTTGACGGAAGCCAAGTCCATTTTGGACTTCGAGTTAATGGAGGCTTTCGTTTGAAGGATATTCTTAGTCCTTCTGAAATTACCCCTCGAACCCAGTGGTCGTCCGTAATTGACGCCCAATCGTTTATAAAACTCGATAATCTTCCGCCTACCGGAACACGATAGAGGTTCAAACCATCACCTCCTGGACCTGCGAGGCTTGCGGAAGGAGAAACTACGTCCTCCACGACCCGCACCTCGCCCCGTCGACCTAGGGACGTCTGACTGGTTATCTCAGCCAGAATAACGTCCCCCACATGAGTCGCTGCCTTGACGGTCTCTAGAATAAGACCTAGAGGATGCATACGAACCTCTATAGGAACTTCTCTTGGGCGTACTTGTCCCAGAAGTGCCTGTCTTACTCTTTTCTGCTGTATCCGACTTTTTGGAAGCGGATTTGAATAGCAGAGAATCCGTCCCAGAAGTGCCTGTCTTACTCTTTTCTGCTGTATCCGACTTTTTGGAAGTGGATTTGAATAGCAGAGAATCCGAAGCTTTCTTAGTTATCTTATCATAGATTGCTGAAAGCTTGCCATCGAAGAGAAGCTCTCCGGAGACCGAAGCGACTCTGAGAGAGTTCTTCACCTTACCATCCACGCGCGTGGATGTAGCTAGGGCTGCGTCACATCTAACCAACTCCAGGTTCAGGGGTGAAAATCCATTCGATTTTGCAAGAATCCAAATGGATTCTCGTAAATTTTGCTACAAGAATCCATTCACGATACCTTAAAAGATATTTGTTCCCAAACCAAGGGTTTTTTTTTGTTGAGGTGGTTGTTGGTGTAAGGTGGGGAGTGGGGGGGGCATTTGACTTTTCCTCTTTTTGTTTCGATCCCAACTGTATGTGATAAACCATCATCACACCATTGACAAACCACCACATGTGCTATTAAAACATATATGTCAACAGTGTTATTATTTTAAACTTCATTCAAGGTAGATATACTATTTAGTAAATACTTTTGGTGAAATGTTACTGGATAAGGTTACCACCCCCCCCCCCCCCCTTCCCCCCACACCCACCCCCAGAAGGACTGTCAGTTTTACATCCATCAAAGAGAAATGCACCTTGTACTCAAGCGCAATTCAGACTGGATGTCACTTTTTACATTTTTACACAGGCATATGCTCCGGCTGGCCATTTGATGAAAATAATTCCAAGAAAAATAATAAACCCCCTCTCCTGCATGTTTAAATATATAGAAGGGGGAGGGGAGGTTTTTTTCTTTTTTCTCAGCAAATGGGTTGGAGCAGATGCTTGTGCTTATAATTTCGTCCCGCACCTGTCAAGAAGGTGTCAGGTTGTTTTGCCCCAATACTCGTTTGCCCCCCCCCCCACCCCCCCCATCCCCCACGAGTCATTTCACCCCAATTCCCGTTCGTCCAAGGTCATTTCGCCCTAATCACGGGGCGAAACGACTCAGGGCAAAGGGATATTGGGTTGACAGCACAGGAGTGTCAAGAATTATGCACAGAACTCGGAGTCGTTTGACAAAATTTCAATCCAAGCATACCGATATGCAAATGAGCGAAGTGACCAACGTTTCAAACTGATAAAACGTTACTCATTTTATCACTGTAACGATTCATTTTTGCACAAAACCTTGTTCGTGAAGCTGTATCAGATGTCTGGGTGATAGCATCATTATATTAAATAAATATATCCAGCAAAACGCAAAGAAATAAGCAAGGCGTATCACCAAACAATGGCTTAGGTTGTATTTACATTTGGGAAAACCCACATGCTTTGAGTTGTCTTCCTTGATGTGCTGCCTTGTTTCTGTTTTAACGTAATTAAACAGCTGATTTCTCCTTGTTTTTCACTCCCGTTCCTGGAAACGTTTTGTTTTCAAAATGACAACATATCAAAATATTTCTTAATTCTCCCAGTATACTTTCCAGTATGTATTATTCTTTGGGTTTTTTTAAACACATTTCTTACCACTACCAGGTAAACTGTTTGGCATTTGCGGACATCCAACGTCATCGCCGTGTATGTATAGCTTGCCTAACTTAGTGTCAACTTAAGTTTGCACTGAATTCTGTGGCTGGGGGCAGTTTCAAAGTCTCAAAAATATCAAACCAACCCATGTACCTTTCCCACTCTTTTATATTACGCACCCCGGGGCTTATTCACTGGCCAGAAACCCTCATATCCGTTCATTTTCGGTCTTTGAAACAATATGCTTTTTTAATTTTTTAGTCCTCCATTTTTGTGCTACGTACGACGTTCATAGCAATAAAAAGGCCCAATGCGGGCCATTTTCGCCAACGCGGCGGTGCCTGAGAATCAATTGACTTTTTTTTAGGCCTAATGGCTGTATTGTTTAACCTTATCAGTTCACGCGAATCCATTCAAGATGGGTACGCGAATCCACTTGGATTCACGCAGGACTGACTTGCAAGAATCTTTACGCGAATGGATTCGAGGATTCACGTCGGATTTATACCCCTGAGGTTTGCCACTGAAAGGGCGGAGTTATACATGGAATAAGCTACTGCCCTTGAAAGAAGTCTTAATGAGGATTGTATATCCTGGAATTCTTTCCTTTGAAGACGTAATGATAACGCCTTAGTAACGTGATCTGCGTATGATAAAGCGTCTAAGTTAACTCTGTTAGACATTATTGTCATTTCCAACGTCGTGGTTGGAATTGACATAGACGACGGTATAGACAATTCCAAGTCTTCAGCCTCATCGTCTAGATGCAGAGGAACTCTTGGTATGCCCTGTGCAGCCGTTTCAAATTTATTCCTTGAATTGACGAAAGGCAGATTTAGAGCATTTGCGGATAAGAAACCAGACTTGCCCGTTTTGGTAGCAAGCTTATATATAGCGTCATTCAATAATTCGAATGTTCTTGTGACCTTATTGGACTGTGTCGGAAACTCAGGGACGATGTCCCTGAACCGATCAAAAAATTCTGTGTCCAATGACGCTATCAGTCTCTTATCCGGCATCGCAGCATTCTGGTCCGACGGAACAACCTCTGGAAGATAATGCCAGATAAAATCTACGGCAGCTTTATGTTGTTCCAAAAGGGAAAGCTCCAAATCCTCCGAATCCCTTTCGCCATCCTGTCGGACCCTATGAAGTTCTCGCTCGTCCGTACCTGATGCTTCAGTGGAGCGTACCGACCCAGCGACAGAGATTCTGTCGTTTGCTGGGATGCTGCGATAAGTTGTGCTATTTGGGATAGCACGTCCGTCACTGAGGCCTGTGGAGTAGC
This sequence comes from Pictodentalium vernedei, assembly GCA_031216915.1. Lineage (NCBI taxonomy): Eukaryota > Metazoa > Mollusca > Scaphopoda > Dentaliida > Dentaliidae > Pictodentalium > Pictodentalium vernedei. The sequence continues at coordinate 150,078,097 of CM062291.1, read as the reverse complement.
AGTCTTACATTGCTTTGCCGCTGGAAGCTCTGTGTACGTTGACTCCTGCATACTTCTTTTATGCGAACGTCCCGAGTCTACAGGCCTCGTTTCCCTGGCTACCGGATGGCGTGACCTGGTCGCTGTGGAATCCCTGATCAGCAAAGCTGGCTGGATATCCGTGGTCACGTAGCCAAGGTGCGGTCGTGTGCGCTGCCGTGAGGATGAGGAAGCCTTATCGACAGTCTCTCCGGACTGTCTATATAACGGAGCGTCCCGAGCGGCGGACGTATGCTCCGAATGTGAAACGTTTTGTACCACAACATCTGGTCCCAAATGTTGTTGTACGAGAGAGGGACCTCTCTCGCTCGCAGCCCGGATGGACCTGGATGAGCTAGGAACTGGACTAATAGGCTTCCTCCGTTCTCTCCTCTGATCCGTCGTCACTGGGTGTGACCTTTGTCTTATTATAGTGCGCGCATCACCCAAATCTCGTTCCTGGACCGCAACGGACGAACCCGGCTGCCGAGCCATACGATGAATGGTCGCTACAGCGGGCGAGCTAGCGGATGCCAATGCCGTCGATCCTACTAGGGACCTCTTAGGCAATTGACGTATTTCCATGAGCACTTTTGCCGCTAGCTCTTCATTTAACTGTGACGACGGAGGCACACTTTTGGAAGACATCACGGAAACATCACCCTGTTCTTGTTCCTCTGAAATAGAGATTGATAAACTAGAGTGACCCTGCGGAGAAAGGACCGGCATGGCCTTTTCCCCGCTAACAACATACCGTGACACACGTTTCCAATGTTTGTCATCACAATTGACACATACTGAACAGGAGTTAGTGCGAGTACACTGACTACAATTAATACAATGATTATGAAAGTCAGAGGAAGATTTCCTCTTATTACAATTTGAACAATATCCTTTCATTGTGAAAAGAACACAAAAAGTCCTAGTACTCGCACCAACCCCTGAAAACAAAGATACATAATAACATGATCCATTAACATAGAAAAAATAATTGAAATCAAAAAAATTTGTTGAAAAAATATTTTTTCAGAAAAGCCCAAGTTTCTGAAAGTAACGTTGAGCCCCAATGGATCTCAAAAAAGCCTAAGTGTGGACAAATTTTTTTAAAATATTACAAAAAAATTAATGCAACACTTGCGTATAATAATAATGTATCTTGTTATGATTAAGCTAATACAAAGACAAGAAATCCCTCTCAACAGAAACCGTTGTCAATGTAAACAAGAAGTGTATAAACACCAGAAACATGACTCCAGGCACTGACAAACATGGCCCGAAATCAGTTACCAATAACAACACTATCTGATGCAAAACAAAGACTTCCAGGGAAGAAAATGCAGAATATCAGATGGTAGATGCAGAACACAATGCCTAAACACCCATGGGTGAGGACGTAAACATGGGGAAAAGAACAGAATTCATTCTGTTACCCAGCTAAAACTCCAAAGAAATTTTAGTAATAATATTACAAAAAAATATGCCAAAAGCATGGGGGAATAGCAAGGGGGGACTTAAAGGAAAGGGAGAGAGGAAACACTGAACAAGCAGTGTAACTTTATAGCAAGAATGACAACAACAGGCCCATGCCTCGAAATTAGGCAACATAACATAATTTCGTAAAAAAATTTTTAAGTTACAGCCCTGATTATTTCCTGCCACTCATTTTCCTCTCCTCCTTCTAATTCCTCTTTAGATCCACCATTTCTCTAATATTTATGTGTCTGGCATCATTTAAACTGAGATTTTCAAGCACAAATATCAGTCGGATGTGAACTGATGAAGGGCCAAACAAAGAATGATAATTGGCGCCAATTTCGAGACCTCCTTGACACTGTGCATGCACAGTGGAGGAAAAGTATGGAGGACCATTTAGGACATGATTTTTTTTGGTTTTAGATGCAAATTTTGGGGATTGGGGGGCAAAATTTGTGTTTGGCCCTAGATTTTGAGAATTAGCACCAGCTATGTCTGGGTCATTGGTACAGTATAAAAATACATGTTTTAGAGACAAAAATTGAAAACATAATAAATTTGAATGGAGATTTTTGTGTATAGGCCTAGTCGGTTTTGTTTGTTACGTTGGGTAATGGGTTCATGCTGAAAATCAACGGTATGGAAATTATTCAGATATCTATTTGGACAAGTGATTAATTGGTTAACAAAGGTTAATCCATGTGATTAATCGATCAAGAAAATCCCTTAAACTTTCAGCTCCAGCCAACATAAAATTAACCACGCTGTGTCTGAGTACAGTAACGAGTAAATATTTATATTTATTTATTGGTGTTTAAGGTCACATATTTCTGCACAATGGCTAATCGTGACCACAACAGTTTTACAGGTGGAGGAAGCCAGAGTACCTGGATAGAACCACAGCACAACGGTGAGCAACTGTCAGCTCTCCAACATACTAACGCCACACAAGCAGGGTAAGCATTGGTTGAAGACAGGTGCACCATCGACGTGCAGTACGCTTAGTACACAATGCAACCCTGTCTCCAAGTGGGCAATGGGGGTGAAGTGTCTTGCCCAAGGACACAACGCGGTTGGCACAGGTTTGATTCTAACCGAGGACCTCTCGGCTTGCAGCCTGCACCTCTACCTCTGCCCCCAGTAATGAGTAAACAAAACAAAACCTGCTTGGTTCATTTTCTTTCAAAGATGAATGGAGAAAAAATTCTGTTGAAATCTCTAAAGAGATCTTTTTGGCAGTTACTTATACTGTGGAGCCCACTAAATTGGATATCTCTTAACTGGATAACCCTGCTAATTGAATATAATTTCCCAACACAAAACCATTTACCATACCTCCAGTACAAATTTGACCTGTTAACTGAATATAGGTTATAGAGTAAACTCCTGTTAATTGAATAAAAAGTCTTGCAACCTGTCGAGGAATTACCTTGACTCTCTGCAGTTTTCCTTTGTTTATAGTCCTATTTGACCTCAGTACATCCAATAAGGGCATTTAATCTATTATATCTTGTTTGACAGAGCTCGTGGAGCTCTGTCAAACAAGATATAATAGAATAAATGCTAAGTTTATATTTCTAGAATACAAGAAAGTAAAACAATCCCTGTTAATTGAATACTCGTGTTAACTGAATAATTTTCATTGGCAAAGTGGCTTTTCAATTAACAGGGTTCCACTGTATATTACTTGATTGAGTGAATCTTGATAAGGTATTCAACCACAGCCAATGCTGTTTTGGCAGCCAAGTCTGATATGTATGTGGATGTTTAAAGTTGTGAAATGTTTTTAACCCAATAATTATCATTCTCAATGAAAAATATAAAATATAACCTAAAATTTGAAGCAACATAAAATTTGCATCTAACATATCATTGATCGAAATCAGAAAAAGTAAAGATGCTTGAAACAGGTGTTTCTACTGGAACACCGTTTTGTTACTGTTAATAAAATAGTTGAAATTTATTTTGTTCCAGCGCAGTTACATGATGCAAGAAGTGCAATCGCACTTTACAATCGCCGTCATCGATTTTGTAATGTAAGGGACACAACTCTATGTATCTTGTCCTATTTCTTTTGTCTCGTAGACTGGTTTTCTTTGGAGGCCCGTGGGAAGCATATATAAGTCGGGTAGACACAGGTGTCTGTTTGTTATCAGATAAAAACAATAAACATATAGTGTGTTTTTATATCTGTGTTATACAACTCGTTGAAATATGGTTTATTTTTTCTCGGCGAAGCCTCGAAAAAATAAACCATATTTCAACTCGTTGTATAACACAGATATAAAAACACACTATATGTTTATTGTCTATATACTTACCAATGACCCAGACATAGCTGGTGCTAATTCTCAAAATCTAGGGCCAAAAACAAATTTTGCCCCCCAATCCCCAAAATTTGCATCTAAAACCGAAATGAAAGTGTCAATGACACTGTAGCTCAACTTGTCAAGACAAAGACATGTACATGTATAGTATGTGACACAGCAATGACAAACATCTAGGTAATGACCTGATAACAAAGGTACATGTAAAGTATTGTAATGGTCTGTACATAAATACTGACCGTTGCCTGTAACAAATGTATAGGTAAAGTATTGTAAAGGTGGGTGACAGTCAGATGCTAAACTAGAAAAAAATCTTTGAGTCCCAGAGTGGGTCTGACTGAACCCCAAAATATTTGTTCTCATAGCACAGTGATAACAAAGGCACCCCAAAACACACTCATTCCTGCCCCAAGGTGAAAACAAAGGTACCCAAGAAGTTTCGTGAAGATCAGTTCACAAATATGAGCTGTGTAGAAGTTGTGACAAAAAACTGATTGAACCTAATTTCGGTACAAAATGGCCACTGGCAGCCATCTTGAATTCTGGACTGCACCCAGAAACACTCGTTCTCGTCCCAAGGAGATAACAAAGGTACCCAAGAAGTTTTGTGAAGATCGGTTCATAAATACAGCCTCTAGCCCGAGCCGTATTGACATGTGCACTTACAGTGTATAAGTAGCACTGAATAAATCAAAGTTCATCTAATTTGCATAATTTCTGCACGAGAAAAAAACCTGTACTATATGTGATGTATTCCATGTTACTAAACATTCATACAAAAATATATTCAAATCAGAACTTTCATACAGAAGTTCTGCACAAAAGACTGATTGCACTAATTTTGGTACAAAATGGCTGCTGGTGGCCATCTTGAATTTTGGACCACACCCAAAAACACTCGTTCTCATCCCACGGTGATAACAAAGGTACCCAAGAAGTTTCGTAAAGATCGGTTCATAAATACAGCCTCTAGCCATAGCTGTATATAGAAGTTGTGTTCAAAAAACTGATTAGACCTAATTTCGGTACAAAATGGCCACTGGCAGCCATCTTGAATTTTGGACCGCACCCAGAAACACTCGTTCTCGTCCCAAGGTGATAACAAAGGTACCCAAGACGTTTCGTGAAGATCGGTTCATAAATACAGACTCTAGCCCGAGCCGTATTGACATGTGTACTTACTGAGTGTAAGTAGCACTGAAAAAATCAAAGTTCATCTAATTTGCATAATTTCTGCACGAGAAAAAAACCCGTATTATATGTGATGTATCCCATGGTACTAAACATTCACACAAAAAATTATTCAAATCAGCGCTTTCATATGGAAGTTCTGTGCAAAAATCTGATTGCACCAAATTTTGTACAAAATGGCTGCCATCGGCCATCTTGAATTTCGGACCGGACCCCAAAACACTCGTTCTCGTCCCATGGTGATAACAAAGGTACCCAAGGAATTTCGTAAAGATCGGTTCATAAATATGGCCTCTAGCCCAAGCCGAATTGGCATTTGCACTTACAGTGCTGAAAGTAACACCAAAAAACATCAAAGTTAGTCTAATTTGCATAATTTATGCACGAGAAAAAAACCCGTATTATATGTGATGTATCCCATGGTACTAAACATTCATACAAAACATTATTCAAATCATAGCTTTCATATGGAAGTTCTGTACAAAAAACAGATTTCTGCATCGTCGGTACAAAATGGCGGCTGGCAGCCATCTTGAATTTCGGACCAAACCCCAAAACACTCGTTCTTGTCCCACGGTCATAACAAAGGTACCCAAGAAGTTTCGTAAAGATCGGTTCATAAATACGGCCTCTAGCCCGAGCCGTATCCAATTGTTGACGGACAGACGGCCAGACGGACTACGGGCCATGGCACAAGCTCAAATTTGGCTTTGCCAAAGTTGAGCTAAAAAATCATGTCCTAAAAGGTCCTACATACTTTTCCTCCACTGCGCATGCGCAGTGTCAAGGAGGTCTCGAAATTGGCGCCAATTATCATTCTTACAAGCAGTGCCTGGTCAGCGCTATGTACTCAGCGGGGAGGTATGAGTTCCCAACTCCTGGGAGGGACATCCCTGTCTGGGTCATTGGTAAGTATAAAAAATATATAAATTACTATAAATTTTTTAACATTTTTATACTATACCAATGACCCAGACATAGCTGAATAGTAAAAAGGCTGGAGGGCCTAGGACATAGAGGAAAATCCAATAAGCTCAACTATATATAATAGAGTTATCCCCTCGAGGAGAAAAGGAGTATTAGGCTTAACATGTATCTTTCGTATTTATGATAAATTAGAAAGACACAACACCCTCCATAATTGAGCATAATAACATTCATGTTCTCTATTAACATCCAGTATAACCCTTTATACTAATTATTTTTAAAGTAAGCCAATAAATAAAGTCAGTCCAGAGAATTGAGACTCTTTATACTCTTTAAAAGTGTCCGAGGATTGTATATTAACGCCCGTTTGACACGTGACATATACAAATGCTTCAAAGCGAGCTACACTTTAAAAATATGACATGAATGAATTTTAAACATTAACTTTACACTTTAAAACCATCCCGGTACTGACTCAGAATTACTGACTCCGGAGGAGGTATCCCCCTGCTTTTCACTATAAAGCAGGTGACCTAAGGGAACACCCTCCCCCCCCCCCTTTCCCTTGGTCAAATAGCCCAGAGCGAAGAGGGCAGCAGGACAGAGTCACTGCCGGAACAGAAAGCCTGCATATCTATAGTTGCAACTGTTTAGTGGACAACATTCTGAGCAACAGATAACGGACCTAAACAATGCAGGTCCCCAGAAATGGACTCAATATTTCTGAGATAAAAATTTGTGAATGTGGATGGCTGAGACCAATATGCAGCCTTCATTAAAACTGTAATAGCAACACTATTTGCGTAAGCCCAAGATGTAGAAAGAGCTCTTACTTCATGAGCCGAAATCTTAAGCACAGACTGCTGAGTTGAAGATAGATTATCATAAGCAGTACGGATAGTTAATTGAATCCATCTAGCAATAGAATGGACCGTAATGTCCTTTCTATTAGGCATCAGAGACAGAAAGAAGCATTTTTGTCCCTTTCTGATAAACTGAGATCTTCGTTTATAGATACATAAAGCTCTAACCGGACAGAGTAAAGGCCTATGCCCGTCTGAAGACGGAAGAGCCTTAATAACAATAGGTTCCGGATATTTATTAGGAGCCTGATTCTTAGCCAAAAATCCAACATTAGTAGTAAAGGTAATAGTGTTCCCGACACTACGATAGTGAGAATCGTCCACAGATAGTGCATGAAGCTCACTGACTCTTCTAGCAGAAGAGAAAGCTAAGACAAATGCTGTCTTATAAGATAAGAATTTGAAGTCCACTGTCTCAAGAGGCTCAAATGGCTTTTCTTTTAATTTAAGAAGAACCCAAGCTAAATTCCATTTAGGAATTAATCTACGGGTTCTAGGTCTATTTATCGAGAAGTTTCCAACTAATTTAGATAAAGAGACATTAGATCCAATTTGTAAACTATCATGGTGTGCATAGGTATCAGATAACATAGACCTATAACCTTTAATAGTAACAGGCTGCAGTTTGATCCCATCAAACAAGTATACTAGAAAGTTTGCAATGTCTGGAATGGAGGGATCAAAAATATCAACAGAATGATCCCTACACCAATGACAAAAGACCTTCCACTTAGCCGCATAGTTTAGCGAAGAGGAGGTCCTCCTACAGTTAGAAATTGCGTCCACTGCTCGTCCTGTAAAATGCTTGCTGTGCAAGAAGGACCACACAAGGGAAATACGTGAAGATTGAGACCTTGCGGGTTGTGATGTAGTTGACGCGATTTCCCCTGCGAAAGAAGATCCTCTCATGAACGGAATGAGTGCCTCCCTGGTTCCGAATATACGCTACTACTGTCGTATTGTCGGACAGGATTTGGTCATGTGCTTTCTGAATAATGTTCATCCAATGACGTAGTGCAAGCCAAATTGACATCATTTCCTTGATGTTTATGTGCTTGCCTAGAAACTGCGGATCCCAAAGACACCCTGGCACTTCGAATCCGTTGGGATCAATGTTGCACCCCAACCTGTTTGACTGGCATCCGTCATAATCGTAAAACTCGGATCCGGCAACTGCAGTGGAACTCCCCGAGTCAACCACTCAATGTTTGCCCAAGTCTGAATCTCTTGTTTCACCTGATTTGACAAGAGAACGTCTATATCGAGCGAATGAATCTTTACACTCCAATTCTGAGTCAAGAAAATTTGGAGAGGACGAGTGTGTAACCACCCCATCGGAATGAGATCTGCAGCGGATCCGCACAGACCTATTAGTCTCATGAACTCTCTCGCTGTGACTTTGTCTGAGTGAAGACAATAGGGAGCGTAACTGATTAATTTTGCTCTGGTTAACGGCAGACAAATGAGATTGTTGTGCGTCTCGAAGCTCATTCCCAGATGAGTGAATGATTTGGACGGCACCAGATCCGACTTCTCCTCGTTTATTATAAAACCGAGACGTCGGAGTAATAGAAGCAGATTCTGCACATCGTTCTGAAGCGTTAACTCGTTGCCGTACCTCTGAAGAATGTCATCCAGGTAGGCCGACGTTACCGCAGACGAATGAGCTCGGAAATATATCATTACCGAGTTCATTATTCGAGTGAAAGCCCAGGGCGCTAGGTTCAAACCGAAGCACATCGCTCGGAACTGATATACAACTCCTAGGACTGCGAAGCGTAGATACTTTCTGAATGTCGGATGTACCATGACGTGAAAGTACGCATCCTTGAGATCTATGCTTGTAGCATAGTCGTTCATCCGAATACTCGCTCTGACTGATCGAATTGTCTCCATATAGAACTTCGGAGCGACGATTAGCTTGTTTATCCAGCTCCGATCTATGACTGGACGGAACGAGCCATCTGGTTTCGGAACCAGAAACAGATGGCTGTAGAAACCCGGTGATTCCTGGTCTTCTACGACCTCTACCGCGTTCTTCTTCAGAAGAGACTGTACTTCTGATAAAAGAGCGTCTCTTTTCTGCAGATTTGACGGAAGCCAAGTCCATTTTGGACTTCGAGTTAATGGAGGCTTTCGTTTGAAGGATATTCTTAGTCCTTCTGAAATTACCCCTCGAACCCAGGGGTCATCCGTAACTGACGCCCAATCGTTTATAAAACTCGATAATCTTCCGCCTACCGGAACACGATAGAGGTTCAATCCATCACCTCCTGGACCTGCGAGGCTTGCGGAAGGAGAAACTACGTTCTCCACGACCTGCACCTCGCCCCGTCGACCTAGGGATGTCTGACTGGTTATCTCGGCCAGAATAACGTCCCCCACATGAGTCGCTGCCTTGACGGTCTCTAGAATAAGACCTAGAGGATGCATAGGAACCTCTATAGGAACTTCTCTTGGGCGTACTTGTCACAGAAGTGCCTGTCTTACTCTTTTCTGCTGTATCCGACTTTTTGGAAGTGGATTTGAATAGCAGAGAATCCGAAGCTTTCTTAGTAATCTTATCATAGATTGCTGAAAGCTTGCCATCGAAGAGAAGCTCTCCGGAGACCGAAGCGACTCTGAGAGAGTTCTTCACCTTACCATCCACGCGTGTGGATGTAGATAGGGCTGCGTCACGTCTAACCAACTCCAGGTTCAGGGGTGAAAATCCATTCAATTTTGCAAGAATCCAAATGGATTCTCGTAAATTTTGCTACAAGAATCCATTCACGATACCTTAAAAGATATTTGTTCCCAAACCAAGGGTTTTTTTTTGTTGAGGTGGTTGTTGGTGTAAGGTGGGGGGGGGGGGGGGCATTTGACTTTTCCTCTTTTTGTTTCGATCCCAACTGTACGTGATAAACCATCATCACACCATTGACAAACCACCACATGTGCTATTAAAACATATATGTCAACAGTGTTATTATTTTAAACTTCATTCAAGGTAGATATACTATTTAGTAAATACTTTTGGTGAAATGTTACTGGATAAGGTTACCACCACCCCCCCCCCCCCCACCCCCACCCCCAGAAGGACTGTCAGTTTTACATCCATCAAAGAGAAATGCACCTTGTACTCAAGCGCAATTCAGACTGGATGTCACTTTTTACATTTTTACACAGGCATATGCTCCGGCTGGCCATTTGATGAAAATAATTCCAAGAAAAAAAATAAACCCCCTCTCCTGCATGATTAAATATATAGAAGGGGGAGGGGAGGTTTTTTTCTCAGCAAATGGGTTGGAGCAAATGCTTGTGCTTATAATTTCGTCCCGCACCTGTCAAGAAGGTGTCAGGTTGTTTTGCACCAATACTCGTTTGCCCCCCCCCCCCCCCCCCCCCCCCCCCCCCCATCCCCCACGAGTCATTTCACACCAATTCCCGTTCGTCCAAGGTCATTTCGCCCTAATCACAAGGCGAAACGACTCGGGGCAAAGGGATATTGGGTTGACGGCACAGGAGTGTCAAGAATTATGCACAGAACTCGGAGTCGATTGACAAAATTTCAATCCAAGCATACCGATATGCAAATGAGCGAAGTGACCAACGTTTCAAACTGATAAAACGTTACTCATTTTATCACTGTAGTGATTCATTTTTGCACAAAACCTTGTTCGTGAAGCTGTATCAGATGTCTGGGTGATAGCATCATTATATTAAATAAATATATCCAGCAAAACGCAAAGAAATAAGCAAGGCGTATCACCAAACAATGGCTTAGGTTGTATTTACATTTGGGAAAACCCACGTGCTTTGAGTAGTCTCCCTTGATGTACTGCCTTGTTTCTGTTTCTGTTTTAACGTAATTAAACAGCTGATTTCTCCTTGTTTTTCACTCCCATTCCTGGAAACGTTTTGTTTTCAAAATGACAACATATCAAAATATTTCTTAATTCTCCCAGTATACTTTCCAGTATGTATTATTCTTTGGGCTTTTTTAAACACATTTCTTACCACTACCAGGTAAACTGTTTGGCATTTGCGGACATCCGACGTCATCGCCGTGTATGTATAGCTTGCCTAACTTAGTGTCAACTTAAGTTTGCACTGAATTCTATGGCTGGGGGCAGTTTCAAAGTCTCAAAAATATCAAACCAACCCATGTACCTTTCCCACTCTTTTATATTACGCACCCCGGGGCTTATTCACTGGCCAGAAACCCTCATATCCGTTCATTTTCGGTCTTTGAAACAATATGCTTTTTTAATTTTTTAGTCCTCCATTTTTGTGCTACGTACGACGTTCATAGCAATAAAAAGGCCCAATGCGGGCCATTTTCGCCAACGCGGCGGTGCCTGAGAATCAATTGACTTTTTTTTAGGCCTAATGGCTGTATTGTTTAACCTTATCAGTTCACGCGAATCCATTCAAGATGGGTACGCGAATCCACTTGGATTCACGCAGGACTGACTTGCAAGAATCTTTACGCGAATGGATTCGAGGATTCACGTCGGATTTTCACCCCTGAGGTTTGCCACTGAAAGGGCGGAGTTATACATGGAATAAGCTACTGCCCTTGAAATAAGTCTTAATGAGGATTGTATATCCTGGAATTCTTTCCCTTGAAGACGTAATGATAACGCCTTAGTAAGGTGATCTGCGTATGATAAAGCGTCTAAGTTAACTCTGTTAGACATTATTGTCATTTCCAACGTCGTGGTTGGAATTGACATAGATGACGGTATAGACAATTCCAAGTCTTCAGCCTCATCGTCTAGATGCAGAGGAACTCTTGGTATGCCCTGTGCAGCTGTTTCAAATTTATTCCTTGAATTGACGAAAGGCAGATTTAGAGCATTTGCAGATAAGAAACCAGACTTGCCCGTTTTGGTAGCAAGCTTATATATAGCATCATTCAATAATTCGAATGTTCTTGTGACCTTATTGGACTGTGTCGGAAACTCAGGGACGATGTCCTTGAACCGATCAAAAAATTCTGTGTCCAATGACGCTATCAGTCTCTTATCCGGCATCGCAGCATTCTGGTCCGACGGAACAACCTCTGGAAGATAATGCCAGATAAAATCTACGGCAGCTTTATGTTGTTCCAAAAGGGAAAGCTCCAAATCCTCCGAATCCCTTTCGCCATCCTGTCGGACCCTATGAAGTTCTCGCTCGTCCGTACCTGATGCTTCAGTGGAGCGTACTGACCCAGCGACAGAGATTCTGTCGTTTGCTGGGATGCTGCGATAAGTTGTGCTATTTGGGATAGCACGTCCGTCACTGAGGCCTGTGGAGTAGCGGTCTTACATTGCTTTGCCGCTGGAAGCTCTGTGTACGTTGACTCCTGCATACTTCTTTTATGCGAACGTCCTGAGTCTACAGGCCTCGTGTCCCTGGCTACTGGATGGCGTGACCTGGTCGCTGTGGAATCCCTGATCAGCAAAGCTGGCTGGATATCCGTGGTCACGTAGCCAAGGTGCGGTCGTGTCCGCTGCCGTGAGGATGAGGAAGCCTTATCGACAGTCTCTCCGGACTGTCTATATAACGGAGCGTCCCGAGCGGCGGACGCATGCTCCGAATGTGAAACGTTTTGTACCACAACATCTGGTCCCAAATGTTGTTGTACGAGAGAGGGACCTCTCTCGCTTGCAGCCCGGATGGACCTGGACGAGCTAAGAACCGGACTAATAGGCTTCCTCCGTTCTCTCCTCTGATCCGTCGTCACTGGGTGTGCACTTTGTCTTATTGTAGTGCTCGCATCACCCAAATCTCCTTCCTGGACCGCAACGGACGAACCCAGCTGCCGAGCCATTCGATGAATGGTCGCTACAGCGGGCGAGCTAGCGGATGCCAATGCCGTCGATCCTACTAGGGACCTCTTAGGCAATTGACGTATTTCCATGAGCACTTTTGCCGCTAGCTCTTCATTTAACTGTGACGACGGAGGCACACTTTTGGAAGACATCACGGAAACATCACCCTGTTCTTGTTCCTCTGAAATAGAGATTGATAAACTAGAGTGACCCTGCGGAGAAAGGACCGGCATGGCCTTTTCCCCGCTAACAACATACCGTGACACACGTTTCCAATGTTTGTCATCACAATTGACACATATTGAACAGGAGTTAATGCGAGTACACTGACTACAATTAATACAATGATTATGAAAGTCAGAGGAAGATTTCCTCTTATTACAATTTGAACAATATCCTTTCATTGTGAAAAGAACACAAAAAGTCCTAGTACTCGCACCAACCCCTGAAAACAAAGATACATAATAACATGATCCATTAACATAGAAAAAATAATTGAAATCAAAAAAATTTGTTGAAAAAATATTTTTTCAGAAAAGCCCAAGTTTCTGAAAGTAACGTTGAGCTCCAATGGATCCCAAAAACGCCTAAGTGTGGACAAAATTTTTAAAAATATTACAAAAAAATTAATGCAACACTTGCGTATAATAATAATGTATCTTGTTATGATTAAGCTAATACAAAGACAAGAAATCCCTCTCAACAGAAACCGTTGTCAATGTAAACAAGAAGTGTATAAACACCAGAAACATGACTCCAGGCACTGACAAACATGGCCCGAAATCAGTTACCAATAACAACACTATCTGATGCAAAACAAAGACTTCCAGGGAAGAAACTGCAGAATATCAGATGGTAGATGCAGAACACAATGCCTAAACACCCATGGGTGAGGACGTAAACATGGGGAAAAGAACAGAATTCATTCTGTTACCCAGCTAAAACTCCAAAGAAATTTTAGTAATAATATTACAAAAAAATATGCCAAAAGCATGGGGGAATAGAAAGGGGGAACTTAAAGGAAAGGGAGAGAGGAAACACTGAACAAGCAGTGTAACTTTATAGCAAGAATGACAACAACAGGCCCATGCCTCGAAATTAGGCAACATAACATAATTTCGTAAAAATTTTTTAAGTTACAGCCCTGATTATTTCCTGCCACTCATTTTCCTCTCCTCCTTCTAATTCCTCTTTAGATCCACCATTTCTCTAATATTTATGTGTCTGGCATCATTTAAACTGAGATTTTCAAGCACAAATATCAGTCGGATGTGAACTGATGAAGGGCCAAACAAAGAATGATAATTGGCGCCAATTTCGAGACCTCCTTGACACTGTGCATGTGCAGTGGAGGAAAAGTATGGAGGACCATTTAGGACATGATTTTTTTCGGTTTTAGATGCAAATTTTGGGGATTGGGGGGCAAAATTTGTGTTTGGCCCTAGATTTTGAGAATTAGCACCAGCTATGTCTGGGTCATTGGTACAGTATAAAAATACATGTTTTTGAGACAAAAATTGAAAACATAATAAATTTGAATGGAGATTTTTGTGTATAGGCCTAGTCAGTTTTGTTTGTTACATTGGGTAATGGGTTCATGCTGAAAATCAACGGTATGGAAATTATTCAGATATCTATTTGGACAAGTGATTAATTGGTTAACAAAGGTTAATCCATGTGATTAATCGATCAAGAAAATCCCTTAAATTTCAGCTCCAGCCAACATAAAATTAACCACGCTGTGTCTAAGTAACGAGTAAATATTTATATTTATTTATTGGTGTTTAAGGTCACATATTTCTGCACAATGGCTAATCGTGACCACAACAGTTTTACAGGTGGAGGAAGCCAGAGTACCTGGATAGAACCACAGCACAACGGTGAGCAACTGTCAGCTCTCCAATATACTAACGCCACACAAGCAGGGTAAGCATTGGTTGAAGACAGGTGCACCATCGACGTGCAGTACGCTTAGTACACAATGCAACCCTGTCTCCAAGTGGGCAATGGGGCTGAAGTGTCTTGCCCAAGGACACAACGCGGTTGGCACAGGTTTGATTCTAACCGAGGACCTCTCGGCTTGCAGCCTGCACCTCTACCTCTGCCCCCAGTAATGAGTAAACAAAACAAAACCTGCTTGGCTCATTTTCTTTCAAAGATGAATGGAGAAAAAATTCTGTTGAAATCTCTAAAGAGATCTTTTTGGCAGTTACTTATACTGTGGAGCCCACTAAATTGGATATCTCTTAACTGGATAACCCTGCTAATTGAATATAATTTCCCAACACAAAACCATTTACCATACCTCCAGTACAAATTTGACCTGTTAACTGAATATAGGTTATAGAGTAAACTCCTGTTACTTGAATAAAAAGTCTTGCAACCTGTCGAGAAATTACCTTGACTCTCTGCAGTTTTCCTTTGTTTATAGTCCTATTTGACCTCAGTACATCCAATAAGGGCATTTAATCTATTATATCTTGTTTGACAGAGCTCGTGGAGCTCTGTCAAACAAGATATAATAGAATAAATGCTAAGTTTATATTTCTAGAATACAGGAAAGTAAAACAATCCCTGTTAATTGAATACTCCTGTTAACTGAATAATTTTCATTGGCAAAGTGGCTTTTCAATTAACAGGGTTCCACTGTATATTACTTGATTGAGTGAATCTTGATAAGGTATTCAACCACAGCCAATGCTGTTTTGGCAGCCAAGTCTGATATGTATGTGGATGTTTAAGGTTGTGAAATGTTTTTAACCCAATAATTATCATTCTCAATGAAAAATATAAAATATAACCTAAAATTTGAAGCAACATAAAATTTGCATCTAACATATCATTGATCGAAATCAGAAAAAGTAAAGATGCTTGAAACAATTTCATATAACTGGAAAGTTAAAAAATTTATAGTAATTTATATATTTTTTATACTTACCAATGACCCAGACATAGCTGGTGCTAACTCTTAAAATATAGGGCCAAACACAAATTTTGCCCCCCAATCCCCAAAATTTGCATCTAAAACTAAAGAAAACATGTCCTGAGAGGCCCTCCACACTTCGCCCCTACTGCGCATGCGCAGTGTCAAGGACGTTCCGAAATTGGCGCCATTTATCATTCTAATAACCAGTGCCTGGTAAGCGCTATGTACTCAGCGGGGAGGCAAGAGTTCCCAACTCCTGGGAGGGCCATCCCCGTCTGGGTCATTGGTAAGTATAAAAAATATATAAATTACTATAAATTTTTTAACATTTTTATACTGTACCAATGACCCAGACATAGCTGAATAGTAAAAAGGCTGGAGGGCCAAGGATATAGAGCAAAATGGAATACGCTCAATAAAATAAAATAGAGTCATCCCCTGTAGGGAAAAGAAGTAATAGGCCTTACATGTATCTTTCTTATTTATGATAAATTAGAAAGATACAACACCTTCCAAAAATTGAGCTTCATACATCCATGTACTCTATTAATATCCAATAATCCTTATACTAATAATTTTTAAAGTAAGCCAATAATAAAGTAAGTCTAGAGAATAGAGACTCTTATACTCCTAAAAGTGTGTGAGAATTGCATAATCATGTCCGTTGACATATGCAATATTCAAAAGCTATACTTTAAAAACTAAGACTTGAATGAATTTTATAAACTTAAACTTCTCACTAAACAACCATCCCAATAACAGCTCAGAATTACTAACTCCGGAGGAGGTATCCCCTTGTTTTCATAGTAAAAACAGGTGACCCAAGGGAACACCCTCCCCCCCCCCCCTTTTTCTTGCCCTGGGTCAAATAGCCCAGAGCGAAGAGGGCAGCCGAACGGAGACACTGCCGAAACAGACAGCCTACCTAGCTATAGTAGCAACTGTTAAGTGAATGACATTCTGAGCAGTACATAATAGACCTAACAATAGAGGCCTCCAGAAATGGACTCGATATTTCTGAGATAAAATTCATGAATGGATGGCTGAGCGCAATGAGCAGCCTTCAAAAATCTATAATAGAACACTATTAATGTAAGCCCAAGAAGTAGAAGAACTCTTACTTCATGAGCCGAAATCTTAAGCACAACTGCTAAGCCAATGATATACCATAAGCAGTACGCTAGTTAATAGAATCCATTAACAATAAAATGGAGCGTAACGTCCTTCTACTAGACATCAAAGACAGAAGAAGCTTACGCCCTTGTAATAAACAGATATCTGTTTATAAATACATAAACTGTACCCAGAAAGAGTAAAGGCCTATGCCCATACGAAGACGGAAGGACCTTAAAATAATAGGTTCCGGATAATAGGAGCCTAACTCTTATGCAACAATCCAACCTAAATAGTAACGGAAGTATTGATTCCGAAACTATGAAAGTGAAAATCATCCATCGATAGTGCATGAAACTCACTGACTCTACAGTAAAAGAGAAACCAACATAATTACTGTCTAAAAGGTCAGAATTTGAAAACTACTGTTTCCAGAGGCTCAAATGATTACTTAGCTAAATAAGAACCTGAAGTTAAAATCCGTATAGAAATTTAATCTAAAGATTCTAAGTCTATTTATCAAAAAGTTACTAACTGACTTAGATAAAGAGACAAAAGACTCAATTGTAAACTATCGTAGAGTGCATAGGTATGAGGTAACATAAACCTATAACCTAAATAACAACAGGCTGCAGTAGATCTTGTGAAACAAGTATACTAAAAAATAGCAATGAGTAGTATGGAGGGATCAACCATATGAACATAATGATCCCTACACCACGACGGAAGAGCCTCCACTTTAGTCGCATAGAATAGCGAAGAAGAGGATCTCCTATAGTAAGAAATCGCGTCCAAAGCTCGTCCAGTACAGTGCTTACAATGCAATACGGACCACACAACGGAATACATGAAGGTTGCGACCTTGCTGGTTGTGATAAAGATGACACGATTTACCCAGTGAAAAAAGATCCTCACATAGAGGAAGATTTCACGTTAAGATCCACAGTAGACAAGAGAGTAAATTACTCATGATCTCTGTGAAGATAGAGATGCTATCAACAGAAATGTATTGTGGTTGTTTATCTTAGCAATACCTGCTAAAAACAACAGCGCCGGAGGATACGCGTATCCTATCATTCTGTCCTATAGATCAATAGAGCGTTAACAGTATTAGCTCAGAGATCTGGACAAGCCAACACATACGTCTGCAATTGATTAGCAAGCTGTGTCATAAATAAAACATCATTGGGCGCTCCCATAGATAGCAAATCTGATTGAATACTTGTTTGTTGAGAGTCCATTCTGACAGCAACAAGCGACCCGTAAGAGAACGGGAGTGCGATAAAACAATCAGACGACCCAGAATATGACGGACCAAAACTGAACTTGGTGTACTATAACCAACAAACGGATTCTTTCCATTAAATTGAATAACGGAAACGAAAGAGTGCCTCCCTGGTTCCGGAGATACGCCACTACTGTCGAATTAAAGGACAGGAATTTGGGCATGCGTTTCTGAATAATGTTCATGCAATGACATAAAGCAAGCCTAAAAAACATTATTCCGCGGAAGTTAACTGATAGCTAAAAGACTGCGGAACCCAAAGACCCTGGCACTTCGAATCCGTAGGGATCAGTATATATCCCAATCTGTTTGACTGGCAACCGTCATAACAGCCACACTCGGGTCCGGCAACTGCGGCGGCACTCTCTGAGTCAACCACCGAATGTTTGCCCCAGTCTGAATCTCTTGTAACACTAGATAGACAAGAGAATGTATAAATCAAGCAATTCATGGATTGCCAGAAAGTTGCCGTCGAAGAGAAGCTCCTCCGAGAACGAAGCGACTCTGAGAGAGTTCTTAACCTACTATCCACGCGTGGATGTAGCTAGGGCTGCCTCACGTCTAACCAACTCCAATCAGCCACTGAAGGGCGGAGTTATACGTGAACAAACTACTGCCCTCAAAAGAAATTACATTGAGAATAATATCCCGTAAATCTTTTCTTGAAGACGTAATGATAACGCCTCAGTAAGGCGGATTACGTATAATAAAGCGTCTAAGTTAAGTCTAATATACATAATGTCGTTCCCAACATTGAAATTGGAAAAGACATAAACGGTGAAAAAGAATATATGCAGTCTTTAATCACACCGTCTAGACGCATATGAACTCTCGGTATGCCCTGCTCTGCCAAAATAAACTATATGTAAAAAAAGATAAAATGGCAGAAATGAGCCACGCGAACAAGAAACTAAACTATCATGCTTAGTAGCCGTCTTGTATATATATATAAATATATAGCGTCGAAAAATAAAACACATGTTGTAATGACAATATTGGACTGCGTCGGTAAGTCAGGGACAAAGTCCCTGTACTGATCGAAAAATCCGAGTCCAATGACGCTATAAGTCTCTTATCCAAGATCGCAGCAATGAAGTCCGAAAAATAATCACTGGAAGAAATGCCAGAAGATATGAAAGGCATCTTCCGATACTACTAAAGGGAAAACTCGAAATCTTTCGAATCCCTTTCGCCATCCTGTCGGACCCTATAAAGCGTTCGGTCGTCCGTAGCTTGATGCAACCGCGGACCGCACCGACCCAGCGCCGTCGGATAATTCCTGATTCGACCGAGAAACCGTCAATTGCTGGGATGCTGCGAAACAACTGTGCTAACTCGGATAGCACGTCCGTCACTGAGGCCTGAGGAGCAGCGGTCTTACGATGCATTGCCGCAGGAAGCTCCGAGATCGTTACCCCGTGCATACTTCCAATATGCGAGCGAACGGAGTGTATAGGCCTCGTGTCCCTTGGCTACCGGATGGCGCGACCTATTCGCTGTGGAATCACTGAATGCCGAAACTGATCGGATACTCGAGGTCACGTAGCCAATGTGCGGTCGTGTGCCCTGCTGTGAGGATGAGGAAGCATTAAAGACAGTCTCTCGGACTGTCAATATAACGGAGCGTCCCGAGCCACGGACATATGCTCCGAATGTAAAATATCTGAACCACAACATGCGGTCCCCTATGTTGTTGGCTTCCTCCGATCTGTCCTCAATCTGCCGTCACTGGGTGAGTACTAAAGTAATTAAAGTGCTCGCATCACCCAAATCTCCTTCCTAGACCGCAACGGACGAACCCGGCAGCCGAACCATTCGATGAATGTACGCTACACCGGGTGAGCTAGCGAATGTCACTCCGTAAGCGATAGACATATTCCATGAGCACTTATTGCCGCTAACTCTTCATTAACTATGACGACAGAGGCACACTTTTGAAAGACATCTCCATAACTCTTCGAACAAGAAACCAGAAATGCTTGGATAGCAAGCATAAAATAATAATATATATAGCGTCGTTCAATAATTCGAAAGTTTGTGTGACATTATTGGACTATGTCGGAACTGAGGGACGATGTCCCTGAACCGAACCAAAAATTTCTAAGTCCACCGACGCTATCAGTTTCTTATCCGGCATCGCAGCATATGTTGTTCCGAAAGGGAAAGCTTGAAATCCACCGAATCCCTTTCGGTATCCCGTCGGACCGGATGAAACTTTCGGACGTCCGTACCCGCTTCCGCGGAGCGTCCCGACCCAGCATCGTCGGATAAAATATATGCGACAGATTCAGTTGATGCTGGGATGCTGCGATAAACTGTGCTATTAAGGAAAGCACGTCCGTTCCCGAGGCCTGTGCAGTAGCGGACTTACGATGCATTGCCGCTGGAAGCTCCGTGTACGTTGACTCCCGCATACTTCCTATGCGAACGTCCGGAGTCTGCAGGCCTCGAGTCCCCGGCTACCGACCCAGTGCTGTCGGATAATTCTCGATCCGACACCGTTTCTGTCGGCTGCTGGGATGCTGCGATAAGCTGTGCTATGTGCACAAGAATGTCCGGCGTCGAGACCTGCGGAGGCGCAGTCTATCGCTGCTTCGCCGAGGGCAGCTCCGCATCAGATGGCTCCCGCATACTTTTCCTATGCGAACGTCCGGAGTCCATCGGTCTCGAATCCCTGGCTGCCGGATGGTGTGACCTGGTCGCTATGAACCGGACTAAAAGGCTTCCTCCGTTCTCCCTCCGATCCGCCGTCACTGGGTGTGCATTAAGTTAATTTTATAGTGCTCGCATCACCCCAAAATTCCTTCTAGACCGCAACGGACGAACCCGGCTGCCGAACCATTCGGTGAATGGACGCTACACCGGGCGAGCTAGCGGACGTCAAAGGCCGTCGAACCTACTAGGGTCCTCTTAGGCAATTGGCGTATTACATGAGCACTTTTCCGCTAGCCCTTCATTAATTGTGACGACGGAGGCACACTGTTGGAAGACATCACAGATACATCACCCTAATCTTGATCGTCTGAAATAGAAATTGATAAAGTAGAGTGACCCTGCGGGGAAAGGACCGGAGTGTCCAAATCCCCAACAACATACCGTGACATACGCTTCCCATATTGTCATCGAAATCATACGATACAGAACCGGAGTTAATGCGAGTACACTGACCACATATAGAATGATAATAAGGTCAGAGGAAGACTTCCTCTTAAAACAATAGATCAATATCCTTTCAATGTGAAAAGAAAACAAGTCCTGGTACTCGCACTAACCCCTGGCAATCAAAATACATAATAATAATATGATCCATTAATATAGAAAAAATAATTGAAATCAAAATATTTTGAAAAAATATTTTTTCAGAACAGCCCAAGTTTCTGAAAAGTAACGTTGAGCCCCAATGGATCCCAAGCCTAAGTGTGGACAAAAATTTTAAAAATATTTTAAACAATTTATTCAACACTTACGAACAATAATAATGTATCTAGTTATGATTGAAACAACATAAAGATATTATTATTTAGAAATCCCCCCCTCACACAGAGGGCTGTTGTAAATGTAAACAATGAGTGTAAAAACACTAAAATAAGACTCCAGGCACCCAGGCCCGAAATCAGTTACCAAAAATACACCATCTGATGCAAAACAGAGACTTCCAGGGAAGAAACTGCAGAACATCAGATGGTAGATGCAGAACACAATGCCTAACCACCCGTAGGTGAAGACATAAACATGGGGAAAGAACAGAATTCATTCTGTTATTCAGCTAAACTCCCAAGAAATTTTAGTAATAATAATTACAGAAATTATGCCAAAAGCATGGGAGAATAGCAAGGGGGAACTTAAAGGACAGGGAGAGAGGAAAAACACTTGTAAAAACAGTGTAACTAAATAATCAGAATGACAACAAAATGGCTGCTGCCTTGAAAATAGGTAACTTAACATAATTTCATTAAAAAATTTTAAGTTACAGCCCTGATAATATTCTGTCACACATTCTTTTCCTCTCCTCCTTTTCTATCCTCCTTAGAATCACCATTTCACTAATATTTATGTGTCTGGCATCATTTAAACTGAGATTTAAAAGCACAAAGATCAGTCAGATGTTAACTGATGAAGGGCCAAACTTAGAATGATAAATGGCGCCAATTTCGGAACGTCCTTGACACTGCGCATGCGCAGTAGGGGCGAAGTGTGGAGGGCCTCTCAGGACATGTTTTCTTTAGTTTTAGATGCAAATTTTGGGGATTGGGGGGCAAAATTTGTGTTTGGCCCTATATTTTAAGAGTTAGCACCAGCTATGTCTGGGTCATTGGTACAGTATAAAAGTTAAAAAATTTATAGTAATTTATATATTTTTTATACTTACCAATGACCCAGACATAGCTGGTGCTAACTCTTAAAATATAGGGCCAAACACAAATTTTGCCCCCCAATCCCCAAAATTTGCATCTAAAACTAAAGAAAACATGTCCTGAAAGGCCCTCCACACTTCGCCCCTACTGCGCATGCGCAGTGTCAAGGACGTTCCGAAATTGGCGCCATTAATCATTCTAATAACCAGTGCCTGGTAAGCGCTATGTACTCAGCGGGGAGGCAAGAGTTCCCAACTCCTGGGAGGGCCATCCCCGTCTGGGTCATTGGTAAGTATAAAAAATATATAAATTACTATAAATTTTTTAACATTTTTATACTGTACCAATGACCCAGACATAGCTGAATAGTAAAAAGGCTGGAGGGCCAAGGACATAGAGCAAAATGGAATACGCTCAATAAAATAAAATAGAGTCATCCCCTGTAGGGAAAAGAAGTAATAGGCCTTACATGTATCTTTCTTATTTATGATAAATTAGAAAGATACAACACCTTCCAAAAATTGAGCTTCATACATCCATGTACTCTATTAAAATCCAATAATCCTTATACTAATAATTTTTAAAGTAAGCCAATAATAAAGTAAGTCTAGAGAATAGAGACTCTTATACTTCTAAAAGTGTGTGAGAATTGCATAATCATGTCCGTTGACATATGCAATATTCAAAGGCTATACTTTAAAAACTAAGACTTGAATGAATTTTATAAACTTAAACTTCTCACTAAACAACCATCCCAATAACAGCTCAGAATTACTAACTCCGGAGGAGGTATCCCCTTGTTTTCATAGTAAAAACAGGTGACCCAAGGGAACACCCTCCCCCCCCCCCCCCCCCTTTTTCTTGCCCTGGGTCAAATAGCCCAGAGCGAAGAGGGCAGCCGAACGGAGACACTGCCGAAACAGACAGCCTACCTAGCTATAGTAGCAACTGTTAAGAGAATGACATTCTGAGCAGTAGATAATAGACCTAACAATAGAGGCCTCCAGAAATGGACTCGATATTTCTGAGATAAAATTCATGAATGGATGGCTGAGCGCAATGAGCAGCCTTCAAAAATCTATAATAGCAACACTATTAATGTAAGCCCAAGAAGTAGAAGAACTCTTACTTCATGAGCCGAAATCTTAAGCACAACTGCTAAGCTAATGATATACCATAAGCAGTACGCTAGTTAATAGAATCCATTAACAATAAAATGGAGCGTAACGTCCTTCTACTAGACATCAAAGACAGAAGAAGCTTACGCCCTTGTAATAAACAGATATCTGTTTATAAATACATAAACTGTACCCGGAAAGAGTAAAGGCCTATGCCCATACGAAGACGGAAGGACCTTAAAATAATAGGTTCCAGATAATAGGAGCCTAACTCTTATGCAACAATCCAACCTAAATAGTAACGGAAGTATTGATTCCGAAACTATGAAAGTGAAAATCATCCATCGATAGTGCATGAAACTCACTGACTCTACAGTAAAAGAGAAACCAACAGAATTACTGTCTAAAAGGTCAGAATTTGAAAACTACTGTTTCCAGAGGCTCAAATGATTACTTAGCTAAATAAGAACCGAAGTTAAAATCCGTATAGGAATTTAATCTAAAGATTCTAAGTCTATTTATCAAAAAGTTACTAACTGACTTAGATAAAGAGACAAAAGACTCAATTGTAAACTATAGTAGAGTGCATAGGTATGAGGTAACATAAACCTATAACCTAAATAACACAGGCTGCAGTAGATCTTGTGAAACAAGTATACTAAAAAAATAGCAATGAGTAGTATGGAGGGATCAACCATATGAACATAATGATCCCTACACCACGACGGAAGAGCCTCCACTTTAGTCGCATAGAATAGCGAAGAAGAGGATCTCCTATAGTAAGAAATCGCGTCCAAAGCTCGTCCAGTACAGTGCATACAATGCAATACGGACCACACAACGGAATACATGAAGGTTGCGACCTTTCTGGTTGTGATAAAGATGACACGATTTACCCAGTGAAAAAAGATCCTCACATAGAGGAAGATTTCACGTTAAGATCCACAGTAGACAAGAGAGTAAATTACTCATGATCTCTGTGAAGATAGAGATGCTATCAACAGAAATGTATAGTGGTTGTTTATCTAAGCAATACCTGCTAAAACAACAGCGCCGGAGAATACGCGTATCCTATCATTCCGTCCTATAGATCAATAGAGCGTTAACAGTATTAGCTCAGAGATCTGGACAAGCCAACACATACGTCTGCAATTGATTAGCAAGCTGTGTCATAAATAAAACATCATTGGGCGCTCCCATAGATAGCAAATCTGATTAAATACTTGTTTGTTGAGAGTCCATTCTGACAGCAACAAGCGACCCGTAAGAGAACGGGAGTGCGATAAAACAATCAGACGACCCAGAATATGACGGACCAAAACTGAACTTGGTGTACTATAACCAACAGACGGATTCTTTCCATTAAATTGAATAACGGAAACGAAAGAGTGCCTCCCTGGTTCCGGAGATACGCCACTACTGTCGAATTAAAGGACAGGAATTTGGGCATGCGTTTCTGAATAATGTTCATGCAATGACATAAAGCAAGCCTAAAAAACATTATTCCGCGGAAGTTAAACTGATAGCTAAAAGACTGCGGAACCCAAAGACCCTGGCACTTCGAATCCGTAGGGATCAGTATATATCCCAATCTGTTTGACTGGCAACCGTCATAACAGCCACACTCGGGTCCGGCAACTGCGGCGGCACTCTCTGAGTCAACCACCGAATGTTTGCCCCAGTCTGAATCTCTTGTAATACTAGATAGACAAGAGAATGTATAATTCAAGCAATTCATGGATTGCCGGAAGTTGCCGTCGAAGAGAAGCTCCTCCGAGAACGAAGCGACTCTGAGAGAGTTCTTAACCTACTATCCACGCGTGGATGTAGCTAGGGCTGCATCACGTCTAACCAACTCCAATCAGCCACTGAAGGGCGGAGTTATACGTGAAGAAACTACTGCCCTCAAAAGAAATTACATTGAGAATAATATCCCGTAAATCTTTTCTTGAAGACGTAATGATAACGCCTCAGTAAGGCGGATTACGTATAATAAAGCGTCTAAGTTAAGTCTACTATACATAATGTCGTTCCCAACATTGAAATTGGAAAAGACATAAACGGCGAAAAAGAATATATGCAGTCTTTAATCACCGTCTAGACGCATATGAACTCTCGGTATGCCCTGCTCTGCCAAAATAAACTATATGTAAAAAAGATAAAATGGCAGAAATGAGCCACGCGGACAAGAAACTAAACTATCATGCTTAGTAGCAGGCTTGTATATATATATAAATATATAGCGTCGAAAAATAAAACACATGTTGTAATGACAATATTGGACTGCGTCGGTAAGTCAGGGACAAAGCCCCTGTACCGATCGAAAAATCCGAGTCCAATGACGCTATAAGTCTCTTATCCAAGATCGCAGCAATGAAGTCCGAAAAATAATCACTGGAAGAAATGCCAGAAGATAAGAAAGGCATCTTCCGATACTACTAAAGGGAAAACTCGAAATCTTTCGAATCCCTTTCGCCATCCTGTCGGACCCTATAAAGCGTTCGGTCGTCCGTAGCTTGATGCAACCGCGGACCGCACCGACCCAGCGCCGTCGGATAATTCCTGATTCGACCGAGAAACCATCAATTGCTGGGATGCTGCGAAACAACTGTGCTAACTCGGATAGCACGTCCGTCACTGAGGCCTGAGGAGCAGCGGTCTTACGATGCATTGCCGCAGGAAGCTCCGAGATCGTTACCCCGTGCATACTTCCAATATGCGAGCGAACGGAGTGTATAGGCCTCGTGTCCCTTGGCTACCGGATGGCGCGACCTATTCGCTGTGGAATCACTGAATGCCGAAACTGATCGGATACTCTAGGTCACGTAGCCAATGTGCGGTCGTGTGCCCTGCTGTGAGGATGAGGAAGCATTAAAGACAGTCTCTCGGACTGTCAATATAACGGAGCGTCCCGAGCAACGGACATATGCTCCGAATGTAAAATATCTGAACCACAACAAGCGGTCCCCTATGTTGTTGGCTTCCTCCGATCTGTCCTCAATCTGCCGTCACTGGGTGAGTACTAAAGTAATTAAAGTGCTCGCATCACCCAAATCTCCTTCCTAGACCGCAACGGACGAACCCGGCAGCCGAACCATTCGATGAATGTACGCTACACCGGGTGAGCTAGCGAATGTCACTCCGTAAGCGATAGACATATTCCATGAGCACATATTGCCGCTAACTCTTCATTAACTATGACGACAGAGGCACACTTTTGAAAGACATCTCCATAACTCTTCGAACAAGAAACCAGAAATGCTTGGATAGCAAGCATAAAATAATATATATATAGCGTCGTTCAATAATTCGATAGTTTGCGTGACATTATTGGACTATGTCGGAACTGAGGGACGATGTCCCTGAACCGAACCAAAAATTTCTAAGTCCACCGACGCTATCAGTTTCTTATCCGGCATCGCAGCATATGTTGTTCCGAAAGGGAAAGCTTGAAATCCACCGAATCCCTTTCGGTATCCCGTCGGACCGGATGAAAATTTTCGGACGTCCGTACCCGCTTCCGCGGAGCGTCCCGACCCAGCATCGTCGGATAAAATATATGCGACAGATTCAGTTGATGCTGGGATGCTGCGATAAACTGTGCTATTAAGGAAAGCACGTCCGTTCCCGAGGCCTGTGCAGTAGCGGACTTACGATGCATTGCCGCTGGAAGCTCCGTGTACGTTGACTCCCGCACACTTCCTATGCGAACGTCCGGAGTCTGCAGGCCTCGAGTCCCCGGCTACCGACCCAGCGCTGTCGGATAATTCTCGATCCGACACCGTTTCTGTCGGCTGCTGGGATGCTGCGATAAGCTGTGCTATGTGCACAAGAATGTCCGGCGTCGAGACCTGCGGAGGCGCAGACTATCGCTGCTTCGCCGAGGGTAGCTCCGCATCAGATGGCTCCCGCATACTTCCTATGCGAACGTCCGGAGTCCATCGGTCTCGAATCCCTGGCTGTCGGATGGTGTGACCTGGTCGCCGAAGAATCCTTGATCGGCGAAGCTGGTAATATATCGGCGGTCACGCAGCCAAGGTGCGGTCGTGTGCGCTGACGAGAAGAGGAAGCCTTAGCAGTCTCAGCGGACTGCCTATACAACGGAGCGTCCCGAGCGACGGACGTATGCTCCGCTAACGACACATTTGTACCACAACATCTGGGGCCAGATGTTGTTGAACGAGAGAGGGGCCTCTCTCGCTTGCCGTCCGGATGGACCGGAACGAGCTATGAACCGGACTAAAAGGCTTCCTCCGTTCTCCCTCCGATCCGCCGTCACTGGGTGTGCATTAAGTTAATTTTATAGTGCTCGCATCACCCCAAAATTCCTTCTAGACCGCAACGGACGAACCCGGCTGCCGAACCATTCGGTGAATGGACGCTACACCGGGCGAGCTAGCGGACGTCAAAGGCCGTCGAACCTACTAGGGTCCTCTTAGGCAATTGGCGTATTACATGAGCACTTTTCCGCTAGCCCTTCAATAATTGTGACGACGGAGGCACACTGTTGGAAGACATCACAGATACATCACCCTAATCTTGATCGTCTGAAATAGAAATTGATAAAGTAGAGTGACCCTGCGGGGAAAGGACCGGAGTGTCCAAATCCCCAACAACATACCGTGACATACGCTTCCCATATTGTCATCGAAATCATACGATACAGAACAGGAGATAATGCGAGTACACTGACCACATATAGAATGATAATAAGGTCAGAGGAAGACTTCCTCTTAAAACAATTGATCAATATCCTTTCAATGTGAAAAGAAAACAAGTCCTGGTACTCGCACTAACCCCTGGCAATCAAAATACATAATAATAATATGATCCATTAATATAGAAAAAATAATTGAAATCAAAATATTTTGAAAAAATATTTTTTCAGAACAGCCCAAGTTTCTGAAAAGTAACGTTGAGCCCCAATGGATCCCAAGCCTAAGTGTGGACAAAAATTTTAAAAATATTTTAAACAATTTATTCAACACTTACGAACAATAATAATGTATCTATTTATGATTAAAATAACATAAAGATATTATTATTTAGAAATCCCCCCCTCACACAGAGGGCTGTTGTAAATGTAAACAATGAGTGTAAAAACACTAAAATAAGACTCCAGGCACCCAGGCCCGAAATCAGTTACCAAAAATACACCATCTGATGCAAAACAGAGACTTCCAGGGAAGAAACTGCAGAACATCAGATGGTAGATGCAGAACACAACGCCTAACCACCCGTAGGTGAAGACGTAAACATGGGGAAAGAACAGAATTCATTCTGTTATTCAGCTAAAACTCCCAAGAAATTTTAGTAATAATAATTACAGAAACTATGCCAAAAGCATGGGAGAATAGCAAGGGGGAACTTAAAGGACAGGGAGAGAGGAAAAACACTTGAAAAAACAGTGTAACTAAATAATCAGAATGACAACAAAATGGCTGCTGCCTTGAAAATAGGTAACTTAACATAATTTCATTAAAAAATTTTAAGTTACAGCCCTGATAATATTCTGTCACACATTCTTTTCCTCTCCTCCTTTTCTATCCTCCTTAGAATCACCATTTCACTAATATTTATGTGTCTGGCATCATTTAAACTGAGATTTAAAAGCACAAAGATCAGTCAGATGTTAACTGATGAAGGGCCAAACTTAGAATGATTAATGGCGCCAATTTCGGAACGTCCTTGACACTGCGCATGCGCAGTAGGGGCGAAGTGTGGAGGGCCTTTCAGGACATGTTTTCTTTAGTTTTAGATGCAAATTTTGGGGATTGGGGGGCAAAATTTGTGTTTGGCCCTATATTTTAAGAGTTAGCACCAGCTATGTCTGGGTCATTGGTACAGTATAAAAATATATGATGTGTGAAGTTTCAAGGCTGTATCACTTATAACTTTGGAGCTATGTTTTCACAAACTTAGCCATTTTAATGTAAAAGGTTGATAACAGCCTAAAGTTTAAGTGAAGTAAAAACTGTCCAAAATTCTGAAAAATCAAAAAAGGAAAAAATAACTATCTTTTAATTTTTTGAGCTCTGCAATTTTAATTTTTTGGGACACTGATCCCCTATGACATCACAGGGCAGTTTGGCCTCAATGGCTGAGATTTTTTCCCAGAATGGAAACACATTTTTTATATTTTTTTATATGCTTTCTATTCGCAATTATATTTGGAAAATTTCTAATGGATTAGGCTAAAAGTGAGGTTGAAAATAAAAGATTAAGATACAAATGTGAACTTTAAAATAATTTCTATAATTACTATACCAAAACTTACCACTGGCCCAAACATGTTTTCACTCTAACAAAATTAGGCCAAACACTTCAATGTTTACCACCCCCCCCCCCCATCCACACACACAACCGCCAAAAAAATGAAGATGAACTAAAAATAAAGCTGTAAAGTTTTGTATAGCACTCCATGTATGATGTCTGCATGCACAGATCCATTCCCACCCAATACCATTCTTTTGTAATGCCTACTGAGTGTTACAGTTTAATACAGAAAGGTGTGAGAGGAAAACTTTCTGTATGGGCCAGTGGTTGGTATGCTAAATGTAGAAATTATTTTAAATTTCCCATATTTATCCACCATTACCGCTGGCTCAGACATGCTGAATAAACAAAAGGATGGAGAGCCAATACAGGACTACGGAGAAGAGTTATAAAGCAGGCATTCATAATTAACTCCAGAAAAAGGAATTTCCCT
This sequence comes from Pictodentalium vernedei, assembly GCA_031216915.1. Taxonomy (NCBI): domain Eukaryota; kingdom Metazoa; phylum Mollusca; class Scaphopoda; order Dentaliida; family Dentaliidae; genus Pictodentalium; species Pictodentalium vernedei. Next base: position 150,047,991 of record CM062291.1, on the reverse strand, counting down.
AATAGAGTTTAGAGATAATCTAAATACAATGGAACCTTGTTAATTAAATGACCACTTTCCCAATGAAAATTATTCAATTAACACGAGTGTTCAATTAACAGAGATTGTGTCACTTTCCTGTATTTTAGAGATAAAGTTACCATTTATTCTATTATATCTTGTTTAACAGAGCTCTATGAGTTCTGTCAAACAAGATATAATAGATTAAATGCCTGTATTGGATGTACTGAGGCCAAATAGGTCTATAAACAAAGAAAAACTGGGGAGAGTCAGGGTAATTTCTGGACAGGTTACAAGATTTTTTTTTCAATTAACAGGAGTTTACTCTATAACCTATATTCAATTAACAGGATAAATTTGTACTGGCAGTATGGTAAATGGTTTTGTGTTGGAAAATTATATTCAATTAACAGGGATATACAATTAAGAGATATCCAATTAAGTGGGCTCCACTGTAGTAGATCTGTATCTAACAGTTATAGGTTTATAGCTGACGACAGATGTAGATACTATAAAAGGATACTTGTAAGAATCCTAATCTGGACATATAATTTATTAACTTTTGAAACCATTGCATTTCCTTAAATACTATAATTTAGATTAAGGATACCAAAATATAAATGCATCCAAAGGTAATACACAAAGACGATTTATATCAATAGATAAAAAATCAAGAGTAATTGTATGGAAAAAGTTCATGACTAATAAAACCTTATACACATACTCAAAACAATGACAACCATTGTGATCCACACTAATCAACACCTGAGAGTATTATTATCCTTGATGGGTGAGGGTGTGAGATGGGGAAATCTCACCCGAGGCCAAGATATCTGAGCCAGACACCAGGCTTGCCAAGAGTCTGTGCCAAATACCTTGTTCCGAGGGTGAGATTTCCACATCTCACACCCACCCACCGCCATCAGGCATAATTTTTTTCCCACCAACAAAACACTCCTGACGTCATCAAAAGTAATTCAGGGGCACATGCAGCTATATCAAACAATTTTGTCCATTTCTGAAAAAAACTGATTTGCTTATCGGAAAGAGCACACAAAAGATCTGTATGTACCACAAGTATATACCATGAAATTAAATTGCAAAGGATGCTCAGACAATGGCATGATAATATGCCTATTAAAGGAAAAAAAACTATAAAGGGGTGTATAAAAAATTGTAAGACACTGGTTTTCAAACTTAATATTTATATTATGGCAGTAGACCAAAATACAGTAATTGTGGAAATCCATTGATATGAGTCACCATACTACAAAAAGAAATGCTGAAATTCACTGATGTTTGTTGATGCTATTGAACAGGCTAAAAATCACAAAAATTCAATCAACTGCCTTAGCACAGGTAAGGATAATGGTATGCCAATGATTTTCTATCACGATATTACAATCAAGGTATTACACTAGTAAACACACAAACCAACAATCATTGAATTGACATTTGTTAGAATTATCATGCCAACAGTCTGAAAATCACAATAAATCAACAAACTAATAGCAATAAGTCTGGTAGGAAAAACTGAACAAAAGTGGTTTTCAAACCAACCAGAATATTGTGGCAACAAGCTAACACACCAAAATGTGTTGGAATCTATTGTGTTCATTCAAATTATTGCACCAATAATGTTGGGAAGCCAAAATGCCAAACCCATCATACCAGTTGCCGGGCAGCCAACTTAAAAGAAATGAAAAAATTTATAGTAATTTATATATTTTTTGTACTTACCAATGACCCAGACTTAGCTGGTGATAACTCAAAAATATCTGGGGCCAAACACAAATTTTGCCCCCCAATCCCCCAAATTTGCATGCAAAACCGAAAATGAGAAGTCCTACCTGGCCCTCCATACATTTTACCCTCCGCGCATGCGCAGATGCCAGGAAGTCACCGAATCTGGCGCCAATAAATCATTCTTTGTAAAAAAAAAAAGAAAAAAGATTATAATAATTCAGCGGGGAGGTATGAGTGCCCAGTACTGCCCACTCATGGGAGGGCCATTCCCATCTGGGTCATTGGTAAGTATAAAAAATATATAAATTACTATAAATTTTTTCAGATTAGATGAATCGTAAAAAGGCGGAGGGCCTAGAACTTCCAAAATAGTAGATCAACGTAGATCAAATCCTTCAATCCATGATGAAGAAATTAGAATTTACATGTAAGTCTCTTAATACCATAATAGAAGAGACATATCCTGATATGGATCCCAGTTATGTAAATCCTAAATCTAAGCATAAAATCATGTTAATTGGGATGTAACAAATAAACAATTTTTGAGACTAGTCTGGACTAAGCCCTAAAAATTATTATGGCGTACTGTGAATGAGAGAAAATTGCCCATAAACCTTCGCCACACAATAATACTGCAGCTGATCTCCGAACATAGTACGGACAAGACAGCTTCCTTAATAGTTACATACCCCTAAGGCAGAGAAGTGGACAAAATGACCCCCCCCCCCCCTCCCTTTTTTTGAACATATCTTCAAAAGAAAGAGGAGAGAGCTGTGGAATCAATAAGCAGAACCCAGAAACGATATAAATAAATATCGATCAGGCACTCCAAAAAAAAATTCATGAATAATAAATGGTGGTTAATGCCACTTCACAAGCCAAGGCTATAGTGATGATTTTGGTAAATAACATTATCCGCTACAAAATATGCACTGCAGACGCCATATACAGGTACGACGAAATCAGTGAGAAATCAAATATAACATATACATACAAAAGCGGGATAAGATGAAGAATCTCTGCAGAGAAAACACGCTTCAAGATCATTCACAGGCCTCTGTAATATTAAATCTGGTAAAAACACTCTCCAACGTGTACTATTTGGTATCTACAACTATAAACATGTGAGAATATGCGATTTGAGAACCGACAAAATAGAGACCAGGATCTAGAAATGGAGGTAGGTATGATTAACCGGCTCCAACACAGACCGCCCTCGAAATATATAATAATTTCAAGGTCCACGTAATCACACATTGCGCGAGTGCTAGAGATGGGCGGTGTTGGAATTTTGAGTTCGGTATCGGTTTCGGTATTTTTGTGTGGGGATACCGCGGTATCGGTTCGGTATTCAGTATTCGGTATGTGACTTCAGATTCACTGATAGTACCAAAGGGGAATCCATGTCAAAATACAGAATAAGTTGTTCTTGTATCATTCTATCACAGTGCTACACATGCCATTGTTGATGGGCTCAACATTGTCATTCTTTTGTCAACACAGATCATATCTACAGTAATTTGGTGACTTGTTCTAAATACGCCTTAACTTTTCAAGCTCCACTTAAGGCGTCTGTAATCATAGAATCATAGAATGTGTGTCCTGAAGATGTCATCGTTAGGTGGGCCTGATGACAGTTGTAAAATTATCTGGTCAGTGATTTCTAGTCAAGTCTTGGCTGCCTGTTAAGGCAGCCAAGACTTGGCTAGAAATCACTGCTAAGCAACTGGACATGTACAGGTCGTAGACTATTGATAATTTAGTACAACTGCCCTGGTCCTTAAGGCTTAACAAAACTGAAAAATAAAATCAGTCACTTCTTTCATGAAAATGAACACTTGAACTGCTATCAATCCTCATCAAGGCCTTATAAATAGCGAATGCACAGGGAAAATTGAAAATACCGTTGGCTTCGGTATTCAAAGATTGGGTCGGTTCGGTTTTTCGGTGTCCCCATGATATCGGTATCGGTTCGGTTTTTCGGTATATTGCCCATCTCTAGCGAGTGCATAAAAATCCAGCCTATTAATCATCTAAAAACCACTAAATGGCTCTGCCATAACCCATGAGCTCAAAAGGCGGCTATTATGATGATAAAATAAGTGTCTGTATATTAGAAATCAGAAAATAAATACCGGAAACAAATGCAACAGAACTGCATATATGCCTATGAGGGCGCCATCCAACATGACCCAGACACAAAGTATGTATGTATTAAAATATACATATGCGACAGTGTGAGTGTGTGGGAGAGGGGGGGGGATTCGAATATATGTCGAAACCTCCTCACCCACATTACTTAATCATTGCTGGTGCAGACAGAAATAATATAGTGACCACAAAGCTCTTTCACGTTTGACATACTCCGTAATGCCACTGAGAGAGGAGAATGTCGTGAAGAATAAAACTTCCCTTAAAGAAGAAAACCCTCTCATGGGGAAGCTTCTGGCGAAAGCACAATAACAGACCCCGTAACCTCAATGAATCAATAGAAACAAATGAATTGAAGGATACACATATCCTATCATTCATTCCCATGAAAACGTCTGAGAGTCAAATGTATGCACTCAAATGCCTTATACAAGCGACACAAATAATGGAAACTATTATTCCCGTGCACCGTAAACTTAACTATCCTGAAGTGATCCCACATAAGATCATGTAATAGCCATACAGTTAGAATAAGTGCAAGATGTAGTCAGCGCTTTACTCATGCGCTGAAATCTTAAGCACTGACTGCTGATTGGAAGATAAAATAACCAAAGCAGTACAAATAGCTAACTGACTTATTTAACAATAGAATGAACATAAACGTGCCTTCTATTGGAAAATAATGACAAAAGAAGCGTTACATCTCTTCTGATAAACTCTGATCTGCGTCTATAAATACATGAACGGAAATAATTCAATGATGTAACATAAACAAAGAGACATCATTGAATATGTGGCTTCCAAGAACCGAGAGTCCCAAGATCCCTGCATAGAGAGACCCTCGGACTCAGGACTGTAACGCAATATATGAACTCACATCCGAAATAATTGAAAAAACCGTTAATATATGCCCAAACTTGACCTTATGTTAAAAGATTCTCTAAAACAAAACAGGTCTGGAGGGAAAAATGTGTACCATTCCAGTTAATAACTGGAGTAGACATGTGTGATAGTGACCAACCGAAATAACATTCAAAGCCGCTCGGCACAACTCCATCTGGCACAGAAAACTTTCACTGTTAATGCATCAGATAAGAGATAAAAGCGAGCCAAACAGCTGGCTAATTCGCTCTGTGAAACAACAGATGAACCAGTGAAATAATAGTGGGATATGTGTATCCTATCATAAATCCCATGAGACATTATCTAGTTCACAAAACGTGATCTAAAGAACTATACTCACTACAATTGCCGAACATTCGCTTATTGACTGAAAGATAATCATAAATAACCTAATTATCCACTTCCAGTCAAAATTGGTCAGACCGAGCTCTATAAGAGCCTCGAGCCACCGGCTCAGGGGAGTCTGATCAGTAACTCAGACAGACGAGAAACCACCCCTATCCAAGTGGATGTATAGACAATCCTAAAGAAATATATACAGGAGAGATACCTATACCTTCGCTATGAGCCCTTATAGGCGAATTGAGTCAAGGGCAACCTCTCCTACTCTTTCTGTTGGTGTGGTCGTTTAGACCCCAACTTAAAGAGTCGAGCATTGATGCTTTCTTGTAGTTTAATCCTACAATAATGAAAGCTTACCATCAAAGACTTAGGTATACCTATACCTTCGCTGTGAGTCCTTATAGACGATCTGAGTCTATGACAACATCTCGTACTCTATCTGCTGGTGTTGGCCCATTAGACCCCAACTTAAGGAGTTGAGAATTGATGCTTCTTACCATAAAAGACTAGAGTTTGGAAGACTAAAGCGACCTATAGCAAGTTTTCCACCTAGTCAAATGCAAAGATGAAGACACAAGGTTTCGTCACATAAGAATAACTCCCACTTAACATTAGTTAAGACCGAGATATATATAATAGGTCTGGAAAGAATTTTAAAAAGTACAAATGACCACAAAATTCCTTTCCATATAGACGATGCATCACAGTACTTAAAATTGAAGTAGATAAGACCATGAGACTAAACTCGCTCTGACAAAGAAATTATCTTCTCATTGTGTCCGAGTGAACAGCTAAATGATGAAGATACGGCTACAACTAAGATCTTAGCCTGCTCAATCAACGCAGAGGAACTCTCCACATCTTCCCCTGTTGTTTTTAAAAGTATTTGAACAATCACAAATGATTAAAAATACAGAGGAAGAAGATAAGAAACCGAATGACTTTTTCCCGCAGGAAGTTAAATATGGTGTCATCTACACAATCAAAGACCAGTGACACCCGTGTAGACTTAATCGGAAAGAGATCTTATTACCCTGCTCTTTATCCGGATGAAGTCAGCATCAAACTACGCTAGCGGTTTCTCATAATTGCTTGCAGCATTTTGATTCACTGGAACAAGTTCAAGGAAACGAAAATGTATGGTATCTATATCATCCAAGAGTTGTTCTGGAAGGGAAAGTTATCCTTTCCATCTTTCGTTTAAATCAGTTAGAATCACAGTCACAAGCATCTGAACAGGCAGGTGACTGGACCAAATAAGCACCATGCAACAGCTCAAGTTTGAGACTGACATTGAGTGCTTCTGCCTTAGCAGGAATACTGTGATTAGCTGCGCAACTGCGACAGCAAGTCAGTTACAGAGGCCTGAGGAGCAGCGTTAGCCTGTTTGCCGGCTGCTCCTAGGACAGGGCGTCCAATATAGTTATTACTGCGGACGACCCGATGAATGAAGCCTCATCTCCTTGGCTACTAGATGGTGCGACTTTCTTCACAAAAGATGGACCTTTTGACGATGCAGACTGGACATCCTGCGTCACTTAGCCAAAGTGCGGTCGGGAGTGCTTGGTAGACGCTAAAGAAGTAAAACTGTAGCCGTCCCCGGCTAAGAATTGAACTTAGCGTACAGGACAATAGCTATGTACGTAAGCTCTGACTGACGCAAGTTCCTACCAACAACACCTGGCTCCAGATGTTGTTGAAGGAGAGATAGGGGTCTCCCTCTTGCTCGCGGTCCGGGAAGACCTGGACGAGCGTACCTCAGAACTTGCCGTCTTCTTCCTTCCATCAACACTGGGTGAGCATGATTCGATTAAACAGTGCTCGCTACACCCTTATCTCTCTCAACCGCCACGGACATACCAGGCATCACATCACCCACCTATGATGTGAGATCTGCTGGTTGAGCTAGCTGTAGACAAGGGACATAAACCTCTTTTGAAGCCTAGTCCTTGTCTAAAATCATTGAGCACTTTTCCACTAGCTCTGAATACAATTCATATGCGACACATCCAGAGTCACGATCCTCATATTCAATCTTGACCGTTTCACCGGCATCAGGGAACTGAAACCACTCATCGGGTTTTATAGCCCTGTGCAATATAAAGATCACTTTGACCGTTTTGTAGAGGAAACCATAAGACTAGCCGATCCCGGCTGCCTATAACACGGGATGTCCCGGAGAGGAGGCATGGACATATACTCCGACTGATGCAAGTTCCCACCAACATCTGTCCCCAGATGATGCTGTAAGAGAGAGAGGCCTCTCTCTTGCTCGCGGTCCTGAATGACCTGGACGAGCGTACCTCAGAACTTGCCGGTTTCCTCCTTCCGTCGCCGCTGGGTGAGCATGGTTGCATATCATAGTGTTCGCTCCACCCTATACCATCTCCTTGTCCGGATCGTATACACCCGGCGTCACAGCTCTCAGAGGCCTGAGTAACTGCTTCACTGGTCGAGCTAGCTGGCGACAACGGACTTGTGCGGTCGTGTGTGCTTTTTGAGCATAGAGGACGCTATAAGACTGGCCGACCCCGGCAGTCTATGGAAGGAGCGTCCCGTGGACGTAAGTTCCAACTGACACAAGTTCCTACCAACAACCTCTGACCCCAGATGTTGTTATAAGAGAGAGGGGCCTCTCTCTTGCTTACGATCACAGAAGACCTGGACGAGCATACCTCAGAACTTGTTTACTTCCTCCTTCCCGTGCTTCCTCCTTTCTGTCGTCGCAGGGTGAGCATGTTCGTATTTTATAGTGCTCGCTACACCCTTATTCCTCTTCTTGACCGCTACAGACATACCCGGCATCACATCACCCACATACAGTGAGATCTGCTGGTTGAGCTAGCTGTAGACAAGGGATGTAAACTCGCTTTTGTAGCCTAGCCCTTGTCTAATATCATTCAGCACTTTCCAGCTAGCTCTATAGTATAATGTGATGACGGAAGCACACTCCCTGACGGCATCACAAAACCACACCATGTTCTTGTTCCTGTGTAAATAGAAACTAAACAAGAGTCCCCAGGGGGCCTTAGGCGCTCACCGAATGTTTCATACTGTTAAGACACAAATTTTATCAAAAGCTATTCTTAAGGTTCTACAGAGTAAATCTATACTCTCTGTGGAGCTAAAACATCAACAGGACTGAATGGGACAATGCTGCTGATCAAATATCAAAAGATTCTGCATGATGGTTCTGAAGAAGATTTTTTAAAGAATTTTTCTTGAACTGTACTAAGTGAAAATTCATGCCCCCATAGTGAGCCCCAATATTGATCAAAAGACTCAATTTGAACAAACATGAATCCAACCCATACTAAGATGCAGCATACCAAATATCTAAAGATTCTGCCCACTGGTTCTGGTGAAGAAGATTGTTAAAAAGATTTTTTCTTAAATTGCACTAAGTAATGAAAGTGTAAATGACACTGTAGCTCAACTTGTCAAGACATGTACGTGTATAGTATGTGACACAGCAATGACAAACATCTAGGTAATGACCTGATAACAAAGGTACATATAAAGTATTGTAACGGTCTGTACATAAATACTGGCCGTAGCCTGTAACAAATGTATAGGTAAAGTATTGTAAAGGTGGGTGACAGTCAGATGCTAAACTAGAAAAGAAATCTTTGAGTCCCAGAGTGGGTATGACTGAACCACAAAATATTTGTTCTCATAGCACAGTGATAACAAAGGCACCCCAAAACACACTCATTCCTGTCCCAAGGTGAAAACAAAGGTGCCCAAGAAGTTTCGTGAAGATCAGTTCATAAATACGAGCTGTATAGAAGTTGTGACAAAAAACTGATTGGACCTAATTTTGGTACAAAATGGCCACTGGCAGCCATCTTGAATTTTGGACCGCACTCAGAAAGACTCGTTCTCGTCCCAAGGTGATAACAAAGGTACCCAAGAAGTTTTGTGAAGATCGGTTGATAAATACAGCCTCTAGTCCGATCCGTATTGACATGTGCACTTACAGTGTATAAGTAGCACTAAATAAATCAAAATTCATCTAATTTGCATAATTTCTGCACGAGAAAAAACCCTGTACTATATGTGATGTATTCGATGTTACTGAACATTCATACAAAAATTTATTCAAATCAGAACTTTCATACAAAAGTTCTGTACAAAAAACTGATTGCACTAATTTTGGTAGAAAATGGCTGCTGGTGGCCATCCTGAATATCGGACCACATCCAAAAACACTCGTTTTCATCCCACGGTGAAAACAAAGGTACCCAAGAAATTTTGTAAAGATCGGTTCATAAATACGGCCTCTAGCCTGAGCCGTATAGAAGTTGTGTACAAAACTGATTAGACCTAATTTCGGTACAAAATGGCCATTGGCAGCCATCTTGAATTTTGGACCGCACTCAGAAACACTCGTTCTCGTCCCAAGGTGATAACAGAGGTACCCAAGAAGTTTCGTGAAGATCGGTTGATAAACACAGCCTCTAGCCCGAGCCGTATTGACATGTGTACTTACTGTGTGTAAGTAGCACTAAAAAAATCAAGGTTCATCTAATTTGCATAATTTCTGCACGAGAAAAAAACCCGTATTATATGTGATGTATCCCATGGTACTAAACATTCACACAAAAAATTATTCAAATCATCGCTTTCATATGGAAGTTCTGTGCAAAAATCTGACTGCACCTAATTTTGTACAAAATGGCTGCCATCGACCATCTTGAATTTTGGACCGCACCCAAAAACACTTGTTCTCATCCCACGGTGACACCAAAGGTACCCAAGAAGTTTCGTAAAGATCGGTTTATAAATACGGCCTCTAGCCTGAGCCGTATTGGCATTTGCGCTTACAGTGCTGAAAGTAACACTAAATACATCAAAGTTAGTCTAATTTGCATAATTTACGTACGAGAAAAAAACCTGTATTATATGTGATGTATCCCATGGTACTTAACATTCATACAAAAAATTATTCAAATCAGCGTTTTCATATGGAAGTTCTGCACAAAAATCTGATTGCACCTAAGTTTGTACAAAATGGCCGCCAGCGGCCAACTTGAATTTCGGATCGGACCCCAAAACACTCGTTCTCGTCCCACAGTCATAACAAAGGTACCCAAGAAGTTTCGTAAAGATCGTTTCATAAATAGGGCCTCTAGCCCGAGCCGTATTGAATTGTTGACGGACAGACGGCCAGATGGATGACTGGCCATGGCATAAGCTCAAATTTGGCTTCGCCAAAGTTGAGCTAAAAACTCACACCCCCATAGTGATCCCCAATATTGAACGGGGGATTCAATTTGAACAAACTTGAATCAGACCCATACCAAGATGCTGTATACCAAATATCAAAAGATTCTGCCCATCGGTTCCGGAAAAGAAGATTTTTAAACAAATTTTCTTAAATTGCACTAAGTAAAAATTCACACCCCTTTAGTGAGCCCCAATATTGATCAAGGGACTTCATTTGAACAAACTTGAATCAGACCCATACCAAGGTGCTGTATACGAAATATCAAAAGATTCTGCCCACTGGTTCTGGAGAAGATGATTTTTCCTTAAATTGCACTAAGGAAAAATTCATGTCCCTATAGGGAGCCCCAATATTGATCAAGGGACTCGATTTGAACAAACTTGCATCAGACCCATACCAAGATGCTGCATACCAAATATCAAAAGATTCTGCCCATTGGTTCTGAAGAAGATTTTTAAAGAATTTTTCTTAAATTGCACTAAGTAAAAATTCACGCCCCCATAGTGAGCCCCAATATTGGTTGAGGGACTCAATTTGAACAAACTTGAATCAGACCCATACCAAGATGCTGCGTACCAAGTATCAAAAGATTCTGCCCACTGGTTCTGGAGATGAAGATTTTTTAATAATTTTTCTATAATTCATATGCTGCTATCAGAGTTACGCCCCATACAGAGCCCCCAAGGGACGTGGCCATTTCATTTGAACAAACTTGAATTGCCATATAGTAATGAACATCCACATGAAGTTGCGTGAAAATTGGACCAGTGGTTTTAGAGGAGAAGTCGTTTGAAAAATGTTCGTGGCGACGGACGATGACTGAGAGTTCAGCTCCCTTCGGTGAGCTAAAAACTATAGTGACATTTTGACGAGAGGACCAGCCGAGTCCCCTCACCGTGATAGGACTGATAGTGTCCACTCGCCTAACACAAACCATGATGCCCGTCATTCAGATTATCAAATCTGACACATGGAGTAGAATTAGTGGTAGTACATAAACTAAACCCATTACAACGACCAAGTAAATAAAGGAAAGGCTTCCTCTATTTGCCATACTATTATATAAATACAATTACCTAAATACTAATATATGTCATTGTACCACCACCAAATCTACATATAATATAAGATAACATTAAAATATAATCAATGAAATAAATATATCCAAAAAAAAAACTTTTTCAAAAATAAAATAAAAAATTTTTGAAATTTTTTTTCCAATATAAGAGCCCAAGTTCCCAAAGGGAACGATGAGCTCAAAAATGCCTAAGTGTGGACAAAATTATAAAATCTGTGTAAAATTAACTACCACACTATCAGAATATTTAATGTTACTTACAACTGTTGTTCCTAAACAAAAATAGGAAACTACCTAGAGTAATGTAATGTAAACAAAACACCAGAAACAAGACCCCAGGCACACGGCCCGAAGTCAGTAACAGAAACAAGACTATCCGATGTAAAGCAAGATCTTCCTCAGAAGAAAAAACGATACATTGGATGTATGATGCATGACCAAAACGCCCAAACACCTTAAGGATGAGGACGTAACCCTGGGGATGTACAGAATAATCTTCTGTATAAATACGTTAAACTCCCAATAAATTTTATAATTTTTTTTTATTAGAACAAGCCAAAAAGCTTGGGAGCTTAACTGGGGAAGGCAGGGAAGGAATACTAAATAAACAGTGGATAGATCATAATCAATTGGTGATGACGTCAGGCTCATGTCCCGAAATTAGGGAACATGAACTAATTTTAGTAAATATTATAAAATTACAGCCCTGAACGTTTCAAACCACCGTTTCTTCCTTCCTTCAACCAGTTCTGTCCTTGGATCCATCAATTTAACCATTGCTTTGTGTCTGGCATCATTATTAATTGTGATTTAAAAGCACAAATATCAGTTTGTTGTTATCTGACAGGGGCCAAACAAAGAATGATTTATTGGCGCCAGATTTGGTGACTTCCTGGCGTCTGCGCATGTGCGGAGGGTAAAATGTATGGAGGGCCAGATAGGATTTCTAATTTTCGGTTTTGCATGCAAATTTGGGGGATTGGGGGGCAAAATTTGTGATTGGCCCTAGATATTTTTGAGTTAGCACCAGCTAAGTCTGGGTCATTGGTCACAGTATAAAAATACATATATTGAGTTGTGAAAAATAACTTCACTTTAAAACGAGATGCAGCAAAAAGTTTTGAGTGATAAACTGATGATGCTTTTCTCACAACACAGATTAAAACTGAAAAAATCTCACCTGATTGTTTTGGAGTAACAAGCTTTCCCATCTTTGTTGGATACTTTCCAGAAAATGACCTGGGAGCAAGTGTCTGTTTCAGCATCCGAGATAGCTCTTCTTTGTCAAATTTAAGTTTTTTCATGAGGTTCATTTGTTGTTTGCTTGTTCCCAAGTCATGCATACTTGTACTGTTAAGAAAATCATATCAGCAAGGTTCACTGTGTTCCTTGAAAACGATGAAAAGTCCTTAAAGTGAAAGATGTGTTTTCAAGATAAAACTTGGGAATTTTTTTGATTGAGTATTTATTCTATTATATCTAGTTTGACAGAGTTCATCGAGCTCTGTCAAACAAGATAAAGTAAAATATATTACTGCCTCCACTTTTCTGAGAATTTCATTGCTTTTAAAACCACATATGCAAGTGGTATATAAAATACATATGGTCATCTATATATGACCGACAATCAGGATGATCGCCTCTTTGTTTGAACATCTTTCAAAATGCCAGCAGACAATCACTGCTTCACATTAAACAAGTAAGATTCCTATCCATTATTATTCATAGCAGTTGTAAGATCAGTATATAGAACAAGGTTAATGCCAAGGATATTTACGCCCATGTTCCCCACCATCATAGATGCCTAACCCTCCAATTCACCCACAATACAGTAGCCCACCATTTGTGTCCATAGGACCATACTGACCCGTGTCCAAGTCCATAATCGTGTGGAAGCCTACCACACATGTTTTCAGATTTAAGACAAGGTGCTTTATTTGTGTAAAAGCCCATTCTCCAAGTTGCAATTTGGCCAAGACGTCAATTTCAGGGGAGTGAAACAAAAAACAGGTGACTTGTTGCAACATTCTACTTACCAAATAAGGACTGGATATTGGAGTTTTTATTTTTTGAGTGACTTTTTTGCGCTTTTATTTGATAAACATTTGTAAAAAAAATATATACTGATGTTCACATTGCTCATTTATTCCCATTTACTGAATGAGACCGTAAGTCCATTTTATTTAGCACAGAAAGTTTTGCAGTAAATGTCAAGCTAAATACTTCACAAGTGGGTTGAGAAGTACAATACAGGTGTAAATGGACAGAGAATAAACTCATCATATTTGGCTGAGGTTGACCCAGGAACAAGTCCAACAATAAATTAACTGTTCATTTCTTGCCAAAAAACCCCTGTGTCATCATTACAAAATAAAGCTCAGTATGTGTGATTCCCAATCAAAACATTAACAGAAATTCAAAGAAATAGAGGTGCCCAGTTTGAAATACAGCTATTGATGAAAGGGAAATAACTGCCTATTTCTTCTTCCAAGGAGATTCCCACAGACTGTAAATAATGATATTTATCATCTGGGATTTCCCATTGAATAGTGCTCCAGTTTCCAAGTACACATGTTGTCTTGAGCAGAATCTATTTTCTTTAATCTGAAAAAGTATTAGCAGCAATGATTGATGGGTTCGTATGTAGAATACACTGACAGGGATTATAACTTAAGATTTAGAAAACATCACCAGTTATTTTTTTCAGGATTTTAATGAATTCAGTGTAATTTTGATTATTTTAACCCACTGTGCACCTCATGATCTCCACTTTACCTACAGTTTCCATCACATCACACTGACAGTTGTGGAAAACCAGCGAATGAACAATCGAATATAAGTCTAAGTCTTTTCAATGTTTAGGTCAGAGTGCATCAAACCAGAACAACATGATTTACAATACCCACTGGCAATAGTGGCAAAAATCAGGGCCAAATTATTCTTCAGCGCTAACTAAAAGATCAGCAGGGGAGGAAGTGTTAAGGTAAGGTGAGTTAGTTAGTTTGTCCATTTGTTAACAAACAATCCTGATGAATTATTATCATGCTGTAGTATATTTTCTTTGATGCATTTCATCTGCACCATCAACGAACAAGAAGGACGCCAATGCCCTATAGCTCACCAACATTCCTCTTTGATAGTAACTTTGGCAAACACAAGAACTGTATCAAACAGGCTCATAACATGTGACAAAGCTTACCTAAACACAACCTCTTAAAAGTAAAACACAGAAACTGACATAAACACTAAGTTAAACATGAAATTCTGAGCTAAACAGAAAACTAAACGCAAATAAAAATGTCAAGAAAAATGTTTAAAATGCAGGGTATGAGGGGTTAATCATGGAACAATGATACTGAGGAACATGTATAATGAATATAAGTGCCATGGGAAGAGAAGGAGCACAGCAGCTGACCTTAACACTAAGTTAAACATTAAATTCCGAGCTAAACAGAAAACTAAGCGCAACTAAAAATGTCAAGAAAAATGTTTAAAATGCAGGGTATGAGGGATTAATCATGGAACAATGATGCTGAGGAACATGTATGATGAATATAAGTGCCATGGGAAGAGAAGGAGCACAGCAGCTGACCTAAACACTAAGTTAAACATGAAATTCCGAGCTAAAGAGACAACTAAACGCAACTAAAAATGTCAAGAAAGATGTTTAAAATGCAGGGTATGAGGGGTTAATCATGGAACAATGATACTGAGGAACATGTATGATGAATATAAGTGCCATGGGAAGAGAAGGAGCACAGCAGCTGACCTAAACACTTAGTTAAACATGAAATTCTGAGCTAAACAGAAAACTAAACGCAACTAAATATGTGAAGAAAAACGTTTAAAATGCAGGGTATGAGGGGTTAATCATGGAACAATGATACTGAGGAACATGAATATAAGAGCTATGGGAAGAGAAGGAGCACAGCAGCTGACCTAAACACTAAGTTAAACATGAAATTCCAAGCTAAACAGAAAACTAAACGCAACTAAAAATGTCAAGAAAAATGTTTAAAATGCAGGGTATGAGGGGTTAATCATGGAACAATGATACTGAGGAACATGTATGATGAATATAAGTGCCATGGGAAGAGAAGGAGCACAGCAGCTGACCTAAACACTTAGTTAAACATGAAATTCTGAGCTAAACAGAAAACTAAACGCAACTAAAAATGTGAAGAAAAATGTTTAAAATGCAGGGTATGAGGGGTTAATCATGGAACAATGATACTGAGGAACATGTATAATGAATATAAGTGCCATGGGAAGAGGAGGAGCACAGCAGCTGACCTAAACACTAAGTTAAACATGAAATTCTGAGCTAAACAGAAAACTAAACGCAACTAAAAATGTCAAGAAAAAAGTTTAAAATGCATGTATGAGGGGTTAATCATGGAACAATGATACTGAGGAACATGTATCATGAATTTAAGTGCCATGGGAAGAGAAGGAGCACAGCAGCTGACCTAAACACTTAGTTAAACATGAAAGTCTGAGCTAAACACAAAACTAAACAAAACTAAAAATGTCAAGAAAAATGTTTAAAATGCAGGGTATGAGGGGTTAATCATGGAACAATGATACTGAGGAACATGTATGATGAATATAAGTGCCATGGGAAGAGAAGGAGCACAGCAGCTGACCTTAACACTAAGTTAAACATGAAATTCCGAGCTAAACAGAAAACTAAACGCAACTAAAAATGTCAAGAAAACTGTTTAAAATGTAGGGTATGAGGGGTTAAATCACGGTAAAATGATAATAATCATCATATAGCAGCATTATAAAAGTTATGATATGGAAATAGGGCGAATAAGTGACCTAAACAGAAACTTGAACATTATTGGACATGTACGCTGACGCCGACGCTGACGCCGACCGATTGAGCCATGCCATAAGCTTACACAACTAAAGTTGGTGAGTTAATAAATGATTTCTTAACAATTATGTTGCTAATGGTAGAGTGTATTAATATGTCATGACAGCTTTCCATGCACTTGCTATTATCTCTTCTGCAATAAACTGAAATCCTGTTAACCGACTAGCCACTTTGTATTAAAATACTCAATAAATTGAGGTACACCGTTAACAGGATTTTGGTCATTTTCCTATATTCTAGAGATAAACTAAGCATTTTTTGAGACCATTTGACAATCCACCCACCCCAACCCTGTGTACAGGATATTTTGCAGAGTTGCACCCGTTCTTTGGCCTAGAGGGTGATAAGACAACTACCTGATAACTGCAAATAAATGTTAACTTTTTCAACTGGATATGCATGATTTATTCAATTAGAGCTTATTACTTGGTTAGTTTCATATCGGTTGGGATATCAGTCCAAGGTAAAGTTCATAGCCTAAGACCGAAGGTCAAAGGCTGATGTGAAGCTACTCAGGGCAGAAATCTCAGTCGATATGAAACTAACCAAGTAATAACCTCCTTATGTATTAAACCAAACAAGCCAGAAAATAAGCAGACTGTCATCTGCAAAATGAGGACCCCAGAGGGTGAATTTAGTGATGCTACCCTGCACAGCAGGGTTGCATCACTAAATTTACCCTCTGTGAACCTCAGTCTGAATCAGGGTCTCAAAACTAAACAGAAAGAAGTACCCAGAGGATAAATTTGCCCCAAGTATGGGATAGCATCATCAAATTCACCCTCTGGGAACCTCATTCTGCATATGTCAGACTGTGTATTTTCAGGCCTGAAACCAAAACAAATAATTACAAAATGTTCTCAGATCTGTTACAGTTTTTCCGACAGTGTTATTGTTTCTCATTCTTTTCACAAAGTTCAAAGTTTTGCTTGTCCTGGTTCAGCTATCCAAACACTGTGGCTTCCCCGCAACATTCAGATAGCTGAACTATCTCTTTCCTCAAGTCGACAAATCTCTACTATTGACTATGAATCTTCAGTTTGCATTGAATTTTCTGTAAAACTCTCTTCTTTCTTCTCGTCCACTCAATCCTCAGTCATTGCAATCATTATTTTGTTGTCATGAAAACACTCCACTTCAAATCACTACATTATGCTTTATATATCACCACTTTTTTCAAATGCGTTCAATGAGTAAAGGTTTCAATATACACAAATCTGTTGCACCTAGTAAGGAAGCATCAAGGGAAAACATGCCTGGTTTGGTTAATACCGGCCGAGTTTGAAGTCATATCGACTGAGATTGATAATGGGGAACTCTGGGTCATGTCTAATAAAAAAAAATTGTGTAATTGACCACCTGATAACATAATGAAACTTATTAATTTAGAAGAGCCAATCAGTAATGATTTAGCTTTTAACCTGCTGAGTATTTTCAAAATATGTTCCATCAAATTTAGTCATGGCTGCTGGGAAGCAGCCATGACTAGATTTGATGAACAATTTATCTAAATTTAACTACTGAAATCATTGGTCAAAAATTCAATTCAATTTTGAGAATAGAAATTTAGTTAAATATTCCCAAATCATACTATTTCTGTGGCAAGAGATTTTGTGTCCTGGGCAGGAATATCCGCCAGCAGCATGCAAGGAGTTAATCATATGAACCAATTTATTTATTTTATTTTCTTTGGAGTAATGATAGTGTAAACAGCCAGAGTCATATTCTGTCACAAAGTTTTATAGGTGTAGGATGTCATCAAAAGCAGCAAGTAACTACAGACTTTTCAACTAACTAACCATTCACAAGTGAGGGTAAGTGTTTTGCGCAAGGTTATGAAGCAAGTGTCTCAGGCTAAATTTAAATCTATCAGAAGTCTGACATCAATCAACGCACAACTGCACTGAGAATTATATTTATAAAAAAAATCAAAGGATACAGCTCATCTTCATCCAACTCAATGTCCAATTCATCAGCAGTTTTCTGGAACCAATTATTCTGTCTTTTCAGTTTTAAAAACCTGAAAATCAACAACCAGAATGTTCACACTGTTTAACACTTTACCCAACGAATCGGCTGCACCCGCCCGCATAATATGAAAATTCAGCAGACGAAAAAATATTATTTTTCAAAAAATTTCAACAAAACCATATCATGTGATCCCTCATTGGAACGAGCTCGTCGAGCTCGTTCCAACGAGGGGTCACAAGATATGGTTTTGTTGAATTTTTTGGAAAAATTTGAAAAAATGATATTTAAAATAATAAATTTTGATATCGTCTGCATTGGGTAACGGGTTAAATACAATTGGTGAAGTTAAATTTGCTATTCATAGAACTCAATAAATCATCTTGAGATCAACAAGTATGTATGGGGTCTGTAATAAGCTGCATGTAGCAAGTATCAGGAGCCCCTGATACAAAATATGTATCTTGCAACTGCTCAATACAAGCACATACTTGGTTTTTGATTTGGTTACAACACTGCTTATAGAACATTACAAGCTTTCGAAATGCATATTCAAGGGACCTTATGTGTTTCTGCACATAAAAAGAGAAAAAACAACCCTTCTCAAAAGTATAATTATCAAATTATGGAACCACACACTGTTTTTATGTTTTTGTATCTGAATCACTGAAAGCATTTAACCCTTTACCTAACATGAAAAGCAGACGACACTTGCAAAAAAAATTCTTGAACAACTACTTTTTTTCATTTTTTATCTCAAAAACATAGGTTAAGACTCCTCATTGGAACGAGCTCGACGAGCTTGTTCCAATGAGGGGTCATAACCTATGTTTTTGTGACAAAAAATGAAAAAATAATCAAAATTAACTGACGATTTTTGAGAATAGCGCTGGCCGGTTTTGGCCATTACGTTGGGTAAAGGGTTAAGCTGGAATGACATGTAGTTATTCTATTAAAGTGCACAGTCTTTTCGGAATGTTGAACAAGTACACACTCAATGAGTTTATCCAAGGATTACAAAAGTTCAAGATAGCCGCAGTTTCAATGGAAATGACAAGCATTTTTATGAGTCTAAAAATGAAATCTGAAATTAAAATGCAAGTAATTAAAATGCAAGTTAACTGATTATTCTTAATGCATGCAATATCATAATTTAGTATTTTAATTATTTTTTGTAAAAAAATTTCAACAAAATCAAAATATGTGTCCCCCTCACTGGAACACGCTTGATGAGTTTGTCCCAATGGGGAGGGAGTGAGGGGTGTCGCATTGTATGGTTTTGTGGAAATGTTTTGAAAAATGCTAAATTTAAAGTAATCTGTATATATTTTATACTTACCAATGGCCCAGACTAGCTAGTGTAAACTCGATATTATCAAGGGTCAAACACAAAATTTTGACCCCCCCCCCCCCCCCAATCCCCCAAATTTGCAAACAAAACCGAAAATTAAAAGTCCTATCTGGCCCTCCATACTTTTACTATCTGCGCATGCGCAGTAATCAGTTAGAGTCCGGAATTGGTGCCAACATCATTCTTTGTAGATGAGCGTACTAAATAATACTAAATAATAACTCAGCAGCAAGGTATGAGTGCCCAGTCATGGGAGGGCCATCCCCATCTGGGCCATTGGTAAGTATAAAAAATATACAAATTACTTTAAATTTATCATATTTTTATACTATCAACCAATGGCCCAGACTAGCTGAATCGTCAAAAGGTGGAGGGCCTAGGACTTAAGAATTAGCAGACCAAATATAGCTCCTAAGCCTGCATTCCAAGGTGAAAGGAAAATAAATTTAAAAGGAATTACATGCATGTCTCTCTATACAATAATAGAGAAGACATATCATAAATAAGGAGCCATATCCAAGTAATTCCATAATCTTAGCATGAAAGATTATGCTAATAGGGTGTAACAAGCCCCTAATTTTAAAGCTATTCCGGACTAAGCCCCTTAAATTAGGATGGCATATTCGAGAGTGAGAGACTAACCTCCACAAACACACACCATATATAAATAATAAAAAAGCTGTATCTAAGATCAGTAATAATCTAGACAAAACAGCTTCACTCATAGTTACACACTTATCAAGCCGGAGGAGAAGAATAAAAATCCTCCCCCCAACTTTTTTGAAGGAATATTCTTCAAAACAAAGAGGGGATTGCTCTGGAATCAGTGAAAAGCGGTACCAAATAATCAATATATATTCGCCCAAAAGGCACACAGTTATTATTATTAATTATTGGTGCTCAAATGAGTAATTCCTAATTCGAGCACCCCTCACCAGCAGGGCTCCCTCATGTCGGACTGTGAGAGAGCCCAATTAAGGATGGAGAGAGGAACGTGATTAACAAAAATACACCATATTGACATAATATCCAGTCTCTAAGGTGGAAGTATAATCCACAGTAATAGATTGGATAGAAATGAGAAGGGAGATGAAAACAATGTTCTGACACCCGATCATACAAATCTAGATGAACTCCTTACATTTGATCTGAAATCAGGAAATATGTTCCTGAGAAGGAGTTAAGTATAGGCATTTGAAGAAACACTCATTAATCACACAAGGTAAATATGGCGTCAACAAAAGAGCTTATCACCTCATATAACTAACACCAAACCATACCGGTAGGAAGAGAATAACCTCCTCTAACATATGGTATCATGTCCGATAGGACAATGAACTCAGCCTAGCTGAAGCAGCTAAAGGTCTTCCTATAGGTGAAGACAATAAAAAAGGCTGATAACTGCGGCCTTAGAAGCTCACTAAGGAGACTTACAACACCAGCCGTAGCTTATAAGTCTTCAACTCCATGAAGACAGATATATCGGTGTAAGTCACGCAAGGTAGGGAATGAACAGCCGCTATTTTAACAGCCCTAAATTCCCAAAGAGACAGTAGTCCCAAGAGATAAAAAATTCAGTTATGTCACTGCATAATTACTGAAAAAACATCGCTCATGATTCTAGCTAGGCTATGGTGTAAACAATAAGACTCAAGTCTATGACACCTAGGAAAACAAATTGAAAGGCACTCTACCCTTATCAGTTTTATTCTCAAAAGAGCATAGCTAACGTAGCTTTAGAAGTTTTCCTCTCCATGAAGACAGATATTTCGGTGTAACTAGCGACCTTGAAAGCTCAATAAACGGAGACTTACAACCATCATCGCACAAGGTTGGGAATGACGAGCCACTATTCTAACAGCCATAATTCCAAAAGAGACAGTAATCTCAAGGTAGCTATGCAGTTTTGAGACTTCATCTATGTGAAGACATATCTGTGAGAGCTTTTCATCTTGTCATCTATAAGTGATGATGACACAAGGAAAGCATCACGTCTGATCACCCCCAAATTGCCACTGTCAGGGCGGAGTTGAACGTGGCATATATGACTGCCCTAGAAAGAACTCTAAGCAAGGAACAACGTCCTCAAATTCCTTCCCATTAAGACATTGCGCCCTAGCTCTGGTGAGGTGATCTGTGTAGTAGTGTTGTGCGGTTTTATTTTTCTTGTTTCGGTTCGGTTTCGGTTCAGTTTTTAAAAAAAAATCTCGGTTTATAGGTCGGTTTTCGTTTTTTTTATAGTAAGACATCTGCAGTTTCAAACAAAAACTATGTAGTGTCAATATAATGCCCATACTGTCATATTTTCAGTGATGATTTAATTGGCAGTGACTAGCATTGGCCATTGGTACAAAGTGTATAAATGGCAGGCATTATCAAAACAAAAAAAAATAAAAGAAAATGTAACAGTGTTCGTAGAATATCACAACTCACCAATTCTAGGCACATGCCCCCCCCTCCTCATCCCCCCCCCCCCCACCTCTGGTCTTTAAGTTCAGGCGTAAAAGAGTCTATGATGAATTGATATTAACACATGGGTGCAAAAAGAGCTAATTCACAATTTCCCAGGGCTCTGTTCAGTGTTCACTCCTGGGTGGGGCCCTGGGTAGCCTAGTGAGCAAAGTGACCCTACCAGGCATTGCAAATAATAACAAGCGTTGCCAAGTGGGTCACCTTGACACCCATCCTAAGATATTTGACAATGAACTGGTGTATGGACTCTTTTCAGTACCCCCTCCTCCTCCCCCCCCCCCCCCCCCCCCACACACACTCACAGTGGTGGCTAGTGCCACCAGTGCCCACCACCCGCCTTAGTAAGATAATCAGCAATCATTTCATGTCAGTCTGGAATGGTAAAGTCATATTGTTTGTAGCTGGGTGGGCTTCAAAACGAACCACTTTACCAAATACCTATTATCTACCCCCCACCCCACCCCCTCGCGCACGCAATGGTTTTAGCTCAACGGAATTGATTTTACAAATTCACTGGTGTACTGTTTTATATTGTTACTTTTTGCATTTGCCTCTTGCCATTCCACTTTCTATTTCTACCGCTGATGTGTTCCTTTGGTTGGCCCCTTAAAATTAGTTGTGTGGGAATGCAACCGTGGCATGTTGACAGAGCGATATTACGGAACACAGCTTTTTCCCGTGAATATGGACGATTCGGTCTCGGGAGGTATCGGCCTTCATATATTGAACTAAATAGAATAAGAACTTGGGGTTTCGTGTTTTTAGTGGACCGAAACATTCAGGACAAAACGTCTCGGGTCGGAAAGTCCCAAGACTGAATCGCAGTAAAACCTCTTCCCGGATAAGCACATCAAGGGAGGCAACAGATTTACATCCGAAACACGTGGTGGAGCAACCCGTGACAAATGTTATTTTCGAATACGACAATGAAATACCAAGACCCTTTTCTGATATGATATTATTCACTGTCCAGCAGATTGTAGATAAGTAATTTTAATTAAACTGATTGACTAAATATTTCAGACAAACCTGTTCAAAAACGAAGCCAATTGCACAAAGTATTTCCTGTAATCAGTGAAATGTAGGCGTGTTGGCTGCCTGTTTTGTCATTCTCACAGAAAACACAACCCATTTTTACGTCAACGATGTGTGATTGACAATTTGTCAAACATCATTCTGGAGTTGGAGTTCTGGACATGCTGCAGTGACCCCTTTACACCCAGAATGTAGCGCGCATTGACGACACTGTCATTTCCTGACAAAGCTTGACATTTCAGACGTTGTTAGTGCAAACTGAACAATGAAAACATCTCTTTCCGACGTTTTAGCAAAAAAAACGAAACCATACTCATTTATCAGCTACACGGTTTCGGTTTTAAAGCAAAACCGAAAGCGACTTATAAAACCGGTAAACCGTACAACACTACTGCGTAGGACATCGCGTCCAGATTCTCTATTGGATGAAATAGCACATTCCATCACCTTCAAACGTATATTGATTGATGCAGGCAGGCACATATCTAAATCCCTGGCCTGCTCATCTAAATGCAGAGGAGCTCTCTGGACATCTTCTCCAACCGTTTTAAATGAACGTGGTCCAAGGAACGGTATATTTATTGAAGATGTCGATAAAAAACCGCCTTCCTCTTATCACTAAAGAGGTTGACTATGGCGTTATTAACATGGCTGAAGGCCTCCGACACCTATCAAGACTGTTTCGGGAAGGAAAGAACATCCTCCTTCCTCCGCACAAAATCTGCGCCCAGAGACGAGAGCGGTTTCTCTCTAATAGTTGCAGCTTGCTGATCAGGTGGAACAAAGTCAGGATAGTATTGATGAATAAAATAAATTCATCGCTACCATATGCTTTTTTGAAAGGGAAGGGTAATCCTCTTCCTTGACCCTTTTACCATCCGGCTGATTCAGCTATGACGTTCGGTCCATCGCATATGTGAGTGTGCAGATGACTGGACCGACCCAGCACCATCCGACAGCTCACCACCGGAGTCTGTGAAAGGCTACTGTTGCACTTGCTGGGCTGCTGCGATTAGCTGTGCAATCTGCGACAGCAAGTCCATAAACCGAGGCTTCAGGAGCAGCGGTCTACCGTTTTACGCCGCATGCTGCTCCTGGGATGAAGATCCGGACGTAGATCTCTCCTCCGAAAGTCCCAATTATTTGAAGCCTCAGATCACAAGCTACTGGATAGACCGACTTCACAGGCGAAGACTGGATACTTCTTCTGGTGGCTGCCTGGATATCCACTGTCGGGTAGCTAGCATGCAGTCGTGTGTACTATATCTGTCCGATGAAGAGGCTGTAACTGTAGTCAATCCCGGCTGCAGTGTGGATGTTAGCTCCTACACAGGCAAGTTTATCAAACAACATTTGGCCCCAAATGTTGTGGGTTAGAGAGGGACCTCTCCCGCTCACGGTCTTTTCAGACCTTGCCAAGCCTCCCTAAGATAAACCTGCAGAAACGTACACAGGCAAGTTTCTCAACAACATTTGACCCCAAATGTTGCTGGGTTAGAGAGGGGCCTCTCCCGCTCGCTGGGTGAGCTTTAGTTTTTGAGGTGCTCGCTCTACCCAAATCTACACTTCCCTCGACTGCAACGGACTTACCCGGTGTCACGACTCCCACGGACGGAGTAACCGCTTCACCGGTTGAGCTAGCTGCTTGCAAAGGATAAGAACACTAATTAGAAGCCTTATCCCTTGCTTATAATCATGAGCACCTTGCAGCTAGCTCTATTTGAGCATCAGAGCACGACGACGGTAGCACAACTTAGGATGGGTGTCACAACACCATCACCATGTTCTTGTTCCCCTGAAATAGAAACTGAAAAACTTGAATATTGCGGTGAGAGGTCCAGTAGGAACCTCACCGCCAACGACGTACCTCGACACCAGTCTCCAATGTCTGCCAACCCAATGTACACAAGTTGGACAATTATCCGCAGGAGTGCATCGACTACAGGCAAGGCAACAAGCAGTTAAATCCGAGGATGACTTCCTAGCCTTGCATTTAGAGCAGTAAGCTTTGATAATTCAATAAAAAAAAATAGTCGATAGCACTACTACAAACTCCACAACAAAAAATATGATAAAGATACATGAATAATAGCAAACAAAATTAAATTTGAAAAATTTATAAAAAAAATTTCGAAATTTTTTTTGAGAAAATGCCTAAGTTCCCAAAGGGAGCATCCCAATAAAGCCTAAGTGTGGACAAAACCCGAATTTTTTAGCTACACTACCGGAATAATGTATCCTACAGTAATTCTACAGTAATATAATATAAATACTACATATATTTGAGGATGTTGCCAATGTAAACAACGTCAAAGAAAAAAACGGAAACGATAAATCAGGCACACAGAAAGGCCCAAAGTCAGTAACCAATTTAAATGCTACCAGATGCAAAGCTAGATCTTCATATGAAGAAAAAGATACATCGGACAGAAGATGCAAGACCAAAACAACCTAACACCCCGAGGGTGAGGACGTAACAATGGGGATAAACGGAATAAACATTCTGTAATACACGCTAAACTCCTAAGAAATTTAATAAAAAATTTCAATTAAAAATAGCCAAAAAGCTTAGGAGTTTAACAGGAAGGGTTCATGGAAAGATAGGGAAGGAACTCTTAACAAACAGTGGAATAATCATTAGCAAGAATGATTATGTCAGGCGTATGTCCCGAAATTGGGAAACTTGAAATGATTTTTATAATTATTATAAAGTTACAGCCCTGAACATCTGAAACCACCGTTGTTCACTTCCACCATCCATTAACAGCCTTGGATCCACCAATTCTTGTATTGATTTGTGTCTGGCATCCTCAACAAGTGTTTGACCACCGAGGTGGTATTAGTCCCCTACGGCACTTTTGTGACATAAGGTGTTTTTGTCACAGAAGACACTAGAGTATATAAGCATCTTGGATTTTGAAAAAAAAATATTGAGCATGCATAATCCCCTCAAAACCCTTTATCCATGTACCATATATGAAAGGCGTAGCTTGAACCATGTTGGAGGTAGGGGTGGTAACATAAAATAGACAAAAAAGCTTAAAAAACACAACAAAAATGGCTGCCGTTCTGCCATCTTGGATTTTGAAAAATAAATATTGACTGTGCATCATCCCCTCAGAACCATTTATCCATGTACCAAATATGAAAGGTGTAGCTTGAAGCATGTTGGAGGGAGAGGTGGTAACATAAAACAGACAGACAGACAGACAGACGGACAGACGGACAGACAGACAGATGTTAGATTTTGAAAAAAAAATATTGAGTGTGCATAATCCCCTCACAACCCCTTTATCCATGTACCATATATGAAAAGTGTAGCTTGAACCATGTTGGAGGGAGCAGTGGTAACATAAAATAGAGAAAAAAGCTTAAAAAACACGACAGAAATGGTTGCCATGGCGCCATCTTGAACTTTGAAAAAAAAAAATTGAACGTGCAACATTCCTTTACAACCCTCTATCCATGTGCCAGATATAAAAAGTGTAGCTTGAATCATGTTGGAGTGAGGGGTGGTAACATAAAATAGAGAAAAAAGCTTTAAAAAAACACAACAAAAATGGCCGCCATCTTGGATTTTGAAAAAAAAATATTGAACGTGCATCATCCCCTCCCAACCCTCTATCCATGTGTCAAATATACAAAGTGTAGCTTGAACCATGTTGGTTGGAGGGGTGGTAACATGAAAATAGAGAAAAAAAGTCTGAAAAACACAACAAAAATGGCCGCCATTCCGCCATCTTGGATTTTTAAAAAAAAATTTTGAGCGTGCATCATCCCCTCAGAACCATTTATCCATGTACCAAATATGAAAGGTGTAGCTTAAAGCATGTTGGAGGGAGAGGTGGTAACATAAAAAACAGACAGACAGACGGACGGATGGATGGACGGACAGACGGACGATGGACGGACGGAGTGCAATCCAATAGTCCCCTCACGGTTCCCATAAGGGCCTAAAAAAGAGATTTTAAAGCACAGATGTCAGATCATTGTTACTGACTTTAGGGCCAAACAAAGAATGATGTTGGCCCCAATTCCGGTCTCTTCCTAACTACTGCGCATGTGCAGATGGTAAAAGTATGGAGGGCCAGATAGGACTTTCAATTTTCGGTTTTGTATGCAAATTTTGGGGATTGGGGGGTTCAAAATTTGTGTTTGGCCCTTGATAATATCGAGTTTGCACCAGCTAGTCTGGGTCATTGGTTATTAGTATAAAAATATTAATGTTTTTTCAACTGCTCAATTTCTAAATTACATGAAAGGATGCAGACGATTTGTAAGGTAAAGTGCAAATGAAGTTATTACAGTTGCAAATTGTAAGATAAATCTATCATCACCATTATGTTTAGGTACAAAATGTATCAGAGTTTTGTTTCTTAGGCTATATCTCAACTTGTCTAGAAATAGCATTAGAAACAAGAGCTCAACTCTGATACAATATTTTGTACATAAACATAATGGTGAGAATATATGTGCATCATTTGCAAACAAGATAAACTGTGACAACACAGCCACTAATGCCCCAGAACCCATAGCCTACGTTCCTATTTTCTAAAATTAAATGTTAACATTCATTGAAATAGCAGCTAAAACGGATGGAAAAATGAAACAAATTCAAAGTCCACAAAGGGCAATAACTCTAACAAAAATACTCTGAATAACACCTATAGAAATAGGGGTTAACTGAAAATTCGGTTTGGTTTCGGTTTTGTTATCAAAACTGGAACCAAAACAATTACAGAAAACCGGTTGTCGCGGTTTTCAACTTCAATGTTGAAAAACTCTAATCGAGTCTTCACTTCTCAGAATAAAGAAACAACCTAAAGTTAACCTTGTTTTCAAACTTCAGAGTCGCGATACCCCTTGTTCAGAACAGATGCACTAATTGGTAATGCGTTCAAGAGTGGTATTTACCACAAAAATTAAAAATTTATAGTAATATTTAGATTTTTTATACTTACCAATGGCCCAGACTTAGCTGGTGCTAGCTCAAAAATATTGAGGGCCAAACACAAATTCCCCCCCCAGGCCCCAATCCCCCAAATTTGCATGCAAAACCGAAAATTATAAGTCCTATCTGGCCCTCCATACATTTACTCTCCGCGCATGCGCAGACGTCAGGAAGTGACCGGAATTAGCACCAACATCATTCTTTGTAAAAGAGAGTATTACATAATAATTCAGTGGGGAGGTATGAGTTCCCACTCATGGGAGGGCCATCCCGTCTGGGCCATTGGTAAGTATAAAAAATATAAATATTACTTTAAATTTTTAATATTTTTATACTATAACCCAATGGCCCAGACTTAGCTGAATCGTAAAAAGGTGGAGGGTCTAGGACTTCCAAAATGGTAGATCAACATAGTTCCAATCCTGCAATCCATGATGAAAGGAATTTAGAATAATTAGGAATTACATGTATGTCTCTCTATACAGTAATAGAGGAGACATATCCTAAATAAGGAGCCCAATTTAAGTAATTCCTTATTCAAAGCATGAAGACAATGCTATTTAGGATGTAACAAGTTCCTAATTTTTAAGGCTAGTCTGGACTAAGCCCCAAAAATTAGGATGGCGTATCTGAGAATGAGAGAAAATCCCCCACAAACATATGCCATACAATAACACTTCAGCTGTATGCAGGATATAATTACGGATAAAACAGCTTCCTTCATAGTTACATACCCATTTATCCAGAGAAGAGGTAAAAATCCCCCCCTCCATTTCTTTTGAAGGAATCTTCAAAAGAAAGAGGGGAGAGCTCTGGAATCAATCAGAACGGTACAAAAAAACAATATAAATAATCGTCGAACAGGCACTCAGGTATTAATTCATGATTAATAAATGGTGCTTAACACCACTTCAGAAGTTAGGGCTATAGCCACGATCCTGGTAATTAATATTGCCCGCTATATAACGTACACCGCAGACAGCGTACACAGATACGTCGGAAACTGGTGATATAAAATATAACATACACATGTCCAATTGAGCCACACTGAATGATCCCTGAAGAGAAAACACACTTCCGAGGTAACTCACAGGCGGCCTCTGTACAATAAATTCCAGTAACAACACTCTCCAACGTGTACTATCCGATATCTACGATCGTAAACACGTGAGAATATGCGAATTGAGTACTAACATAATAGAAACCTGGATCTAGAAATGGAAGTGGGTATGATTAACAGGCTCTGACACGGACTGCCCCCATAATAGATTATAATTTCAAGGTTCACAAAATACTTTATTTAAAGCGTTAACCTAATAATATAATCCGCGAGAGCATTATATTTAGCATGTAATCATCTGAATACCAGTTAACTGGTTATGCAGCCTCCGAGGTACTCAAAGAGTAGCAATTTAATTATGATGATTTTTTAATAAGCGCTCGTATATAACAAATCAACAAATAATCACAGGAAACTAATCCAACTAAAAAGTGGATGTGCCCATGAGGTCACCACAGAACACGACCCAAATGCATAGTACGTATGTATTAAATTTTATGAGTCTTGCGGGAAGAAAACTACGTCTTGGCCGGTAATTGCCTCTAAACACATAGGCAGTGTGTGTGTGTGTGTGTGTGGGATTCGAAGTCATATCGAAATCTCCTCACCCGCATTACTTAATCATTCCTGTGCCAGTCCTCAAATAATATAGGAAACGCGATGGTTCCCTCACGTCTAACCGACTCCATTATGCCACTATGGATGGAGAAGGACATGAAGAACAAAACTTCCCATGAAAAAGAAGGCCCTCTCTTGGAGGAAACTTCTGGGGAGCATCCCATAACAGACACAAGAGAATACTGATCCAAGGTTTCTGTGACGACAGTGGTGCTACTAAGAACATTCACAACAAGACTGTTTAATCTTAAACGTAATCTACTGAATCAAATGAATTGGAGGATACGCGTATCCTATCATTCATCCCCTTGAATTCTGCAGAGCGACAACTGCATGTGCTCAATGGTCTGGGCATGGAGAAACAAATAATGGTAACTAAATGTTCTGGTGCGTCGCAAACTGAACTATCATGGGGCAATCCCACTGGTAGAAAAACTGTCCAAATACTTGCTTGTTGATCATCCATCCAAATGCAACAGGCGACCTTTCCAAGCAGCGAGTCTGCTAGTACATTCAGACGACCCAGGATAGTGAGATGAACATGATGATACATGATGAAATAGAAAAATTCTTCGTTAGTTGGCATAACGGAAATGAATGGGTGTCGTCCTGGTTCCTGATGTACGCTACCACTATCGAGTTGTCAGACAATATGTGAACATGCGTGTCTGCTATAATGTGAATCCATTGATGTAGCGATAACAATATTTTCATCATTCTTTGATGTTTATGTGTTTCTCCAGGAACCGAGAGTCCTAAGACCCCTGCATTTCGAGTCTGTCGGACTCAGGGTAGAGCCCCAAAGTATTGACTCACATCCGTCATAATCGTGAAAGCCAGATCTGGCAGTTGCAGAGGAACTCTCTGAGTTAACCACTGAATATCTGCCCAAATCTGGACCCTTTGTTTACTAGATCTGTTAAACAATACTGGTCTTGAGCGAATGTGTCTTCACACTCCAGTTCTGGGTAAAGAATAACTGGAGGGGAAGTGTGCGTAAGTGACCCATCAGAATAAGATCCGCAGCAACCACACAACCCCATCAGTCGCATAAAATCCCTCGCTGTTAATGCGTCTGAGTGCAGACAAACGCGAGCATAACAACTGACTAATTTTGCTCTGGGTAACGGCAGACGAACCAGATTGTTGTGAGACATTACCGAGTTCATTATTCGAGTGAACGCCCATGGCACTAGATTCAGACCGAAGTACATGACTCGGAACTGAAATACTATCCCTTGGATGACGAACCGTAGGTACTTTCTGAATGCTGGATATACCAGGACATGAAAGAACGGATTCTTCGATCTATGCTTGCCGCATAGTTGATCACTCGAATGCTCGCTTTTACCGACTGAATGATTACCATAAATAAACTTTTAGAGCCATGATAAACTTGTTATCCAGCTCCAGTCTATTATCGGTCGGAACGAGCTCTCTGGCTTTGGTACGAGTAACAGGTGTCTGTAGAATCCTAGAGGATCTTGATTCTCGATGACCACTATTACTTTCATTGTCAAGAGAACTTTTACCTTTACCTCCGACTGGAGAGATGGAAGCTTTGTCTATCACGGACATCAAGTTAGTGGTGGTTTCTTTCGGAAAGATAGCCGTTGGCCGTCCGAGACCACACTTCTCGCCTACTGGTCTTCTGCAATAGTTATCCAGTTTGATGCGAATCTTGATAACCATCTGCCAACTGCTAAGCAATAGAGGTCCTAACCCTCACCTGTAGTACCTGCGAGGCCTACGGAAGGCGAAACTACGTCCCCTTCGTGAAGAGCCTCGAGCCACTGGCTTAGGGGCGTCTGACTGGTAGTCTCGATCAGACCTACGCCCCCCATCTGAGTTGATGTATGACGATCCCTAGAGTAATTATAGGAGGGTTACCTATACCCTCGCGAGGAGTCCTTATAGACAGTTTTGTCTAGGATGTCCTCCCTTACGCTTTTCTGCTATTGCGGGTCGATTAGATGTCGACTTAAGGAGCAGAGTATTGATGCTTTCTTTGTAGCTTGGTCATAAACCAATGAAAGCTTATCGTCAAAAACTTAGTGTCTGGATACCGGAGCGACTCGTAGAGAGTTTTTCACCTTGTCATCTATTAAAGATGACGACGCAAGGGCTCTGTCACTTTTGATTAACTCCAAATTAGCCACTGTTAAGACAGAGTTATATGTGATAAATATAATAGCCCTGGAAAGGACTCTTAAAGAGGTACGAATGTCCTCAAATTCTTTTCCGTAGAGACGTTGCGCCACAGTTCTTAAGGTGATCTGCATAAGACAGTGAGTCTAAATTCGCTCTAAATGAAGAAATTGCCGTCTCAATTGTGTCCGATCGAATAGTGAATGACGAAGGCAAGGCCATAACTAGGTCCTTAGCCTGCTCATCCAAACACAGAGGAACTCTCTACATATCTTCCCCGACCATTATAAATGAACGTAGTTCAACAATCGGTAAAATTACGGAAGATGATGACAAGAAACCGTCTTTTTACTTCTTCCAACTGGAAAGTTGAATATGGTGTTATCTAAATGACCAAATTCCTACGACAACTATCTAAGCTGAACCAGAAAAGACATGACCTCTTCTTTGTCCAGATGAAGTCAGCGTCTAACGACGCTAGCGGTTTCTTCCTAGTAGTTGCAGCATTCTGATTCGCTGTAACAAATTCAGGGTAGTGTTGATGGATTAAATCCATCGCAACCATGTGTTGTTCCGAAAGGGAAGGGTAATCCTCCTCCGAGTCCCTTTCACCATCCGTCTGAATCAGTTGAAAATCACGGTCAGCGGCATCTGAAGTTGCAGATGACTGGACTGACCCAGCACCATCCGACAGCTCAGGTTCTGAGACTGCCGTTGGCTGCTTCTGCACTTGCTGGGATGCTGCGATGAGCTGCGCAATCTGCGACAGCAAATCAGTTACAGAGGCCTGAGGAGCAGCGGTCTTCTGTTCTGGCCGCCAGCTGCTCCCGGGATGGTGTGTCCGAGATGGCTCTTTTCTCCGGACGTCCCGATATATGAGGCCTCATCTCCTTAGCTACTGAATAGTGCTACTTTCGGGTGGTCACAGCATTCTGATTTTCAGGAACGAACTCAGGGAAGTATTGATGCATTAGATCCATCGCCAACCTGTGTTGTTCTGAAAGGGAAGGGTAATTCTCCTCCAAATCCCTTTCACCATCCGTCTGAATCAGATTATACTCACAGTCATCGGCATCTGAATGCACAGATGACTGGACCGACCCAGCACCATCCGACAGCTTAGGTTCTGAGACTGCCGTTGGCTGCTTCTGCACTTGCTGGGATGCTGCGATGAGCTACGCAATCTGTGACAGCAAGTCTGTTATGGAGGCCTGAGGAGCAGCGGTCTTCTGTTGCTTGGCCGTCGGTTGCTCCTGGGGCAGTGTGTCCGAGATGGCTCTTTTCTGTGGACGTCCCGATGAATGAGGCCTCGTCTCCTTGGCTACTGTATAGTGTGACTTTTTTGACGAAGAGTGGACCTTCTCGGCAATGCAGGCTGGATATCAGAAGTCACGTAGCCAAGGTGCGGTTGTGTGTGCTTGATAGACGTTGAAGAAGAAGCCGTAACTATAGCCGACCCTGGCTGTGAACTGAACGGAGCGTCCTGAACTGGAGGCATGGACGTATGCTCCGACACAGCAAGTTCCGAACCACAACATCTGGCCCCAGATGTTGTTGTGAAAGAGAGGGGGCTCTCTCGCTTCCGGTCTTTCAGACCTCGGCGAGCTTCCCGCTGAACTTGCCGGGTTCTTCCTCTCCGTCGTCGCAGGGTGAGCCTGTTTTTATTTTACAGTGCTCGCTCTACCCTTTCTACTCTCCTCGATCGCAATGGACACACCCAGCATCATGGTACCCACAGATGGAGTAACCACTTCACCGGTCGGGCTAGCTGGCGACAGGGAACTGAAACTACGCTATGGTTTATTGCCCTGTCTAATATTCATGAGCACTTTAGCCGCTAGCTCTGATTGACTATCTAAATGCGACGATGGAAGCACACTCTCTGACAGTATCACGTAAATATCGCCATGTTCTTGTTCCTATGTAAATAGAAACTAAACAAGAAGGACGCCAACGCCCTATAGCTCACCAACATTCCTCTTTGATAGTAACTTTGGCAAACACAAGAACTGTATCAAATAGGCTCATAACATGTGACAAAGCTTACCTAAACACAACCTCTTAAAAGTAAAACACAGAAACTGACATAAACACTAAGTTAAGCATGAAATTCTGAGCTAAACAGAAAACTAAACGCAACTAAAAATGTCAAGAAAAATGTTTAAAATGCAGGGTATGAGGGGTTAATCATGGAACAATGATACTGAGGAACATGTATAATGAATATAAGTGTCATGGGAAGAGAAGGAGCACAGCAGCTGACCTAAACATTAAGTTAAACATGAAATTCTGAGCTAAACAGAAAACTAAACGCAACTAAAAATGTCAAGAAAAATGTTTAAAATGCAGGGTATGAGGGGTTAATCATGGAACAATGATACTGAGGAACATGTATGATGAATATAAGTGACATGGGAAGAGAAGGAGCACAGCAGCTGACCTAAACATCAAGTTAAACATGAAATTCCGAGCTAAACAGAAAATTAAACGCAACTAAAAATGTCAAAAAAAATGTTTAAAATGCAGGGTATGAGGGGTTAATCATGGAACAAAGATACTGAGGAACATGTATGATGAATATAAGTGCCATGGGAAGAGAAGAAGCACAGCAGCTGACCTAAACACTAAGTTAAACATGAAATTCCGAGCTAAACAGAAAACTAAACGCAACTAAAAATGTCAAGAAAAATGTTTAAAATGCAGGGTATGAGGGGTTAATCATAAAACAATGATACTGAGGAACATGTATGATGAATATAAGTGCCGTGGGAAGAACAGGAGCACAGCAGCTGACATAAACACTTAGTTAAACATGAAATTCCAAGCTAAACAGAAAACTAAACGCAACTAAAAATTTCAAGAAAAATGTTTAAAATGCAATGTATGAGGGGTTAATCATGGAACAATGATACTGAGGAACATGTATGATGAAAATAATTGCCATGGGAAGAGAAGGTGCACAGCAGCTGACCTAAACACTAAGTTAAACATGAAATTCCGAGCTAAACAGAAAACTAAACGCAACTAAAAATGTCAAGAAAAATGTTTAAAATGCAGGGTATGAGGGGTTAATCATGGAACAATGATACTGAGAAACATGTATGATGAATATAAGTGCCGTGGGAAGAAAAGGAGCACAGCAGCTGACATAAACACTTAGTTAAACATGAAATTCCGAGCTAAACAGAAAACTAAACGCAACTAAAAATTTCAAGAAAAATGTTTAAAATGCAATGTATGAGGGGTTAATCATGGAACAATGATACTGAGGAACATGTATGATGAATATAAGTGCCATGGAAAGAGAAGGAGCACAGCAGCTGACCTAAACATTTAGTTAAACATGAAATTCTGAGCTAAACAGAAAACTAAACGCAACTAAAAATGTCAAGAAAAATGTTTAAAATGCAGGGTATGAGGGGTTAAATCATGGTATAATGATAATAATCATCATATAGCAGCATTATAAAGGCCATGATATGGAAATAGGGTGAGTAAGTGACCTAAACAGAAGCTTTAACATTATTGGACACGTACGCTGACGCCGACGCCGACCGATCGAGCCATGCCATAAGCTCACACAACTAAAGTTGGTGAGCTAAAAACTAGAGCAACATTTCGGCGAGAGGACCGGCAGTGGCCTCTCGCCTCTAACAACGTACCATGACACCCGTTTCCAATGTTTGTCATCCCATGCAACACATGTTGAGCAAGAATTAGTGGGAGTACATCGACTACAAGCAAGGCAACCAACATGTAAATCAGAGGAAAGGCTTCCTCGCCTTGCATTGAGCAACATGCTTTCATAATGAAGCAACATAAAGTCGATCGTACTCCCACCAACTCCACATTAAATATTATAAAAAAAAATACATAACAAATAACATTCAAAATATAAATCGAAAAATAATTTACACAAAAAATTTTGACAAGAGCCCAAGTTCCCAAAGGGAATGATGTGCCCAAATGTATCCCGATAGAGCCTAAGTGTGGACAAAAATTATTTTACTATCCAAAAAATTAATTGCTACACTAGCAGAATATTTAATGTATCTTACAACAGTCCTACCAAAATAATAAATAGGAAACTACATATACAAATAGAGCGTTGTCAATGTAAACAACATCAGAATAAAAAACCGGAAACAAGACCCCAGGCAACACAGCCCGAAGTCAGTAACAGATTTTGAACTATCCGATGTAAAGCAAGATCTTCATCAGAAGAAAAAACGATACATCAGATGTATGATGCATGACCAAAATGCCTAAACACCCCAAGGGTGAGGACGTAGCCATGGGGATATACAGAATAAACATTCTGTGTAACACATTAAACTCCCAAGAAATTTTTATAAAAAACTTCCAATAAAACAAGCCAAAAAGCTAGGGAGTTTAACTGGGGGGCTTCAAGGAAGGATAGGGAAGGAACACTTAATAAACAGTGGAAAAATCATTAGCAATAATGATGACGACCAGCCCATGTCCCGAAATTGGGAAACATGAATTAATTTTTATAAATATTATAAAGTTACAGCCCTGAACGTTTCAAACCACCGTTTCTTCCATCCTTCATCCAGTTGTGTCCTTGAATCCACCAAATTAACCATTGATTTGTGTCTGGCATCATTATGAACTGACATTTAAAAGCACAGAAGTCAGTTTGTTGTTATCTGACTGAGGGCCAAACAAAGAATGATGTTGGCACCAATTCCGGTGACTTCCTGGCATCTGCGCATGTGCGGAGAGTAAATGTATGGAGGGTCAGATAGGACTTCTAATTTTCGGTTTTGCATGCAAATTTTGGGGATTGGGGGGGGGGGGGGGGGGAGTGGGCAAAATTTATGTTCGGCCCTCGATATTTTTGAGTTAGCACCAGCTAAGTCTGGGCCATTGGGTTATAGTATAAAAATATAGGTGACAAAATTACTTCTTACGTATCGTGTTTTAAACATTCATCTGCTTATCAAATGCGATTTCCTTTGCAGAACTGGAACTTGTCACTTGTTCCACATTTATAATGACAAATATATTTATTATTTATATTTTCGACACATAATTTTGAATGCTTGAACTCCAAAACCAGCAACAAAATCACAGTTGAAGTCCGATGGAAATTTGGGGTTACAATAACCTGCATGAACAACTTTTACTCGATAAAATGTTTATGGTCAGCATAGGGTGTGTCAGGTTACCCTAAACACAGGTATTGGGGAGGGGGGTGAGCTAATTTTGCAATAGACTCAGGGCAAAAATCATTTTTCTCAAACTTGAAACTCTTGAGGTAATTTATGGAAATATATTGTGCTCATGAAATCAGAGTACCGGTATAGGCTATTACACAGGTGCGTTGCCCTGGAAAAGGAGTCCCTGTGACACAGACTGGCACCAAATACATCTTCTTATATGCAAATGCAATGTACTGTTATGTTTATACAATGAAAACTGAAACTGAAACAAAAAACCTGACTCTTTGAATGAAAACAAAATGGGAACCGACAGGAAATTTGAAAACCGGCCATCTCTAAACACCTACATTAAACATGGAGCTAGAGGTCAATAAGATACAACTGTGTACCAAATGTCATTCCACCAAGCATTTTTAAGCAACATTGCCACATTTACAGCTGCTTGTCACAGCATAAAAATCACAAATTCAAATTTTTTTTCTTTCAGTTTTTGCCTCAAAAACATAGCTTATAACTCCTTTGCTGGAATGAGCCTGTTGAGCTCATTCCAGTGAGGGGCTACAAGCTGTTTTCAAGGAAAAAAATGCTTTTTTTTTTAGTTTTTCAAGCTTTATTTTTTAACCCATTACCCAACGTAACGGCCAAAACCGGCCAGTGCTATTCTCAAAAATCGCTAATTAATTTTCATTATTTTTAAATTTTTTGCCTCAAAAACATAGGTTATGACCCCTCGTTCCAACGAGGGGTCATAACCTATGTTTTTGAGACAAAAAATGAAAAAAGTTAAAAAATTTATAGTAATTTCTATATTTTTTAT
The DNA here is from genome assembly GCA_031216915.1 of Pictodentalium vernedei. NCBI lineage: Eukaryota > Metazoa > Mollusca > Scaphopoda > Dentaliida > Dentaliidae > Pictodentalium > Pictodentalium vernedei. The sequence goes on along the minus strand of CM062291.1, from coordinate 150,010,053 downwards.
ACTTACCAATGACCCAGACATAGCTGAATAGCTGGTGCTAACTCTTAAAATATAGGGCAAAACACAAATTTTGCCCCCCAATCCCCAAAATTTGCATCTAAAACCAAAGAAAACATGTCCTGAAAGGCCCTCCACACTTCGCCTCCACTGCGCATGCGCAGTGTCAAGGACGTTCCGAAATTGGCGCCATTAATCATTCTAATAACCAGTGCCTGGTAAGCGCTATGTACTCAGCGGGGAGGCAAGAGTTCCCAACTCCTGGGAGGGCCATCCCCGTCTGGGTCATTGGTAAGTATAAAAAATATAGAAATTACTATAAATTTTTTAACATTTTTATACTGTACCAATGACCCAGACATAGCTGAATAGTAAAAAGGCTGGAGGGCCAAGGACATAGAGCAAAATGGAATACGCTCAATAATATAAAATAGAGTCATCCCCTGTAGGGAAAAAGAAGTAATAGGCCTTACATGTATCTTTCTTATTTATGATAAATTAGAAAGATACAACACCTTCCAAAATTGAGCTTCATACATCCATGTACTCTATTAATATCCAATATAATCCTTATACTAATAATTTTTAAAGTAAGCCAATAAATAAAGTAAGTCTAGAGAACAGAGACTCTTATACTCCTAAAAGTGTCTGAGGATTGCATAATCATGTCCGTTGACATATGCAATATTCAAAAGCTATACTTTAAAAACTAAGACTTGAATGAATTTTAAAAACATAAACTTCTCACTAAACAACCATCCCAATAATAGCTCAGAATTACTAACTCCGGAGGAGGTATCCCCTTGTTTTCATAGTAAAACAGGTGACCCAAGGGAACACCCTCCCCCCCCCCCCCCTTTTTCTTGCCCTGGGTCAAATAGCCCAGAGCGAAGAGGGCAGCAGAACGGAGACACTGCCGAAACAGACAGCCTACCTAGCTATAGTAGCAACTGTTAAGTGAATGACATTCTGAGCAGTAGATAATAGACCTAACAATAGAGGCCTCCAGAAATGGACTCGATATTTCTGAGATAAAAATTCATGAATGTGGATGGCTGAGCGCAACGAGCAGCCTTCAAAAATCTATAATAGCGACACTATTAATGTAAGCCCAAGATGTAGAAGAACTCTTACTTCATGAGCTGAAATCTTAAGCACAACTGCTAAGTCAATGATATACCATAAGCAGTACCGATAGTTAATAGAATCCATTAACAATAGAATGGAGCGTAACGTCCTTCTACTAGGCATCAAAGACAGAAGAAGCTTACGCCCATAGTAATAAACAGATATCTGTTTATAAATACATAAACTCTACCCGGAAAGAGTAAAGGCCTATGCCCGTACGAAGACGGAAGGACCTTAATAACAATAGGTTCCGGATATTAGGAGCCTAACTCTTATGCAAAAATCCAACCTAAATAGTAACGGAAGTAGTGATTCCAAAACTACGAAAGTGAAAATCATCCATCGATAGTGCATGAAACTCACTGACTCTTCAGTAAAAGAGAAACCAACAGAATTACTGTCTAAAAGGTCAGAATTTGAAACTACTGTTTCCAGAGGCTCAAATGATTACTTAGCTAAATAAGAACCGAAGTTAAATTCCATATAGGAATTTAATCTAAAGATTCTAAGTCTATTTATCAAAAAGTTACTAACTGACTTAGATAAAGAGACATAAGACTCAATTGTAAACTATCCTAGAGTGCATAGGTATGAGGTAACATAAACCTATAACCTTAATAATAACAGGCTGCAGTAGATCTTGTGAAACAAATATACTAAAAAATTGCAATGAGTAGTATGGAGGGATCAACAATATGAACATAATGATCCCTACACCAACGACGGAAGAGCCTCCACTTTAGCCGCATAGAATAGCGAAGAAGAGGATCTCCTATAGTAAGAAATCGCGTCCAAAGCTCGTCCAGTACAATGCATACAATGCAATACGGACCACACAACGGAATACATGAAGGTTGCGACCTTGCGGGTTGTGATAAAGATGACACGATTTACCCAGTGAAAAAAGATCCTCACATTGAGGAAGATTTCACGTTAAGTCCCACAGTAGACAAGAGAGTAAATTACCCATGATCTCTGTGAAGATAGAGATGCTATCAACAGAAATGTATTGTGGTTGTTTATCTTAGCAATACCTGCTGAAACAACAGCGCCGGAGGATACGCGTATCCTATCATTCCGTCCTATAGATCAATAGAGCGTTAACAACATTAGCTCAGAGATCTGGACAAGCCAACACATACGTCTGCAATTGATTAGCAAGCTGTGTCGTAAATAAATCATCATTGGGCGCTCCCATAGATAGCAAATCTGATTGAATACTTGTTTGTTGAGAGCCCATTCTGACAGCAACAAGCGACCCCCTAAGTGAACGGGAGTCCGGTAAAACAATCAGACGACCCGGAATATGACGGACCAAAACAGAACTTGGTGTACTATAACCAACAGACGGATTCTTTCCATTAAATTGAATAACGGAAACGAAAGAGTGCCTCCCTGGTTCCGGAGATACGACACTACTGTCGAATTAACGGACAGGATTTGGGCATGCGTTTCTGAATAATGTTCATGCAATGACATAAAGCAAGCCTAAAAAACATTATTCCGCGGAAGAAAATTGGTTGCTAAGAGACTGCGGAACCCAAAGACCCTGGCACTTCGAATCCGTTGGGATCAGTATTATATCCCAATCTGTTTGACTGGCAACCGTCATAACAGCAACACTCGGGTCCGGCAACTGCAGTGGCACTCTCTGAGTCAACCACCGAATGTTTGCCCCAGTCTGAATCTCGTGTAACACTAGATAGACAAGAGAACGTGTAAATCGAGCAATTCATGGATTGCCGAAAAGTTGCCGTCGAAGAGAAGCTTCTCCGAGAACGAAGCGACACTGAGAGAGTTCTTAACCTTACTATCCACGCGCGTGGATGTAGCTAGGGCTGCGTCACATCTAACCAACTCCAATCAGCCACTGAAGGGCGGAGTTATACGTGAACAAACTACTGCCCTCAAAAGAAATTACATTGAGAATAATATCCCGTAAATCTTTTCTTGAAGACGTAATGATAACGCCTCAAGTATGATAAAGCGTCTAAGTTAAGTCTACTAGACATCATTGTCATTTCCAACATTGAAGTTGGAAAAGACATAGACGGCGAAAAAGAATATTTCCAGTCTTTAACCACACCGTCTAGACGCATATGAACTCTCGGTATGCCCTGCACTGCCAAAATAAACTATTCGTATAAATGATAAAACGGCAGAAATGAGCAACGCGGACAAGAAACTAAACTATCGTGCTTGGTAGCAGGCTTGTATGCATATAGAGCGTCGAAAAATAAAACACATGTTGTAATGAAATTATTGGACTGCGTCGGTAAGTCAGGGACAATGTCCCCGAACCGATCGAAAATTCCGAGTCCAATGACGCTATAAGTCTCTTATCCAACATCGCAGCAATGTAGTCCGAAATAACAATCACTGGAAGATAATGCCAGAAGATATGAATGGCAGCTTCCGATACTACAAAAGGGAAAACTCGAAATCTTTCGAATCCCTTTCGCCATCCTGTCGGACCCTATAAAGCGTTCGGTCGTCCGTACCTGATGCAACCGCGGACCGCACCGACCCAGCGCCGTCGGATAATTCCTGATTCGACCAAGAAACTGTCAATTGCTGGGATGCTGCGAAACAACTGTGCTAACTCGGATAGCACGTCCGTCACTGAGGCCTGAGGAGAAGCGGTCCTACAATGCATTGCCGCTGAAAGCTCCGTGATCGTTACCCCGTGCATACTACCAATATGCGAGCGAACGGAGTGTATAGGCCTCGTGTCCCTTGGCTACCGGATGGCGCGACCTATTCGCCGTGCAATCACTGAATGACGAAACTGATCGGATACTCGAGGTCACGTAGCCAATGTGCGGTCGTGTGCCCTGCTGTGAGGATGAGGAAGCATTATGGACAGTCTCTCGGACTGTCAATATAACGGAGCATCCCGACCGACAGACATATGCTCCGAATGTAAAATATCAGAACCACAACATGCGGTCCCCTATGTTGTTGGACGAGAGAGGGACCTCTCTCGCTCACAGCCCGGACGGACCTGGACAAGCCAGGAACCGGACTAACAGGCTTCCTCTGATCTGTCCTCAATCTGCCGTCACTGGGTGAGTACTAAAGTAATTAAAGTGTTCGCATCACCCAAATCTCCTTCCTAGACCGCAACGGACGAACCCGGCAGCCGAACCATTTGATGAATGCACGCTACACCGGGTGAGCTAGCGAATGTCACTCCGTAGGCGATAGACATATTCCATGAGCACTTATTGCCGCTAGCTCTTCATTAACTATGACGACAGAGGCACACTTTTGAAAGACATCTCCGTAACTTTGCGAACAAGAAACCAGAAATGCTTGGTTATAGCAAGCATATAATAATAATATATATAGCGTTGTTCAATAATTCGAAAGTTGTGTGACATTATTGGACTATGTCGGAACTGAGGGACGATGTCCCTGAACCGAACCAAAAATTTCTAAGTCCACCGACGCTATCAGTTTCTTATCCGGCATCGCAGCAATCTGGTCCGACGAAAGAAGCTGTAGAAGACCAAGTCAGATGACATACACAACAGCATATGTAGTTCCGAAAGGGAAAGCTCGAAATCCTCCAAATCCCTTTCGGTATCCCGTCGGACCGGATGAAATATTCGGACTTCCGTACTCGCTTCCGCGGAGCGTCCCGACCCAGCATCGTCGGATAAAAAATATGCGACAGATTCAGTTGATGCTGGGATGCTGCGATAAACTGTGCTGTTTAGGAAAGCACGTCCGTTCCCGAGGCCTGTGCAGTAGCGGTCTTACGATGCATTGCCGCCGGAAGCTCTGTGTACGTTGACTCCCGCACACTTCCTATGCGAACGTCCGGAGTCTGCAGGCCTCGTGTCCCTGGCTACCGGATGGTGTGACCTGGTCGCCGATGATTCTCTGACTGGCGAAGCTGACTGGATATCCGTGGTCACGGAGCCAAGAGCGGTCGTGTGCGCTACCATGAGAATGAGGAAGCCTTATTGACAGTCTACTCCGGACTGACTATATGTCGGAGCATCCCGAGCGACAGACGTATGCTCCGAATGCGAAACATTTTGTACCACAACATCTGGGGCCAGATGTTGTTGTACGAGAGAGGGGCCTCTCTCGCTCGCCGTCCGGATGGACCAGAACAAGCTATGAACCGGACTAAAAGGCTTCCTCCATTCTCCCTCCGATCCGTCACTGGGTGTGCATTAGGTTGATTTATAGTGCTCGCATCACCCGAAAATTCCTTCTAGACTGCAACGGACGAACCCGGTTGCCGAACCATTCGGTGAATGGACGCTACACCAGGTGAGCTAGCGGACGTCAAAGGCCGTTGAACCTACTAGGGTCCTCTTAGGCAATTGGCGTATTTACATGAGCACTTTTCCGCTAGCCCTTCATTAATTGTGACGACGGAGGCACACTGTTGGAAGACATCACAGATACATCACCCTAATCTTGATCGTCTGAAATAGAAATTGATAAAGTAGAGTGACCCTGCGGGGAAAGGACCGGAGTGTCCAATTCCCCAATAACATACCGTGACATACGCTTCCCATATTGTCATCGAAATCATACGATACAGAACAGGAGTTAATGCGAGTACACTGACCACATATAGAATGATTATAAAGTCAGAGGAAGACTTCCTCTTATTACAATTGATCAATATCCTTTCAATGTGAAAAGAAAACAAGTCCTGGTACTCGCACTAACCCCTGGCAATCAAAATACATAATAATAATATGATCCATTAATATAGAAAAAATAATTGAAATCAAAATATTTTGAAAAAATATTTTTTCAGAACAGCCCAAGTTTCTGAAAAGTAACGTTGAGCCCCAATGGATCCCAAGCCTAAGTGTGGACAAAAATTTTAAAAATATTTTAAACAATTTATTCAACACTTACGAACAATAATAATGTATCTAGATATGATTAAAATAACATCAAGATATTATTTTCCAGAAATCCCCCCCTCACACAGAGGGCTGTTGTAAATGTAAACAATGAGTGTAAAAACACTAAAATAAGACTCCAGGCACCCCGGCCCGAAATCAGTTACCAAAAATACACTATCTGATGCAAAACAGAGACTTCCAGGGAAGAAACTGCAGAACATCAGATGGTAGATGCAGAACACAACGCCTAACCACCCGTAGGTGAAGACGTAAACATGGGGAAAAGAACAGAATTCATTCTGTTATTCAGCTAAAACTCCCAAGAAAATTTAGTAATAATAATTACAAAAACTATGCCAAAAGCATGGGAGAATAGCAAGGGGGGACTTAAAGGACAGGGAGAGAGGAAAACACTTAAAAAACAGTGTAACTAAATAATCAGAATGACAACAAAATGGCTGCTGCCTCGAAAATAGGTAACTTAACATAATTTCATTAAAAAATTTTAAGTTACAGCCCTGATAATATTCTGTCACACATTTTTCCTCTCCTCCTTCTCTATCCTCCTTAGAATCACCATTTCACTAATATTTATGTGTCTGGCATCATTTAAACTGAGATTTATAAGCACAAAGATCAGTCAGATGTTAACTGATGAAGGGCCAAACTTAGAATGATTAATGGCGCCAATTTCGGAACGTCCTTGACACTGCGTATGCGCAGTAGAGGCGAAGTGTGGAGGGCCTTTCAGGACATGTTTTCTTTGGTTTTAGATGCAAATTTTGGGGATTGGGGGGCAAAATTTGTGTTTGGCCCTATATTTTAAGAGTTAGCACCAGCTATTCAGCTATGTCTGGGTCATTGGTACAGTATAAAAATATTAGTTATTCAAGAATTTATTTTGCAAGTGCCGTCTGCTTTTCATGTTCGGTAAAGGGTTAAACAAATTTCATCTGCTGTGTTATGTAAATGGTCAAGGAGCATTATGAGTTAGGAGTTTGCCAGAAGGATGTGTTGATATCTTGCGGAACCTTCTGCAAACTGATGTCAAAATATTTAAATCTCAAGCTGCAAATTTTACATTTTTCACATAATGCAACAAGGATTTTGAACATTTCAATCTTGTTTGACAGAACTTATCAAGCTCTGCCGAACAAGACTGAATTGATTAATTTCCTAATTGCCAATTAATTTTCATTATTTTTTATTTTTTTGTCTCAGAAACATAGGCTATGACCCCTCTTTGGAACCAGCGCATCGAGCACGTTCCAATGAGGGGTCATAACCTATGTTTTTGAGACAAAAAATGAAATTTTCTTTAGTTATTCAAGACTTTTGTTTGCAAGTGTCGTCTGCTATTCATGTTAGGTAAAGGGTTAACAGTGTGCCATTTCACTGTAGAGATGACATTGAATGATTTAACTCTAAACCTGCTAAGTATTTTCAAGATATTTTTCATCAAATCTAGTCATGGCTGCTGTGCAGCAGCTATGATTAGATTTGATTAAAAATTAATCTACATTTGTACTCAACAAGAGGGGCAACTTAAAGCATGTGCCAATGCTCCAGACCTACCAAAAATTTTCTAAATCGAAAGAGTGAAAAAGGCCCACAACTCTGGAAAAAATGTGTGGAAGAAACACTACACACATATCATTCTCCCATGACACCCTATAACAACACCAAATATCATTCAAATCGGAGTAGCAGTGGCTGAGATATAAGGGAAAATGTTGGTACGGATGGGCAGATGGATGGTGGTCTCCAACTAGATACTTTTCAAGTCGAGGGCATATTAAATCATTGGTGAAAGATCCATTAAATTTTCAGGGGAAAAATTGGATTAACCCTTGACCTAACACAAAAGACAGATGACACTTCCATACAAGATTCTTGAATAACTATTTTTTTAAATTTTTTGCATCAAAAACACTGCTTATGACCCCTCATTGGAATGAACTCGATGAGCTCATTCCAATGAGGGACCATAAGCTGTTTAGGGGACAAAAAATGAAAAAAATAATGAAAACTAAATGGTGATTTTTACGAGTTATATGGCTGGTTTTGGTAGTTACACTGGGTAAATGGTTAAACGTGCCCAAATTATACTTAATTCAGTGGCAAGAGAAATCCTTTCCTGGGTAGGAAAATCCATCAACAGGATGCAAGAAGTTAAACATAAACTTATTCAGTATCACAGATTACACTTCATGCCGATCCTCTGTAATACAAACTTGCAAATTTCCTCCAGATGAACATTTTCAAAGTCTGAACAAACCACTGGTTGTTCCTCGTGAGTTTTATAAGCATAAAAACCTACACAAACAGAAACTCATTCCTTTCATTTTCATACACTCTTGGGATATATCGACCATTGGTTTTATCTGATATAACAGAGCTCTAATGCGTTGGCATGTTGATGTCTAACAAATTAAAAGTTTGTGTGAAACATCATCACTGACGTCAACTTCTACACAATTTCAGCATTCTATATTAATGACCACTCTTGCTGAATTTTTAAACTGAAGTTTACCAAGATAATCAAAAGATATGAATTTGGGATGTGGGATAGTTGTTGAAAGCAATAAAATATTAAAGATATCCCTTTACTTGATGTAAAAGTAACAGAACAGAAAATAAAAACAAACAGTGTCATTGCTTTCTATATTATGTTGCTCAATATTAGATAACTGGTTGTAAAAGACATAGTGAGAAAGAATATATAAGACTGTACCTATGTTCCTCAGCATCAATTTGTGTTGCTAGTCTTACTCTTGGAGCCAAAACTGTCAAATACTGATATTCTACTGGAAAAACTGGCAAATCCTCATCTGTAAATACAATATCAGAACTTTTCACAACTTTCTGCATTCATAATAAATCTCTTCCTTCAGTAAAAAAAAACCCAAAACAACTTAAGTATAAGGCTATTGAGAAAAAAATCTTGTTCTCCAGGCATCACTGAAAATATGCCTCATTCCTCATTCCTGAAAATCTCTTCAATGATAATAGTTTGCACTTGTAGGAATAAAAATGTAACCTATTGTATCTTGTTTGACAGAGCTCTGTCAAACAAGATATAGTTGGTTAAATTTACAACTACTGTATGGGAAAATAAACTGCAGAAAATATTGGGTTTTTGAAAGAATAGTGTGAGCAATTGTATTAATAATCCCAACTAGTTTTAGGACTGCTTTGTGGACTAACTTAACCCTTTACCCAATGTAATGGCCAAAACCAGCCAGCACTATTCACAAAAAATCACCATTCAATTTTCATTATTTTTTTCATTTTTTGTCTCAAAACCATAGCTTATGACCCCTAATTAGAACGAGCTCATTGAGCTCCTTCCAATGGGTGGGGGGGGGGGGGGGGTCATAAGCTATGGTTTTGATGCAAAAAAGTAAAAAAAAACTCAAAAATATCCAGGGCCAAACACAATTTTTGCCCCCCAATCCCCCAAATTTGCATGAAAAACTGAAAATTTGATGTCCTATGTGGTCCTCCATACATTTGACATCTGTGAATGCGCAGTGTCCAGGAGGCACCGAAATTGGTGCCAAGTATCATTCTTTCTACAGTGCCTGCTAAATGTTATAATCAGCGGAGAGGTATGAGTGCCCACTCATGGGAGGGCCATCCCTGTCTGGGCCATTGGTTAGTATAAAAATATACAAATTGCTATGAATTTATAATATTTTTACACAACAATCAATGGCCCAGACTTAGCTGAATAGTAAATAGGTTGGAGGGCCTAGGACATAAATGAAAATTACTCAATCACTTCTTAAAGGATATGTCCAACACGAGAATAGGAGAGAATGGAATTACAAATGTCTTTCTCATTTACACCAAAAAAGAAAGACATAACACCAACAATGTAATTGAGCATTACATAATATATAATTCTCCATTTCTAATGCCAGCATAACCCATTATGCTAATTCCGTGAAGGGAAGCCAATATATAAAGATAGTCCAGAGAATGAGACTCTTTATACTCATTTAAAAGTGTCCGAGGATTGTATATTAATGCTCGTTTGACACGTTACATATACAAATGCTTCACACCGAGCTACACTTTAAAAATATTACATAAATGAGACATAATAATTGCTTCCACTGAACTACACATTAAAACCACCCCAGTACCGACTAGAAACTACTGACACTGGAGGAGGTCTTCCCTTGCTTTTCACTACAAAGCCAGATGATATTAAGGGAAAACTGCCCCCCCCCCCCCCCCCTTCCCCTTGTTCTGGGTCACATAACCGCAGAACGAAGAGGGCAGCGGAACAGCGTCACTGCTGGAACGGAAAGCCTAAATAACTATAGCTGTAATCATTTAGTGGACGACATTCTGAGCAAGAGATAAAGGACCTAAACACCTAAGGTCGCCAGAGATGGACTCTTTATTTCTAAGGTAAAACTTAGTAAATGTAAAAGGCTGTGTCCAGTACGCAGCTTTCATGAGATCAGTAATGGCTATACTGTTAGAATAGGCCCAAGAAGTGGACAGCGCTCTAACTTCATGCGCTGATATCTTATTTACATAACGCTGATCGGAAGATAGATTTTTATATGCAATACATGTTGCCATCTGAATCCATCTAGCTATAGACTGAACAGATATATCCTTTCTGTTCGGCATTAAAGATAAAAAGAAGCGATTTCTAATAAACTTTGATTGGCGTTTATATATGCGCATAGCCCTGACTGGACACAGCAATGGTCTACGGTTGTCCGTAGACGGCAGAACCTTTATGATAATAGTCTCAGGCTGTATATTTGGAACCTGATTCTTAGCCAAAAATCCCACTTGTGTAGTTAAAGTGATGGTATTTCCAACACTACGGTAGTGAGATTCGTCTTCAGATAAAGCATGGAGTTCACTAACTCTTCTAGCGGAAGCAAAGGCTAAGAGAAATGCTGTTTTATAGGTCAAGAATTTGAACTCTACAACGTCTAACAGCACAAACGGAGCTTCTTTAAGCTTCAACAGAACCCAAGCTAAATTCCACTTAGGAATTAATCTGAGAGTTCTAGGTCTATTTATAGAGATATTTCTAACTAGTTTAGATAATGAAGCATTAGATCCAATCGCCAAGGTATCATGATGGGCATAAGTGTCTGATAACATAGACTTATAGCCCTTAATAGTGACGGGCTGCAGTTTGAGAACGTCAAACAGGTAGACCATAAAGTTGGCAATATCCAGTATGGATGGATCATAAACGTCTATCGACTGATCCTTACACCAACGGAAGAAAACCTTCCAATTTGCTGCGTAATTCAGCGAAGAGGAGGTCCTCCTACAGTTAGAAATTGCGTCCACTGCTCGTCCTGTAAAATGCTTGCCTTGCAAGAAGGACCGCACAACGGAAATAAGTGAAGGTTGAGACCTTGCGGGTTGTGATGCAGTGTGCGTGACTTCCCCTGATAAAGAAGGTCCTCCCGCAGAGGAAGCTTCTGGGGAACGTCCCATAACAGACACCTGAGCAGATTGATCCATGGTTTCTGTGACGACAGAGATGCTACTAACAGAATCTTGCAATGCGATTGCTTGATCTTTAACAAGATCTGTTGAATTAACAGAGTTGGAGGATATGCATATTCTATCAATCCGTCCCATGGAATTGAGAGAGCGTCTACTGCATACGCTCAAGGATCTGGGCATGGCGACACGTAACTCTGCGACTGATTGTTGAGATGTGTTGCAAATAAGTCTATCATAGGTTGATCCCACTGGTAGCAAATCTGTCTGAACACTCGCTTGTTGAGAGTCCACTCTGAAGGCAACAGGTGACCTTTCCGAGAGAGTGAGTCTGCTAGTACATTCAGACGACCCGGTATATGACAGACTAATAGATGAACTTGATGTTCCAAGACATATAGAAGGATTTTTTCCGTTAGATTGTATAATGGAATCGAATGCGTGCCTCCCTGGTTCCTTATGTACGCTACTACTGTCGAGTTGTCCGACAATATTTGAACATGAGAGTTCTCTATAATGTGAATCCATTGTTGTAGCGCTAACCATATTGACATCATTTCTTTGATGATTATGTGTTTTCCTAGGAACTCTGGGTCCCAAAGACCCTGGCACTTCGAGTCTGTCGGGTTCAGGGTCGCGCCCCAACCAACTTGACTTGCATCCATCATAATTGTGAAAGCCGGATCTGGCAGCTGCAGCGGAACTCCCTGAGTTAACCACTGAATGTCTGCCCAAATCTGAACTTTTTGTTTTACTTGGTCCGTTAAAACAATACTGGTCTCGAGCGAATGCATCTTCACACTCCAGTTCTGAGTAAAGAATATCTGGAGTGGACGTGTGCGTAAGCGACCCATCGGAATGAGATCCGCGGCCGCTCCGCACAAACCCATCAGTCGCATAAATTCCCTCGCTGTTAATGTGTCTGAGTGTCGACAAAAGCGAGCATAACAACTGACTGATTTCGCTCTGGGTAACGGCAGATGAACCAGATTGTTGTGTCTCGAAGCTCATCCCCAAGTGAATGAACGACTTGGACGTAGCTAGATCCGACTTCTTCTCATTTACGATGAAGCCGAGACGTCGGAGTAATAATAGCAGACTCTGAACATCGTTCTGAAGAGTAACTTTGTTGCCGTACCTCTGAAGAATGTCGTCCAAGTAAGCCGACGTCATCACAGACAAATGAGCTCGGAAACAAGACATTACTGAGTTCATTATTCAAGTAAACGCTCGGGGTGCTAGATTCAGACCGAAGCACATTGCTCGGAACTGATATACTATCCTTTAAATGGCAAACTGTAGGTACTTTCTGAATGCTGGATGAACCATGACATGAAAGTACGCATTTTTTAGATCTATGCTTGCCGCATAGTCGTTCACTCGTATGCTCACCCTTACTGGTGACTTCAGTAGCAGAGTATTAGACGCTTTCTTTGTGGCTTGGTTGTAGACCAAAGAAAGCTTGTCGTCAAAGATATCGTGTCCCGATACCGGAGCGACTCTAAGAGAGTTTTTCACCCGGTCATCTATCAAAGATGACGACGCAAGGGCTCCATCACATCTAATTAACTCCAAATTAGCCACTGTTAGAGCGGAGTTATACATGGTAAACATTATAGCCCTGGAAAGAACTCGTAATGAGGTACAAACACCCTCAAATTCCTTCCCATTGAGATGTTGCACAATAGCTCTCGTAAGGTGATCTGCAAAAGACATAGCGTCTAAATTCGCTCTGTTAGAAAAAATTGCTGTCTCAATTCTGTCTGAGTAAATTGTGAATGACGGAGGTAAGGACATATCTAGGTCCTCAGCCTGCTCATCCAAACGCAGAGGAACTCTGTGAACACCTTCCCCTACCATTTTAAATGGACGTGGTCCAATAAACGGTAGACATATGGAAGATGAAGATAAAAGGCTGCCTTTTTTCTTTCCACTTGAAAGATTAAATATGGCGTCGTTAAGAAGAGCAAATGTCTGTGACACCTGTTTAGACTGTACCGGAAAGGAAAGACCTCCTCCTTTGACCAGATATAGTCAGCGTCGAACGATGCTAGCAGCTTCTTATGAGCGGTCGCAGCAGTCTGATTCTCAAGAACAAATTCTGGAAAGTATTGATGGATTAAATCCATCGCTACCATATGTTGTTCCAAAAGGGAAGGGTCATTTTCCTCCAAATCCCTTTCACCATCCGACGGAATCAGATAAGACTCACAGTCAATGGCATCTGAGCGCACAGATGACTGGACAGACACAGCGTCATCCGACAGCTCGTGTTCCAAGGCTGCCGTAGGGTGCTCCTGTACCTGCTGGGATGCTGCGATAAGCTGTGCGATTTGCGGCAGTAAAAGTCTGTTATGGAGGCCTGAGGAGCAGCAGTCTTTTGTTGCTTGGCCGCCGGCTGATCCTGGGACAGTGTGTCCGAGATGGCTCTTTTCTGCGGACGTCCCGACGAACGAGACCTCGTTTCCTTGGCTACCGGGCGGTGTGACTTTCTAGACGAAGAGAGGTCCTTTCTCAGCAATGCAGGCTGGATATCCGAAGTCATGTAGCCAAGGTGCGGTTGTGTGTGTTTAGTAGACATAGAAGCCGTAATTATAGCCGACCCTGGCTGTATATTTGATGGAGCGTCCCGGACAGGAGGCGTGGATGTAAGCTCCGAATGATGCAAGGTCCGAACTACAACATCTGGCCCCAGATGTTGTTGTGAAAGATAGGGGACCCTCTCGCTCGCGGTCCTGTCAGACCTCGCCGAGCTTACTGTCGAACTTGCCGGCTTCTTTCTTTCCGTCGTCGCAGGGTGAGCCTGTTTATATATTATAGTGCCTGCTCTACTCTTTTTCCTCTTCTTGAGCGCAACGGACACACCAGGTGTTGCGGTGGACACCGCTTCACTGGTCGAGCTAGCTGGCGACAGGGATCTGAAACCACCGGCATGTGGTTTATTGCCCTGTCTAATATTTAAGAGCACTTTAGCCGCTAGCTCTGACTGACTATCTAATTGCGACGACGGATGCACACTTTCTGATGGCATCACAAAAACATCACCATGTTTTTGTTCCTCTGAAATAGAAACTGAAAAAATAGAGTGACTCTATGGCGAGAGGACCGGCACTGTCCTCTCGCCGCTATCAACATACCGTGACACACGTCTCCAACGTTTGTCATCCCAATTGACACAAGTTACACAGGAATTAGTGCGAGTACACTGATTACAACTGATACAATTATCATGTGAATCCAAGGAAGACTTCCTCGAGTCACAATTTGAGCAAAAAGCTTTCATTTTGAATAAAATAAAGCCAACAATACTTGCACCAACTCCCAATAAATATCTGAAAAAGATACATAATAATATTAATTAAAACAATAGTTTGAAAAATAATTTACAATAAAAAAAATTTTGAAAATTTTTTGACATGAGCCCAAGTCCCAAAGGGAGCGATGAGCCCTAATGGATTCCGATAGAGCCTAAGTGTGGACAAACAATTTTTTTTCTTCTCCAAAAATTAAAGCTACACTACCGGAATATATAATGTATCTTATAATAGTCCTAGCCTAGTTAATTCATAGAAAACTACATGCATGACCAAAAATGCCTAAACACTCCGAGGGTGAGGACGTAACCATGGGGATAAACAGAATAAACATTCTGTGAAACACGTTAAACTTCCAAGAAATTTACAAAAAAATTTCAATAAAAAAAGCCAAAAAGCATGGGAGTTTAACTAGGGGGCTTCAAGGAAGGATATGGAAGGAACACTTAACAAACAGTGGCAAAATCATTAGCAAGAATGATGACGTCAGGCCCATGTCCCAAAATTGGGAAACATGAAATAATTTTGTCAAAAAATTATAAAGTTACAGCCTTGAACACTAAAAACCACTGTTTGTTCCTTCCATCATCCTATTCTGTCCTTTGATCCACCATTATCACCATTGATTTGTGTCTGGCATCATTAAAACTGAGATTTCAAAGCACAGAAGTCAGTTTGTTGTTATCTGACAGAGGGCCAAACAAGGAAATGATACCTGGCACCAATTTAGGTGCTTCCTGGACACTGCGCATGTGTCAAATGTATGGAGGACCATATAGGACATCAAATTTTCGGTTTACATGCAAATTTTGGGGATTGGGGGGCAAAATTTGTGTTTGGCCCTGGATATTTTTGAGTTAGCACCAGCTAAGTCTGGGCCATTGGTTGTTGTGTAAAAATATGGTTATTCAAGAATTGTATTTGCAAGTGTCGTCTGCTTTTCGTGTTAGGTAAAGGGTTAATTAAAATAAATAATACAAACAACAAAAAAGCTTTCCTCCCTAGTCATAAAATAGAGAAAAAATTCCCCAAGAAACAAGCAAGAAAGTTTTCAGACCACTAGAGGTGATATTGTCCTTTAAAAATATCTGCTTCATTCACTTAATTCAAGTTTGATCCTGGTATAAATATAGAACACAACTCGGGTAGAGTATGTTGGACCTCACTCAATGAACCTTGCTGGAGGCAAGACAACAGAAACTGGAATATTCCAGAATGGAATTAAAAGTAGTTTTGAACTGGAACCTCCTTCTATCATCAGGTCTCCTGGAAGGAAGGAAGGAGTCCTGATAATAGAAGATGAGTTTGAGAGCAGACACTTGATAGGAATTTGAGAACATCTTGACAATTTGCAAAATGTAGGCGTAGTTGTATGCACAAGTATGTATGGATGGATGTGCAGATGGATGGACAGATGGATGTACAGGGCATTGACAATACAGCTCCCACTTCGAAGTAGGGGTACAGTGGAGCCCACTTAATTGGATATCTCTTAATTGTATATCCCTGTTAATTGAATATAATTTCCCAACATAAAGGCATTTACCATACTTCCTGTACAAATTTGACCTGTTAATTGAATATAGGTTGTAGAGTAAACTCCTGTTAATTGAATAAATGAAAGAGTCAATGACTCTGTAGCTCAACTTGGATATGACAGGAATTAGTACTTGCTGTGACCAAGACAACTGAATAATGAATATGACAGGAATTAGTATTTGTTTTGGCCCAGTCAACAATAATAAAAATTACAAGGTGACTGTAATGGACTACAGATTAAGACCAATCATTGTAGATTATTATTTTTGTGTGGAAATTTTCAGTCCCAAACAAAATATTTTCAGACTAAAATTTTTTCTTCTTCTTCTTAAAATTGACCAAAATGCATCAAAACACAAAAAACTAATTTCCGGATTTTGGTCCAAAATTTTCTAAGTCCCACCCGGACCCCAAATTTTCAGTGTAAAAAAATTTTTTTTTTTTTGTCTTAAAATTGACCAAAACACATAAAAAACCAAAAAACTAATTTCCGGATTTTGGTCCAAAATTTTCTAAGTCCCACCCAGACCCCTAATTTGCATAATTTATTCACGAGAAAAACTCTGTATTATATGTAATGTATCCCATGGTACTAAACATTCATACAAAAATTTATTCAAATCAGATTTTTCATTTGGAAGTTCTGCGCAAAAATCTGATTGCACTTAATTTTGAACAAAATGGCTGCTAGCGGCCATCTTGAATTTCAGACTGGACCCAAAAACACTCCTTCTCATCCCACAGTGATAACAAAGGTACCCAAGAAGTTTTCGTGAAGATCGGTTCATAAATACGGCCTCTAGCCCGAGCCGTATTGGGATTTGCACCCACAGTGCTGAAAGTAACACTAAATAAATCAAAGTTAGCCTAATTTGCATAATTTACGCACAAGAAAAAAACCTGTAATATATGTAATGTATCCCATGGTACTAAACATTCCTACAAAAAATTATTCAAATCAGAGCTTTCATATGGAAGTTCTGTACAAAAAACAGATTTCGGCATCGTCGGTACAAAATGGCTGCTGGCAGCCATCTGGAATTTGGGACTGCACCCAAAAACACTCGTTCTCGTCCCACGGTCATAACAAAGGTACCCAAGAAGTTTCGTAAAGATTGGTTCATAAATACGGCCTCTAGCCCGAGCCATAGCAGCTTGGCACTTACAGCTCTGAAAGTAACACTAAATAAATCAAAGTTAGTCTAATTTGCATAATTTACGCACGAGAAAAAAACCCGTATTATATGTGATGCATCCCATTGTACTATACATTTATACAAAACTTTATTCAAATCAGAACTTTCATACAGAAGTTCTGTACAAAAAACTGATTTTTGCATCATCGGTACAAAATGGCCACTGGCAGCCATCTTGAATTTTGGACCACACCCAAAAACACTCGTTCCCGTCCCAGGGTCATAACAAAGGTACCCAAGAAGTTTCGTAAAGATTGGTTCATAAATACGGCCTCTAGCCCGAGCCATAGCAGCTTGGCACTTACAGCTCTGAAAGTAAAACTAAATAAATCAAAGTCAGTCTAATTTGCATAATTTACGCACGAGAAAAAAACCCGTATTATATGTGATGTATCCCATGGTACTAAACATTTATACAAAACTTTATTCAAATCAGAACTTTCATACAGAAGTTCTGTACAAAAAACTGATTTTTGCATCATCGGTACAAAATGGCCGCTGGCAGCCATCTTGAATTTCGGACCACACCTAAAAACACTCGTTCCCGTCCCAGGGTCATAACAAAGGTACACAAGAAGTTTCGTAAAGATCGGTTCATAAATACGACCTCTAGCCCGAGCCATAGCCAATTGCTGACGTACGGACAGACGGCCAGACAGACAGACGGACGACGGGCCATGACAATAGCTCAAATTTGACTTCGTCAAAGTTGAGCTAAAAATCTTGTAACCTGTTGAGAAATTACCGTGACTCTCCCCAGTTTTCTTTGTTCATAGACCTATTTGGCCCCAGTACATCCAATACTGGCATTTAATCTATTATATCATGTTTGACAGAGCCCATGGAGCTCTGTCAAACAAGATATAATAGAATAAATGCTAAGTTTATGTTTCTAGAATACAGGAAAGTAACACAATCCCTGTTAATTGAATACTTCTGTTAACTGAATAATTTTCATTGGCAAAGTGGCTAGCTATTCAATTAACAGGGTTCCACTGTATAATTAACAAGCTGTTAACAAATGCTTATTCAGTGGGTTCCCCTGCAGAGCATTTTAGGTTTGATCACCATGGTTATGGAAGTAAAACAGTAAAGAGCACAATCAAGCCTGAATATAAGCAATCTGTCATTTCCAGAATGAGGACCCCAAGGGTGAATTTGCTGTTGCTATCCAATACAGTAATCCAATTTATCCTCTGGGTACATCTTTCTGTTTAGGCTTGAGACCTTGATTCAGATTGAGGTTCACAGAGGGTCAATTTAGTGATTCTACCCTGCTGTGCAGGGTAGCATCCCCAAATTCACACTCTGGGGACCTCATTTTGCAGATGACAGTCTGCTAATTTTCAGGCTTGATCACAAAGGAAACCTACTTACTTCTATTCAAAGAATAAATAACTTTTCTGTAATTTCTCACATCATCTGCACCAATAAACATAACACTCAAGCCTTCTTTGCTAGCTCTGGCTGTTCTCCCACTCCTGTGAACATAATTCTGCAAAAGTAAAAAAAAACATTTCCCAACATTAATAAATAATAATAAATGAGGGGGCACAACATTATGTGTACTGTGCATTAAAAATCTGAGTCCTGTTTATAAGGGGTAATTAAGATCAGTTGGCCTATAAATAGATTCTGTCAATCATTGACTGCAATGGGACTATTTCAGTCTCCATGGTAATAAACAAGCTGGCTGTCCCGTGTTGAGATGAAGTGAGGAAATGTTAATGATTTATATCAGAGAGAAAACTGGGAATGTTGAGGGTGTTATAACATAACACAAACCAATAATTTACATTAATTTATCTTCTTTTATTACGGTAATTAAAACAGCTAATCACATTATCTAATAAAGACTTTAGAAACATAACAGGTATATACAAGTTCAAAGAAAATTAAATTCAGCAGTATAACTAGACAGGCATAACTTCTAGAATAAATCGAGTTTTCAAATTTAAAAAAAAAAACACTGCAGAACTATAGTCTGATTCATTGACAAACAAACTGGGTAACTTGACTAGCGTCTGATCAATCTACGGCAAAATTTGCAAAGTTGGATGATGAAATATATCTTCGGGATGCGAATTTTGGGCAAGACTTTATTCATCAAAGTTGTAATTATTTTCTGCCTCTCGCTTCCTGAGTATGATACATTATCTACCAAGACATGAAGGAAATCACGCAAAAGAAATGTGTTTACAAATTAAATCCGAAATTAAATTTCGATCAAAATAGAAATCTGGGGGAAAATATTATCGATTGGCTGAGAGATGTGACGTCATTATTCATATTTAGACGTATTGGGCCATTTTAGGCTTGCTTGGCTGTTATAGTCAAAGACAGTCCGATATGTTAGGCGACTTTTACTTGTTGGGCATTAATATTAATATTATAGTTGGGGAGATTAAGAAAGTGCCAGTGAGAAATATTATAAAATGAGTGCTGGGAGATTAGAAGGGACAATGGGTTTGGGATGACACGTCGTGTGGGTCAGGAGGAATGAAGGCCTCCTCAGTAGAGGGGCGCTACAAATTAATGAAAATCTTGTGTTGGAATTGAAACTTCTATTCTACGAGTAGGCTTCAGAATTAATTCTGAAACTTAATTCTGAAACTTATGAGTATAAAAAATCCAAACGCCGTCGGCAACGTATTTACTTTTCTGGAAAAAAATGGTGGGCCTGTAATATTGGAATAGTAATGCTAAAAGTGAAGAGAGTTCGCATATATTTTCCCATAGACTTGATGAATTGGACATTTCGCACTTCAGTCTGGGCATTTCGGCCTCAAACAAGATGGCAAGGGTGTAGCCAGGGAGGGTCATATGGAGTCGTACGCTCCCCTAATCACAAAGGTCTGCCCCCCCCCCCCCCCAAAAAAAATTCATAAATTCATGTATTTAGTAAATTTGTTCAGGCCGTACCTACAAGTAAGTGTACATAGTCTTCCATTTACCCCCCCCCCCCCTCATTGTGTTGAACAGTGTGTTGGGGGGGGGGGGGGGGGGGAGTTATGGAACCTGGTGAGGTTGTGTCTCCTTCCAGCACCCCAACCCCTCCATTAGTAAATAGGAAATGCAGAGTGATATATAAAGTTTTTTTTGTGTGTTAAGCCCAAGAGCTCTATGAAGATTTTCGGCTTTAAACTACATTTATTTATTATTTAGTATTTATTTCTGCACGTCACTGTCACTGGCGTTTGTAACAATGATTGCAGTGGTCGAAAAGTTATCAATCAAGAATTAAGGAAGGAAAATACATTTTGAAAAAGCTATTTCCACCAGTCGTGTGGTTCTGGTATTTAACTGTTTGCCCGCATGTAAAAAAGTACACTTTTTATCCCTAAATCAAAAATCAGACAAAAGTCAATCAGTCAATCTGTGTTTGTACGTCCAGTCACCAGAAAAACTGTCCTTTGGGGTTAATCGACATTCTGATAATCGCATATACTTTGAACTATATAGTTAGTTAAAGGAAGGCGTATATCTGTAGGACAGAAAACAAAGGGAAAAAATTACAACTTTTTATTCTGCAATAACATTGAGTAGCCTTATTTTTTTCACGAGTGCAAAGTGTTTCACACAGACATGTCGAACACTTGCACGAGAATCCAGAAATTTTGCTGAATAGTGCAAGTACATTTCGCTCTTATGCAGACCGACCCATTCTGTTAAATCGAATCAAACATTATATTATAACCGTGGACAACCTATTTTTTTGATGGTGGCTGCGCAGTAGCCTGGTGCAAACTCTGCAGAGTACAATGCCATATTGGACAGATTTGAAAACACCCACAGAGTGTAAATTCCACCTAGATAATAAATCAAGTTCAGTGTGAAACTGGGAAAAAAATACATTTAAAAAAAAGTTAGTAAATAGACTTCTGAACTAAAATAAGAAACTGTGCAAGAGGAAACTCCACTCTGAGTGTACGCATCATAATTAACCTATGCCGTCCATCATCTCATTCAACATATTGAAGACAAATTATTAACCTTACAACAGAGTCCTGCAAACCAAGAATGTAACAAATTTGTCACAAACTCCCAATAAATATTAAAATTTTTTAGTAAATTTTGTTTCTTAACATACCTACTACAATTGTTTACAATTGGCTGTAACATAAGTGCAAGCCCTACTTCGGAACTAACTCAAGCTAAGAAACTTTTCCAAACAAGCTGGAAAAGTGAAAGAGTGCAAAAGCACGAAAAAGATCGAAAAAGGGTCGAGCGAGACCGGTGCTCGACATTAGAGGTACTCTCTCGGCAAACCTCTTGCATTTACCGTGTGCATGCGCAACAACCGTGACGTCAATTCCGTATTTCCGGCAACGAGAAGTTTGTGATTTAGTGGGGAGGCATCGATATCAAAAATATCCCCAAGGAGGGTGGGTCTCCGGTAAACAATTGTGGTAGGTATGTTGAGAAACAAAATTTACCAAAAAACTTTAATTTCTTCTCAACCCACTCACAATTGTTTACAATTGGCTGAATAAACAATAGGAGGAGGTGAATCACATAACCAATACCAACAAGAGCATCAGAAAGAAATGCAAGGAGGGCAGAGAATAATAGCGAAACCTGTAACGAAGAAAAAGAGAAGGCACCTGAAAAGAATAAGGCTGAGCAGAGCACAAACCCGATAAAAACAAATTTAACGAGGGTGTACAACAGCCTAAGCAGCAACGAGAGGGCCTAAAGAAAAAAGGTCCTCAGATTGCTGCTGTAGGTGGCGGAGATAAAAGGAGGAGAAAGTAGAAGCATTCCTCCAGTAAGCCGCATTCATAACATCCCGGAGCGAAACAGAATTGGAGAACGCCCAGGATGTAGAAATGGCACGAACCTCATGAGCATTAAAACGGTTCGAAACAAGATCCGAAGCAGACAAGCTGGAATAAGCCAGCTTGATTGCAAGACAGATCCATCTGGAAATAGAATGAGAAGAGATATACTGCCTCCTAGGAATGAGAGACAGAAAGAATCTCTTCCGACCCCTCCAAATGAACTGAGTGAGATTAATGTAAGTCTTGATCGCACGAACAGGACAAAGAAGAGGCCTCCGGCCATCGACATCAGGGAGAGCCCAAATGCAGATGGGAGGAGGTACCGAATCAGGAAGTTGATTCTTGGCCAGAAAAGAGCAATCAGTAGTGAAGGTGACACTGTTAGCCTCATTTCTGAAGAAAGCAGAATCAACGGATAGCGCATGAAGCTCACTGACACATCTATCAAAAGCAAACGCTAGAAGGAAAGCAGTCTTATAGGTGAGAAAATGCATATCGGTCTCAGATAAAGGCTCGAATGGCGCCCCCTCCAAAAAATGCAACACCCATGGCAAGTTCCACTTGGGTGTAAGACACAAAACTCAAGGCCTCTTCAAAGAAAAGTGCCGAATCAGTTTGGAGAGAAAAAGATTACAACCGATGCACCGCTTTCCCACATACGAGAAAGTATCAGACAGCATAGACCGATAGTCCTTTATAGTAATAGGCTGGAGGCCCTTGGAGTCAAAAAGGTAAAGCAGAAAATCCGCAATTTGAACGATTGACGGATTACGGTAATCCACATTGTGAGCTGTACACCAGCAGCAGAAAACCTTCCACTTAGCAGCATAAGTCATGCCGGTGGAATGTCGCCGCGATGCAGAAATGCACTCCACTGATCGTCTCGAAAAACCTCTACGTCGGAGACAGGACCTGATAAAAGACAGGCGTGAAGGGACAGGCTCGCCAGGTTGTTGTGATACTTCCTGTGACGACCACGGGAAAGAAAATCGCGACGTAGAGGTATACGAATTGGCCAATCTGCCAACAGCGGCCGCAGCAGATTGATCCACACCCTCTGTGTAGACAGAGGTGCGATCAAAATGATCCTGCAACTGCAAGCACGAATCTTTGCCAACACTTGAGGAAGAATCGGTGCAGGAGGGAAGGCATAGCCGATCCAACCAGTCCAGTCCAGAGAAAGAGCATCTACCGCAAATGCTAGTGGATCTGGACAAGGAGAGACAAACGTCTCTACCTGATGATTCCAGCGAGTCGCGAAAAGGTCGACCAGAGGATGCCCCCACTGCTCGTAAATCGCCTGAAACACCAACCGATGCAGCATCCATTTGGTGGGAAGGACACTGGCGCATCGGGACAGGGAGTCTGCTAGGACGTTGAGATGCCCGGGAATGTGCCGAATGGTCACCCGAGTGTTTACATCCTGCGCCAACAGAAGATCCCGAGATAGCCGATACATGGGAATCGAATGCGTGCCTCCTTGATTCCGTATGTAGGCCACCACTATCAAATTGTCTGAAAGAAGTAGGACAGTGTGGTCCGACAGGTGAGAGATCCAAAGCCGAAAACTCAACAGAAGAGCAAGGAGCTCCTTCTGGTTGATATGAAGGGCCACCTGCTCACTGTCCCACTCGCCGTGAGTAGACAGACCGAGAGGATCAAATGTCGCACCCCAGCCCCGATCGCTAGAATCCGCAGTAAGGATGCGATCAACCAAGGAAGATCCAACGGGACACCCTAAGTCAGCCAGGGAACATCGGCCCAAGGATGGAGGTGACGAAGCAGGGACAGAGGAACAGGAAGCTCCAGGTCCAGAGGATCCACATTCGAACACCAATGATCCAACAGGAAGTGTTGGAGAGGTCGGACAAACAAGCGACCCAGTGAAATGAGATCTGTCACCGAACGCAAAGGCCCAGCATCCGAAGGAAAGTCCTGGCCGAGACCGAGGAGCAGGTTCCGAGTCAAGGCGGAAAGAATTGTCACCCGAGCATTGGGAACTGGCAGCAAAGTCGCCCTGATGAATTGAACGTCGAACCGATCGTAAAGTCTCCATACTGAAACGAGGTGCTATAATGGACTCGTTCAGGATACGCAGATCGATGACAGGACGAAACTGGCCGTTTTTCTTCGGCACCAAGAAAAGTCTCAAGTAAAACCCCGGTGAAAGGGTGTTCCTGACCACCTCGATCACCCTTTTGGAGATGAGATTGTCTATCTCCTGCACCAGAAGGCCCCGACGCAGAGAATTGGAAGGCACCCGAGTCAGGAGGGGCACCGAGATAAACAGGGGTGCCGACGGAAGGACAGTCGCAGACCGGATTGGATGACGTTCAGGACCTAAGGGTCCAACATTATCTCTGTCCAACGGTCGAAAAACAGCGACAGCCTTCCCCCGACTGGAGGCGAATCGAGGTGAGGATCTCATCATTTGCAGCCTTGACGAGGCCCACGAGAGGAGAAACCACCGCCTCGGGAAGCAACAGAGTCCTGAGACTTTCCTCCCTGAGGCAGCAGCGAGCCTGGCCATGTCAGCGCTTCTTCTGAGCAGAAGGAGCGGACAGAGCCGAAGACATGGCTGATGCAGCAGGCCTGAAACGACCACCACCCGCAGCAGGTTGGACCAGCTGTCGTAACAGAAGCTGGTCCTTCGAATGATGAAGAACCTCACCACGGACAGCTTCCACGGAACCATGGAACAACTGAGGTCCAACCAAAGAAACAGACCTCAGAACTGCATGCTGCTCAGAAGGAAGGGATGGAGAAGAATCCAACACCACATCCCGGTGTGCAAGCTCCAAATTAGCCGTGTTACAGGCGTCAGCGTGTGTCAGGTTCATAAGAGCCTGCAACTAAACACGCAACAGCGCCTGAGCATCATCAAACTCCCCTGGCAGAAAATATGCGGCCAGGGCAGCGATGGCATGGTCCGCGAGAGATAACATACCCAGCATCTCTCGGGACAGGCCCACCATAGATTGAACGACTGACATCGGGAGAACTGCCGACTTAGGCTTAGTCAACCCGAGGGAAGAAGAATGTTCATCCACAGTAGTCATCCCTTGGAAGACTGGTGAACAGACGGATTCATAAACACGAAACCGCAACGGAGGCAGAAAAGCATCAGATCATGAAAAGAAAGAACCCTTCAGGGCCTTGGAACCCATTTTGGCGTCCAAGCCCTGGAAGGACTCAACAACCTGAGCCTATTGCAGAGGACGCAAAACCCCAGAGCTAGAAGGCTCAACAGGGTTATGGCGCTTAACAGAGGACCACGGCCGGACGGTCACTGATGGCTGGTCTGAAGGCTGAATGTCTGGCAATAAGCCAAAGACAAAATCCAAAACCTGCCCCAAGACTGACGAGGGGGGCCCGTCGCCTTCAAGAAAGTCGTCATCCTCTGTACCAGAAGAGACGTAGCCCAACTTGGGCTGACCAGCAGGAACCTCCTGTGAATACTGAACAGCATCCAAAGGGCCAGGCGAGGAATCTCTGCGACCGACCAAAGGAGGTTGTGCCTCAGGAGGCACAGGGAAGTCAACTTGAGGGTTGCTAGATAGCAACTGGGTGAGCGCCAAAACGATCTGACGCAGCTCACCCTGAGAACCTGTTGTAGCAGCAGTGCCCGACGGAGTGTCTTCCCAATGGACTCTTCTAGCAGAAGAACCTAAATCCTCAGAAGGGACCAAACGTCGATCAGCAGACAGAATAGGGAGACGGTGAGAAGACACCGGAGGACAGTCCCAAGAGTGACGCCCAGGGGCAATCAATGACCTCTGCGGAACAGAAGGCCCTGCCAGCAAATCCTCTAGAGAGACTGACGGCATACATCGATCGGTAGCTGGACCTGGGACACGATGAGAAGACACCGGAGGTTTGTCCCAAGAATGACAGGAACATGCCATTGGCCTCTGCATGACAGAAGGATCCAACTGCCCATCCTCTGAGACCGAAGACAAGCATCAATCGACAGCCAGACTAGGAACACAGTGAGAAATCACCGGAGGAAGGTTCCAAGAGTGACAGCTAACTGGAGCTGTCACTGACATCTGCCAAACAGCAAGCCCTGGATGCCAATGCCCCAGCCCCATCCTCCTAGTCAGCACACCAGTAGGGGAAGGCGGAACAACAAACAATTCGCTCGAGGGGTGAAGAATCGCTGCCAAAGCGACCGAACGGCCTACCGACCAGGAGCAAACCTAGCCAGATGAGACGGAGTAGACATCAAACCCGCACAGCTTAGCTGAGAAGCCAGAGGAAGCTGAGAGCCAAGAGACACACCAGCAGATACAGTCTCGGACCCCGAGACTGTACACCAACCCCAGAAGAGATGGAACAGCCACTATCATACAAGATAGGATCAGGAGGAACAACTTCCCCAGCAACTGTCGACGGCACAGGAGGCAAATCGGAGAGTGTCACCGAGCTCACCTCAGAGAAACTCTCAACGAAAACAGCCGCCTGAAGGGTGACATCAGAAGCCAAAGGAAGAGAGTCCACAGTCTCCACTTCAGGCATCACAGCACCAGCATCGTCAACAGTTGCAGATGAACTTGCTACAGAAAAAGACTGATCAACATCCTGCTTGACAGAGTCAGCATGTGCACTCCCAGAAATGTCCGAAGAGGCACAGCTACCCTTACCCAAAGAACAAGGGGTTCTAGCCCTGGAAAGAACCACCTTGTTCATGGATGCTCAGAATTTAGAGGACCAAACCCCACAAATACCACAGGAATGGGCCTGTGTGCTATTGTTGCAAGTGACACAAGTAGCATGAGAATCATCTACATGTTTCACCTGCAAACAAGAGGTACAAGGAATTGTTTTAGGCATAATTTCAATTCCGACGACGGAAAACTGAACAACAATGGTCGCGTTTACACGCGGGAGAAAAGCAAGAAAATGTATGAGATGACAAGCAAAAATGAGTATAAATATTATAAAATAATGATCAATTTAGAGTTTGATAAAGGATACAGTCCACTTGCACATGAATTGACAAGAAGCACATACAAAAATAAGTTGTTCACGAAGATAATAGCAAATAAGCAGCACGAGTCACAAAATTTCCGACCATGTCACAATGGCGGAAATAAAAGGAATTGACATCACGGTTGTTGCACATGCGCTCGGTAAACGCACAAGGTGTGCAGAGAGAGTACCTGTAATGTCGAGCGCCGGTCTCGCGGGGCCCTTTTTCGATCTTTTTCGTGCCTTTGTACTCTTTCACTTTTCCAACTTGTTTGGAAAAGTTTCTTAGCTTGAGTTAGTTCCAAAGTAGGGCTTGCACTTACGTTACAGCCAATTGTAAACAATTGTGAGTAGGTTGAGAAGAAATCAACTGTGGATACAGAAGTCACACCTCACAAAGTCTATTGAACTTGCACATGTGAAGATGATTACGATAGTTTGTTCACCAATTAAAACCTGTGGCAATAATCTTTTAACAAGAGGCTTCAGGGAGCCTGAGGGCGCTCACCTGACATGGTAGTCTAAATATCAAACCAGGGACTTGACTTGAATAAGCTGCATTTGCCCCCTCCTAAGAAAAGCATATACCAACTAGTTGAAGCAATTGTGCCCACACAATACACAGGATTTTTCTTCTATTTTCAGTTCCTGCACTTTTACGTCCCAAAATTGAGATAAACGCATAAAAAACAGATTTTTTTTTATTTTTGTTCAGAAATTTTCGAAGTCCCAAACAAAATATTTTCAGACTAAAATTTTTTTTCTTCTTAAAATTGACCAAAATGCATAAAAAACCAAAAAACTCATTTCTGGATTTTGGTCCAAAAGTCCCACCCGGACCCCAAACTTTCAGTGTGAAAAAAAAAAAATTTTGTCTTAAAATTGACCAAAATGCATAAAAAAACAAAAAATACGCAGATGAAATCGTCAGATGTGTACCCATACACGCAACTAGTAGAAAGCTGTATTACGGAGGGCCACCACGGATGCCAACATTATGTACACCATACAAGGTATGAGTATATATAGAAATGGATTGGAGGAGTGTCTAATTTGATGGATAAAGGGTTAATATCTCCGGATCAAATTATCAGATTTACATAAAAAACTATACAGCACAGCACACCAGTAACCTAAATAAATATATAAAGTAACATGACAATCGGATTGATATTTTTTGAGTTATCTCATGCCAAAGGGATTGGAGGAATTTTCAATTTGAAGGATAAAGGGTTAATATCTCGGGATCAAATTATCAGATTAACACCAAAAACTATACAGCTCAGCACATCAGTAACCTGAACACAATTATAAAATAACTTGACAATCCAAGCAATATTTTTCAAGTTATCAAATGCCAAAGGGATTGAAGGAATTTTCAATTTGAAGGATAAAGGGTTAATATCTCAGGATTAAAATAACAGATTTACACCAAAAACTATACAGCTCGGTACATCAGTAACCTGAACACAAATATAAAGTAACTTGACAATCCAAGCAATATTTTTCAAGTTATTGAATGTCAAAGGGATTGGAGGAATTTTCAATTTGAAGGATAAAGGGTTAATATCTCAGGATTAAATTATCAGATTTACACCAAAAACTATACAGCTTGGCACATCAGTAACCTGAACACAAATATAAAGTAACTTGACAATCCAAGCAATATTTTTCAAGTTATCGAATGCCAAAGGGATTGGAGGAATTTTTAATTTGAAGGATAAAGGCTTAATATCTCAGAATCAAAATAACAGATTTACACCAAAAACTATACAGCTTGGCGCATCAGTAACCTGAACACAAATATAAAGTAACTTGACAATCCAAGTAACATTTTTCAAGTTATCGAATGCCAAAGGGATTGGGGAAATTTTCAATTTGAAGGATAAAGGGTTAATATCTGGGGATCAAATCATCAGATTTACACTAAAAACTATACAGCTTGGTACATCAGTAACCTGAACACAAATATAAAGTAACTAGACAATCCAAGCAATATTTTTCAAGTTATCGAATGCCAAAGGGATTGGAGAAATTTTCAATTTGAAGGATAAAGGGTTAATATCTGGGGATCAAATCATCAGATTTACACTAAAAACTATACAGCTCGGCACATCAGTAACCTGAACACAAATATAAAGTAACTGGACAATCCAAGGAATATTTTTCAAGTTATCGAATGCCAAAGGGATTGGAGGAATTTTCAATTTGGAGGATAAAGGGTTAATATCTTAGGATTAAATTACCCTATTTACACCAAAATCTATACAGCTCGGCACATCAGTAACCTGAACACAAATATAAAGTAACTTGACAATCCAAGCAATATTTTTCAAGTTATCGAATGCCAAAGGGATTGGAGAAATTTTCAATTTGAAGGATAAAGGGTTAATATCTCGGGATCAAATCATCAGATTTACACTAAAAACTAAACAGCTTGGCACATCAGTAACCTGAACATAAATATAAAGTAACTAACTAGACAATCCAAGCAATATTTTTCAAGTTATCGAATGCCAAAGGGATTGGAGGAATTTTCAATTTGAAGGATAAAGGGTTAATATCTCAGGATCAAATTATCCGATTTACACCAAAAACTATACAGCTCGGCACATCAGTAACCTGAACACAAATATAAAGTAACTTGACAATCCAAGCAATATTTTTCAAGTTATCGAATGCCAAAGGGATTGGAGGAATTTTCAATTTGAAGGAAAAAGGGTTAATATCTCAGGATTAAATTATCAGATTTACACCAAAAACTATACAGCTCGGCACATCAGTAACCTGAACACAAATATAAAGTAACTTGACAATCCAAGCAATATTTTTCAAGTTATCGAATACCAAAGTGATTGGAGAAATTTTCAATTTGAAGGATATAGGGTTAATATCTCAGGATCAAATTATCAGATTTACACCAAAAACTATACAGCTCGGCAAATCAGTAACCTGAACACAAATATAAAGTAACTAGACAATCCAAGCAATAATTTTCAAGTTATCGAATGCCAAAGGGATTGGAGAAATTTTTAATTTGAAGGATAAAGGGTTAATATCTCAGGATCAAATTATCAGATTTACACCAAAAACTATACAACTCGGAAAATCAGTAACCTGAACACAAATATAAAGTAACTAGACAATGCAAGCAATAATTTTCAAGTTATCGAATGCCAAAGGGATTGGAGGAATTTTCAATTTGAAGGATAAAGGGTTAACATCTCAGGATCAAATTATCAGATTTACACCAAAAACTATACAGCTTGGCAAATCAGTAACCTGAACACAAATATAAAGTAACTTGACAATCCAAGCAATAATTTTCAAGTTATCGAATGCCAAAGGGATTGGAGGAATTTTCAATTTGAAGGATAAAGAGTTAATATCTCAGGATCAAATTATCCGATTTACACCAAAAACTATACAGCTCGGCACATCAGAAACCTGAACACAAATATAAAGTAACTTGACAATCCAAGTAATATTTTTCAAGTTATCGAATGCCAAAGGGATTGGAGAAATTTTTAATTTGAAGGATAAAGGGTTAATATCTCAGGATCAAATTATCAGATTTACACCAAAAACTATACAACTCAGAAAATCGGTAACCTGAACACAAATATAAAGTAACTAGACAATGCAAGCAATAATTTTCAAGTTATCGAATGCCAAAGGGATTGGAGGCATTTTCAATTTGAAGGATAAAGGGTTAATATCTCAGGATCAAATTATCTGATTTACACCCAAAACTATACAGCTCGGCACATCAGTCACCTGAACACAAATATAAAGTAACTTGACAATCCAAGCAATTTTTTCAAGTTATCGAATGCCAAAGAAATATGGACAGATGGACGGATGGACAGACGGATGGACGGACAGACAGACAGATGGACAGACAAAAGATGGACGAACGACGGATGGTCACCCCAGATGCCGGCATTATGTGTACCATACATAGAATGGGTACACATAAAAACTCATTTCCGGATTTTGGTCCAAAATTTCTAAGTCCGGACCGGGACCACAAATTTTCAGCCTAAATATGAATCCAGGGACTTGGCTTGAACAAACTTGAATCTCACCCCCCCTAAGGATGCTGCATACCAAATATCAAAAGATTCTTATTGGTAGATCTGAAGAAGAAGATTTTTAAAGAATATTCCTCATACTGCATTAATTTAAACATTTGGGCTCCCATAGAGAGCCCAAATATGGACCCAGGGAATTGATTTCAATAAACATGTGAAACAATCTTCCAAAGATGTTATATGTGAAACTGAAAGCTTTTGGAGCAGTGGTTTGGGAGAAAAGTAGTCTTAAATGTTTTTCCTATTACCCACAGTGTTAAAAAATGCTGACTCAGCACTTTTTCAAAGTCCCCAAAAAGTACCCCATGATACAACTGATAGCAATTTTATTTGACCATTCCATTCTGTTGTCCCTAAGGAAGCTTCACACCAAATAAGAATTCTCAGTGCCGTGTAGTTATGGAGATATGGGAGTTTTAATTTTTTTTATTTTTAGCTCCTGTGGTTCCCATGGGGCAACGGAAAAAAAAATTTGGGCATAAATTAAGTACTTATGACCCAATAAGCCCTCATATCAAATTTGGTTCAAATCTGCCTCTCAGTTTGGAAAACAGAAATTTTAGGAGGGGCAAAAATTCTTGCCCCTCCCATAACGACGGCAAATATAGCCCCACAAACTTCTCTTGAACAAATCGGAGTCTACACCTCAAAAGGAAGCTGCTCACCAAATATCAAGTCTCTGCTACTGCTGGTTCATGAGAAGATTTTTTAAGATTTAAGCACACTTTTTGGGCATGGCCGTACCAAGGGGTGAGGCAACTTGATTTGAACAAAATCAAATTGCGATGTCATTACAAACTATTATCTCAAATATCAATTAAATTGGTTTAGCGGTTTGGGAGGAGAAGACACAAACACCATGTTCATGGACGACGAGTGATCACTATACCTCTCCTGACTGAAAGTCAGGTGCGCTAATAACACAGTCACGACAGGGGTATTAGCGACCAGTGATATAATCGAACTACTACTTGTTATTGTTTAAAGCTTCTTTTGTTCACTGACTCTCAGCAGCCTATTGATTTGTACATGTTAACTTAAAATTTATAGTCGAACAGGATCACTTGGCAATGTGAATAACTTAACTCTACATTCATTTAACAGAGAAAATTAGTTTTTAGACCTCTCTCTCAGTTTACAATCTTGGGATAAACTTCAGAAAAAATGAACAATGGAGGTGGGGAAGGGGCGATTAAAATTACGAGAGTGTGGTAATTTCTATTTTTTTTATCTATTATTTATTTATTTATTTTTTTTGTGGAGGGTGGGGGAGGGGGGATTTCACGTCACTGGTTGTGGCGACTAATTCTTAAAATTTCTAGATAAAATCTAAGGAGCCACCCACAACCATTGAAAGATGGCTAGTCCTTTTGCTAATCTATTAAACTTATAATAATTGTTGTCCCCCTACACACATAGTGATTTAGTGGTAATCAAACTAAAATGCACGTGATGAGCAACGACTTTGATATGTGAGGTCTACGTTGATCTTGCAGAGTGTGTTTTGACTTTAAATTAAGTTAAAACAATTGCCGTAT
Source organism: Pictodentalium vernedei (assembly GCA_031216915.1). Taxonomy (NCBI): domain Eukaryota; kingdom Metazoa; phylum Mollusca; class Scaphopoda; order Dentaliida; family Dentaliidae; genus Pictodentalium; species Pictodentalium vernedei. Next base: position 149,977,122 of record CM062291.1, on the reverse strand, counting down.
TCAACAATATTATGGCGAATTAATAATTAAAATTGCTGGTAGTCTTTCTTTTTGAGGGCGGGATGGGGTTGTGTGGGGGTTATCGTTTGAAAAGGTAATTATTCGATTCAGTTAATGAAAGTTAACAGGATGTCAATATATCACAAGCACAGATTCGTACAAATTATAATGAGGGGTCCAAAATCTGGGTGATTAAATTCAAGCCTTAATTCATTGATTCTCCGGCAAGTGATAACTCGCTTTGAGGAAATAGGTAGTGTTTACGATGGTATTAAAGGTTGGTGGGAGAGACCTAATTTTTCAGTGGGCCGGTAAATAATAGAGATATTCTTGGACCTTCCCTGGTTTATGTAGGCCATAATGTGTACCAGTAACAGGCCTCATCTTTTGTTTTTAAAACTTATTTCTATTAAATTTTAGCTTGCCGTTATATACTCAGAGTACCAATATTCCTTTTGTATTTGCGTGAATGTGTCATTTAATTTTCAACTGGTGGGCATAAATTGTAAAGAGTGCTGCCCTAAAGTTTACCTTTCGCATGTGAATATTTTTCCACAGGTTTAAAAAAAACAGAAGCGTGAATGAATTTAAATGAACGACATTGAACGCATACACAACCAATTAATGTTTTTAAAGATACACATTTGTGCTGCGAATGCAAACCACCGTGGATCCGCGCTGAGATATTCTACGAATTGTTTTTTTCTGTATTCAGTGAGTATTGGTGGGATGTCACACATATTTGTGCCGGCGCCTCATTGGTTGGTTATAATGAATAGGCAGGATTACGGCCATGTCACTGTGTCGAAAACAGAATAGCACTCCGCGGATTAAAATGTTGTATTATTGACAATTTTTCGACACATAGGTCTGTCAAATTAATAGTTTTCTTATGGTTATGCATTTTCGAACAAAATAGTTTTGCATCAGATAGTTGCATCTAAGCACTTAATTCTATGAACTGCACCTCAGAAGAAATCAGTGACAGTACTTGTCTTTTTCAAATTTCTCGGATGCCATAGAATTAAGAAAGGACGCTGGTTTTGTTTACATTGGCATGGCGGTGGTTCGAACCCACGCCAAGAGAGTTTCCTTCGGCACCAACCGCCTAGAAAAACTATACTGAACCACCCACACCACTCGGCTTTCAAATCTTGCCTGTTTGACATTTAATTCCCGAGGTGTGATTTTTTTGTCAGGCCGTACTGATAGCGTGGTTAATTGGTTACACTTGGTATTTTCCCAGTGCTATAGATAGTAATGCAAACCGGGTTCGTCACCCCTAGTTAGGACTAGAAATCAGGGGTGATGGAAACCGGGTCTTTAATGGACTGTACACATAATGAGATATAGTGTTGTTGAATTTTTTTTTTAAAATGTAAAAAGAATAATTAAAATAACAAATTTTGAGATAGTGTGCATTGGATAAAGGATTAAAAAAAAATGTTACATCTTCAAGATTTGGGAGTAAGCACATGTATGCTTGTCCATATCATGTATGAGAGGTTTCCTCAAAATTAGTTCATAAACCTATAAACAATACACACAAGAACAAAAGAGCATAAATGGGATGGAATGGGCAGATGGAACTGCCATTCAGGAGATTCCTATTTTGTACAATTTTTGAAAATAGTGGGGAATAATTAAGAGACAGCTGAGTAAAGTACATGAGAATTCTAAAACATAATTTCCAAATCAAAATACACATAACAGTACCTTTCTGTATTACTGTATAACATTTGTTCAAGATATTGTGCTAACAAGAGTGAGGATGCCCGGACAATCAGATGCCTACCTGCCCGGATGCACACCGACCGTCGCCAAACCATAAGTCTCGGTTGTTAACACAACTCGACCAAAAAGTTAAATCAATTCCCCATATTGAAATAGTTAATGTTAAGTGACTTCCAAATACAAATAGCACTTCTTTTGAAGAATTCTGTCAAACTTCTACAGTCCCAATTAATAAATGAAATTTCCTTCTAATATTTTTAATTGATTTAGTAACACAGGCAGGGCCTAATATAGGAGTTTTATGAAGAAATTTGTATGGATCATAGCGAAGTGAATCATTTCATGGCCGAGCGTCTGGGCTGCTGAATAACAAGTAGAAGGTGGACACTGAATAATTTGTGTAGTGCATTTTGGAGTTTTGTTAAAAATTCTACCCTTGTAAAACAGTATTTTATTTCAGAAATTACCTCCAAAAATGAGACCATTTTTGATTATGAGGAGACTGTTAATCAGACTAAAAAAAAGTTGTTAAATTAGATATGGTTTGACGATAAAGTTGGCTCAGAATATAAAAGATAATTTGGGGTGTTTCACTGATCTAAAGAAGATTTGTTGTTGTGCCAAATACTGTTGAAAAGATCTGCAAGAACATCCTAAGAAATGATGACAGGGGTTGGAGTTGTCTACAAGGAGGAAATGTAACAGAAATTTTGTTGTGGTTATTCTACAGCATATGTCAGCTGGTACAGTAATAAGAAAGTTGCATGTTTATTTTCAAATATGACCATCTTCTCCATACATGATAATCATTTATAAACTGGTTGACTGTCACAGATCAAAAACTAAGGTTAAATTCACAATGAAAGTGTCAATGACACTGTAGCTTAACTTGTCCGTGTGTTGTGTTTGATGAAAAGGATAATGTTCAATGCTTATGAAAGGATTATGAAATAAGACAAGAATTGTGATAATTGGGAATATGTTAATTTCTGTTCCCTGTATGCTATGTTTTCAATAAAATATGAGGTGTAGACTGTACTGAAGAATTGAGGGGTGGGTTAATGTGGCCCTCACAGTTAATGTATGTGGCCCTCACAGTTAATGCATGTCAACGAAAGTTACCAAGTTGCAGAGAAATTGTTCCAAAATGAGTCATCCCATCAAGTTACAATGAAATCCCTTCATAAATAGACTGTGCTAAAGGTTTTTGGGCTTCGTGCCTGTGTAGCCATGACGGTTGACCAATCGCAATCAAAAGGGAATATCCTCATCAAGACATTATATGGAGTAAACCGACCAAGTTACAATGACATCACTCCATAAATACGACCTATAGACTGTGCTAAAGGTTTTCAGGTTTTGGGCTTGGGCTGCCCACATGGCTGAATGATCGCGACCATAATCCCATCAGAAATATGACCTGTAGACTGTTATAAAGGTTTTCGGGCTTCGGGCCCCTGTAGCTGTCACAGATGACTAATCGCAACCAAAAGGGGACGTTCTTATCTGGACATTATATGAAGTCAACCTACCAAGTTACAATGAAATCCTTCCATAAATATGACTTGTAGACTGTGCTAAAGGTTTTCAGGTTTTGGGCTCGGGCAGTCATCACGGTTGACAGATTGTGACCAAATGTGGAAGTTCTCATCTAGACATCATACAGATTCATCCTACCAAGTTACAATGAAACCCCTCCATAATAAATATGACCAGCAGACTGTGCTAAAAGTTTTTGGGTTTTGGGCTTGGTCAACCATCACGGTTGACAGATCCTGACCAAAAGGGGATGTTCTCATCTAGATATTATACAGAGACATCCTACCAAGTTACAATGAAATCCCTTCATAAATACAATCCGTAGACTGTGCTAAAGGTTTTCGGGTTTTGGACTCGGGCAGCCATCAAGGTTGTCCAATCGCGACCAAAAGGGGACGTTCTCATCTAGACATGACCCCAAACCTGCATATGAAATTTCGAGATGAGCAGACAAGAACTACGGGTGTAGCCTGTGCTAAAGGAAAATGTGAACAGACTCACAGAAGAACAGACTTCCGCACGTGTGATGGCAATAGCTTATCTTAACTTTGTTAAGTTAAGCTAAAAAATGAGAAAATGTATAGAATTCCAGAACATTTCCATATTACAAATTAATCCTTTGTCAAATGAAACCAGTCAGCACTTGTCCTAAATAACTAAAATGATGTTTTTTTGCCTCCAAAACAAAGGTCATGAAAACTCACTGGAACAGGCTTGATAAGCATGTTATTTAAGGATCATAAGCTATATTCTGGAAATAAACTTTTAAAAAGAGCACCGCCTAGCGAGACATCATACACGTGTTATTTTTCACTTGGTGGGAGGCCCTGAATAACTTGATGTGTTTGCTGATTCAATTTGTGGGCCTCTATCTTGACACTGGTGGGTCAGTCGATGAGTTTGCATGCGACACACTACCTATTGGCGATATGTATGTTGTGTAAGTTTCATTGTGATATCTACCTCCACTAAAAAGTTATGGTTGGGACACGAAAAAGTAGTGCATGTTGATTCCCTGTGTTGACTTCTATCTGTGAATGCAGAAGACAACAGATAGAGTTACATCCCTTGGATCGTTAAGGAAACAAATAAACAGTATTTTGTTTACATATCATGCCACAGGTTCAAATGTGTTCTATGTGCCTACTGGCACATAGAACACTTTCGAACTCTGGGGACAATATTTGCTCTTAATTTATTTTCTCAAGTTGTTTCATTTAATTATTCGACTATTTAATTTAAAATGGCAAAATATGATAGAACTGTCAGAAATCTGATATATTTGTAACTATTTTCAGGTTTTTTGGTTAGATTTTTATAACGAGGTGAGCAGAAGCAAAAATCTTTCATTTAAACCATATACCCCTTATGTTTCACATGCACTTATACCCTGGATGTTTCACGTTCTCATATACCTTGGATGTTGGGTGCACCCTTTGCCATGGCTATCTGTCCAAGACATTCTGACCAATCAAAAGACAGAATTATCAGGATATAGGGACAAAACACACTGTCTAATGTTGGTTCAAATTTTGAATAAGTTTCATTGTGATATCGCCTTCCACTAAACATTATGTCCCACAGACAGTAAAGTTAATCTGCATGGTAATACCATGTGCTGACCTCTATCTTTAACCTTGATCTTGGTGGGCTGGTCATGAATTTTGTATGTGACACAAGTCTAGCAGTGCTCCCTATGTTGTGGAAGTTTCATTGTGATATTAGGTTCCATCAAAAAGTAATGTTGCAGACATGAAAAAGTTGATGTAAATATGTTGTGTAAGTTTTATCATGATATCTCTTCCCATCAAAAAGTTATGGTCCAGTCACAAAAATGTTAATGGACAAACAGCACAATTATATAGTACGCATGTTTTTTTGTTTTTTTTTTAAAAACTGGCTGTATAAAAAGTAACAAAATTAAAGTGACTATTTCCCTGTACAATGTTGGAAGGATTTGTCCTACACATTTGGTAAAGACTTGAATACTTAAAATATACTTGGCCCTATCACACACTGTCAGAAATAACAGGCATACTTTAATGAAGCAACATACCTCTACAGTTTTGGGTACTTGATAGTGTATCACATGGTGAACATTGGGAATATCAAGACCCCTGGCAGCGACATCTGAAGCCAGCAGCAATCCATTTTCATTGGCTGAAAAAAACCCATAATTACAAATGTCTTAAACTGAAGCCATAAAATTACAAATTGGAGAATGTATATAGATTTAAGAGGCCACATGCATGCTCTGTATGTTAGTTCATTTATTGGGGTTTAATGACACTTTCAACAACCGGATTCTCATCGTGTCAGACAGTTTTACAGGTGAAGAAAGCTGCAGCACCCCAGAGACAATCACAAAGCAGTATCGCGCAACTGTTAAGACTCTTCCAACTTATTAACCTGGCACAAGCAGAGTTATACTGGCTGAAGGCAAGTGCATAGTCAATGCACAGTACACCTTAGTATACAGTGCCACTTGCATTCACATGGGAAATAGGACTAAATGTCTTGCCCAAGGACACAGTGCAGATGCACAGGTCAGGATTGAACCATTGGCATTTCGGTTTAAAGTCCAATGCTCTCACCAATGAACCACTATGCTCACCCAAGCTCTGTATATACAGTGGAGCCCACTTAACTGTATATCTCTTAACTGAATAACCCTGTTAATTGAATATAATTTCCCAACACAAAACCATTTACCATACCTCCAGTACAAATTGTCCTGTTAACTGAATATTGGTTATAGTGTAAACTCCTGTTAACTGAATAAAAAATTGTATTACCAGTCGAGAAATTACCCTAATTCTCCCCAGTTTTCCTTTGTTTATATACCTACTTGGCCTCAGTACATCCAATACAGACATTTAATCTATTATATCTTGTTTGACAGAGCTCATAGATGCTAAGTTTATCTCTAGAATACAGGAAAGTGATATAATCTGTTAATTGAATACTCCTGTTAACTGAATAATTTTCATTGGCAAAGAGGCTATTCAATTAACAGGGTCCCACTGTACCATATAATCTGTATAAGTCTATACACAGCCAGTTAGTGGTCTCCCCTTTGTTTATTCATCAATCAAAATGGTGGCACTTTCATTCAATCTAGTTTGACAGAATTCATGGAGCTCTGTCAAACAACATATAATAGATTATCTCTTTACCTAACATAAAAGAAAGACAACGCTTGTAAATAAAATCTTGAATAAAGACATTTTTTATATTTTTTGGTCAAAAACATAGCCTATGCCACCTCATTGGAATGAGCTCACAGGATGGCGATTTTTGCGAATAGCACTGGGTGGGTTTGGCTGCTACATTGGGTAAAGGATTAAATGCTTTTATAGGAAGTAGGTCTATAAACATGAGGTATTCAGTGGTTGTAAGAGTAATTCTTGAATACATCACACAATTTTTTCTTAAAATAAAAAGAATTTACTTTATAACTTACCTGCAATTAACAGGTCAAGTTTGCAGAGAAGGTAATGTCAATGGTTTTGATATCACAAGCTATTAATTAGGTTATTCAATTAAGAAATACCCAGTTAAGTGGTATATGTATTCAGGTAGTGAAAAGATTGAAACATTTCACAATATTGTTGAGATCTTTCTGAACAGGGATATTAATAAACTACTTAACCCTTTACGTAACGAAAAAAGCAGACAACACTTGCTAATAAAATTATTGAATAACTAAATATTTTCATTTTTTGCATCAAAAACATAGCATATGACCCCCTCATTTTAACAAGGTCATTGAGCTCGTTCCAATGAGGGGTCATATGCTATGTTTTTGAGACAAAAATGAAAACAATAATAAAAATTGAATGGGACTTTTTTGTGAATAGCACTGGCCGGTTTTGGTCGTTACGTTGGGTAAAGGGTTAATGCTGAAATAAAAAAAAATTAAAAAAATTCATTGTTTTCAATCCTTCCTACCCCGCACTGGAGTCAGACCAATGTTTTCAATTTTGAGGACAGCCTTTGAATATACTAATGCATACCAATCCTCTTCTAAGCTGCAATTGAAGACAGTTCCTGGAGGGCATACAAAGACTGAGAAAAATTAACAGAAAACAATTTGGCCTTTTCCAAAAATGTATCATTATAATTGCAAATTTAATCCTTCTCTAAGATGTCACATGCTGCTCACATACTTACAACAACAAAAGATATCACTGCAGGTTTCTATTTTTTAGCATTCGTTTCTAAAAATAACCTTTGGTGACTTACTGGGTTTTGTGAGATACCATGTAAGATTTATATAAAAAAACCCCACAAAATCGCAGCAGACTTTAATAAAGTATACAAGGACACAAAATTTTGAGATTACATACCAGAAAATCTATCCAAATTTTTCAGTCTTTGCTTTTGATGCATATCAGCATGCAATGGAAATGGATTACATTTCAGCAGTGTAAAAAGTGATACTAAACGTCTGATACAATCTTTACTGTTGGCAAACACCAGTGTCCTTCCAGGGTACTGTCTTAAGAAATAATACAAGTACAAATCCTGAAAAAACAAAACAAATAGCACATAACAATTTTTACAATGCCTTTGGGGAGTGCAGTGGCTTAGTGGCAGACTGCTTGACTTCTATGCTAGAGATCCTGAGTTCTATCCCTGTTCGGGATGACCCACGTTGTGTCCTTGGGCAAGGCACTTTATCCTGGTTGCCTACATGGGGCACAATGACACCGTGTACTAAGGCGTACTGCACGACGATGGTGCACATGTCTTCAACTGCTGTAACCCTGCTTGAGCGGAGCTTGAACAGAGTTAGAATGTTGAGGTACTGACAGTTGCTCGTCAATGCTCGGTGGTTCTCTCCAGCTTCCTCCACCCTTAAAACTGTCACGGTCACAATTAGCCATTGTGCATAAGTATGTGACCTTAATCACCAATAAATAAATAAATAAATAACAATGCCTTTGATTAATGTAAGGAAAAGAAACTCCAGCTCTATACATATTACTCACTTATTTCTTTCTCTATGAAGTAGCTACAGACCAACTTTCAGTGCATAGATGAAACAGAGGATTTCTAATGAGTCGCAATTTGAAATGAAATTTCTGAACTCAGTTCACTAAAACTAACCTGAGGCCAGATTTATCAAGGATCAGATCTATTTTAGTAGAGCTGAAATGGTTAATCGATTAACCAATGATCAACGTCTTGATCAATCAAAAAAAGTAATTGATCGATTAACCATTGCTTAAACTCCTGTATTATATGGGTTAACAAAGGAACAAACTTGATCTAAAACAGGCAAACATTGTCACACTGACTTACATCAATTATTATGAGACAGATTAAAGCTTGCAAGTTATGTGCAGATATACTTGTTCACTTGCATGATCATTGGACTGTATCAGTAGCTGGAAATGGTCATTCTTAACTTTTTGCCTGTTGCGGACAGCAGATGATACTTGCAAAAGAAATTCTTGAACTACTAAAAATTTTCAATTTTTGTCTCAAAAACATAGCTTATGACCCCTCATTGGAACGAGCTCAACGAGCTTGTTCCAATGAAGTGTCATAAGCTGTTTTTTAGACAAAAATTGAAAAAATAAAATTTGAAGGAGATTTTGATATATAGCGCTTGCCAGTTTTGTCCGTTACTTTGGGTAAAGAGTTAATGCTATAAATCATGAACGGTACGGCAATAATTCAGCTACCTACTAAAATAAGTGTTTAATCGGTTAACAAAGGTTAATTCATATGATTAATCCATCAAGAAAACCCTTTAACCGTTTCAGCTCTATATTTTAGTGAGCAAGTTTCAGAAATTTTATAACAAATTGTGACGAACTTGAGATTCTTTTGATCACATAATGGGAATTTAACCCTTCACCAAACATAACAGTAACAAGACACACTGTCACAGTGCCAAAACTGCGATGATTCGTGCAATGCCAATGATGTTTTAAAACTCATTGGTGACAAAAAAACTTGTAGGTAACAAGTCCATAAATGTGACAGAAATTATCCGAATGACATGCACTATTGAGAGCATGTAGACATCATGAAGATACACTTGCATACCAAGTATGGTGTCATTCCATCTAGTATTTTAGGAGTTACAGTGTTTTTTAAACTCGTTGGTGACAGACCAACCGACAGACTGACCGACATTGCCACATATAGAGCTGCTCATTGCAGCTAAAAACTGGCCAGTACTATTGACAAAAAATCGGCAAACAATTTAATTATTTTTCAATTTTTGCCTCAAAAAACAAAGCTTATAACCCCTCCTTGGAATGAGAGAGCTCAATGCAAGGAGGGTCATAAGCTATGTTTTTAGGCAAAAAAGTGCATATTGTAAAATGATATACAAATGAAACTCATTTTATTGAAAACTAAAACTGTTTTTCTTTATTTTTTGCTTTTAGTATATAGAAACAGAACTCTGACTTCACTTTTAAACTTTTACAAAGCAGAACTATTTTATGAATATTCAAACACCGTGTATTTTGAGTAATCTCCCTTGGTGCACAACTGCTCTGAAAAATCTGATTTCAGATTCCATTCAGTGTTTTACCCACTCTTTCCCTGGTTATGTTCACAAAACGTCAGCAGAATTTGGACTTTTGTATTTCTTTAGTAAGTGATAATCCCCCACCCCGAAAATATACTTACCGTATATGTCTGTGTATATTAGTTTCAATAGAACCAAGAATGCTTATGTAGGACAACAATTTGAAAACAATTTGCGCTGTAACCTGCGCAGTTGTTGTATTTATATTGGTTTTTCCTGTCACGTTCGCGAAAAACCAACATAAACACAACAACTGTGCAGGTTATGGCGCAAATGGTGCTCTGATTCTGAAACTATGAAGTTTCAGTCACAAACGAGTGTTGGATTTTCTTGACAGGGATGAAGACATTGGGGTGATAAACAAACAATGAAAAACAAATAAATGCTAGTATTTTTTAAATCTTTAATAATAATTTTACTTTATTCTTTTATCTTATTCAACACGTGATAACTCGTGAAAACTTACCTATTTCCGTTGCATCCCAAATTGGCAAAATGTAACTTGCAACTAATTCTTGTTGATTAGTGCATCAATCAGTTGATACCTGTACTGAGTGAAGTCTGTGTTTGAATTCCCCTGCCGTGTGCATCCAACCTCTCGAAAATATGGCGATAACCTTTCCCCTCTCATACCATTTCAATTTCCCCGTTTCCCATTTTCGTGCAATGACGGTTCAAATAAAAAGGCCCAACGCGGGCCATTTATTTCATCGCAGCAGTGCCTGAGAATCAATTCCTTTTTTTTTTTGGCCTTATGTGATAAACTTAAATGTTTACTAATTAGAGAAACAAACAGATAACTTTGCAAAACAATTCTTCTACTAAATTTGAAAAGATATCATTAACCCTTTGAACTCTAGTGGTATCTTCCATGCCAGTTCAATGGCAGCAATTAGAAGAGTCCATATTCATTATTTGGTGTAGACCAATCCATATTTCAACGTGCAGCCTTGGTGCTGCACATTGAAAATACTGATTGGTCTAAACCACACATTTACTGAACAGCCATCCTATTTAATGACGTTATGACATATCATGTTGCTGGCCGGAAAAATGGCCGCTAGGGTTCAAAGGGTTAACCCTTTATGCAACATAAGAGATATATCTAGCCAGTGCTATTCACAAATTTACCATTTAAATTCTATTATTTTTTCAATTTTTGCCTCCCAAACATAGCTTATCACCCCTCAATAGAATAGCATTGTTACAATGAGAGATCAGACATAAGCAATGTTTTTGAGGCAAAAAGTTAAAAAATTTATAGTAATTTATATATTTTTTATACTTACCAATGACCCAGACATAGCTGGTGCTAACTCTTAAAATATAGGGCCAAACACAAATTTTGCCCCCCAATCCCCAAAATTTGCATCTAAAACTAAAGAAAACATGTCCTGAAAGGCCCTCCACACTTCGCCCCTACTGCGCATGCGCAGTGTCAAGGACGTTCCGAAATTGGCGCCATTTATCATTCTAATAACCAGTGCCTGGTAAGCGCTATGTACTCAGCGGGGAGGCAAGAGTTCCCAACTCCTGGGAGGGCCATCCCCATCTGGGTCATTGGTAAGTATAAAAAATATATAAATTACTATAAATTTTTTAACATTTTTATACTGTACCAATGACCCAGACATAGCTGAATAGTAAAAAGGCTGGAGGGCCAAGGACATAGAGCAAAATGGAATACGCTCAATAAAATAAAATAGAGTCATCCCCTGTAGGGAAAAGAAGTAATAGGCCTTACATGTATCTTTCTTATTTATGATAAATTAGAAAGATACAACACCTTCCAAAATTGAGCTTCATACATCCATGTACTCTATTAATATCCAATATAATCCTTATACTAATAATTTTTAAAGTAAGCCAATAATAAAGTAAGTCTAGAGAATAGAGACTCTTATACTCCTAAAAGTGTCTGAGAATTGCATAATCATGTCCGTTGACATATGCAATATTCAAAAGCTATACTTTAAAAACTAAGACTTGAATGAATTTTATAAACTTAAACTTCTCACTAAACAACCATCCCAATAACAGCTCAGAATTACTAACTCCGGAGGAGGTATCCCCTTGTTTTCATAGTAAAACAGGTGACCCAAGGGACCACCCTCCCCCCCCCCCCCCTTTTTTCTTGCCCTGGGTCAAAAAATAGCCCAGAGCGAAGAGGGCAGCCGAACGGAGACACTGCCGAAACAGACAGCCTACCTAGCTATAGTAGCAACTGTTAAGAGAATGACATTCTGAGCAGTAGATAATAGACCTAACAAAAGAGGCCTCAAGAAATTGACTCGATATTTCTAAGATAAAATTCATGAATGTGGATGGCTGAGCGCAATGAGCGGCCTTCAAAAATCTATAATAGCGACACTATTAAAGTAAGCCCAAGAAGTAGAAGAACTCTTACTTCATGAGCCGAAATCTTAAGCACAACTGCTAAGTCAATGATATACCATAAGCAGTACCGATAGTTAATAGAATCCATTAATAATAAAATGGAGCCTAATGTCCTTCTACTAGACATCAAAGACAGAAGAAGCTTACGCCCTTGAAATAAACAGATATCTGTTTATAAATACATAAACTGTACCCGGAAAGAGTAAAGGCCTATGCCCATACGAAGACGGAAGGACCTTAAAATAATAGGTTCCGGATAATAGGAGCCTAACTCTTATGCAACAATCCAACCTAAATAGTAACGGAAGTATTGATTCCGAAACTATGAAAGTGAAAATCATCCATCGATAGTGCATGAAACTCACTGACTCTACAGTAAAAGAGAAACCAACAGAATTACTGTCTAAAAGGTCAGAATTTGAAAACTACTGTTTCCAGAGGCTCAAATGATTACTTAGCTAAATAAGAACCGAAGTTAAAATCCGTATAGGAATTTAATCTAAAGATTCTAAGTCTATTTATCAAAAAGTTACTAACTGACTTAGATAAAGAGACAAAAGACTCAATTGTAAACTATCGTAGAGTGCATAGGTATGAGGTAACATAAACCTATAACCTAAATAATAACAGGCTGCAGTAGATCTTGTGAAACAAGTATACTAAAAAATAGCAATGAGTAGTATGGAGGGATCAACAATATGAACATAAAGATCCCTACACCACGACGGAAGAGCCTCCACTTTAGTCGCATAGAATAGCGAAGAAGAGGATCTCCTATAGTAAGAAATCGCGTCCAAAGCTCGTCCAGTACAGTGCTTACAATGCAATACGGACCACACAACAGAATACATGAAGGTTGCGACCTTGCTGGTTGTGATAAAGATGACACGATTTACCCAGTGAAAAAAGATCCTCACATAGAGGAAGATTTCACGTTAAGACCCACAGTAGACAAGAGAGTAAATTACTCATGATCTCTGTGAAGATAGAGATGCTATCAACAGAAATGTATTGTGGTTGTTTATCTTAGCAATACCTGCTGAAACAACAGCGCCGGAGGATACACGTATCCTATCATTCCGTCCTATAGATCAATAGAGCGTTAACACTATTAGCTCAGAGATCTGGACAAGCCAACACATACGTCTGCAATTGATTAGCAAGCTGTGTCATAAATAAATCATCATTGGGCGCTCCCATAGATAGCAAATCTGATTGAATACTTGTTTGTTGAGAGTCCATTCTGACAGCAACAAGCGACCCGTAAGAGAACGGGAGTCCGATAAAACAATCAGACGACCCGGAATATGACGGACCAAAACTGAACTTGGTGTACTATAACCAACAGACGGATTCTTTCCATTAAATTGAATAACGGAAACGAAAGAGTGCCTCCCTGGTTCCGGAGATACGCCACTACTGTCGAATTAAAGGACAGGAATTTGGGCATGCGTTTCTGAATAATGTTCATGCAATGACATAAAGCAAGCCTAAAAAACATTATTCCGTGGAAGTTAAACTGATAGCTAAAAGACTGCGGAACCCAAAGACCCTGGCACTTCGAATCCGTAGGGATCAGTATATATCCCAATCTGATTGACTGGCAACCGTCATAACAGCCACACTCGGGTCCGGCAACTGCGGCGGCACTCTCTGAGTCAACCACCGAATGTTTGCCCCAGTCTGAATCTCTTGTAACACTAGATAGACAAGAGAATGTATAAATCGAGCAATTCATGGATTGCCGGAAAGTTGCCGTCGAAGAGAAGCTCCTCCGAGAACGAAGCGACTCTGAGAGAGTTCTTAACCTTACTATCCACGCGTGTGGATGTAGCTAGGGCTGCATCACGTCTAACCAACTCCAATCAGCCACTGAAGGGCGGAGTTATACGTGAACAAACTACTGCCCTCAAAAGAAATTACATTGAGAATAATATCCCGTAAATCTTTTCTTGAAGACGTAATGATAACGCCTCAGTAAGGCGGATTACGTATAATAAAGCGTCTAAGTTAAGTCTACTATACATAATGTCGTTCCCAACATTGAAATTGGAAAAGACATAAACGGCGAAAAAGAATATATGCAGTCTTTAATCACACCGTCTAGACGCATATGAACTCTCGGTATGCCCTGCTCTGCCAAAATAAACTATTTGTAAAAATGATAAAATGGCAGAAATGAGCAACGCGGACAAGAAACTAAACTATCATGCTTAGTAGCAGGCTTGTATATATATATAAATATATAGCGTCGAAAAATAAAACACATGTTGTAATGACAATATTGGACTGCGTCGGTAAGACAGGGACAATGTCCCTGTACCGATCGAAAAATCCGAGTCCAATGACGCTATAAGTCTCTTATCCAAGATCGCAGCAATGAAGTCCGAAAAATAATCACTGGAAGAAATGCCAGAAGATATGAAAGGCATCTTCCGATACTACTAAAGGGAAAACTCGAAATCTTTCGAATCCCTTTCGCCATCCTGTCGGACCCTATAAAGTGTTCGGTCGTCCGTAGCTGATGCAACCGCGGACCGCACCGACCCAGCGCCGTCGGATAATTCCTGATTCGACCGAGAAACTGTCAATTGCTGGGATGCTGCGAAACAACTGTGCTAACTCGGATAGCACGTCCGTCACTGAGGCCTGAGGAGAAGCGGTCTTACGATGCATTGCCGCTGGAAGCTCCGTGATCGTTACCCCGTGCATACTTCCAATATGCGAGCGACCGGAGTGTATAGGCCTCGTGTCCCTTGGCTACCGGATGTCGCGACCTATTCGCTGTGGAATCACTGAATGCCGAAACTGATCGGATACTCGAGGTCACGTAGCCAATGTGCGGTCGTGTGCCCTGCTGTGAGGATGAGGAAGCATTAAAGACAGTCTCTCGGACTGTCAATATAACGGAGCGTCCCGAGCAACGGACATATGCTCCGAATGTAAAATATCTGAACCACAACATGCGGTCCCCTATGTTGTTGGCTTCCTCCGATCTGTCCTCAATCTGCCGTCACTGGGTGAGTACTAAAGTAATTAAAGTGCTCGCATCACCCAAATCTCCTTCCTAGACCGCGACGGACGAACCCGGCAGCCGAACCATTCGATGAATGTACGCTACACCGGGTGAGCTAGCGAATGTCACTCCGTAAGCGATAGACATATTCCATGAGCACTTATTGCCGCTAACTCTTCATTAACTATGACGACAGAGGCACACTTTTGAAAGACATCTCCATAACTCTTCGAACAAGAAATCAGAAATGCTTGGATAGCAAGCATAAAATAATAATATATATAGCGTCGTTCAATAATTCGAAAGTTTGTGTGACATTATTGGACTATGTTGGAACTGAGGGATGATGTCCCTGAACCGAACCAAAAATTTCTAAGTCCACCGACGCTATCAGTTTCTTATCCGGCATCGCAGCATATGTTGTTCCGAAAGGGAAAGCTTGAAATCCTCCGAATCCCTTTCGGTATCCCGTCGGACCGGATGAAACTTTCGGACGTCCGTACCCGCTTCCGCGGAGCGTCCCGACCCAGCATCGTCGGATAAAATATATGCGACAGATTCAGTTGATGCTGGGATGCTGCGATAAACTGTGCTATTAAGGAAAGCACGTTCGTTCCCGAGGCCTGTGCAGTAGCGGACTTACGATGCATTGCCGCCGGAAGCTCCGTGTACGTAAACTCCCGCACACTTCCTATGCGAACGTCCGGAGTCTGCAGGCCTCGAGTCCCCGGCTACCGACCCAGCGCTGTCGGATAATTCTCGATCCGACACCGTTTCTGTCGGCTGCTGGGATGCTGCGATAAGCTGTGCTATGTGCACAAGAATGTCCGGCGTCGAGACCTGCGGAGGCGCAGTCTATCGCTGCTTCGCCGAGGGCAGCTCCGCATCAGATGGCTCCCGCATACTTTTCCTATGCGAACGTCCAGAGTCCATCGGTCTCGAATCCCTGGCTGCCGGATGGTGTGACCTGGTCGCCGAAGAATCCTTGATTGGCGAAGCTGGTAATATATCGGCGGTCACGCAGCCAAGGTGCGGTCGTGTGCGCTGACGAGAAGAGGAAGCCTTATCAGTCTCAGCGGACTGCCTATACAACGGAGCGTCCCGAGCGACGGACATATGCTCCGCTAGCGACACATTTTGTACCACAACATCTGGGGCCAGATGTTGTTGAACGAGAGAGGGGCCTCTCTCGCTTGCCGTCCGGATGGACCGGAACGAGCTATGAACCGGACTAAAAGGCTTCCTCCGTTCTCCCTCCGATCCGCCGTCACTGGGTGTGCATTAAGTTAATTTTATAGTGCTCGCATCACCCCAAAATTCCTTCTAGACCGCAACGGACGAACCCGGCTGCCGAACCATTCGGTGAATGGACGCTACACCGGGCGAGCTAGCGGACGTCAAAGGCCGTCGAACCTACTAGGGTCCTCTTAGGCAATTGGCGTATAACATGAGCACTTTTCCGCTAGCCCTTCATTAATAGTGACGACGGAGGCACACTGTTGGAAGACATCACAGATACATCACCCTAATCTTGATCGTCTGAAATAGAAATTGATAAAGTAGAGTGACCCTGCAGGGAAAGGACCGGAGTGTCCAAATCCCCAACAACATACCGTGACATACGCTTCCCATATTGTCATCGAAATCATACGATACAGAACAGGAGTTAATGCGAGTACACTGACCACATATAGAATGATAATAAAGTCAGAGGAAGACTTCCTCTTAAAACAATTGATCAATATCCTTTCAATGTGAAAAGAAAACAAGTCCTGGTACTCGCACTAACCCCTGGCAATCAAAATACATAATAATAATATGATCCATTAATATAGAAAAAATAATTGAAATCAAAATATTTTGAAAAAATATTTTTTCAGAATAGCCCAAGTTTCTGAAAAGTAACGTTGAGCCCCAATGGATCCCAAGCCTAAGTGTGGACAAAAATTTTAAAAATATTTTAAACAATTTATTCAACACTTACGAACAATAATAATGTATCTAGTTATGATTAAAATAACATAAAGATATTATTTTTTAGAAATCCCCCCCTCACACAGAGGGCTGTTGTAAATGTAAACAATGAGTGTAAAAACACTAAAATAAGACTCCAGGCACCCAGGCCCGAAATCAGTTACCAAAAATACACTATCTGATGCAAAACAGAGACTTCCAGGGAAGAAACTGCAGAACATCAGATGGTAGATGCAGAACACAACGCCTAACCACCCGTAGGTGAAGACGTAAACATGGGGAAAGAACAGAATTCATTCTGTTATTCAGCTAAAACTCCCAAGAAATTTTAGTAATAATAATTACAGAAACTATGCCAAAAGCATGGGAGAATAGCAAGGGGGAACTTAAAGGACAGGGAGAGAGGAAAACACTTGTAAAAACAGTGTAACTAAATAAACAGAATGACAACAAAATGGCTGCTGCCTTGAAAATAGGTAACTTAACATAATTTCATTAAAAAATTTTAAGTTACAGCCCTGATAATATTCTGTCACACATTCTTTTCCTCTCCTCCTTCTCTATCCTCCTTAGAATCACCATTTCACTAATATTTATGTGTCTGGCATCATTTAAACTGAGATTTAAAAGCACAAAGATCAGTCAGATGTTAACTGATGAAGGGCCAAACTTAGAATGATAAATGGCGCCAATTTCGGAACGTCCTTGACACTGCGCATGCGCAGTAGGGGCGAAGTGTGGAGGGCCTTTCAGGACATGTTTTCTTTAGTTTTAGATGCAAATTTTGGGGATTGGGGGGCAAAATTTGTGTTTGGCCCTATATTTTAAGAGTTAGCACCAGCTATGTCTGGGTCATTGGTACAGTATAAAAATATGATAAATTTAAAGTAATTTATATATTTTTTATACTTACCAATGGCCCAGACTTAGCGGGTGCAAACTCAATATTATCAGGGGCCAAACACAAATTTTGAACCTCCCCAATCCCCAAAATTTGCATACAATACCGAAAATTAAAAGTCCTATCTGGCCCTCCATACTTTACTATCTGCGCATGTGCAGCAGTCAGGAAGAGACCGGAATTGGTGCCAATCTCATTCTTTGTAGACGAGCCTACTAAAATAATAACTCAGCGGGGAGGTATGAGTGCCCACTCATGGGAGGTCCATACCCGTCTGGGCCATTGGTAAGTATAAAAAATATACAAATTACTTTAAATTTATCATATTTTTATACTTATAACCAATGGCCCAGACTTAGCTGAATCGTAAAAAGGCGGAGGGCCTAGGACTTAAGAATTAGCAGACCAATATAGTTCGTAAGCCTGCATTCTAAGGTGAAAAGGAGATTAAATTTAAAAGGAATTACATGTATCTCTCTCTATACAACAATAGAGAAGACATATCATAAATAAGGAGCCATATCCAAGTAATTCCATAAACTTAGCATGAATGATTATGCTAATTGGGTGTAATGAGCCCCCAATTTTAAGGCTAGTCCAGACTAAGCCCCTTAAGTTAGGATGGCGTATTCAAGAGTGAGAGACTAACCCCCACAAACACACGCCATATATAAATAATAAACAAGTTGTATCTAGGATCAGTAATAATCTACAGACAAAACAGCTTCACTCATAGTTACACACTTCGTCACCCGAGTTCCAATGTGTTCTATGTGCCTACTGGCACATAGAACACATTGGAACTCAGGGGATGACTTATTAAGATGGAAGAGATGAAGAAAAATCACCCCCCTCCTTTTTTTTGAAGAAATATTCTTCAAAACAAAGAGGGAAGCGCTCTGGAATCAGTGAAAAGCCGTTCCAAATAATCAATATATATTTGCCCAACAGGTACCCGGTTATTAATTATAATTAATTATTGGTGCTTAACGCCACTTCAGAAGCTAAGGCTATCGTGGCGGGGTGGGGGGGGGGGGGGTTGAATAAGAATTTCTATTGCTCTTGTGTTAGTTATCAAATAGTATAGGAACTGCAGGGCTCCCTCATGTCTGACCAACTCCATAATGCCACTAAGGATGGAGAGGGACGTGATGAACCATATAGACACAATATCCAGTCTCTAAGGTGGAAATATAATCCACAGCAACAGATTGGATAGAAATGAAAAGGGAGACGAAAACAATGTTCTGGAACCCAATCATAAAAACCTAGATGAACTCCTTACGTTCGATCTGATATCAAGAAATATATTCCTGAGAAGGAGTTAAGTATAGGCGTTTGAAGAAACGCTCATTAATAAGACTATGTAAATATGGCGTCATCAATAGGGCTTATCGCCTCATATAACTAACACCCAACCATACCGGTAGGAAGAGAATAAACTCCTCTAACATAACAGTATCATGTCCATTAGGACAATGAACACAGCCTAGCTGAAGCAGCTAAAGGTCTTCCTATACATGAAGACAATAAAAAGGCTGATAACTGCGGCCTTAGAAGCTCACTAAGGAGGCTTACAATGCCAGCCATAGCTTATAAGTCTTCATCTCCGTGAAGACATATATATCGGTGTAAGTTGCGACCTTGGAAGCTCACTAAACGGAGACTATCAACTATCGTCGCACAAAGTAGGGATTGAAGAGCCGATATTTTAACAGCCCTAAATTCCCAAGGAGACAGTAGTCTCAAGAGATAATTATTTCAGTTATGTCACTGCATAATTACTTAAAATGTTGCCTATGATTCTAGCTAGGCTACTATGGTGTAAACAATAAGACTCAAGTCTATGATACCTAGGAAAACAAACCAAAAAGCACTCTACCTTTATCGGTTTTATTCCCAAAAGACAGCAGTCAGAGCCTAGCTCACGTAGCTTAGAAGTCTTCATCTCCGTAAAGACAGATATCTCAGTGTAACTTGTGACCTTGAAAGCTCACTAAACGGAGATTTACAACCATCGTCGCGCAAGGTAGGGAATGACGAGCCACTATTCTAACAGCCATAATTCTCAAAGAGACAGTAGTCTCAAGGTAGCTGTGCAGTTATGAGTCTTCGTCTATGTGAAGACATATCTGTGTCACTAGTGGCCTTAAAAAGCTCACTAATGGAGACTTACAACACTAGCCGCTAGTTTATATGCAAAGACCGCTGTAACAATACATAAGACTACTATGGCGTCCACAATGGCATTAAATGTCTTGACGCCAAGGAATACAACACCGAGAGGGAAAAGACGTACTTATTCCCTTTAAGGGCTATATTCCAAACAAGACAGCTGTCTCAGCCTATCTATGCATTATCCGTATGGCTTCGGGACGAGAAACAGGTGACTTGTAAAAACCTTGAGAATTTTGATTCTCAACCTCTATTGCTTTCTGCGATTGGAGAGCCTATACCTCTGCAAGGAGAGACTCTCTTGGAAGAATTGTCCAACACATACTTCTTGTAAGTGGAGCTTTGCTCGGAATGATAGCCGCAGGCCTGCCAAGACTACATTCTCATCCACTGATCTTCCATAATTTTCATCCACTTTTTGCGAGGTTGATAACCTTCCGCTAAGTGGAAAGCAACAGAAGTCTAGACCATCACCTGTACGACTTGTGAGTCTTGCGGTAGGCGAAACTACGTCCTTCCCACAAAGAATCTCATCCCATCGACCTCGGGGCATCTGACTTATATTCTTTATAAGACATGCGCCCCTTTTCCGAGTCGCTATACTGACGACCTCCGCAGTAAGAGGGTTTCCTAGACCCTCGCGAGGAGCTCCCTTCTATGATTGTGAACTGGAATGACCTCTCCTCCGTCCAGCCTGTTGATGAGACGCTGATCTCAGTATCAGTGCGCTGGCAGCTTTTTGGTAGCCTGTTCATAGACTAAAGAAAGCGTGTCGTCAAACAGTGTGTGTCCAGAGACCGGAGCGACTTGGAGAGAGCTTTTCACCCTGTCATCGATAATTGATGACAACGCAAGGGCTGCATCACGTCTAACCATCTCCAATTTGCCACTGAAAGGGCGGAGTGGTACGTGGCATACATGACTGGACTGGAAAGAACTCTTAGCGAGGAACTAACATCCTCAATTCCTTTCCCTTAGAGCCTGCTCCAGAGCCCTGGTGATATGATCTGCGTATAACATAGCGTCCACAATCGCTCTATTAGATGAAATAGAAAATTCCGTCACATCCAAGCGTAAAGTGAATGATATAGGTAAGGATATAACCAAATCCCCAGCCTGCTCATCCAAACGCAGAGTAGCTCTCTGAACATCTTCTCCAACCGTTTTATAATAACGTGCTGATTGAAGATGCTGATAAGAAACCACCTTCGAACTTGCTAGGTTGAAAATAGCTAATGTGGCCGAAGGCCTCCAATACTTGTCAAGATAGTCCCAGGAAGGAAAGAGCATCATCTTTCCTTCGCAGGGTATCTTTGTCTATAAAAGACAGCGATTTCTGCCTAGCAAACGCAGCTTGCAGATCAGGTGGAACAAAGTCAGAATAGTATTGATGAATGAATTTCATCACTACAATATGTTGTTCCGAAAGGGAAGGGTAATCCTCCTCCAACTCCCTTTCACCATTGGACTGATTCAGCTGATAATTTCGGTCAACAGCCTCTGAACGTACAGAAGACCGTACCGACCCAGCACCGTCCGACAGCTCACCACCAGAGTCTGCAGAAGGCTGTGCTTGCACTTGCTGGGAAGCTGCAATGAGCTGTGCAATCTGCGACAGCAAGTCCGTTATAGAGGCTTGAGGAGCAGCGGTCTTCTGTATTTGCCCGCTTGCTGCTCCTGGGACGAAGATCTGGACGTAGATCTCTACTCCGAACATCTCAATGATTGAAGCCTCAGATTACTAGCTACCGCATGGGCCGACTTCACAGGTGAAGACTGGATACTTCTTTGGGTAGCTGCCAGGATATCCGAAGTCGGATAGCTAGTATACGGTCATGTAGCTACATCTGCCTGAGGAAGAAGCCGTAACTGTAGCCGACGCCAGTTGCAGTTTCGACGGAGCGTCCCGAGCGGCGAGTGTGGACGTTAGCTCCTACACAGGCAAGTTTCTCAAAACAACATTTGGCCCCAAATGTTGCTGGGTTAGAGAGAGGGCTCTCCCGCTTGCGGTCTTATCAGATCTCGCCGAGCTTCCCTAAGAGAAACTTGCAGGCTTCTTCCCTTATGCCGTCGTCGCTGGGTGAGCTTTAGTTTTTGAGTTGCTCGCTCTACCCAATTCTACACTTCCCTCGACCGCAATGGACATACCCGGCGTCACGGCTCCCACGAACGGGGTAACCGCTTCACCGGTCAAGCTAGCTGCTAGCAAAGGATTAAGAACACTAACTAGAGGCCTTATCCCTTGCTTAATATTCGTGAGCACCTTTGCAGCTAGCTCTGTTAGCACACTTTGGATGGGTGTCACAATACCATCACCATGTTCTTGTTCCTCTAAAAAAGAAACTGAAAAACTCGAATTATTTTGCAGTGAAAGCTCCGGCATAGGAGCCTCACTGCCAACGACGTAGCGCAACACCCATCTCCCAACGTCTGTCATCCCAATGTACACAAGCAGGACAAGAATCCGTAGGAGTGCATCGACTACAGGCAAGGCAATGAAGACTTCCTCGCCTTGCATTTAGAGCAGTAAGCTTTCCTAATTACAATCAAAAGACAAAGTCAATAGCACTCCTACAAACTCCACAACAAAATATATGATAAAGATACATGAATAATAGCAATCAAAATTAAATTCGAAAAAATTATAAAAAAATTTTTGAATTTTTTTTTGAAAATGCCTAAGTTCCCAAAGGGAACATCATGAGCCCAAGGGCATCCCAATAGAGCCTAAGTGTGGACAAAATCCAAATTTTATGAGCTACACTACCGGAATCATAATCAATGTATCCTACATTAACTCTACATTATAATAATATTAAATACTACATATATTTAAGGACGTTGCCAATGTAAACAACGTCAAAGGAAAAAAATGGAAACAAGACATCAGGCACACAAAAGGCCCAAAGTCAGTAACCGATTTAAAGGCTACCAGATGTAAAGCTAGATCTTCATACGAAGAAAAAATTATACATCGGATAGAAGATGCAAGACCAAAACGATCTACCACCCCTAGAGTGAGGACGTAACCATGGGGATAAACAGAATAAACATTCTGTAAGACACGTTAAACTCCCAAGAAATTTAATAAAAAATTTCAATAAAAAATAGTCAAAAAGCTTAGGAGTTAACAGGAGGGGTTCATGGAAGGAAAGGGAAGGAACACTTAACAAACAGTAGATTAATCATTTGACGTCAGGCGTATGTGCCGAAAATGGGAAACATGAAATAATTTTTATAATTATTATAAAGTTACTTTTAATTTTCAGTATTGCATGCAAATTTTGGGGATTGGGGTGTTGAAAATTTGTGTTTGGCCCTTGATAATATTGAGCTTGCACCAGCTTAGTCTGCGCCATTGTTTATTAGTATAAAAATACGACATTTCTGCTAATAAAGATATTTTTTTGCAAGTCGTCTCGTCTGCTACACTTCTTAGGAAATAGATTAAGTGCTATCATCAACCTTTTAAAAAAAAACCCCTCAGTTTTCCAGTCCATGATTGTGATGAAACATACATTCCTAAAGTAGATGGTTACACCGTGAATTTGAATGGAGGACCAATCAATATTTTCAATGTTCAGCCCTAAAGCTGCACACTGAAAACAAGAAAACAGAACAATGCAAAGCAGCATTGCATATGCCCCCTCCTGTAATACCAATAGCATATGGTCCTCACAGGAATGTTGGCATTCCTGAATATGGCATAAATGTCTGCCATTTTGAACTTGAGCAAAGTCAAGGGTGGCATAAACCCCTGCCTGCAATACCATGGATAGCATTACAAAAATGAAACATTTATTACTGGGTGACGCTGAAGGATGACCGTTGACAGACCTGTGACAGATTACAGACCGTTGGGGCATACATCATGAGAGCTATTAAGTTTCGCCGTAGGGTGACACAAAAAGGTACCCCCACCTCTTTACAAAATGTGAGAATGACGATTTGATAATTCTGTGAAAAAAATATTTTCTGCAAACTTTATGTATGTTGCACATCTGCAAGACATATGTAACCATATCCTAAAGTTTCAACTCTCTACATTAGAAATTGTGGGAGGAGTTGATTACACCATGAAGGTACCCTTAACTGGTAGAGTGCTGGAAATCCATATTTGGGCTTTACTCTGATGTGCAGGTACAACAGATGAAAGGCTTGATATTCAGGGGAAGTGTTTCATATCATGTTTGAAGTGAAATTATTTAGTTTACAAGGATTTGCTTTGTTGCGACTTATGGGAGAGTGCCTACAGGCACTCTCCCATATATTGTAACAACGCAAGGATATGTGAACAAATTTTGATCCCCAAAAATAATTTAGCATTCTACCAGTTAATTAAACAAGTTATTCATGATTGAATTTTGGGACGGATAAAATCTAAGTCCAAAAAATGCCATAACTCCTACAATAATACACTGCATAACATATGCCTTGTACTGTGGGTAGACATCAATAGGATAGACTTGCACACCAAATATGAAGTCATTCCATTGAGTACTCTAGAAGTTATTCATGCATTAATTTCAAGGCGGACAAATTCTAAGTCCATAAAGGGCAATGACTCTGGAAATAAAATCTAGCACAACACCTGCATTTCACTATGGGTATACAGCAATAGGATACACTTGCATACCAACTATCAAGTCACTCAGCCAAGTATGTTACAAGTTATTCATGACTGAATTTCGAGACGGATGGACAGACGAACATTATAAATTTAAAATAATTAATATATTTTTCATACTTACCAATGGCCCAGACTTAGCTGGTGTTAACTCAAAAATATTGAGGGCCAAACACACATTTTGAGCCCCCAATCCCCAAAATTTGCATGCAAAACCGAAAATTAGAAGTCCTATCTGGCCCTCCATACATTTACTCTCCATGCATGCGCAGATGCCAGGAAGTGACCGGAATTGGCGCCAACATCATTCTTTGTAAAAGACAGTATTACATAATAATTCAGCAGGGAAGTATGAGTGCCCACTCATGGGAGGGCCATCTCTGTCTGGGCCATTGGTAAGTATAAAAAATATAAATACTACTTTAAATAAAAAATATATTAATTATTTTAAATTTATAATATTTTTATACCATAACCCAATGGCCCAGACTTAGCTGAATCGTAAAAAGGTGGAGGGCCTAGGACTTCCGAAATTGGAGATCAACGTAGTTCCAATCCTGCAATCTATGATGAAAGGAAATTGGAATAATTAGGAATTACATGTATGTCTCTCTATACAGTAATAGAGGAGACATATCCTAAATAAGGAGCCCAATTTAAGTAATTCCTTAATCTAAGAATGAAGACTATGCTAATTAGGATGTAATGAGTTCCTAATTTTTAAGGTTAGTCTGGACTAAGCCCCAAAGATTAGGATGGCCTATCTGAGAATGAGAGAAAATCCCCCACAAACATACGCCATACAATAACACTTCCGCTGTATGCAGGATATAATTATGGAAAAACAGCTTCCTTCATAGTTACATACCCATCAAGCCAGAGAAGAGGTAAAAATCACCACCACACCCCTTTCTTATGAAGGAATTTTCATAAAAAAGAAGGGAGAGCTCTGGAATCAATAAGAGCGGTACCAAAAACAGTATAAATAATCGTCGAACAGGCACTCAGGTATTAATGCATGATTAATAAATGGTGCTTAATGCCACTTCATAAGTTAAGGCTATAGCAACGATCCTGGTAATTAATATTGCCCGCTATATAACGTACATCGCAGACGGCATACACAGATACGTCAAAAACCGGTGATATAATATATAACATACACATGTCCAATCGAGTCACACTGAACGATCCCGGGAGATAAAACACACTCCCGAGGTAACCCACAGGCGGCCTCTGTACAATAAATTCCAGTAACAACACTCTTCAACGTGCACTATCCGATATCTAGGACCGTAAACACGTGAGGATATGCGATTTGAGCACTGACATAATAGAAACCTGGATCTAGAAATGGAAGTAGGTATGATTAACAGGCTCTGACAGGGACCGCCTCCGAAATAAATTACAATTTCAAGGTCCACAAAATACAATAAAGCATTAACATAATAATATAATGCGCAAGAGCATTAAAATCCAACATGTAATCATCTGAATACCAGTAAACTGGTTATGCAGCCTCCGAGGTACTCAAAGAGTAGCAATTTAATTATGATGATTTTTGAATAAGCGCTCGTATATAACAAATCAACAAATAATCAGAGGAAACTAATCCAACTAAAAAAGCGGATGTGCCCATTAGGTCGCCATAGAACACGCCCCAAATGCATAGTATGTATGTATTAAATTATATGAGGCTTGCGGGAAGAAAACTACATCTTGCCAGGTAATTGCCTCTAACACATAGGTAGCGTGTGTGTGGGGAGTGGAGGGGGGGATTCGAAGTCATATCGCAATCTCCTCACCCGCATTACTTAATTGTTCCTGTGCCAGTCATCAAATAATATAGGAACCGCGATGGTTCTCTCATGTCTAACCGACTCCATTATGCCACTATGAACAGGGAAGGATGTGAAGAACGAAGCTTCCCCTGAAAAAGAAGGCCCTCTCGTGGAGGAACCTTCTGGGGAGCGTCCCATAACAGACACTTGAGAAAGCTGATCCAAGGTTTCTGTGATGACAGAGGTGCTACTAGTAGAATTCACGAGACTGTTTAATCTTAAACGTAATCTACTGAATCAAATGAATTGGAGGAGACGCGTATCCTATAATCCATCCCCATGAATTCGGCAAAGTGTCAACTACATGCACTCAATGGTCTGGGCATGGCAACACAAATGACGGTAACTGATTGTTCCAGTGCGTCGCAAACTGAACTATCATAGGGCGATCCCACTGGTAGCAAAACTGTCCAAATACTCGCTTGTTGAGCGTCCAATGCAAATTCAACAGGCGACCTTTCTGAGGAGTGAGTCTGCTAGTACGTTCAGACAACCCGGTATATGACGGATAGAAAGATGAACATGATGATACATGACGAAATAGAAAAATCTTCTCCGTTAGTTGGCATAACGGAAATGAATGGGTGCAGCCCTGGTTCCTGATGTATGCTACCACTATCGAGTTGTCCAACAATATCTGAACATGCATGTCCGCAAATGATGTGAATCCATTGATGTAGCGCTAACAATATTGACATTATTCTTTGATGTTTATGTGTTTCTCCAGGAACTGAGGGTCCCAAGACCCTTGCATTTTGAGTCTGTCAGACTCAGGGTTGTGCCCCAAAGTATTGACTCACATGCATCATAATCGTGAAAGCCGGATCTCGCAGCTGCAGTGGAACTCTCTGAGTTAACCACTGAATATCTGCCCAAATCTGAACCCTTTGTTTACTAGATCCGTTAAAACAATACTGGTCTTGAGCGAATGCATTTTCACACTCCAGTTCTGGGTGAAGAATAACTGGAGGGTACGTGTGCATAAGTGACCCATCGGAATAAGATCTGCAGCTGCTCCGCACAACCCCATCAGTCGCATAAAATCCCTCGCTGTTAATGCATCTGAGTGTAGACAAAAGCGAGCATAACAACTGACTAATTTCGCTCTGGGTAACGGCAGATGAACCAGATTGTTGTGAGACATTACCGAGTTCATTATTCGAGTGAACGCCCAGGGCGCAAGATTCAGACCAAAGTACATGACTCGGAACTGAAATACTATCCCTTGGATGACAAACCATAGGTACTTTCTGAATGCCGATATACCAGGACATGAAAGAATGGATCCTTAGAACAATGCTTGCCGCATGGTCGATCACTCGAACGCTCGCTTTTACCGACTGAATGATTACCATAAATAAACTTTTAGAGCCATGATAGACTTGTTATCCAGCTCCAGTCTATTATCAGTCGGAACGAGCTCTCTGGCTTCGGTACGAGTGACAGGTGACTGTAGAATCCTAGAGAATCTTGATTCTCGATGACCTCTATTACATTCATTGTCAAGAGAACCTTTACCTCCGATTGGAGAGACTCTTAAGCAAGGATTTGACGCATTTCTCGCCTACTGGTCTTCTGTAATAGTTATCCAGTTTGATGCAAATCTTGATAACCATCCGCCAACTGCTAAGCAATAGAGGTCCTAACCCTCACGTGTAGTACCTGCGAGGCCTACGGAAGGAGAAACTACGTTCCCCTCGTGAAGAGCCTCCAGCCACTGGATCAGACCTATGCCCCCATCCGAGTTGCTGTATTGACGATCCCTAGAGTAATTATAGGAGGGTTACCTATACCCTTGCGAGGAGTCCTTTTTAGATGATTTTCTGTCTAGGACGTCCTCCCTTACTCTTTTCTGCTGTTGCGGTTGATTAGACGGCGACTTAAGGAGCAGAGTATTGATCTTTCTTGTAGCTTGGTCATAAACCAATGAAAACTTATCGTCAAAAACTTAGTGTCCGGATACCGGAGCGACCCGTCGAGAGTTTTTCACTTTGTCATCTATTAAAGATGACGACACAAGGGCTCAGTCACGTCTGATTAACTCCAAATTAGCCAACTGTTAACACAGAGTTATTCGTGATAAATATAATAGCCCTGGAAAGGACTCTTAAAGAGGTACGAACGTCCTCAAATTCCTTTCCGTAGAGACGTTGCGCCACAGTTCTTAAAGGTGATCTGCGTAAGACAGTGAGTCTAAATTCGCTCTGAATGAAGAAATTGCCGTCTCAATTGTGTCCGAGCAAGTAGTGAATGACGAAGGTAAGGCCATAACTAGGTCCTTAGCCTGCTCATCCAAATGCAGAGGAACTCTCTATACATCTTCCCCGATCGTTATAAATGAACGTAGTTCAACAATCGGTAAAATTACGGAAGATGATGACAAGAAACCTCCTTACTTCTTTCCACTGAGTTGAATATGGCATTGTCTAAATGGCCGAAGGCCTGCAACACCTGTCTAGACTTAACTGGAAAAGACATGATCTCCTCTTTTTCCGGATGAAGTCAGTGTCCAACAACGCTAGCGGTTTCTTGCCAGTAGTCGCAGCATTCTGATTCGCTGGAACAAATTCAGGGTAGTGTTGATGGATTAAATCCGTCGCAACCATGTGTTGTTCCGAAAGGGAAGGGTAATCCTCCTCCGTGTCCCTTTCACCATCCATCTGAATCAGTTGAAAATCACGGTCAGCGGCATCGGAACTTGCAGATGACTGGACCGACCCAGCACCATCTGACAGCTCAGGTTCTGAGACAGCCGTGGGCTGCTTCTGCACTTGCTGGGATGTTGTGATGAGCCGCGCAATCTGCGACAGCAAGTTCATTATGGAGGCCTAAGGAGCAGCGGTCTTCAGTTTCTGACTGCCGGCTGCTCCCAGGACGGTGTGTCCGAGACAGCTCTTTTATCCGAACGTCCCGATAAATGAGGCCTCGTCTCCTTAGCTACTGAATAGTGCTACTTTCGAGCGGTCGCAGCATTCTGATTCTCAGGAACAAACTCAGGGAAGTATTGATGCATTAGATCCATCACCACCCTGTGTTGTTCCGAAAGGGAAGGGTAATTCTCCTCCAAATCCCTTTCACCATCCGACTGAATCAGATTAGACTCACGGTCATCGGCATCTTAACGCGCAGATGACTGGACCGACCCAGCACCATCCGACAGCTCAGGTTCTGAGACTGCCGTCGGCTGCTTCTGCACTTGCTGGGATGCTGCGATGAGCTGCGCAATCTGCGACAGCAAGTCTGTTACGAAGGGCTGAGAAGCACCGGTCTTCTATTGCTTGGCCGCCGGCTGCTCCTGGTACAGTGTGTCCGAGATGGCTCTTTTCTGCGGACGTCCCGATAAATGAGGCATCGTCTCCTTGGCTACTGGATGGTGTGACTTCTTTGACGAAGAGTGGACCTTTCTTGGTGCTGCAGGCTGGATATCAGAAGTCACATAGCCAAGGTGCAACTCCACATTAAATATTAGAAAAAGATACATAACAAATAACATTCAAAATATAAATCAAAAATAATTCAAACAGAAAAATTTTCAAAAATTTTTGACAAGAACCCAAGTCCCCAAAGGGAATGATGTGCCCAAATGTATCCCGATAGAGCCTAAGTGTGGACAAAAATTATTTTACTATCCAAAAAAATAATTGCTACACTACCGGAATATTTAATGTATCTTACAACAGTCCTACCATAATAATAAATAGGAAACTACATAAACAAATAAAGTGCTGTCAATATAAACAAAATCAGAATGAAAACCGGAAACAAGACCCCAGGCAACACGGCCCGAAGTCAGTAACTGATTTTGAACTATCCGTTGTAAAGCAAGATCTTCACCAGAAGAAAAAACGATACATTGGATGTATGATGCATGACCAAAACGTTAAACACCCCTAAGGTGAGGACTTAACCATGGGGATATACAGAATAAACATTCTGTGTAACACGTTAAACTCCCAAGAAATTTTATATAAAAATTTCAATAAAACAAGCCAAAAAAGCTTGGGAGTTTAACTGGGGGGCTTCAAGGAAGGATAGGGAAGGAACACTTAACAAACAGTGGAAAAATCATTAGCAATAATGATGACGTCAGGCCCATGTCCCGAAATTGGGAAACATGAAATAATTTTTAGAAATATTATAAAGTTACAGCCCTGAACGTTTCAAACCACCGTTTCTTCCTTCCTTCATCCAGTTGTGTCCTTGAATCCACCAAATTAACCATTGATTTGTGTCTGGCATCATTATAAACTGAGATTTAAAAGCACAGAAGTCAGTTTGTTGTTATCTGACTGAGGGCCCAACAAAGAATGATGTTGGCGCCAATTCCAGTCACTTCCTGGCGTCTGCGAATGCGCGGAAAGTAAATGTATGGAGGGCCAGATAGGACTTCTAATTTTTGGTTTTGCATGCAAATTTTGGGGATGGGGGGGGGGGGTG
This sequence comes from Pictodentalium vernedei, assembly GCA_031216915.1. Lineage (NCBI taxonomy): Eukaryota > Metazoa > Mollusca > Scaphopoda > Dentaliida > Dentaliidae > Pictodentalium > Pictodentalium vernedei. The sequence continues at coordinate 149,945,928 of CM062291.1, read as the reverse complement.
AGGGGGGGGGGGCAAAATTTGTGTTTGGCCCTTGATATTTTTGAGTTACCACCAGCTAAGTCTGGGCCATTGGGTTATAGTATAAAAACAGATGGATTAACAGATGGATTGACAGATGGATGGACAGTTGGATGGATGGATGGACAAGGCGAATCCTATAAAAAACAAACAAACAAACACACATGCAGACTAATCTGGTTAAACTCCTATATCAAACACGTGAAATATAAAAATTATTCAATTTTCTACTGCCATTCAACAAAAATAATTTCCCTTGAACAAAAAACAACAATGCAAGAAGGTCCTAGACAGTTTTTCTAACACAGGGCATAACTGTGGTATGCATGGATGAAACCTGCAATATGAAACCTGCAATATGTGGATATCCTTTCCAACCATACTGGTTTATCACAATATCAAAGGACATGAAAATCCAATAACCGATGTCCGAGTTATATAATGCAAAACATTTGTATGGAAAGTTTTCTGAGTGTAACAAGGGCCATAACACTGGGACATATGCAATTGATGACACCCGCAATAAGTGGATGTGCTTTCTCCCATGCCCGGATCCCACCATACTGAAAGATATTAAAATCTGCCCACCAATGATTGAGTAATAGTGCAAAAAGTTTGTATGGAACGTTTTTCTAAGTGTAACAAGGGCCATAACTCTGGTATGTATACAGGGATGAAACCTGCAATATATGGATCCAGAATGATGGTCTGTAACCATACCAAACGACATAAAAATCGGACACAGAGCCCTCGACTATATACCCCACAAAATCTCCTATTGAGGTCGGTGGAATAATAATAATTGGTCTACTCCCAAATAATGAGTGTGGAATCTTCCAAATGATGGCAGTGAAATGGCATGGAATACACCATCAGGTTTCAAAGCATCGAGTATTAACTATATCCATTACATGCTCACTTTTTCTTCAGCAGTACAATTAATTCTGGCTTCAGTAAGGGTTTCAGCAGTCCCAACCTTTGTTGTGATGTCTACTATTTTTGGTCTGTCTTTCAAGCCAATTGTTTTGACTAGAGAGGCTGAAAAACAAGGTTAGAATTATTTTTAACTTTAAACCAGTTTTTTTTACCTAACATCGATCATGGCAATATCCAGGAAGCAATATTCACAGAAAAAGTGCTTAAAATTTAAAAATTTAAAATTCTTTCCTCTAAAACACAGCTTATGGTATATTGAAATTTAAAATTTATAAATTTTTTCCTCTCAAAAACAGCTTATGGTCCATCATTGGAACAACCATATCGGAAATTGTCTAAAATTGATAATGTTATGTAGATGTGAATCTTCACATCATGCACAGCTTCGTCAATATTCTTTTTACATGGGATTAAAGATACACTGGCCACTATTCATTTATTTATTAAGGTTTAACATCACTTTAGCAGCCAAGGTCATATCGTGTTGGTGACAGTTTTACGGATGGAGGAAGCTGGCGTACCCGAAGAGAACCACCGAGCAACGACGAGCAGCTGCCAACTCCCCAACATCGTAACTCCGCACTGCAGCACAGGCAGGGTTAGTTAGATTGGTTGAAGACATGTGCACCATCGACGTGCAGTACGCCTTAGTGCATGGCGTTATCGTGCCCCCATGTGGACCATCGGGGTTAAGGGCCTTGCCCAAGGATACAATACAGGAGTCCGAATCGATTGCTCAGATGTTCACCCATCCAAGGACTAACAGGCTCGATGATGCTTAACTTCGGTGATCTGACACTGTCCACTGAACATTATTTAATCCTTAAGTCTCCATACAGCTATAAACTACCCCTTTTATATGACTTTGAAAACACTGTTCCAAGTGTATTCTTCCTTGAGAACTCTACTGGTAGGATGCATTTAACTTGACAGTGCTTTTACATCATTGCTGGCTGCCTGTACAGGCAGCCAACAATAATGTAGAAACACTGTTAAGTTGTCTGCTATTTTGTTAATATATATACAGAAGTTTTGGATGTAAAATTAATTTGAGGACTTGAAGGTTAATTTATTCAGATTTGCCTAAAAAGATAACCAACAACCTGGTCCTGGATTAGTTGAAGATGGTAATTTTGTACAATGTGATACAAGTTACATAGAATAGAAAAGGAACAGCACTTTGTAATCAAATGCCCAAGATATGAACAAGTATCTTCCAAAAATAACAATGACAATGCAACCCTCGGTTTCCAAGGGGAGCATATCGTCTAGTATCTTTGTTTAATTAAATAACAGACAAATATAAATGAAACATATAAAAATCTGGCAGTATCTGGGTAGAATTACCTATTGTAGAGTTTTATTCAAGATCTGAATTCTGAATACAACAAAGAGAAAACAAGGTATACAATACCAAAGAAATAGGATGATTATCTGACATATTTAATTGTGGTGTTAAATGTTACTTCAGCATCTCTGCCATGACTGTTATACAACTATAAAGTCATACTTAGCATATTGTTTATACCTGTGCTACCCACTTTAAAGGACTTACACAGCAGACATTGGTTATCAGGTCCTATTTTACAGGTAAAACTTAACTTGTATACCACAGTATACAAGTACTGATCTAGATCTCGGTGGTATCACAAAGATCGAAGGTTTACCTGACATGAACTTTATTTTAACCCTTATCCAAAGTAATGGCCAAATGCAGCCAGCACTATACCAGTATTCTCCATCCAAATTTATACCAGTGTTCTCCATCCAAATTTAATTATTTCCTAAATATATTTGCTGCCAAAACATAGTTTATGACCTCTCGTTAGAATGGGCTCATCAATCTCGTTCCAAAGAGGGATCATTAACCATGTTTTTGAGACAAAAAAACAGTTATTTTAAGTTATTCAACAATTTCTTTTGCAATGTCAACCATTAGTTATACTCCTGGTAGGTAAAGAGTTAAAATATATTTTCGAAGAATCCCGTCTGTATTTGTTCAGACAACAACACTGCAGTCTTTGTCTGCCATTTAACCCTTTATCCCACACAATGGAAATCAAAATTTATTATTTTAATTATTGTTTTTAAAAAACATTTTTCAAAAAACTTTCAACAATACCATCAGGCCTGAAAATAAGCAGTCTGACATTTGCAGAATGAGGTCCCCAGAGGGTGAATTTGATGATGCTATCCCATACAGTGGGCCAATTTATCCTCTGGGTACCTCTTTCTGTTTAGTTTTGAGAGTTCACAGAGGGTATATTTAGTGATGCTAACCTGCTATGCAGGTTAGCATCACTAAATTCACCCTCTTGGGAACTCATTTTGCAGATGACAGTCTGCTTATTTTCTGGCCTGAATATCATATCATGTGACCCATCACTGGAACGAGCCTGTTCCAATGAGGGGTCACATGAATGCTTTTGTTGAAATTTTCATTTTATAAATCTATTTTGTTTCAACTGCTTAACTCCTAGCACTCTGGTAGTATTTCAACATTTTCGTCATTGACTCCATATTGCCCATGCAGCATGAAAAATTTAACAAATTATATCTTGTTTGACAGAGTGCAATGAGCTCTGTCAAACAAGATATAATTTTTTTAAATTCTCAGATGCATTGTGGGAAAAATTTGCTGCTGCAAGCTTTGTTATCTTAACATTAGAGTGCAGTGTTAATTTGTAAATTGTGCAGTTGAGTGATGCAGATCCACTAGGTAAAGGCTTAATGATTTGGATATGAAACTAAAAATTCTTTTCTATTTTATTCAGTAGTGTTATGCATGTTAACCTATCGTCTAACAAAATGAGCAAACCTTTCCAGTGTCATACACAAAATAAACTGCCATTTAGATCTTGACATGTTAAAAATATTTGCAAGTAAAACACATCTTGTAACACTTCATTGGAATGAGTTCATTCTAATAAGGTGTCATAAGCTATGTTTCGGAAGCAAAATAATTTTTTCAGCTGATCATGGAAACAAAAATATTGGAAGTGTCTTCTAATAATTGCATTAGTAAAAGGGTTAGAGAAACCATTATCAGCTTCACCACACGAAAAATCTACCTGTGCTTTTTCCAGTAATAAATGCAGTGGTGTGATTTCAATTATCTTGTCAATTATTACTTCAGTACAGTCATAGTTTTATCAACATACTCTCTCAGTATCCAGTTTACAATACAGCACACCAACTCATTCCTACCCATATCTTATAAACTATACAAGAAAATGAAAATTTTGAAAAAAAATATCTAAATTGCACATACCTAACTTATCTGTTTCAGTCATTTTGAACTTCTTACGAACTGCCCTATCTGGACCAGTGTGTACAAATGTTAATGTAGCAGAGAAAACAAAAGTTTGCCTCTTCTTCTTCAGGAATGAATCCCTACAACAGTCAATAAAAGCTGTGATAGACTTCCATCAGTTAAATAAGACATATACTGTATTGACTTGGGTACAAGTCCATAATTGAAAATATGCCCACCTACCAACTTTTCAGATTTCAGTTTCCGAGTCCCTGACTTTGTAATGACAACATCCATGACATGCTGGTACATGTAAATTGTTATAACAAAAAATAACCCCTTACCCAATGTGCATGGCATCAAAATTTATTTTAATTGTTTCTTTTTTAACCCTTTACCCAACATAATGGCCAAAACGTCCAGCGCCATTCACAAAAATCGCAAATTAATTTTCATTATTTTTGTATCAAAAACATAGGTTTTGACCCCTCTTTGGAATGAGCTCATGGAGCTCATTCCATTGAGGGGTCATAACCTATGTTTTTGAGATAAAAAATGAAACAAGAGGCCCCAAGGGGACTGAGGGCGCTCACCTGACATGGTAGCCTAAATATCAACCCAGAGAATTGATTTCAACAAGTTGCATCTGCTCCTCCTAAGAAAAGCTTATACCAAATATCCAAAGATTCTGACCAGTGGATCTAAAAAAAAGAGAAGATTTTTAAAGAATATTCCTCATATTGAACTAAGTTATAATTTGGGCTCCCACAGGGAGCCCATATATGAACCCAGGGACTTGGCTTTAACAAACTTGAATCTCACCCCCCAAGGATGCTGCACACCAAATATCAAAACATTCCGACTGCTGGATCTGAAGAAGAAGATTTTTAAAGAAAATTCCTCATTTTGAACTAAGTTAGAATTCAAGCTCCCACAGTGAGTCCAAATATGGACCTAGGGATATGGCTTGAACAAACTTGAATCTCACCCCCCTAAGGATGCTGCATATCAAATATCAAAACATTCCAACTGCTGGATCTGAAAAAGATTTTTAAAGAAAATTCCTCATTTTGAACTAAGTTATAATTCAGGCTACCACAGTGAGCCCAAATATGAACCCAGGGACTTAGCTTGAACAAACTTGAATCTCACCCCCCTAAGCATGGTGCATACCCAATATCAAAAGATTCTGCCTGCTGGATCTTGAAAAGAAGATTTTCAAAGAAATTTGCCTGAAATGCACTAAGTTCGAATTCGAGCTTCTATAGTGAGCCCAAATATGAATCTAGGGAGCCGATTTGAATCTACTTGAATCAGATCCACCCCACAAAGGTGCATACCAAATATCAAAAGATTCTGCCTGCTGAATCTGGAGAAGAAGATTTTTTCAGAAATTTGCCTGAAATGCACTAAGTTCGAATTCGGGCTTCTATACTGAGCCCAAATATGAATCCAGGGGACCGATTTGAACAAACTTGAATCAGATCCACCCCACAATGTTGCATAGCAAATATCAAAAGATTCTGCCTGCTGGATCTGGAGAAGAAGATTTTTTAAGAAATTTGCCTGAAATGCGCTAAGTTTGAATTCGAGCTTCTATAGTGAACTCAAATATTAATTCAGGGGCCAATTTGAACAAACTTGAATCAGATCCACCCCTCAATGTTGCATACCAAATATCAAAAGATTCTGCCTGCTGGATCTGGAGAAGAAGATTTTTTAAGAAATTTGCCTGAAATGCACTAAGTTCGAATTCGAGTTTCTATACTGAGCCCAAATATAAACCCAGGGGGCTGATTTGAACAAACTTGAATCAGATCCACCCCACAGTGTTACATACCAAATATCAAAAGATTCTGCCTGCTGGATCTGGAGAAAAAGATTTTTTAAGAAATTTGCCTGAAATGCACTAAGTTCGAATTCAGGCTTCTAAACTGAGCCCAAATATGAATCCAGGGGGCCGATTTGAACAAACTTGAATCAGATCCACCCTACAATGTTGCATACCAAATATCAAAAGATTCTGCCTGCTGGATCTGGAGAAGAAGATTTTTTAAGAAATTTCCCTGAAATGCACTAAGTTCGAATTCGAGCTTCTATACTGAGCCCAAATATAAACCCAGGGGGCCGATTTGAACAAACCTGAATCAGATCTACCCCACAATGATACATACCAAATATCAAAAGATTCTGCCTGCTGGATCTGGAGAAGATTTTTAAAGAAATTTGCCTGAGATGCACTAAGTTCGAATTCGAGCTTCTATACTGAGCCCAAATATAAACCCAGGGGGCCGATTTGAACAAACTTGAATCAGATCCACCCCACAATGTTGCATACCAAATATCAAAAGATTCTGCCTGCTGGATCTAGAGAAGAAGATTTTTTAAGAAATTTGCCTGAAATGCATTAAGTTCGAATTTGGGCTTCTATAGTATAGTGAGCCCAAATATGTATCCAGGGGGCCAATTTGAACAAACTTGAATCAGATCCACCCCCACAATGCTGCATACCAAATATCAAAAGATTTTGCCTGCTGGATCTGGAGAAGATTTTTGAAGAAATTTGCCTGAAATGCACCAAGTTCGAATTCGAGCTTCTATACTGAGCCCAAATATAAACCCAGGGGGCCGATTTGAACAAACTTGAATCAGATCCACCCCACAATGTTGCATGCCAAATATCAAAAAATTCTGCCTGCTGGATCTGGAGAAGAAGATTTTTTAATCTTTTTCCCATTGCCCACAGTGTTAAAAAGTGCTGACTCAGCACTTTTTCAAAGTCCTGAAAAACGTACCTTGTGCTCAAACCGATAGGGATTTTTTTTTAACCATTCTATTCTATTGGATAAATGTAAGTTTTATACAAACTAAGAATTCTCTGTGCCATGTAGTTTTGGAGATATGGCAGTTTTAAGGTTTTTCCTATTTTTAGCTCCCGAGGTTCCCACGGGGCAATGAGAAATTTTTTTTTTGCATCAATCAACTACTTATGACCCACTATCATCTCATATCAAATCTGGTTCAAATCGACCTGACGGTTCTGAAAATAGAAATTTTAGGCGTGGCCAAAATTTTTGCCCCTCCCATAACGAAGGCAAATAATGCCCGACAAACTTCTCTTGAAGAAACTAGATTCTAAACCTCAAAAAGATTCTGTATACCACATATCAAGTCTCTGCTACTGGTGGTTCATTAGAAGAAGATTTTCAAAAAATTTGGCCATTTTTTCCCCACACCTCTGCTCAATATGAACGAAACCTATTTTGGATAAAAATCAAAATGCCCCTATATAACCACTACTGACATAAAATTTAATTAAAATGTGGCCAGTGGTTTAGGAGAAAGAGGCTCAAACACCACTTTCACGACGGACGAAAAGTGATCAGAAAAGCTCCCCCTGACTTTCAGTCAGGTGAGCTAAAAAATCAGTTATTCAAGAGTTTTATTTGCAAGTGTCATCTTCTTTTCGTGTTAGGTAAAGGGTTAAATGTTTAAAAAAATTCCAACAAAATCATATCATGTGCCCCCTCAATGGAATGAGCCCAACATGCTCATTCCAATGAGGGGTCACATTATATGGTTTTGTTGAAATTACTTTACATACCATTTTCAACTGTTCAACAACTTGTAATTTCCATGGGTGCCTGCAGCCGATTTGTTTGGTAAAGGGTTAATGCATTTTTGTTATGGGATTGACCGAGTCACTTAACATTGTGCCAAATTTGCATCCAAATTCTCTTGCAGGCTTTTGCCTTCTTTTACTTCATGCATCCTCTGGGGATATTCCTGGGTCAATATGGTACATCAGAACAGGTATTAGATGAATGGTTAACTAAGATAAGGTACGAAAGTTAAAAAATTTATAGTAATTTATATATTTTTTATACTTACCAATGACCCAGACTTAGCTGGTGCTAACTCCAACAAAACCAGGGCCAAACACAAATTTTGCCCCCCAATCCCCAAAATTTGCATCCAAAACAAAAAGAAATCATGTCCTAAAGGACCTCCATAGTACGCCTCTACTGCGCATGCGCAGTGACGCAGTCGTCCCGAAATTGGCGCCAATTATCATTCTTACTGGCAGTGCCTGGTCAGCGCTATGTACTCAGCAGGGAGGCAAGAGTTCCCAACTCCAGGGAGGGCCATCCCCGTCTGGGTCATTGGTAAGTATAAAAAATATATAAATTACTATAAATTTTTTAACATTTTTATACTGTACCAATGACCCAGACTTAGCTGAATAGTAAACAGGCTGGAGGGCCTAGGACATAGAGGAAAATCCAATAAGCTCAACTATATAGTAAAGAGGTAACCCCTTAAGGAGACAAGGAGTATTAGGCTTTACATGTATCTTTCTTATTTAATATTAAATTAGAAAGATACACTACCCTTAATAATTGAGCACAATAACATTCATGTTCTCTATTAACATCCAGTATAACCCTTATACTAATTATTTTTAAAGCAAGCCAATAAATAAAGTAGTCCAGAGAATTGAGACTCTTTATAATCATTTAAAAGTGTCCGAGTATTGTATATTAAAGCCCGTTTGACACTTGAGATATACAAATGCTTCACACCGAGCTACACTTTAAAAATAAGACATGAATGAAATTAAACATTAATATTACACTTTAAAACCATCCCGGAAGCGACTCAGAAATACTGACTTGGAGGAGGCAATTCCCTTGCTTTTCACTATAAAGCAGGTGACCTAAGGGAACACCCGCCCCCCCCCCCCCCCTTCCCCTTGCCCTGGGTCATATAGCCCAGAGCGAAGAGGGCAGCCGGACGGAGTCACTGCCGGAACAGAAAGCCTGCATAACTATAGTTGCAACTGTTTAGTGGACGACATTCTGAGCAACAGATAACGGACCTAAACAATGCAGGTCTCCAGAAATGGACTCAATATTTCTGAGATAAAAATTCGTAAATGTGGATGGCTGAGACCAATAAGCAGCCTTCATTAAATCTGTAATAGCAACACTATTAGCATAAGCCCAGGAAGTAGAAAGAGCTCTTACTTCATGAGCAGAAATCTTAAGCACAGACTGCTGAGAAGAAGATAAATCTTCATAAGCAGTATGGATAGTTAACTGAATCCATCTAGCAATAGAATGGACTGAAATGTCCTTTCTATTAGGCATCAAAGACAGAAAGAAACGTTTCCGTCCCTTTCTGATAAACTGAGATCTCTGTTTATAGATACGTAGTGCTCTAACAGGACAGAGTAAAGGCCTACGCCCATCTGAAGACGGAAGAGCCTTAATAACAATAGGTTCCGGATATTTATTAGGAGCCTGATTCTTAGCTAAAAAACCCACATTAGTAGTGAAGGTGATAGTGTTCCCAACACTACGATAATGAGAATCATCCACCGATAGTGCATGAAGCTCACTGACTCTTCTGGCAGAAGAGAAAGCTAAGAGAAAAGCTGTCTTATAAGATAAGAATTTGAAATCTACTGTCCCAAGAGGTTCAAATGGCTTTTCCTTCAATTTAAGGAGAACCCAAGCTAAATTCCACTTAGGAATTAATCTAAGAGTTCTGGGTCTATTTATCGAAAAGTTTCTAACCAACTTCGATAAAGAGACATTAGATCCAATTTGTTAACTATCATGATGTGCATAGGTATCAGATAACATAGATCTATAACCCTTTATAGTAACAGGCTGCAGTTTGATTTCGTCAAACAAGTATACTAGAAAGTTTGCAATGTCTGGTATAGAGGGATCAAATATATCTACAGAATGATCCCTACACCAACGACGAAAAACCTTCCACTTAGCCACATAGTTTAGCGAAGAGGAGGTCCTCCTTAGAAATCGCGTCCACTGCTCGTCCTGTAAAGTGCTTGCCATGCAAGAAGGACCGCACAGCGGAAAAATGTGAAGGTTGAGACCTTGCGGGTTGTGATGGAGTTGGCGCGATTTCCCCTGCGAAAGAAGATCCTCTCGTGGAGGAAGCTTCCGCGGTAGGTCCCACAACAGACACCTGAGTAGATTTATCCACGGTCTCTGTGGCGACAGAGATGCTACCAACAGAATCTTGCATTGAGATTGTTTTATCTTTAGCAATACTTGTTGAATTAACGGCGCTGGAGGATACGCATATCCTATCATTCCGTCCCAAGGGATCGACAGAGCGTCTACTGCAAATGCTCTTGGATCCGGACACGGAGACACCTACGTCTGCAACTGATTGTTGAGATGTGTCGCAAATAAATCTATCATTGGCCGTTCCCATTGGTAGCAAATCTGATTGAATACTTGTTTGTTGGGAGTCCACTCCGACGGCAACAAGCGACCCTTTCGTGAAAGGGAGTCTGCTAGCACATTCAGACGACCCGGTATGTGACGGACCGAAAGAAGAACGTGATGTTCTAACGCAAACAGAAGGATTCTTTCCGTTAGATTGAACAACGGAACTGAATGAGTGCCTCCCTGATTCCGTATATACGCCACTACTGTCGTATTGTCGGATAGGATTTGGACATGAGCATCGTGAATAATGTCCATCCAGTGACGTAACGCAAGCCAAATTGACATCATTTCCTTGATGTTTATGTGCTTGCACAGGAATTGCGGATCCCAAAGACCCTGGCATCTCGAATCCGTTGGGATTAATGATGCACCCCAACCTGTTTGACTGGCATCCGTCATAACGGTAAAACTCGGATCCGGCAACTGCAGCGGAACTCCTTGAGTTAACCACTGAATGTTTGCCCAAGTCTGAATCTCTTGTTTCACTTGATCTGACAAGAGAACGTCTACATCGAGCGAATGAATTTTCACACTCCAATTCTGAGTCAGGAAAATTTGAAGAGGACGTGTGCGTAGCCGCCCCATCGGAATGAGATCCGCGGCGGCTCCGCACAGACCTATCAGTCTCATAAATTCTCTCGCCGTGACTTTGTCTGCGTGCAGACAATAGCGAGCGTAACAACTGACTAATTTCGCTCTGGTTAACGGCAGACGAACGAGATTGTTGTGCGTCTCGAAGCTCATTCCCAGATGAGTGAATGACTTGGACGGCACCAGATCCGACTTCTCCTCGTTTACTATAAAACCGAGACGTCGGAGCAATAGAAGAAGATTCTGAACATCGTTCTGAAGCGTTAACTCGTTGCCGTACCTCTGAAGAATGTCGTCCAGGTAGGCCGACGTTACCGCAGACGAATGAGCTCGGAAGTAGATCATTACCGAGTTCATTACCCGAGTGAAAGCCCAGGGTGCTAGATTCAATCCGAAGCACATGGCCCGGAACTGATACACCACTCCTAGGACTGCGAAGCGTAGATACTTTCGGAATGTCGGATGTACCATGACGTGAAAGTACGCATCTTTGAGATCTATGCTCGTTGCATAATCGTTCACCTGAATACTCGCTCTGACCGTTCGAATCGTCTCCATATAAAACTTCGGAGCGACGATCAGCTTGTTTATCCAGCTCAAATCTATGACTGGACGGAACGAGCCGTCTGGTTTCGGAACCAGAAACAGATGGCTGTAGAATCCCAGAGATTCCTGGTTTTCTACGACCTCTACCGCGTTCTTCATTAAAAGAGACTGCACCTCTGATAACAGAGCGTCTCTTTTCTGTGGATTTGACGGAAGATGAGTCCACTTTGGACTTCGAGTTAATGGAGGCTTTCGTTTGAAGGATATCTTTAGACCTTCCGAAGTCACTCCTCTCACCCAAGGGTCGTCCGTAATCGACGCCCACTCTTGTGAAAAACTCGACAACCTTCCGCCAACCGGAACGCGATAGAGGTTTAAGCCATCACCTCCTGGACCTGCGAGGCCTGCGGTAAGAGAAACCACGTCTTCCACGACCCGCACCTCGCCTCGTCGACCTCGGGGCGTCCGACCGATTGTCCCGGCCTGAAGGACGTCCCGAACGAGAGTCGCTATCCTGACGGTCTCTCGAATAAGACCAAGAGGACGCACCGGAACCTCTATAGGAACCTCTCTTGGGCGCATTAGACCCAGAAGTGCCTGTCTTATTCGTGTCTGCTGTATCCGACTTTTTAGGAGCCGATCTGAACAACAGAGAATCATTAGCTTTCTTTTTAATTTTATCATAAATAGCGGAAAGCTTGCCGTCAAAGAGAAGTTCTCCTGAGACCGAAGCGACTCTAAGAGAGTTCTTCACCTTAGAATCCACTAGTGTGGATGTAGCTAGGGCTGCGTCACGTCTAACCAACTCCAGATTTGCCACTGAAAGGGCGGAGTTACACGTGGAATAAGCTACTGCCCTTGAAAGAAGTCTTAAAGAGGATTGTATATCCTGAAACTCTTCCCCTTGAAGGCGCAGTGATAACGCCTTAGTAAGGTGATCTGCGTAAGATAAGGCATCTAAATTGGCTCTGTTAGATGCAATAGCTGTTTCCAACACCGCGGTTGGAATAGAAGCTGACGACGGTAATGATAGCTCTAAGTCTTCCGCCTCGTCGTCCATACGCAGAGGAACTCTCGGTATACCCTGTCCTGCCGTATCGAATTTATTCCTTGCATTAATGAAAGGCAGGTTAAGAGTATTAGCGGACAAGAAACCTGCTTTCCCCGTCCTGGAAGCAAGTTTAAATATAGCGTCGTTCAATAATTCAAATGTTCTTGCAACATTATTGGACTGCGACGGAAACTCGGGAGCGATGTCCCTGAACCGCTCAAAAAATTCAGAGTCCAATGACGCTATAATTCTCTTGTCCGGAAGCGCAGCAGTCTGGCCCGACGGAACAACTTGAGAGAGAAAGTGCCGGATGAAGTCCACGGCAGCTTTATGTTGTTCCGAAAGGGATAGCTCCAATTCATCCGTATCCCTTTCACCATCCGGTCGGACCTCCCGATGTTCCCGGTCGTCCGCCCCCGATGCTTCGGCGGAGCGTACCGACCCAGCGCCGTCGGATAATTCTCGATCCGACACCGTTTCTGTCGGCTGCGATAAGCTGTGCTATCTGCACAAGAATGTCCGACGTCGAGACCTGCGGAGGCGCAGTCTTTCGCTGCTTCGCTGAGGGCAGCTCCGCATCAGATGGCTCCCGCATACTTTTCCTATGCGAACGTCCAGAGTCCATCGGTCTCGAATCCCTGGCTGCCGGATGGTGTGACCTGGTCGCCGAAGAATCCTTCATCGGCGAAGCTGGTAAAATATCGGAGGTCACGCAGCCAAGGTGCGGTCGTGTGCGCTGACGAGAAGAGGAAGCCTTAACAGTCTCTGCGGACTGCTTATACAACGGAGCGTCCCGAGCGACGGATGTATGCTCCGCTAAAGACACATTTTGTACCACAACATCTGGTCCCAGATGTTGTTGTACGAGAGAGGGACCTCTCTCGCTCGCGGCCCGGCTGGACCTGGACGAGCTAGGAACCGGACTAAAAGGCTTCCTCCGTTCTCGTTTACTATCCGCCGTCACTGGGTGTGCATCTATTATGTTTATAGTGCTCGCATCACCCAAAATTTCCTCTTGGACCGCATCGGACGAACCCGGCTGCCGAACCATTCGGTGAATGGACGCTACACCGGGCGAGCTAGCGGACGACATTTGTCTAATCTCCATGAGCACTTTTGCCGCTAGCTCTGAATTCATTTGTGACGACGGACGCACACTTGAAGAAGATAACATGGAAACATCACCCTGTTCTGGTTCCTCTGAAATAGAAACTGAGAGAGTAGAGTGACCTTGTGGAGAAAGAGCCGGCATCGCTCTTTCTCCAGAAACAACATATCGTGACACACGTTTCCAATGTTTCTCATCCCAATGTTCACATATAGGACAGGGATTAATGCGAGAACACTGACTACAATTAATACAATGATCATGAAAGTCAGAGGAAGATTTCTTCCTATTACAATTTGAACAATGTCCCTTCATTGTGAAAGAACAACAATAAGTCCTAGTTACTCGCAAAAACCCCTGACACAAAGATACATAATAACATGATCCATTAATAAATGAAAAAACAATTGCAAAACAAAATAATTTTGAAAAAATATTTTTTCAGAGAAGCCCAAGTTGCTGAAAAGTAACGTTGAGCCCCGATGGATCCGATGGCAAAGTGTGGTCAAAAATTTTAAATTTATATAAAATAATTAATGAGACACTTTCGGATAATATAAATGTATCTTATAATGAGATAAACTACCACAAAGGCAAACAGCCCCCCTCAAAAAAGGCTGTTGCCAATGAAAACAAACAGTGTAAACACACTAGAAAACATGACTCCAGGCACTGAAAAAACTGGCCCGGAATCAGTCATCAATTACACTCTATCTGATGCAAAACAGAGACTCCCAGGGGAGAATCTGTAGAACATCAGATGGAAGATGCAGAACACAAACGTTATACACCCATGGGTGAAAACGTAACTATGGGGAAAATAACAGAAAACATTCTGTAACCAAGCAACTCTCCCAGGAAATTTTAGAAATGAAACTTCTCAAAAATATGCCAAAAGCATGGGAGAATTGCCAGGGGAGACTTTAGAAGGCTAGGGGAGAGGAAACACTGAATAAGCAGTGCAACAATTAGCAAGAATGACAACAAGAGGCCCATGCCTCGAAAATAGGCAACTTAACATAATTTCATCAAAAAAATTTTAAGTACAGCCCTGATTATTTTTGCCACTTCTTTTTCCTCTCCTCCTTCTATCCTCCTTAGAATCACATTTTCTCCAAAAATTACGTGTCTGGCATCCTTTAAACTGAGATTTACAAGCACAAAGATCAGTGAGATGTTGACTGATGAAGGGCCAAACAGAGAATGATAATTGGCGCCAATTTCGGGACGACTGCGTCACTGCGCATGCGCAGTAAAGGCGTACTATGGAGGTCCTTTAGGACATGATTTCTTTTTGTTTTGGATGCAAATTTTGGGGATTGGGGGGCAAAATTTGTGTTTGGCCCTGGTTTTGTTGGAGTTAGCACCAGCTAAGTCTGGGTCATTGGTACAGTATAAAAATATGAAAATTTTTAAGTAATTTGTACATTTTTTTAAACTTACCAATGGCCCAGACTAGCTGGTGCTAACTTTATGACATTCGGGCCAAACACAAATTTTGCCCCCCCAATCCCCAAAATTTGCATCAAAACACCAAAAATTAAGTCCTAAATGGTCCTCCATACTTTTTGATCACTGCACATGCGCAGCGTCCAGGAAGGTCCGAAATTGGCACCAACCATCATTCTTCCTTCAGTGCCTGCTAAATGTTAATATAACGGGGAGGTATGAGTGCCCACTCATGGGAGGGCCATACCCGTCTGGACCACTGGTAAGTATAAAAAATATACAAATTACTTAAAAATTTTCATATTTTTAATCCACAACCAATGGCCCAAACTAGCTGAATCGTAAAAAGGCTGGAGGGCCTAGGACTTAGAGGAAAATCCGATCGCTCAATTACTTCTGTAGAGTAGCACCTACAGGAGAATAGGAGAAAATGGGAATTATAGATGTCTGTCTCTTTTTCGAGAAAAGAGAAGGACATAACACCAACAATGTATTTGAGTATTACATAATATATAATTCTCCATTTAATGCCAGCATAACCCGTTATGCTAATTCGGTGAAGGAAAACCAATATATAAAGATAGTCCAGAGAATGAGACTCTTTATACCCATTTAAAAGTATCCAAGGATTGTATATTAACGTGACATATACAAATGCTTCACAGTGAGCTACACTTTAAAAACCAATACATAAATGAGACATATTATTGGCTTCACACTGAGCTACACATTAAAACTACCCAGCACCGACCCTGGACTACTGTCTCAAGAGGAGGTATTCCCTTGCTTTTAGATGATATAAGGGAAAAACCATTCCTCACCCTTCCCCTTGTTCTGTGGTAATTTTCCTCAGAACGAAGAGGGCAGCGGAACAGAGTCAGAGCTCGAGCAGACTGCCAAAAGACCTTCTAGATGAATATTTAATGGACGACATTCTGAGCAACAGAAAGAGGACCCAAAGATCTAAGGTCACCGGAGATGGACTCTAAATTTCTAAGGTAAAACTTCGTAAATGTAGATGGTTGTGTCCAGTAAGCAGCCTTCATGAGATCAGTAATGGCTATACTGTTAGAATACGCCCAGGAAGAGGACAGAGCTCTAATTTCATGCGCTGTAATCTTGTTGACAGAACGTTGATTCGAAGATATATTTTCATAGGCAATACATATTGCCAACTGAATCCATCTAGAAATAGAATGAACAGATATATCTTTTCTATTAGGAATCAGAGAAAGAAAGAAACGTTTTTTTCCTTTTCTGATAAAATCCGATCGACGTTTATAAATGCGCATTGCCCTGACTGGATACAGCAATGGTCTACAGTTATCCGATGGCGGTAAAGCCTTAATGACAATAGGCTCCGGCCTCTTATCCGAAATCTGATTCTTAGCCAAAAAACCCACTTCTGTAGTAAGGGTAATGGTATTACCCACACTACGATAATGAGAATCATCAACAGATAATGCATGGAGTTCACAAACTCTTCTGGCAGAAGCGAAGGCTAAGAGAAATGCCGTTTTGTAGGTAAAGAATTTGAAATCTACATCATTCAACGGCTCAAAAGGAGCTTCTTGAAGCTTCAGCAGAACCCAAGCTAAATTCCACTTAGGAATTAATCTGAGGGTTCTAGGTCTATTAATAGAAAAATTTCTAACTAATTTGGATAAAGAAACATCTGATCCAATAGCCAAATTATCATGATGAGCGTAAGTGTGTGATAACATAGTCCTTTAGCCCTTAATAGTAACAGGCTGCAGTTTGAGCTCGTCAAACAAGTAGACCAGGAAATTGGCGATTTGTGGAATGGATGGATTATATAAATTAATCGACTAATCCAAACACCAACGGAAGAAGACCCTCCACTTCGCTGCAAAATTCTACGAAGAGGAGACCCCCCCCCCCCTACAGTTAGAAATTGTGTCCACTGCTCGTCTTGTAAACAGTTTCCTGTGCAAGAAGGACCGCACAACGGAAAAACATGAAGGTTGAGATCTTCTGGGTTGTGATGCAGTATGCAGGACTTGATGAAGAAGGTCCTCTCGTGGAGGAAGCTTCCGGGAATGTCCCATAACAGACACCTGAGAAGATTGATCCAAGGTTTCTGTGCCGACAGAGGTGCTACTAGCACTAACTGTGGAAGTTTGTTGTGTTTGCTGGGATGCTGCTATAAGCTGCGCTATCTGCACCAGCAAGTCAGTAACCGAGGCCTGAGGAGCGGCGGTCTTCTGCTTCTTCGCCACCTCAAGCTCTTGGGATGATGATGTGGATCTCTTCTCCGATTGTCCCGTCAAAGGCTGCCTCGGTTCGCTAGCTATAGAATGACTCGACTTCTGAAGCGAAGAGTGACTTTGACTTGGCACTGTTGGCTGGAACTGAGAAGTCGCAGAGCTAGATTGCGGTTGTGTGTCTATGAAAGAAGTAGCAGAGGAAGTCGAAACTGTAGCCGTACCCGGCTTCAGTGTAGAACGATCGTCCCGAACTGGGGTGGGCATATGCTCCGACTCATGCAGGTTTCTCAAAACAACATCTGGCCCCAGATGTTGTTGGGTTAGAGAGGTGGCTCTCACGCTCGCAGCCTTATTAGACCTCGCTGAGCCTCCCGAAAAGAAACCTGCCGACTTCCTCTCTATCTCTGTCGTCACTGGGTGAGCTTTATATTTTAAGGTGCTCGCTGTACCCAAATCATCACTTCCTTCAACCACAAAGGACTTACCCGGTCGAACTGGCTGCTTGCAATGGAACGAGGGGCCTCATTCCTTGCCGAATATTCAAGAGCACCTTTGCAGCCAGTTCAGTTTGCTCATCTGAGCGCGATGACGATTGCACACTCTGAATGGATGTTACAGTATCAGTATCATGTTCTGGTTCCTCTGAAAAAAAAACTGAGAGGCTTGAATTACCTTGTGGTGAGAGATTCGGTATGGAAATCCCACCACCAACAATATACTGTGACACTCGTCTCCAACGTTTGGAGTCCCAGTGTTCACATGTGGTACAACAATCTTTGGGGGTGCATTGACTACAAGCAAGACAACAAGAATGCAAATCTGAGGATGATTTCCTCGCCTTGCATTTAGAGCAGAAAGATTTCATAATTCAATATAAAAATCAAAGCCGATGACACTCTCAAATCTGTAAAAACTAGAGGTACTGTGAGCAAACTCACAAAGTGATACCCCCCCCCCCCCCCCCACGCACCTGAAATGTATAAGTTAGATTATCTTCCCTTGGAAATGTCAGAACGTAATTATATTGCTTCATGTACATCTTCATATGGAGTTCTTCCATTGTGTAAAGTTTCATGAAAATTCTTCAAATGGTTTAGGAGGAGTTGCGCTTACAAGGATGGACAGGTGGACGGACACACGGATGGACAGGGTGATTCCTATATACCCCCCCCCCCCCCCAAACTTTGTTTGCAGGGGGTATAAATATATGATTAGATACATGAATAATGTAGTCAAAATATCAATCGGAAAAAATGAAAAAAAAATTTTTTCCGAAAAACAATTTTTTTTTAAAAAGTCAAAGTTCCCAAAGGGAACATGCAGAGCCTAAAGGCTTCCCGATAGAGCCTAAGTGTGGACAAAATTCCAATTTTTTTTGCTACACTATCAGAATAATTAATCCATGTATCCTACAGTAATTTATACACATATAATATAACATACCACATATATTTGAGATGTTGCAACTGTCAACAACATCAGAGAAAAAAACCGGAAACAATACCTCAGGCACCAAAGAATAGCCCGAAGTCAAAGTCAGTAACCCATTTACAAGCTATCAGATGTAAAGCAAGGTCTTCCTATGAAGAAAAAACAATATATCTGATAGAAGATGCAAGACCAACACACCCCAACACCAACCGGATGAGGACGTAACCAAGGGGATTTTTACAGAAAAAACATTCCGTAAACACACTAAACCTCAAAGAAATTTTTATAAAAAACTTCAATAAAAATAGCCAAAAGCTTGGAAGTTTAGCAGGAGGGCTCAAGAAAGGATAGGGAAGGAACACTTAACAAACAGTGGAAATTACATTAGCAAGAATGATGACGTCAGGCAATTTGTCTCGAATAAAGACAAATTGCCAAAATTTATAATATTATTTATAAAGTTACAGCCCTGAACGTCTCCAACCACCATTGTTCCTTTCCATTATCCATTAGCAGTCTTGAATCCACCAATTCTTGTAATGACTTGTGCCTGGCATCTTCATAAAGGAAATTTTAATAGCACAGATGTCAGAACGTCTTACTGACTGAAGGGCCAAACAAAGAATGATGGTTGGCGCCAATTCGGACCTTCCTGGATGCTGTGCATGCGCAGTGATCAAAAAGTATGAAGGATCATTTAGGACTTAATTCTTAGTGTCTTGATGCAAATTTTCGGGATGGGGGGTGGGGGGGGGGGGGGCAAAATTTGTGTTTGGCCCTGAATATCATAAAGTTAGCACCACACCAACTAGTCTGGGCCATTGGCTGTGGTATAAAAATAATTATTTTTTGATTCATACAAAATGTAGGAACCTGTTACCTAACAAAAGCTAAACATGATCATACCAATTTATTTTCTTGATAAATTGAAATAAGTGTATACTGTACTATTAAATTTGCACTCATAAATGAATACCTGTACTATCAAATTTGCACTCATAAGTGTATACCTGTTCAATCAAATTCTAAATTATTTAAGAACTGAAAATTAATTCTCGCAGCAGTAGCTGGTGAGAATCAAAGTCAATTATTGTAAATCGGGACAAATTTTAAGGCCTGATTTCAACAGTTAGAATTTCTTCATAAAGGATTTGTTTTGTTACATTTACTGGGTAGTGCCTTGTAACCAGACAAATTCATACAAGTGCAACGTCCTGACAGTAACAAGAAAACGAAACCCGACAATAAGAGAATACAAGTTGCACAGACACATCTTGCAAACAGTGAAATCAGCAAAGTATCTAGGCTGTACTATCAGTTCAGACCTCAGATGGAATGAGCACATCAACAATATATGCAACAAGGCAAATAAGACCATGGGATTTCTAAAACGGAACCTGAACATAAATAATACCAAACTAAAGGAAACAGCATACAAATCTTTAGTGAGACCAACCTTAGAATACGCAAGCGCAGTTTGGGACACGTGTCATCAGAAAAACTTCTACCAGCTTGAAATGGTACAAAGGAGGGCAGCGAGATATGTAACAAATCGTCACCATAACACCTCATCTGTTAGCTCCATGATTGAAAGTCTAAATTGGAAAGCCCTGAAAGACCGTAGAAAAATAGCTAGGCTGACAATGTTACACAAACTTATCAATGGAACAGTCCATGTAGACACAACAAAAAGTCTCATTCCATCAGAGAGAACACCACGTGGGACAAATGTAAATGGGTTCCAATTACCAGCCTGTCGTACTGAAGTTAGGAAAAATCGCGACATCGACGCCGTAGCTGCGACAGGTGGTGCAATTTCACAAAATTCTAAGTTCATCAAGGGCCATAACTCCAAGAAAAATATTTGGAACAACACATGCATTGAACAGTGGCTAGACATCAATAAGATACACTTACATGCCAAATATAAAGTCATTCCATCAAGTATTTCAAAAATTATTGAGTTTTGAAACTCGTTGGTCACAGACAGACTGACCGACATTCTAAGTTCATCAAGAGCCATAACTCCAAGAAAAATATTTGGAACAACACATGCATTGCACAGTGGCTAGACATCAATAAGATACACTTACATGCCAAATGTAAAGTCATTCCATCAAGTATTTCAAAAGTTATTGAGTTTTGAAACTCGTTGGTCACAGACAGACCGACCGACAGACAGAGACAGACAGACAGACAGACAGACAGACAGACAGACAGACAGACATTGCCACTTATAGAGCTGCTAGTCGCAGCTAAAAATTCCTTCTACCCCAGGACCATAAAAGACTGGAACACATTACCAAGTGCCAGCGTCACCACAAACATGAGTCTTGATAACTTCAAGACTCAATTACACAGGATTATTTAGCCATAGATCATGATGCTTTTAACCTCGTACTGTATTTGAAATGTATAGCACTATCAAACAAAAAAAACATGCGCATCTACCCAAGTGGCAGAATAATCAATGTGTTGATGGTGGTCACTCATTGGTAGAAGTAGAAGTATTATTTAATTTTCCTTTTTCTGAATAATCTGCATTTGATTAGAAAAATGAGTTTTGAATAACCCGATGAATGATTTTCCCATAGTATATTTATCCTACTACATGTACATAAAAAAGCATAATTTGTGCTTCAAGCTACCCCCATAATTTCAGGAACCAAATTCAAGGACTTTCAAGGACCTTTCAGGGTTTAATTCAGGGATTTTCAAGGACCACATTGCACCAAATTCAAGGATGTTCAATATATGAACTACACTATTTGGGTACATGTACAGTTCCAGCTGAAAAAAGTTGCAGGATAATCACCAGACTATTTCTCTCACATTTGTTCTTTATTTGTGTTCCTCAAGTTGCTCCCAGAAAGGCCTTAAAGTTCTGGAAACAACAAATGTTTTCAAGTACTTTCATGGGGTTCTGTACCCATTTTGAAGCACTTTCAAAACCTTAAATTTTTGAATTCGATGACCTTCAAGGTCTGGTGACTACTTCACATCAGCCTTCCCACGAAGTGAGTTTTTTTTTAAAACTAAGCAAGGCTACATTCTATCAAGTTTTTATATAAAAATTTAAAAAGTTAAAAAATTTATAGTAATTTATATATTTTTTATACTTACCAATGACCCAGACTTAGCTGGTGCTAACTCTAACAAAACCAGGGCCAAACACAAATTTTGCCCCCCAATCCCCAAAATTTGCATCCAAAACAAAAAGAAATCATGTCCTATAGGACCTCCATACTACGCCCCTACTGCGCATGCACAGTGTCAAGGACGTCCCGAAATTGGCACCAATTATCATTCTTACTGGCAGTGCCTGGTCAGCGCTATGTACTCAGCGGGGAGGCAAGAGTTCCCAACTCCTGGGAGGGCCATTCCCATCTGGGTCATTGGTAAGTATAAAAAATATATAAATTACTATAAATTTTTCAACATTTTTATACTGTACCAATGACCCAGACTTAGCTGAATAGTAAACAGGCTGGAGGGCCTAGGACATAGAGGAAAATCCAATAAGCTCAACTATATAATAAAGAGGTAACCCCTTAAGGAGAAAAGGAGTATTAGGCTTTACATGTATCTTTCTTATTTAATATTAAATTAGAAAGATACAATACCCTTAATAATTGAGCACAATAATATTCATGTTCTCTATTAACATCCAGTATAACCCTTATACTAATTATTTTTAAAGTAAGCCAATAAATAAAGTAGTCCAGAGAATTGAGACTCTTTATAGTCATTTAAAAGTGTCCGAGTATTGTATATTAAAGCCCGTTTGACACTTGACATATACAAATGCTTCACACCGAGCTACACTTTAAAAATAATACATGAATGAATTTTAACATTAATATTACACTTTAAAACCATCCTGGAAGCGACTCAGAAATACTGACTTGGAGGAGGCAATTCCCTTGCTTTTCACTATAAAGCAGGTGACCTAAGGGAACACCCCCCCCCCCCCCCCCTTCCCCTTGCCCTAGGTCAAATAGCCCAGAGCGAAGAGGGCAGCTGGACGGAGTCACTGCCGGAACAGAAAGCCTGCATAACTATAGTTGCAACTGTTTAGTGGACGACATTCTGAGCAACAGATAACGGACCTAAACAATGCAGGTCTCCAGAAATGGACTCAATATTTCTGAGATAAAAATTCGTGAATGTGGATGGCTGAGACCAATAAGCAGCCTTCATTAAATCTGTAATAGCAACACTATTAGCATAAGCCCAAGAAGTAGCAAGAGCTCTTACTTCATGAGCGGAAATCTTAAGCACAGACTGCTGAGAAGAAGATAAACTCTCATAAGCAGTACGGATAGTTAATTGAATCCATCTAGCAATAGAATGGACCGAAATGTCCCTTCTATTAGGCATCAAAGACAGAAAGAAACGTTTCCGTCCCTTTCTGATAAACTGAGATCTCTGTTTATAGATACGTAATGCTCTAACAGGACAGAGTAAAGGCCTACGCCCGTCTGAAGACGGAAGAGCCTTAATAACAATAGGTTCCGGATATTTATTAGGAGCCTGATTCTTAGCTAAAAAACCCACATTAGTAGTGAAGGTGATAGTGTTCCCGACACTACGATAGTGAGGATCATCCACCGACAGTGCATGAAGCTCACTGACTCTTCTAGCAGAAGAGAAAGCTAAGAGAAAAGCTGTCTTATAAGATAAGAATTTGAAATCTACTGTCCCAAGAGGTTCAAATGGCTTTTCCTTCAATTTAAGAAGAACCCAAGCTAAATTCCATTTAGGAATTAATCTAAGAGTTCTGGGTCTATTTATCGAGAAGTTTCTAACCAACATAGATAAAGAGACATTAGATCCAATTTGTAAACTATCATGATGTGCATAGGTATCAGATAACATAGACCTATAACCCTTAATAGTAACAGGCTGCAGTTTGATTACGTCAAACAAGTATACTAGAAAGTTTGCAATGTCTGGTATAGAGGGATCAAAAATATCTACAGAATGATCCCTACACCAACGACGAAAAACCTTCCACTTAGCCGCATAGTTTAGCGAAGAGGAGGTCCTCCTACAGTTAGAAATCGCGTCCACTGCTCGTCCTGTAAAGTGCTTGCCATGCAAGAAGGACCGCACAACGGAAAAACGTGAAGGTTGAGACCTTGCGGGTAGTGATGGAGTTGGCGCGATTTCCCCTGCGAAAGAAGATCCTCTCGTGGAGGAAGCTTCCGCGGTAGGTCCCACAACAGACACCTGAGTAGATTTATCCACGGTCTCTGTGGCGACAGAGATGCTACCAACAGAATCTTGCATTGCGATTGTTTTATCTTTAGCAATACTTGTTGAATTAACGGCGCTGGAGGATACGCATATCCTATCATTCCGTCCCAAGGGATCGACAGAGCGTCTACTGCAAATGCTCTTGGATCCGGACACGGAGACACATACGTCTGCAACTGATTGTTGAGATGTGTCGCAAATAAGTCTATCATTGGCCGTTCCCATTGGTAGCAAATCTGATTGAATACTTGTTTGTTGAGAGTCCACTCCGACAGCAACAAGCGACCCTTTCGTGAAAGGGAGTCTGCTAGCACATTCAGACGACCTGGTATGTGACGGACCGAAAGAAGAACGTGATGTTCTAACGCAAACAGAAGGATTCTTTCCGTTAGATTGAACAACGGAACTGAATGAGTGCCTCCCTGATTCCGTATATACGCCCACTACTGTCGTATTGTCGGATAGGATTTGGACATGAGCATCGTGAATAATGTCCATCCAGTGACGTAACGCAAGCCAAATTGACATCATTTCCTTGATGTTTATGTGCTTGCACAGGAATTGCAGATCCCAAAGACCCTGGCATCTCGAATCCGTTGGGATTAATGATGCACCCCAACCTGTTTGACTGGCATCCGTCATAACGGTAAAACTCGGATCCGGCAACTGCAGCAGAACTCCTTGAGTTAACCACTGAATGTTTGCCCAAGTCTGAATCTCTTGTTTCACTTGATCTGACAAGAGAACGTCTACATCGAGCGAATGAATTTTCACACTCCAATTCTGAGTCAGGAAAATTTGAAGAGGACGTGTGCGTAGCCGCCCCATCGGAATGAGATCCGCGGCGGCTCCGCACAGACCTATCAGTCTCATAAATTCTCTCGCCGTGACTTTGTCTGCGTGCAGACAATAGCGAGCGTAACAACTGACTAATTTCGCTCTGGTTAACGGCAGACGAACGAGATTGTTGTGCGTCTCGAAGCTCATTCCCAGATGAGTGAATGACTTGGACGGCACCAGATCCGACTTCTCCTCGTTTACTATAAAACCGAGACGTCGGAGCAATAGAAGAAGATTCTGAACATCGTTCTGAAGCGTTAACTCGTTGCCGTACCTCTGAAGAATGTCGTCCAGGTAGGCCGACGTTACCGCAGACGAATGAGCTCGGAAGTAGATCATTACCGAGTTCATTACCCGAGTGAAAGCCCAGGGTGCTAGATTCAATCCGAAGCACATGGCCCGAAACTGATACACCACTCCTAGGACTGCGAAGCGTAGATACTTTCGGAATGTCGGATGTACCATGACGTGAAAGTACGCATCTTTGAGATCTATGCTCGTTGCATAATCGTTCACCCGAATACTCGCTCTGACCGATCGAATCGTCTCCATATAAAACTTCGGAGCGACGATCAGCTTGTTTATCCAGCTCAAATCTATGACTGGACGGAACGAGCCGTCTGGTTTCGGAACCAGAAACAGATGGCTGTAGAATCCCAGAGATTCCTGGTTTTCTACGACTTCTACCGCGTTCTTCATTAAAAGAGACTGCACCTCTGATAACAGAGCGTCTCTTTTCTGTGGATTTGACGGAAGATGAGTCCACTTTGGACTTCGAGTTAATGGAGGCTTTTGTTTGAAGGATATCTTTAGACCTTCCGAAGTCACTCCTCTCACCCAAGTGTCGTCCGTAATCGACGCCCACTCTTGTGAAAAACTCGACAACCTTCCGCCAACCGGAACGCGATAGAGGTTTAAGCCATCACATCCTGGACCTGCGAGGCCTGCGGTAGGAGAAACCACGTCTTCCACGACCCGCACCTCGCCTCGTCGACCTCGGGGCGTCCGACCGATTGTCCCGGCCTGAAGGACGTCCCGAACGAGAGTCGCTATCCTGACGGTCTCTCGAATAAGACCAAGAGGACGCACCGGAACCTCTATAGGAACCTCTCTTGGGCGCATTAGACCCAGAAGTGCCTGTCTTATTCGTGTCTGCTGTATCCGACTTTTTAGGAGCCGATCTGAACAACAGAGAATCATTAGCTTTCTTTTTAATTTTATCATAAATAGCGGAAAGCTTGCCGTCAAAGAGAAGTTCTCCTGAGACCGAAGCGACTCTAAGAGAGTTCTTCACCTTAGAATCCACTAGTGTGGATGTAGCTAGGGCTGCGTCACGTCTAACCAACTCCAGATTTGCCACTGAAAGGGCGGAGTTACACGTGGAATAAGCTACTGCCCTTGAAAGAAGTCTTAAAGAGGATTGTATATCCTGAAACTCTTCCCCTTGAAGGCGCAGTGATAACGCCTTAGTAAGGTGATCTGCGTAAGATAAGGCATCTAAATTGGCTCTGTTAGACGCAATAGCTGTTTCCAACACCGCGGTTGGAATAGAAGCTGACGACGGTAATGATAGCTCTAAGTCTTCCGCCTCGTCGTCCATACGCAGAGGAACTCTCGGTATACCCTGTCCTGCTGTATCGAATTTATTCCTTGCATTAATGAAAGGCAGGTTAAGAGTATTAGCGGACAAGAAACCTGCTTTCCCCGTCCTGGAAGCAAGTTTAAATATAGCGTCGTTCAATAATTCAAATGTTCTTGCAACATTATTGGACTGCGACGGAAACTTGGGAGCGATGTCCCTGAACCGCTCAAAAAATTCAGAGTCCAATGACGCTATAATTCTCTTGTCCGGAAGCGCAGCAGTCTGGCCCGACGGAACAACTTGAGGGAGAAAGTGCCGGATGAAGTCCACGGCAGCTTTATGTTGTTCCGTAAGGGATAGCTCCAATTCATCCGTATCCCTTTCACCATCCGGTCGGACCTCCCGATGTTCCCGGTCGTCCGCCCCCGATGCTTCGGCGGAGCGTACCGACCCAGCGCTGTCGGATAATTCTCGATCCGACACCGTTTCTGTCGGCTGCTGGGATGCTGCGATAAGCTGTGCTATCTGCACAAGAATGTCCGACGTCGAGACCTGCGGAGGCGTAGTCTTTCGCTGCTTCGCCGAGGGCAGCTCCGCATCAGATGGCTCCCGCATACTTTTCCTATGCGAACGTCCGGAGTCCATCGGTCTCGAATCCCTGGCTGCCGGATGGTGTGACCTGGTCGCCGAAGAATCCTTCATCGGCGAAGCTGGTAAAATATCGGCGGTCACGCAGCCAAGGTGCGGTCGTGTGCGCTGACGAGAAGAGGAAGCCTTAACAGTCTCTGCGGACTGCTTATACAACGGAGCGTCCCGAGCGACGGACGTATGCTCCGCTAAAGACACATTTTGTACCACAACATCTGGTCCCAGATGTTGTTGTACGAGAGAGGGACCTCTCTCGCTCGCGGCCCGGCTGGACCTGGACGAGCTAGGAACCGGACTAAAAGGCTTCCTCCGTTCTCGTTTACTATCCACCGTCACTGGGTGTGTATCTATTATGTTTATAGTGCTCGCATCACCCAAAATTTCCTCTTGGACCGCATCGGACGAACCCGGCTGCCGAACCATTCGGTGAATGGACGCTACACCGGGCGAGCTAGCGGACGACATTTGTCTAATCTCCATGAGCACTTTTGCCGCTAGCTCTGAATTCATTTGTGACGACGGACGCACACTTGAAGAAGATAACATGGAAACATCACCCTGTTCTGGTTCCTCTGAAATAGAAACCGAGAGAGTAGAGTGACCTTGTGGAGAAAGAGCCGGCATCGCTCTTTCTCCAGAAACAACATATCGTGACACACGTTTCCAATGTTTCTCATCCCAATGTTCACATATAGGACAGGGATTAATGCGAGAACACTGACTACAATGAATACAATGATCATGAAAGTCAGAGGAAGATTTCTTCCTATTACAATTTGAACAATGTCCCTTCATTGTGAAAGAACAACAATAAGTCCTAGTTACTCGCAAAAACCCCTGACACAAAGATACATAATAACATGATCCATTAATAAATGAAAAAACAATTGCAAAACAAAATAATTTTGAAAAAATATTTTTTCAGAAAAGCCCAAGTTGCTGAAAAGTAACGTTGAGCCCCGATGGATCCGATGGCAAAGTGTGGTCAAAAATTTTAAATTTATATAAAATAATTAATGAGACACTTTCGGATAATATAAATGTATCTTATAATGAGATAAACTACCACAAAGGCAAACAGCCCCCCTCAAAAAAGGCTGTTGCCAATGAAAACAAACAGTGTAAACACACTAGAAAACATGACTCCAGGCACTGAAAAAACTGGCCCGGAATCAGTCATCAATTACACTCTATCTGATGCAAAACAGAGACTCCCAGGGGAGAATCTGTAGAACATCAGATGGAAGATGCAGAACACAAACGTTATACACCCATGGGTGAAAACGTAACTATGGGGAAAATAACAGAAAACATTCTGTAACCAAGCAACTCTCCCAGGAAATTTTAGAAATGAAACTTCTCAAAAATATGCCAAAAGCATTGGAGAACTGCCAGGGGGGACTTTAGAAGGCTAGGGGAGAGGAAACACTGAATAAGCAGTGCAACAATTAGCAAGAATGACAACAAGAGGCCCATGCCTCGAAAATAGGCAACTTAACATAATTTCATCAAAAAATTTTAAGTACAGCCCTGATT
Source organism: Pictodentalium vernedei (assembly GCA_031216915.1). NCBI lineage: Eukaryota > Metazoa > Mollusca > Scaphopoda > Dentaliida > Dentaliidae > Pictodentalium > Pictodentalium vernedei. Next base: position 149,917,186 of record CM062291.1, on the reverse strand, counting down.
ATTTTTTGCCACTTCTTTTTCCTCTCCTCCTTCTATCCTCCTTAGAATCACATTTTCTCCAAAAATTACGTGTCTGGCATCCTTTAAACTGAGATTTACAAGCACAAAGATCAGTGAGATGTTGACTGATGAAGGGCCAAACAGAGAATGATAATTGGAGCCAATTTCGGGACGACTGCGTCACTGCGCATGCGCAGTAGAGGCGTACTATGGAGGTCCTTTAGGACATGATTTCTTTTTGTTTTGGATGCAAATTTTGGGGATTGGGGGGCAAAATTTGTGTTTGGCCCTGGTTTTGTTGGAGTTAGCACCAGCTAAGTCTGGGTCATTGGTACAGTATAAAAATATATTTTTTCAGAACAGCCCAAGTTTCTGAAAAGTAACGTTGAGCCCCAATGGATCCCAAGCCTAAGTGTGGACAAAAATTTTAAAAATATTTTAAACAATTTATTCAACACTTACGAACAATAATAATGTATCTAGTTATGATTAAAATAACATCAAGATATTATTTTTTAGAAATCCCCCCTCACACAGAGGGCTGTTGAAAATGTAAACAATGAGTGTAAAAACACTAAAATAAGATTCCAGGCACCCAGGCCCGAAATCAGTTACCAAAAATACACTATCTGATGCAAAACAGAGACTTCCAGGGAAGAAACTGCAGAACATCAGATGGTAGATGCAGAACACAACGCCTAACCACCCCAAGGTGAAGACGTAAACATGGGGAAAGAACAGAATTCATTCTGTTATTCAGCTAAAACTCCCAAGAAAATTTAGTAATAATAATTACAAAAACTATGCCAAAAGCATGGGAGAATAGCAAGGGGGAACTTAAAGGACAGGGAGAGAGGAAAACACAAAAAAAACAGTGTAACTAAATAATCAGAATGACAACAAAATGGCTGCTGCCTTGAAAATAGGTAACTTAACATAATTTCATTAAAAAATTTTAAGTTACAGCCCTGATAATATTCTGTCACACATTCTTTTCCTCTCCTCCTTCTCTATCCTCCTTAGAATCACCATTTCACTAATATTTATGTGTCTGGCATCATTTAAACTGAGATTTATAAGCACAAAGATCAGTCAGATGTTAACTGAAGAAGGGCCAAACTTAGAATGATTAATGGCGCCAATTTCGGAACGTCCTTGACACTGCGCATGCGCAGTAGGAGCGAAGTGTGGAGGGCCTTTCAGGACATGTTTTCTTTAGTTTTAGATGCAAATTTTGGGGATTGGGGGGCAAAATTTGTGTTTGGCCCTATATTTTAAGAGTTAGCACCAGCTATGTCTGGGTCATTGGTACAGTATAAAAATATAGGCAACTTAACATAATTTCATCAAAAACTTTTAAGTACAGCCCTGATTATTTTTTGTCACTTCTTTTTCCTCTCCTCCTTCTATATCCTCCTTAGAATCACCATTTCTCCAAAAATTACGTGTCTGGCATCCTTTAAACTGAGATTTACAAGCACAAAGATCAGTGAGATGTTGACTGATGAAGGGCCAAACAGAGAATGATAATTGGCACCAATTTCGGGACGTCCTTGACACTGCGCATGCGCAGTGGGGGCGTAGTATGGAGGTCCTATAGGACATGATTTCTTTTTGTTTTGGATGCAAATTTTGGGGATTGGGGGGCAAAATTTGTGTTTGGCCCTGGTTTTGTTAGAGTTAGCACCAGCTAAGTCTGGGTCATTGGTACAGTATAAAAATATAGAGTTTACTTGGATCATTTGTAATATTTTAATATCTTCTCTCTGATGGTCAACAGCATGTCCAAAACTGCATGTATTAGCCAAAGTTTAAAAACAGAAAAGTGTTGTCTGCACAAAGACAATTCTACTTATTCAGATTGACTATATATATCATTATCGAAGATTTATACATATCCCCCTCCTGCAATACCACATATAGCATATGCTGCTCATTGAAGTGGTGACATTTCTCCAGATAGCATAAAAGTCCGTCATTTTGAACAAACAAATGAATAAACTTGCAGACTAATTCAGTTAAACTCTCCCTGCATACCCATTCAACATGGGCAATATAATGAAAGTGTCAATGACACTGTACCTTAACTTGTGTGTTGTGTTTGATGAAAAGGATAATGTTCAATGTTTATGAAAGGATTATGAAATAAGACAAGAATTGTGATAATTGGGAATATGTTCATTTCTGTTCCCTGTATGCTATGTTTATGATAAAAATAATATGAGGTGTACACTGTACTAAAGATCTGAGGGGTGGGTTAATATGACCTCACAGTTAATATATGTGGCCCTCACAGTTAACGTATATCAACAAAAGTTACCAAGTTACTGTGAAATTATTCGAAAATGAGTCATCCTATCAAGTTACATTAAAATCCCTTCATAAATATGGCCTGTAGACTGTGCTAAAGGTTTTCGTGCTAAAGGTTTTCAGGCTTCGGGCCACTGTAGCTGTCAGTTTCCCAATTGCGTCCAAAGGGGACATTCTCATCTAGACATTATATGAAGTCAACCTACCAAGTTACAATGAAATCCCTTAATACATATGACCTGTAGACTGTGCTAAAGGTTTTTGGGCTTTGGGCTCTGGCAGCCATCATGGTTGAATAATCGCAACCAAAAAGGGACATTCTCATCTGGGCATCATCTGGAGTGATCCTCCAAAGTTACAATGAAATCCCTTCATAAATATGACCTGTAGACTGTGCTCAAGGTTTTTGGGCTTCGGGCCCCTGAAGCTGTCACAGTTGACCAATCACGACCAAAAGGGGATGTCATCATCTAGGCATTATATGGAGTCAAACTTACGGGTTACAATGAAGTCCTTCCATAAATATGACCAATAGACTATGCTAAAGGTTTTGGGATTTTGGGTTCGGGCAGCCATCAAGGCTGAATGATCGCGACCAAAAGGGGACGTTCTCATCTAGACATTATTTAGAGTCATCCTACCAAGGTACAATGAAATCCCTTCATAAATATCACCTGTAGACTGTGCTAAAGATTTTCGGGCTTTGGGCCCCTGTAGCCAACACAGTTGCCTAATGGTGTCCAAAAGGGGCTGTTCTCATCTAGACATTATATGAAGTCAACCTGCCAAGTTACAATGAAATCCCTTCATAAATATGATCTGAAGACTGTGCTAATGGTTTTCGGGCTTTAGGCTTGGGCAGCCATCATAGTTGAATGATCGCAACCAAAAGGGAACATTCTCATCTGGACATCATCTGGAGTGAATCTATGAAGTTACAATGAAATCCCTTCATAAATATGACCTGTAGACTGTGCTCAAGATTACAGGCACCTGTAGCCATCACAGTTGACCAACCACGACCAAAAGGGGATGTCATCATCTAGGCATTATATGGAGTCAACCTAACAAGTTACAATGAAATCCTTCCATAAATACGACCTACAGACATGCTAAAGGTTTTTGGGCTCGGGCAGCCATCAAGGCTGAATGATCATGACCAAAAGGGGACGTTCTCATCTCGACACTATTTGGAGTCATCCTACCAAGCTACAATAAAATTCCTTCATAATTATGACCTGTAGACTGTTCTAAAGGTTTTCGGGCTTTGGGCCCCTGAAGCCGTCACAGTTGCCCAACCGTGTCCAAAAGGGGACGTTCTCATCTAGACATTATATGAAGTCAACCTACCAAGTTACAATGAAATCCCTTCATAAATATGACCTGTAGACTGTGCTAAAGGTTTTCGGGCTTCGGGCTCAGGCAGCCATCATGGTTGAATGATCGCAACCAAAGGGGACAATCTCATCTGGAGTGATCCCGCGAAGTTACAATGAAATCCCTTCATAAATATGACCTGTAGACTGTGCTCAAGGTTTTTGGGCTTCGGGCACCTGTAGCCATCACAGTTGACTAATCACGACCAAAAGGGGATGACACCAACTAGGCATTATATGGAGTCAACCTAACAATGTTACAATGAAATCCTTCTATAAATATAACCTTTTGCCTATGCTAAAGGTTTTTGGGCTCGGGCACCCATCAAGGCTGAATGATCACGGCCAAAATGGGACATTCTCATCCAGACATTATTTGGAGTCAACTTACCAAGCTACAATTAAATCCCTTCATAAATATGACCTGTAGACAGTGCTAAAGGTTTTCGGGCTTCGGGAACCTTTAGCCGTCAAAGTTGCCCAATCATGTCCAAAAGGGGACGTTCTCATCTAGACATTATATGAAGTCAACCTACAAGTTACAATGTAATCCCTTAATAAATATGACAGGTTTTCAGGCTTCGGGCTCGGGCAGCCATCATGGTTGAATGATCGCAACCAAAGGGGACAATCTCATCTGGAGTGATCCTATGAAGTTACAATGAAATCCCTTCATAAATATGACCTGTAGACTGTGCTCAAGGTTTTTGGGCTTCGGGCACTTGCAGCCATCACAGCTTACCAATCACGACCAAAAGGGGATGTCATCATCTAGGCATTATATGGAGTCAACCTAATAGGTTACAATGAAATCCTTCCATAAATATGACCTTTTGCCTATGCTAAAGGTTTTTGGGCTTGGGCACCCATAAAGGCTGAATGATCGCGATCAAAAGGGGACGTTCTCATCTAGACATTATTTGGAGTCATCCTACCAAGATACAATGAAATCCCCTCATAAATATGACCTGTAGACTGTGCTAAAGGTTTTCGGGCTTCGGGCACCTTTAGCCGTCACAGTTGCCCAATCATGTCCAAAAGGGGAGGTTCTCATCTAGACATTACATGAAGTTAACCTACCAGGTTACAATGAAATCCCTTCATAAATATGACCTGTAGACTGTGCTAAAGGTTTTCGGGCTTCGGGCTTCGGGCTCGGGCAGCCATCATGAGTGAATAATCGCAACCATAGGGGACAATCTCATCTGAGCATCATCTGGAGTGATCCTAAGAAGTTACAATGAAATCCCTTCATAAATATGACCTGTAGACTGTGCTCAAGGTTTTTGGGCTTCGGGCACTTGTAGCCATCACAACTGACCAATCACGACCGAAAGGGGATGTCATCATCTAGGCATTATATGGAGTCAACCTAATGGGTTACAATGAAATCCTTCCATAAATATGACCTTTTGCCTATGCTAAAGGTTTTTGGGCTCGGGCACCCATTAAGGCTGCATGATCGCAATCAAAATGGGACGTTCTCATCTAGACATTATTTGGAGTCATCCTGCCAAGTTACAATGAAATCCCTTCATAAATATGACCTCTAGACTGTGCTAAAGGTTTTCGGGCTTCGGGCTCCTGTAGCCGTCACAGTTGCCCAATCACATCCAAAAGGGGACTTTCTCATCTAGACATTGTATGAAGTCAACCCACCAAGTTACAATGAAATTCCTCAATAAATATGACCTGTAGACTGTGCTAAAGGTTTTCGGGTTTTGGGCTCGGGCAGTCGTCACGGTTGGCAGATCATGCCCAAATGGGGAAATTCTAATCTAGACATCATAAGAAGTCATCCTACCAAGTTACAATGAAATCCCTCCACATTAAACATGACCTGCAGACTGTGCTAAAAGTTTTTGGGTTTCGGGCTTGGGCAGCCATCACAGTTGATAGATCATGCCCAAAAGGGGCCGTTCTCATCTAGACATTATACAGAGGCATCCTACCAGGTTACAATGAAATCCATTCATAAATAAGACCTGTAGACTGTGCTAATGGTTTTCGGGTTTTGGGCTCGGGCAGCCATACCGGTTGCCCAATCGCGACCAAAAGGAGACGTTCTCATCTAGACATGACCCCAAACCTGCATATGAAATTTCGTGACGATCAGACAAGACCTGCGGGGTGTCAAGTTAAGCTAAAAATAATTCAATTTTCTACTGCCATTCAATAAAATTCAAATTTTATTCAATAACAAGAGGCCCCACGTGGCCTTAATCGCTCACCTGACAAAGTGACTCTAAGAAGTATTTTAGGTCACCTTCACCATGTCATGCCTCATCAACATTAACTGGTTGAGTGATAGATTTTGTTTGAAGTTCAACATTTGTTACCTAAAATTAGTTTTATTTAAAATCATTGGTGTGTGGCCAATCTCCAATGATTTTTAATAAAGCAAATTTATCTCTGCAGACAAACTGGTTTAGCATGAAGCACAAACAAGGAATGTGAAGAGATAGCCTTGGACATCTCTCCCCAACTGTGGATATCTTCCATGTGCTACATGTATATATTTGCATGCAAGAAAACAAAAATTTTCACAAATTTTATTTTTTTTTATCATCATTGGAACAAGCTCAAACAGCTTATTCCAATAGGGGTATGGGAAGATCAGGTATATTTTTGAGACAGAAATGTGAATATATAAATAATGGTGTTTTTTTGTGAATGATGCTGGAGAATTTTGCGTAAAGATATGGTAAATGGTTTGTTCTAGATACAGAATGATGCAAAAGTATTTAAATTTGATTAGGCAAGTTGTTCCTATAATGCATTTAAAAATTGAAGTAACTGTTTTTTTGCTGACGAACTTTTAGATGTGTGTGTCTGTGTTTGTGTGTGTGTGTGTGTGTTTGTGTGTGTGTGTTTGTGGGGGGGGGGGGGGGGGGGGTAAGAGTGTTCTTGCAAACAAAATTCCTGAATAAATGGAAAATTTTATTTTTTGTGTGAAAGACATAGTGCGTGAATGTTGATTGGAACAAGCTTAGAGAGCTCATTTTAATGTGAAGTCATAAAGCTGTGTTTTACGTACGAAATTCTGGAATAACTAAAAAAATTGCTTTTTTGACTCAAAAAGCATGGTGTGCGACCTCTCATTGGAATGAGCTCAAAAAGCTCATTCCAATGGGGTATTTACAAGCGATAAGTACATGTATGTTTGAGAGACAAAAATTAAAATTTGAATAGCGATTTTTGCGAAGAATGCTGACAAGTTTTGGCAGTTATGCTGGTAAAAAGGTAAGATATGCAAAGTGGTTGTTTTTTAGAGGCGACATTTAATTAAGGGGAATTAACCCTTGATTACTGAGGTAACTTCTAAAAGTACTGAAATTTCATGAAGCAATGTGAATAACAGACAACAGTTGCCTAAAAATTTCATGAATAACTAAAATTTTTATTCCTTTGTCTCGAAAACATGGCATATGACCTTTGTTGGAATGAGCTGAATGCGTGTGTTCCAATGAGGGGTCATAAAATTTGAACGAAGATTTGTGTGAATAATGCATTAGTACTGCTAGATTTGGGTAAACGGTTCACCCTGGATACCACCCCTTCTATAGTAGATCTTTTCTGCAAATTTTGTCTAAGATTCTATCAACTTTACAAATAAATACGTTCATGAATCACAATCAGATCCACCCTACAATGTTGCATACCAAATATCAAAAGATTCTGCCTGCTGGATCTGGAGAAGAAGATTTTTTAAGAAATATGCCTGAAACGCACTAAGTTAAAATTTGGGCTCCTATACGGAGCCCAAATATAAACCCAGGGGGCCGATTTGAACAAACTTGAATCAGATCCACCCCACAATGTTGCTTACCAAATATGAAAAGATTCTGAAGCTGGATCTGGAGAAGAAGATTTTTTAAGAAATTTGCCTGAAATGCACTAAGTTCGAATTCAAGCTTCTATAGTGAGCCCAAATATGAAACTAGGAAGCCGATTTGAACAAACTTGAATCAGATCCACCCCACAATGTTGCATACCAAATATCAAAAGATTCTGCCTGCTGGATCTGGAGAAGAAGATTTTTTAATAAATTTGCCCGAAATGCACTAAGTGCGAATTCGGGCTTCTATATTAAGCCCAAATATGAATCCAGGGGGCCGATTTGAACAAACTTGAATCAGATCCACCCCGCAATGTTGCATACCAAATATCAAAAGATTCTGCCTGCTGGATCTGGAGAAGAAGATTTTTGAAGAAATTTGCCTGAAATGCACTAAGTGCGAATTCGGGCTTCTATATTAAGCCCAAATATGAATCCAGGGGGCCGATTTGAACAAACTTGAATCAGATCCACCCCGCAATGTTGCATACCAAATATCAAAAGATTCTGCCTGCTGGATCTGGAGAAGAAGATTTTTGAAGAAATTTGCCCGAAATGCACTAAGTTTGAATTCGAGCTTCTATAGTGAGCCCAAATATGAATCCAGGTGGCTGATTTGAACAAACTTGAATCAGATCCACCCCGCAATGTTGCATACCAAATATCAAAAGATTCTGCCTGCTGGATCTGGAGAAGATGATTTTTTAAGAAATTTGCCTGAAATGCACTAAGTTCGAATTCGAGCTTCTATAGTGAGCCCAAATATGAATCTAGGAAGCCGATTTGAACAAACTTGAATCAGATCCACCCCACAATGTTGCATACCAAATATCAAAAGATTCTGCCTGCTGGATCTGGAGAAGAAGATTTTTTAATAAATTTGCTTGAAATGCACTAAGTTCAAATTTGGGCTCCTATACTGAGCCCAAATATAAACCCAGGGGGCCGATTTGAACAAACTTGAATCAGATCCACCCCACAATGTTGCTTACCAAATATGAAAAGATTCTGCCTGCTGGATCTGGAGAAGAAGATTTTTTAAGAAATTTGCATGAAATGCACTAAGTTCAAATTCGAGCTTCTATAGTGAGCCCAAATATGAATCTAGGAAGCCGATTTGAACAAACTTGAATCAGATCCACCCCACAATGTTGCATACCAAATATCAAAAGATTCTGCCTTCTGGATCTGGAGAAGAAGATTTTTTAAGAAATTTGCCTAAATGCACTAAGTTCGAAATCGGGCTCCTATACTGAGCCCAAATATGAACCCAGGGGGCCGATTTGAACAAACTTGAATCAGATCCACCCTACAATGTTGCATACCAAATATCAAAAGATTCTGCCTGCTGGATCTGGAGAAGAAGATTTTTTAAGAAATTTGCCTGAAATGCACTAAGTTCGAAATCGGGCTCCTATACTGAGCCCAAATATTAACCCAGGGGGCCGATTTGAACAATCTTGAATCAGATCCACCCCACAATGTTGCTTACCAAATATGAAAAGATTCTGCCTGCTGGATCTGGAGAAGAAGATTTTTTAAGAAATTTGCCTGAAATGCACTAAGTTCGAATTCGGGCTTCTATAGTAAGCCCAAATATGTATCCAGGGGGCCGATTTGAACAAACTTGAATCAGATCTACCCCGCAACATTGCATACCAAATATCAAAAGATTCTGCCTGCTGGATCTGGAGAAGAAGATTTTTGAAGAAATTTGCCTGAAATGCACTAAATTCGAATTCGAGCTCCTATAGTGAGCCCAAATATGAATCTAGGGAGCCGATTTGAACAAACTTGAATCAGATCCACCCTACAATGTTGCATACCAAATATCAAAAGATTCTGCCTGCTGGATCTGGAGAAGAAGATTTTCAAAGAAATTTGCCTGAAATGCAGTAAGTTCAAATTTGGGCTCCTATACTGAACCCAAATATAAACCCAGGGGGCCGATTTGAACAAACTTGAATCAGATCCACCCCACAATGTTGCATACCAAATATCAAAAGATTCTGCCTGCTGGATCTGGAGAAGAAGATTTTTTAAGAAATTTGCCTGAAATGCACTAAGTTCGAAATCGGGCTCCTATACTGAGCCCAAATATGAACCCAGGGGGCCGATTTGAACAAACTTGAATCAGATCCACCCTACAATGTTGCATACCAAATATCAAAAGATTCTGCCTGCTGGATCTGGAGAAGAAGATTTTTTAATGTTTTTCCCATTGCCTACAGTGTTAAAAAGTGCTGACTCAGCACTTTTTCAAAGTCCCGAAACTGTACCCTATGATAAAACCGATGGCAATTTTTTTTTACCAATCCTTTCTGTTGGTCCTAAGGAAGCTGCACACCAAATAAAAATTCTCAGTGCCGTGCAGTTTTGGAGATATGGGCGTTTTAAATTTTTTCTATTTTTAGCTCCTGTGGTTCCCACGGGGCTGCGGGAAAATTTTTTTTTGCATAAATCAAGTACTCATGACCCAATAAGCCCTCACATAAAATTTGGTTCAAATCAGCCTCTCGGTTTGGAAAATAGAAATTTTGGGCGGGGCAAAAAATTTTGCCCCTCTCATAACAACGTCAAGTATAGCCCCACAAACTTCTCTTGAACAAATCTGAGTCTACACCTCAAAAGGAAGCTGCACACCAAATATCAAGTCTCTGCTACTGCTGGTTCATGAGAAGAAGATTTACAAAGATTTTGGTGCCCCTTGGGGGTGTGGCACCACCCAGGAGGAGGGGCAACTTCATTTGAACAAATCTGAATTGGCATTAGGTAATAAATATTTAGCCAACATTTGAATAAAATTGGGCTAGTGGTTTAGAAGGAGAAGTCGATAATGTAAAGTTAACGCCGGACGGACGACGACGGACGAAGGACGACGGACGACGGACAGAAAGTGATTAGTTAAGCTCCCCTTGAGCTTCGCTCAGGTGAGCTAAAAATTATTCTCATGGACAAAAACTAACACTACAAAAAGTTCTTAGGGACAGTTTTTTTCTAAGTTTAACAAGGGACATAACTGTGGTAAGTGTGCGTGTATGAAACCCGCAACAAGCAGATATCCTTTCGCCCATACTGGTCCATCACCAAACCAAAGGACATCAAAGCCTGACAACCAATACTCGAGTTATAATACAAGACGTTCATAGGGACAGCTTTGTATGTATAACAAGTGACATAATTCTGGTATGCACTCATGGAGGAAACCCAAAATATATGGCTATCCTTTTCGCATATGCTGGTCTCTCACTCTCTCACCCATACAAAAAGGACATAACAAGAGGTTCGCATCACAGTTGCTGGGGTCAAGTTGTGGGGGCTAAAAATGAACCTGTGCTAGAACCTAAAACTGCTGAAACTAGGAAACAAGCTAAGAGGCATAGGACAAATTTGGTAAAATTGTATAACTTTTGTTCAAGTTATCATGCAGACACTGCACCCATGTCAGAAATTCAAACAAGAAAATAAAGTAATAAAAATTTAAATCATAAAAAAAATTTGGACTGGTTTTCAAACCCATTCAAGGCATTCTTGAGTATAACCTCAACAGATCAAATAGATAGTGTATATAATTATGGTATATATGCATGAACGAAACCTGCAATGTGTGCTTATACTTTTCTCCATACTGGTCTGTCACCATACCAACATGCATAAAAAAAATCTGTCAACCGATGCTTGAATTATAATGCAAAATGTATGGCAATACATAATTACAGATAGACGCAGCCCTCAACTAATTGCCCACTAAGGGGTATGGAATATGTGTGATAAAATACAATTAGTTTGATAAATTTGAAATCACCAACATGAAATTTTAGACTTTTTTCAAATGAATGATGCCAACACTTTGCATGCTGCTGGCGGATATTTCTGCCCAACACAGGGTTTCTCTTGTCACTGATATAAGTATAATTTGGGCATATTTAAACATATTTTCCCCTGTAAATTGAATGGATTTTTTCCCCAATGATTTCTGGTTAACCCTTTACCTAACGTAGAAAGCAGACGACACTTGCAAAAATAATTCTTGAATAACTAATTTTTTTCATTTTTTTGTCTCAAAAACATAGGTTATGACCCCTCGTTGGAACGAGCTCGATGAGCTCGTTCCAACGAGGGGTCATAACCTATGTTTTTGAGACAAAAAATGAAAAAAATAATGAAAGTTAAAAAATTTATAGTAATTTATATATTTTTTATACTTACCAATGAACCAGACTTAGCTGGTGCTAACTCCACAAAAACCAGGGCCAAACACAAATTTTGCCCCCCAATCCCCAAAATTTGCATCCAAAACAAAAAGAAATCATGTCCTAAAGGACCTCCATAGTACGACTCTACTGCGCATGCGCAGTGACGCAGTCGTCCCGAAATTGGCGCCAAATATCATTCTTACTGGCAGTGCCTGGTCAGCGCTATGTACTCAGCGGGGAGGCAAGAGTTCCCAACTCAGGGAGGGCCATCCCCGTCTGGGTCATTGGTAAGTATAAAAAATATATAAATTACTATAAATTTTTTAACATTTTTATACTGTACCAATGACCCAGACTTAGCTGAATAGTAAACAGGCTGGAGGGCCTAGAACATAGAGGAAAATCCAATAAGCTCAATTATAAAATAAAGAGGTAACCCCTTAAGGAGAAAAGGAGTATTAGGCTTTACATGTATCTTTCTTATTTAATATTTAAATTAGAAAGATACACTACCCTAATAATTGAGCACAATAACATTCATGTTCTCTATTAACATCCAGTATAACCCTTATACTAATTATTTTTAAAGCAAGCCAATAAATAAAGTAGTCCAGAGAATTGAGACTCTTTATAATCATTTAAAAGTGTCCGAGTATTGTATATTAAAGCCCGTTTGACACTTGACATATACAAATGCTTCACACCGAGCTACACTTTAAAAATAATACATGAATGAAATTAAACATTAATATTACACTTTAAAACCATCCCGGAAGCGACTCAGAAATACTGTCTTGGAGGAGGCATTCCCTTGCTTTTCACTATAAAGCAGGTGACCTAAGGGAACACCCGCCCCCCCCCCCCCCCCCCCCCCCCCCTTCCCCTTGCCCTGGGTAAAATAGCCCAGAGCGAAGAGGGCAGTCGGACGGAGTCACTGCCGGAACAGAAAGCCTGCATAACTATAGTTGCAACTGTTTAGTGGACGACATTCTGAGCAACAGATAACGGACCTAAACAATGCAGGTCTCCAGAAATGGACTCAATATTTCTGAGATAAAAATTAGTAAATGTGGAAGGCTGAGACCAATAAGCAGCCTTCATTAAATCTGTAATAGCAACACTATTAGCATAAGCCCAGGAAGTAGAAAGAGCTCTTACTTCATGAGCAGAAATCTTAAGCACAGACTGCTGAGAAGAAGATAAATCTTCATACGCAGTACGGATAGTTAACTGAATCCATCTAGCAATAGAATGGACTGAAATGTCCTTTCTATTAGGCATCAAAGACAGAAAGAAACGTTTCCGTCCCTTTCTGATGAACTGAGATCTCTGTTTATAGATACGTAGTGCTCTAACAGGACAGAGTAAAGGCCTACGCCCGTCTGAAGACGGAAGAGCCTTAATAACAATAGGTTCCGGATATTTATTAGGAGCCTGATTCTTAGCTAAAAAACCCACATTAGTAGTGAAGGTGATAGTGTTCCCAACACTACGATAATGAGAATCATCCACCGATAGTGCATGAAGCTCACTGACTCTTCTGGCAGAAGAGAAAGCTAAGAGAAAAGCTGTCTTATAAGATAAGAATTTGAAATCTACTGTCCCAAGAGGTTCAAATGGCTTTTCCTTCAATTTAAGGAGAACCCAAGCTAAATTCCACTTAGGAATTAATCTAAGAGTTCTGGGTCTATTTATCGAAAAGTTTCTAACCAATTTCGATAAAGAGACATTAGATCCAATTTGTAAACTATCATGATGTGCATAGGTATCAGATAACATAGATCTATAACCCTTTATAGTAACAGGCTGCAGTTTGATTTCGTCAAACAAGTATACTAGAAAGTTAGCAATGTCTGGTATAGAGGGATCAAATATATCTACAGAATGATCCCTACACCAACGACGGAAAACCTTCCACTTAGCCGCATAGTTTAGCGAAGAGGAGGTCCTCCTACAGTTAGAAATCGCGTCCACTGCTCGTCCTGTAAAGTGCTTGCCATGCAAGAAGGACCGCACAACGGAAAAACGTGAAGGTTGAGACCTTGCGGGTTGTGATGGAGTTGGCGCGATTTCCCCTGCCAAAGAAGATCCTCTCGTGGAGGAAGCTTCCGCGGTAGGTCCCACAACAGACACCTGAGTAGATTTATCCACGGTCTCTGTGGCGACAGAGATGCTACCAACAGAATCTTGCATTGAGATTGTTTTATCTTTAGCAATACTTGTTGAATTAACGGCGCTGGAGGATACGCATATCCTATCATTCCGTCCCAAGGGATCGACAGAGCGTCTACTGCAAATGCTCTTGGATCCGGACACGGGGACACATACGTCTGCAACTGATTGTTGAGATGTGTCGCAAATAAGTCTATCATTGGCCGTTCCCATTGGTAGCAAATCTGATTTAAAACTTGTTTGTTGAGAGTCCACTCCGACGGCAACAAGCGACCCTTTCGTGAAAGGGAGTCTGCTAGCACATTCAGACGACCCGGTATGTGACGGACCGAAAGAAGAACGTGATGTTCTAGCGCAAACAGAAGGATTCTTTCCGTTAGATTGAACAACGGAACTGAATGAGTGCCTCCCTGATTCCGTATATACGCCACTACTGTCGTATTGTCGGATAGGATTTGGACATGAGCATCGTGAATAATGTCCATCCAGTGACGTAATGCAAGCCAAATTGACATCATTTCCTTGATGTTTATGTGCTTGCACAGGAATTGCGGGTCCCAAAGACCCTGGCATCTCGAATCCATTGGGATTAATGATGCACCCCAACCTGTTTGACTGGCATCCGTCATAATGGTAAAACTCGGATCCGGCAACTGCAGCGGAACTCCTTGAGTTAACCACTGAATGTTTGCCCAAGTCTGAATCTCTTGTTTCACTTGATCTGACAAGAGAACGTCTACATCGAGCGAATGAATTTTCACACTCCAATTCTGAGTCAGGAAAATTTGAAGAGGCCGTGTGCGTAGCCGTCCCATCGGAATGAGATCCGCGGCGGCTCCGCACAGACCTATCAGTCTCATAAATTCTCTCGCCGTGACTTTGTCTGTATTCAGACAATAGCGAGCGTAACAACTGACTAATTTCGCTCTGGTTAACGGCAGACGAACGAGATTGTTGTGCGTCTCGAAGCTCATTCCCAGATGAGTGAATGACTTGGACGGCACCAGATCCGACTTCTCCTCGTTTACTATGAAACCGAGACGTCGGAGCAATAGAAGAAGATTCTGAACATCGTTCTGAAGCGTTAACTCGTTGCCGTACCTCTGAAGAATGTCGTCCAGGTAGGCCGACGTTACCGCAGACGAATGAGCTCGGAAGTAGATCATTACCGAGTTCATTACCCGAGTGAAAGCCCAGGGTGCTAGATTCAATCCGAAGCACATGGCCCGGAACTGATACACCACTCCTAGGACTGCGAAGCGTAGATACTTTCGGAATGTCGGATGTACCATGACGTGAAAGTACGCATCTTTGAGATCTATGCTCGTTGCATAATCGTTCACCCGAATACTCGCTCTGACCGATCGAATCGTCTCCATATAAAACTTCGGAGCGACGATCAGCTTGTTTATCCAGCTCAAATCTATGACTGGACGGAACGAGCCGTCTGGTTTCGGAACCAGAAACAGATGGCTGTAGAATCCCAGCGATTCCTGGTTTTCTACGACCTCTACCGCGTTCTTCATTAAAAGAGACTGCACCTCTGATAGCAGAGCGTCTCTTTTCTGAGGATTTGACGGAAGATGAGTCCACTTTGGCCTTCGAGTTAATGGAGGCTTTCGTTTGAAGGATATCTTTAGACCTTCCGAAGTCACTCCTCTCACCCACGGGTCGTCTGTAATCGACGCCCACTCTTGAGAAAAACTCGACAACCTTCCGCCAACCGGAACGCGATAGAGGTTTAAGCCATCACCTCCTGGATCTGCGAGGCCTGCGGTAGGAGAAACCACGTCTTCCACGACCCGCACCTCGCCTCGTCGACCTCGGGGCGTCCGACCGATTGTCCCGGCCTGAAGGACGTCCCGAACGAGAGTCACTATCCTGACGGTCTCTCGAATAAGAGCTAGAGGACGCACCGGAACCTCTATAGGAACCTCTCTTGGGCGCATAAGACCCAGAAGTGCCCGCCTTATTCGTGTCTGCTGTATCCGACCTTTTAGGAGCGGATCTAAACAACAGAGAATCACTAGCTTTCTTTTTAATATTATCATAAATAGCGGAAAGCTTGCCGTCAAAGAGAAGATCTCCTGAGACCGAAGCGACTCTAAGAGAGTTCTTCACCTTAGAATCCACTAGTGTGGATGTAGCCAGGGCTGCGTCACGTCTAACCAACTCCAGATTTGCCACTGAAAGGGCGGAGTTACACGTGGAATAAGCTACTGCCCTTGAAAGAAGTCTTAAGGAGGATTGTATATCCTGAAACTCTTCCCCTTGAAGACGCAGTGATAACGCCTTAGTAAGGTGATCTGCGTAAGATAAGGCATCTAAATTGGCTCTGTTAGACGCAATAGCTGTTTCCAACACTGAGGTTGGAATAGAAGCTGACGACGGTAATGATAGCTCTAAGTCTTCCGCCTCGTCGTCCATACGCAGAGGAACTCTCGGTATACCCTGACCTGCCGTGTCGAATTTATTCCTTGCATTAATGAAAGGCAGGTTGAGAGTATTTGCGGACAAGAAACTTGCTTTCCCCGTCCTGGAAGCAAGTTTAAAAATAGCGTCGTTCAATAATTCAAATGTTCTTGCAACATTATTGGACTGCGACGGAAACTCGGGAGCGATGTCCCTGAACCGCTCAAAAAAATCAGAGTCCAATGACGCTATAATTCTCCTGTCCGGAAGCGCAGCAGTCTGGCCCGACGGAACAACTTGAGGAAGAAAGTGCCGGATGAAGTCCACGGCAGCTTTATGTTGTTCCGAAAGGGATAGCTCCAATTCATCCGTATCCCTTTCACTATCCGGTCGGACCTCCCGATGTTCCCGGTCGTCCGCCCCCGATGCTTCGGCGGAGCGTACCGACCCAGCGCCGTCGGATAATTCTCGATCCGACACCGTTTCTGTCGGCTGCTGGGATGCTGCGATAAGCTGTGCTATCTGCACTAGAATGTCCGACGTCGAGACCTGCGGAGGAGCGGTCTTTCGCTGCTTCGCCGAGGGCAGCTCCGCATCAGATGGCTCCCGCATACTTTTCCTATGCGAACGTCCGGAGTCCATCGGTCTCGAATCCCTGGCTGCCGGATGGTGTGACCTGGTCGCCGAAGAATCCTTCATCGGCGAAGCTGGCAAAATATCGGAGGTCACGCAGCCAAGGTGCGGTCGTGTGCGCCGACGAGAAGAGGAAGCCTTAACAGTCTCTGCGGACTGCTTATACAACGGAGCGTCCCGAGCGACGAACGTATGCTCCGCTAAAGACACATTTTGTACCACAACATCTGGTCCCAGATGTTGTTGTACGAGAGAGGGGCCTCTCTCGCTCGCGGCCCGGCTGGACCTGGACGAGCTAGGAACCGGACTAAAAGGCTTCCTCCGTTCTCGTTCCCTCTCCGCCGTCACTGGGTGTGCATCTATTATTTTTATAGTGCTCGCATCACCCAAAATTTCCTCTTGGACCGCATCGGACGAACCCGGCTGCCGAACCATTCGGTGAATGGACGCTACACCGGGCGAGCTAGCGGACGACATTTGTCTAATCTCCATGAGCACTTTTGCCACTAGCTCTGTATTTATTTGTGACGACGGACGCACACTTGAAGAAGATAACATGGAAACATCACCCTGTTCTGGTTCCTCTGAAATAGAAACTGAGAGAGTAGAGTGACCTTGTGGAGAAAGAGCCGGCATCGCTCTTTCTCCAGAAACAACATATCGTGACACACGTTTCCAATGTTTCTCATCCCAATGTTCACATATAGGACAGGGATTAATGCGAGAACACTGACTACAATTAATACAATGATCATGAAAGTCAGAGGAAGATTTCTTCCTATTACAATTTGAACAAAGTCCCTTCATTGTGAAAGAACAACAATAAGTCCTAGTTACTCGCAAAAACCCCTGACACAAAGATACATAATAACATGATCCATTAATAAAATGAAAAAACAATTGCAAAACAAAATAATTTTGAAAAAATATTTTTTCAGAGAAGCCCAAGTTGCTGAAAAGTAACGTTGAGCCCCGATGGATCCGATGGCAAAGTGTGGTCAAAAATTTTAAAATTATATAAAATAATTAATGAGACACTTTCGGATAATATAAATGTATCTTATAATGAGATAAACTACCACAAAGGCAAACAGCCCCCCCTCAAAAAAGGCTGTTGCCAATGAAAACAAACAGTGTAAACACAGTAGAAAACATGACTCCAGGCACTGAAAAAACTGGCCCGGAATCAGTCATCAATTACACTCTATCTGATGCAAAACAGAGACTCCCAGGGGAGAATCTGCAGAACATCAGATGGAAGATGCAGAACACAAACGTTATACACCCATGGGTGAAAACGTAACTATGGGGAAAATAACAGAAAACATTCTGTAACCAAGCAACTCTCCCAGGGAATTTTTAGAAATGAAACTTCTCAAAAATATGCCAAAAGCATGGGAGAATTGCAAGGGGGGACTTTAGAAGGCTAGGGGAGAGGAAACACTGAATAAGCAGTGCAACAATTAGCAAGAATGACAACAAGAGGCCCATGCCTCGAAAATAGGCAACTTAACATAATTTCAACAAAAAATTTTTAAGTACAGCCCTGATTATTTTTTGCCACTTCTTTTTTCCTCTCCTCCTTCTATCCTCCTTAGAATCACATTTTCTCCAAGAATTACGTGTCTGGCATCCTTTAAACTGAGATTTACAAGCACAAAGATCAGTGAGATGTTGACTGATGAAGGGCCAAACAGAGAATGATATTTGGCGCCAATTTCGGGACGACTGCGTCACTGCGCATGCGCAGTAGAGTCGTACTATGGAGGTCCTTTAGGACATGATTTCTTTTTGTTTTGGATGCAAATTTTGGGGATTGGGGGGCAAAATTTGTGTTTGGCCCTGGTTTTTGTGGAGTTAGCACCAGCTAAGTCTGGGTCATTGGTACAGTATAAAAATATTAATTGGCGATTTTTGAGAATAGCGCTGGCCGGTTTTGGCCGTTACGTTGGGTAAAGGGTTAAATTTAGATTAATTTACAGCAGCCATGACAAGATTTGATGAAAAAATATCTTGAAAATACTCAGCGGGTTAAGAGTTAATACTTACGAGTTAATGTGTAGTAAAAGTTTTGAAAGCTCCTCAAAATGTCCTTTCTCTATCATTCGGTCAGCTTCATCAATCACAAGACTCTGAACAGAAGTGACACTTGATAAATGTGGGTCCCCCTAAAAAAAAGCATAACATACAAGGTGTGTCATTAGATTTTATTTAAAACAGTTATACGGTAATACAGTACATGTACTAAGATCCCACATCTCGTCCTTTTCACAGTCAGCTCAAGATTTGATTAATACACTTACAACAGTTAGTCAAACATTCCAATGAGCTATCTTATTAACCCTTTGAACTCATAAGACTGATTTTTCTGTCTGAGACTTAATTTCATTGTATTTTTGTCTTATTATAGAGGTTTATACACAGGGCACAGATGCTAAAATAATAACTGCAGCTTGTAGCCAGATGGCTGCAGACTGCAGTTATTACTTTATCCTACCTATATATTGATATTGGACTGACCCATCTCACTGTAAGTGTACACAAAGATGATACCATTCCAGGAAATGAGGGTTCAAAGGGTTAAGGAAAAAAGTGAACATAATTTTTTGTGTAAGTGCCATCTACTATTTGTATTAGTTAACCCTTTACCTAACGAATCGCCCGCATCTGCCCGCGTAATATGCAAATTCAGCAGTTGAAAAAATATTATTTTTCAAACAATTTCAACAAAACCATATCATGTGACCCCTCGTTGGAATGAGCTCGTTCCAACGAGGGGTCACATGACATGGTTTTGTTGAAATTTTTTGAAAAATTTGAAAAAATGATATTTAAAATAATAAATTTTGAAATCGTCTGCGTTGGGTAAAGGGTTAAAGTTTGAAGAGCCACGACCACCCTTATTGTTTGTATTCAAATTACACAATTTAGAGATTTTCACCCTAGAAGTGTGCAACAGGTCCATTTTTACCCTAAAAGCAGAATAAGTCAATCACTTTACTAATACTTAGTTTACCTCCTCTATCAACTCCCAAAGTCTGCCTGGAGTTGCTACAACTATTTCTGGCTGTCTTTTCAACATTCGTCTCTGCTTTTGGGGTGCCATTCCTCCAACAACAGATGCAATCTGAAATGAAATTTAACCAAAATGAAAGGTGAAATCGAAACTTTAGTTATATACAAAGAGTTCTGTCTTATTGAAGAAAACTCCCATGCACTTAAGTGGTTGAGTGCTAAAAGCCACTATCATGATTGTATTGAAAAGTGATGAAAGCCACTTTTGTGGCTTTACAGTATATGTATTATCTTCTTGTTTGCTAAACAGTATAATACAACAAGAGCAACGCAAAGCGAGGCATACTGAATTGGTTAGCTAGACCAAAATCGAAAGGAAGCTTCCTCTAGACACCAATAATGCATAACCAAAAACTGAAATTGATTCGAGTCAGTATTCATTTGTTGGACGGAAACCAAATTCAAGATGGCCACCATAATGAATTGACAACTGGCAGCCATCTTGGATCAGCTAACTGGTCCAAAATCGAAAGGAAGCTTCCTCTAGACACCAACAAAGCATAATTAAACAAGACTAACAGTGACCGCACTATGACTTGATCTGTGACATTGACCTCCATCAAACAAAAAAAATCTTTTATGCACAACACATCGTCTCCCCATAAGCAACATGTATGCCAAGTTTCAACAAAATCCAAAGAAGCATCTCAGAGTTATGAAGTGGATTTGAAAATCTTCCTGATGGACAGACAGACAGATAGACAGAAATGTTTTTTTCGGGGGCATAAAAATGATAAATTTAAAGTAATTTGTATATTTTTATACTTACCAATGGCCCAGACTAGCTGGTGCAAACTCAAAGTTATCAAGGGCCAAACACAAATTTTGAACCCCTTAATCCCCAAACTTTGCTTGCAAAACCGAAAGTTAAAAAATTTATAGTAATTTATATATTTTTTATACTTACCAATGACCCAGACTTAGCTGGTGCTAAACTCCTTAATTCAGGGCCAAACACAAATTTTGCCCCCCCAATCCCCAAAATTTGCATCAAAAACCGAAAAATACATGTCCTATATGGTCCTCCATACATTTACTCCTCTGCGCAAGCGCAGTGTCAAGGAGGTCCCGAAATTGGCGCCAATTATCATTCTTACAACCAGTGCCTGGTAAGCGTTATGTACTCAGCGGGGAGGTATGAGTTCCCAAAACAAAAAGAAATCATGTCCTAAAGGACCTCCATAGTACGACTCTACTGCGCATGCGCAGTGACGCAGTCGTCCCGAAATTGGCGCCAAATATCATTCTTACTGGCAGTGCCTGGTCAGCGCTATGTACTCAGCGGGGAGGCAAGAGTTCCCAACTCAGGGAGGGCCATCCCCGTCTGGGTCATTGGTAAGTATAAAAAATATATGAATTACTATAAATCTTTTAACATTTTTATACTGTACCAATGACCCAGACTTAGCTGAATAGTAAATAGGCTGGAGGGCCTAGGACATAAAGGAAAATCCAATAAGCTCAATTATATATAATAGAATATCCTCTCCAGGAGAAAAGAAGAGATAGGCTTTACATGTATCTTTCCTATTTATAATAAAGAAGAAAGACACAATACCGATCAGTAATTGAGCATAATAATCAATGATCTCTATTAACATCCAGTATAACCCTTTATACTAATATTTTCAAAGGTAAGCCAATAAATAAAGGAAGTCCAGAGAAATGAGACTCTTTATATTCATTAAAAGTGTCCGAGGATTGTATATTAACGCTCGTTTGACACATGACATATACAAATGCTTCACACCGAGCTACACTTTAAAAATATTACATGGATGATTAAACATTATCTTTACACTTTAAAACCATCCCGGTACCGACTCGGAATTACTGACTCTGGGGGAGGTATTCCCTTGCTTTTCACTATAAAGCAGGTGACCTAAGGGAACACCCCCCCTCCCCCCCCCTTCCCCTTGCCCTGGGTCAAATACCCCAGAGCGAAGAGGGCAGCAGGACAGAGTCACTGCCGGAACAGAAAGCCTACATAACTAAAGTTGCAACTGTTTAGTGGACGATATTCTGAGCAACTGATAACGGACCTAAACAATGGAGGTCTCCAGAAATGGACTCAATATTTCTGAGATAAAAATTAGTGAATGTGGAAGGTTGAGACCAATATGCAGCCTTCATTAGATCAGTAATAGCAATACAATTAGCATGGGCCCAAGAAGTCAAAAGAGCTCTTACTTCATGAGCTGAGATCTTGAGTGCCGACTGCTGAGAAGAAGATAATTTTTCATAAGCAGTACGAATAGTTAATTGAATCCATCTAGCAATAGAATGAACCATAATATCCTTTCTATTAGGCATCAAAGACAGAAAGAAACGCTTACGTCCCTTTCTGATGAACTCAGATCTACGTCTGTAAATACGTATTGCTCTAACAGGACACAGTAGAGGCCTACGCCCATCAGATGATGGAAGGGCCTTAATAATAATAGGTTCAGGATACTTATTAGGAGCCTGATTCTTAGCCAAAAATCCAACATTGGTGGTAAAGGTAATAGTATTACCGACACTACGGTAGTGAGAATCCTCCACAGATAGTGCATGAAGCTCACTAACTCTTCTAGCAGAAGAGAAAGCTAAGAGAAAAGCTGTCTTATATGTTAAGAATTTGAAGTCAACTGTGTCAAGAGGCTCAAAAGGCGCTTCTTTTAGCTTAAGAAGAACCCAGGCCAAATTCCACTTCGGAATTAATCTAAGGGTTCTAGGTCTATTTATCGAAAAATTTCTAACTAACTTAGATAAAGAGACATTAGTTCCAATCCTCAAGCTATCATGATGTGCATAGGTATCAGATAGCATAGACCTATAACCCTTAATAGTGATAGGCTGCAGATTAATCTCATCAAACAAGTATACTAGAAAGTTTGCTATGTCTGGAATGGAGGGATCATAAATATCTACTGAATGATCCTCACACCACTGACAAAAGACCCTCCACTTAGCAGCATAGTTTAGCGAAGAGGAGGTCCTCCTGCAGTTAGAAATCGCTTCCACTGCTCGTCCTGTAAAATGTTTTCCGTGCAAGAAGGACCGCACAACGGAAATACATGAAGGTTTAGACCTTGCGGATTGTGATGGAGGATGTGCGATTTCCCTTGCGAAAGAAGATCTTCCCGTTGAGGAAGCTTCCTCGGCATGTCCCACAACAGACTCCTGAGTAGATTTATCCACGGTCTCTGTGGAGACAGAGATGCTACCAACAGAATCTTGCATTGCGATTGTTTTATCTTGAGCAATATCTGCTGAATCAACGGCACTGGAGGATACACATATCCTATCATTCCGTCCCAAGAGATCGAGAGAGCGTCTACTGCAAACGCTCGAGGATCCGGACAAGGTGACACATACGTCTGCAACTGATTGTTGAGATGTGTCGCAAATAAATCTATCATTGGTCGTTCCCATTGGTAGCAAATCTGATTGAATACTTGCTTGTTGAGAGTCCATTCTGACGGCAACAGGCGACCCCTCCGTGAAAGGGAGTCTGCTAAGACGTTCAGACGACCCGGAATATGACGGACGGAGAGAAGAATCTGATGTTCTAGTACAAACAGAAGAATTCTTTCTGTTAGATTGAGCAATGGAATGGAATGAGTGCCACCCTGGTTCCAAATATACGCAACTACTGTCGTATTGTCGGACATAATTTGCACGTGTGCATTCTGAATAACGTCTATCCAAGGACGTAGAGCAAGCCAAATCGACATCATCTCTTTGATGTTGATGTGCTTGCTTAGAAACTGCGGATCCCAAAGACCCTGGCACTTCAAATCCGATGGGCTCAGAGTCGCGCCCCAGCCTGTTTGACTGGCATCCGTCATAATCGTAAAACTCGGATCTGGCAACTGCAGTGGAACTCCCTGAGTTAACCACTGTATGTCTGCCCAAGTCTGAATCTCTTGTTTCACTTGGCTTGACAAGAGTATGTCCGTTTCGAGCGAATGAATCTTCACTCTCCAATTCTGAGTCAGATAGACCCGGAGAGGACGAGTGCATAGCCACCCCATCGGAATGAGATCCGAGGCAGCTCCGCACAGACCTATTAGTCTCATGAATTCCCTCGCTGACACTTTGTCTGAGTGAAGACAATAGCGAGCGTAACAACTGACTAATTTCGCTCTGGTTAACGGCAGACGAACGAGATTGTTGTGCGTCTCGAAGCTCATTCCTAGGTGGGTAAATGACTTGGACGGCACCAGATCCGACTTCTCTTCGTTTACTATGAAACCGAGACGTCGGAGCAATAGAAGCAGATTGTGCATGTCAATTTGAAGCGTTAACTCGCCGTATCTCTGAAGATTATCGTCCAGGTAAGCCGACGTTACCGCAGACGAATGAGCTCGGAAATGAGTCATTACCGAGTTCATTACTCGAGTGAATGCCCAGGGCGCTAGATTCAGACCAAAGCACATCGCTCGGAACTGATAAACAACACCTAGGACAGCGAAGCGAAGATACTTTCTGAATGCCGGATGTACCATGACGTGAAAGTACGCATCCTTGAGGTCTATGCTCGCAGCATAGTCGTTCACTCGAATGCTCGCTCTGACCGATCAAATGGTCTCCATATAAAACTTTGGAGCCACGATCAGCTTGTTTATCCAGCTTAAGTCGATCACTGGACGGAACGAGCCGTCTGGCTTCGGAAACAGAAAAAGATGGCTGTAGAAACCTGGAGATTCCTGGTTTTCTACGACCTCTATCGCGTTCTTCGTTAAAAGAGACTGGACTTCTGATAGATGAGCCGTTCTTTTCTGACAATTTGACGGAAGCTGAGTCCATGTTGGACTTCGAGTTAATGGAGGTTTGCCTTTGAAGAACAGTTTTAGTCCTTCTGAAATAACCCCTCGAACCCAAGGGTCCTCCGTAATTGATTCCCAATTGCTTGAGAAACTCGACAGTCTTCCGCCCACCTGAATGCGACAGAGGTCTAGACCATCACCTCTTGGATCCGCGAGGCTTGTGGTATGAGAAACCATGTCCTCCGCGACCCGCACCTCGCCCCGTCGGCCTAGGGGCATCTGACCGGTTATTTCGGCCAGCGTAACGGCCCCAAGTCGAGTCGCTACTCTGCCGGTCTCTAGAGTAAGACCTAGAGGATGCATAGGAACCTCTATAGGAACTTCCCCTGGACGAACTCGTCCCGGAAGTGCCTGGCCTACTCCTGTCTGCTGGTTCCGATTTCTTGGAAGCAGACTTAAACAGCAGAGAGTCCGAAGCTTTCTTTGTTAATTTATCATATATATCAGAAAGCTTGCCACTGAAGAGAAACTCTCCAGAAACCGGAGTGACTCTAAGAGAGTTTTTCACCTTACTGTCCACGCGTGTGGAAGTAGCCAGGGCCACGTCACGTATAGCTAACTCCAGATTTGCCACTGAAAGGGCGGAGTTATAAGTGGAAAAAGCTATGGCCCTGGACAGAACTCTTAAAGACATTTGTACGTCTTGAAATTTTGGTCCTTCAAAGCGTAATGACAACGCTCTAGTAAGGTGATCTGCGTAGGAAAGAGCGTCTAAACTAGCTCTGTTAGACGATATCGTCGTTTCCATCGTAGACGACGGAAGTGACATAGACGACGGCATGGATATATCAAGGTCTTCAGCCTGGTCGTCTAAACGCAGAGGAACTCTCTGGATGCCCTGACCTGCCGTATCAAACTTGTTCCTTTGATTAATAAATGGCAGCTGTAGAGCAGATGCTGGTAGGAAGGCTGACCTGCCCGTCTTGTTGGCAAGTTTATCAATAGCGTCATTCAATAATTCAAAAATCCGAGAGACATTCTTGGATTGTGACGGAAATTCCGGGAGAATGTCCCTAAACCGATTAAAAAAATTGGTGTCCAGTGGCACTATCACCCTCCTATCCGGCTGCGCAGCATTTTGGTCTGGCGGAACAACATCTGGAAGGTAATGCCGGATGAATTCTATGGCTATTTTATGTTGTTCCGAAAGGGAAATATCTAATTCATCAGAATCCCTTTCGCCATCCTGCCGGACCTCATGTAAATCATGTAAATCTCGGTCGTCCGCACCGGATCCAGTGGCGGAACCTACCGACCCAGCATCTTCTGACATTTCATGTTCCGACAGAGGCTCTGCCAGTTGCTGGGATGCTGCGATTAACTTTGCTATCTGTGATAGCACATCCGTTACAGAGGCCTGGGGAGCGGCGGTCTTACTGGATTTAGCCGCCGGAAGCTTCCTGGACGTTGCATCCTGCATACATCTTTTATGCGAACGTCCGGATGAAGAAGGCCTCGTATCCCTGGCTACCGGATGGCGTGACCTGGTCGCCGTGGAATCCCTGGTCAGCGAAGCTGACTGTAATTCACTGGTCACATAGCCAAGGTGCGGTCGAGTGTGCTGCTGAGAGGATATGGAAGCCTTATAGGTAGCCTCGCCGGACTGCCTATATACCGGAGCATCCCGAGCGGCGGACGTATGCTCCGACTGCGTAACACTACGGACTACAACATCTGGTCCCAGATGCTGCTGTATGAGAGAGGGACCTCTCTCGCTTGCAGCCCGTGCCGAACTGGACAAGCTAAACACCGGACTGTCAGGCTTCCTCCGATCCATCCTCCTTTCTGCCGTCACTGGGTGTGCACGTGGATGTTTTATAGTGCTCGCAACACCCGACTCTCTCTCTGCTGGACCGCAACGAATGAACCCGGGTGCTGCCCCATTCGGTGAATGGACGCAACCCCGGTCGAGCTAGCGGACGTCAACCCCTTCAGGTTCCTTTCAGGGAATTGACGAATCTCCATGAGCACTTTTGCCGCTAGCTCTTCGCTTGTATGTGACGACGGAGGCACACTTCTGGATGACATCACGGAAACATCACCCTGTTCTTGTTCCTCTGAAAAAAGAGAGTGAAATACTAGAGTGACTCTGAGGAGAAAGAACTGGAATGGACCTTTCTCCAGGAACAACATACCGTGACACACGTTTCCAACGTTTTTCATCCCATTTGAAACACACAGAACAAAGATCAGTGCGAGTACAGAGAGAACAATTAATACAGAGATCATGAGAATCATAGGAAGATTTCCTCCTATTACAATTTGAACAATAATCATTCATTGTGAAATGTAAACAATCAAAGTACTCGCACTAATCCTTGAAAATAAAGATACATAATACAACAATCCATTATATTCATTAATAAATAATGATTTGAAAAGAAAAAATTAAAAAAAAAAAAAAATTTTTTTCAGAAGAGCCCAAGTTCCCAAAGGGAACCCTGAGCCCAATGGATCTCAAAAAAGCCTAAGTGTGGACAAAAATTTAAATTCATTTTGAAAAAATTAATGAGACACTTACGGACAATAATAATGTATCTTACTATGAATAAGAGATGCAGAAGACAAATAATCACTATCAGCAGTAACTGTTGTCAACCTAAGCAAAAGTGTCAACAAACCGGAAACATGACTCCAGGCACTGAAACAAACATGGCCCGAAATCAGTCACCAATTAAAACACTATCTGATGCAAAACAGAGGCTTCCAGAGAAGAAACTGTAGAACATCAGATGGTAGATGCAGACCAAAACGCCTAAACACCCCTAGGGTGAGGACGTAAACATGGGGAAAAAACAGAAATAAATCTGTTACCAAGCCAAAACTCCCAAGAAATTTTAGTAATAAACATTACAAAAAATAAGCCAAAACATGGGAGAATAGCTAGGGGGGAATAAGGAAGGTAGAGAGGAAACACTGATCAAACAATGGTATTTCATAGCAAGAATGACAACATCAGGGCTATGCCTTGAAAAAAGGCAACTAGAAATAATTTCATAAAATAATTATAAGTTACAGCCCTGAACATTTTCTTGCACTAAATTTTTTCCTCTCCTCCTTATGTATCCTCTTTATTTCCACCATTTCTCTCATGAATATGTGTCTGGCATCATGAAAACTGAGATTTGGAAGCACAAATAACAGAGAAGTGTGACTGTTTTGAGGGCCAAACAAAGAATGATAATTGGCGCCAATTTCGGGACCTCCTTGACACTGCGCATGTGCAGAGGAGTAAATGTATGGAGGACCATATAGGACATGTATTTTTTGGTTTTTGATGCAAATTTTGGGGATTGGGGGGGCAAAATTTGTGTTTAGCCCTGAATTAAGGAGTTTAGCACCAGCTAAGTCTGGGTCATTGGTACAGTATAAAAATATTAAAAGTTCTATCTGGTCCTCCATACTTTTACTCTCTGCGCATGCGCAGCCGTCAGGAAGTGACCGAAATTAGCGCCAACATCATTCTTTGTAGAAAAGAGTACTGCATAATAACTCAGCAGGTAGGTATGAGTGCCCACTCATGGGAGGGCCATACCCGACTGGGCCATTGGTAAGTATAAAAAATATACAAATTACTTTAAATTTATATTTTTATACTATAAACCAATGGCCCAGACTAGCTGAATCGTAAAAAGGCAGACAGCCTAGGACTTCAGAATTAGCAGACCAACATAGTTCCCAAGCCTGCAATCCAAGGTGAAAGGAAATTAAATTTGAAAGGAATTACATGTCTCTCTATACAGTAATAGAGAAGACATATCATAAATAAGGAGCCAAATTCAAGTAATTCCATATTCTTAGTATGAATGACTATGCTAATTGGATGTAACAAGTTCCCAATTTTAAGGCCAGTCCAGACTAAGCCCTAAAAATTAGGATGGCATATTTGAGAATGAGAGGTTACCCCTACAAACATACGCCATATACAATAATACACAAGCTGTATCCAGGATATAATCTACAGACAAAACAGCTTCACTCATAGTGACACACTTATCTAGCCGGCGGAGATTTAAAAAATCCCCCCCCCTTTTGAAGGAATCTTCTTCAAAAACAAAGAGGGGAGTGCTCTGGAATAAGTAAAAGCAGTACCAAATAACAATATATATTCATCGAACAGGCACCCAGATATTAATTATTATTAATAAATTGGTGCTTAATGCCACTTCAGAACTAAGGCTATCGCAGTGATCCTGGTAATTAATAGTGCCCGCTTGTAACGTATACTGGAGTCGGCATATGTAGATAGGTCGAACAACCGGTGATATAATATATACACATACACATGTCCAATAGAATCACAATGGACGATCTCTGGACAGTAAACACACTTCCGAGGTAACCCACAGGCGACCCCATTCAGGTGTACAATAAATTCCAATAAATAACACTCCCAGATGTGTTCTATTCGATATCTATGCTCCCAGACACGTGCGAATATACAAGAATGTATAGACAAGTTATACTCGATTGGGTACCAAAATTGATAGAAACCTGGATTTAGAAATGGAACGAGCTATGATTAACAGACTCTTCACGGACCGCCCCCGAAATAATTCATTGTTTCTAAGGTCCATAACATACAATAATGCATCGCGTCTGCCTAATAATAAACTTATTATGCACGCAAGCATTGAAATCCCACATGTAATCATCTGAATACCAGTTAACTGACTAGAGAGCCTTACAGGTACCCAAAGGTTAGCAATTTATTGATGATGAATCATATGCTCGTATATGACATATAGACGAACAACCACAGGAAACAAATCAACTAAAAAGTGGATGTGCCCATGAGGTCGCCATAGAACACGACCCTGCCGCCAATCAAGAAGTCATGAAATGCATGTATATACTTAAATGCATACAAGGCTTACGGGAAGAAAACTACATCTTGCCCGGTAATCGCCTCTTAACACATTGGTGGTGGGGAAGTGGGGGGGGATTCAAAATCATATCGAACCCCCCTCACCCGCATTACTTGAATCGTTCTTGT
The DNA here is from genome assembly GCA_031216915.1 of Pictodentalium vernedei. NCBI lineage: Eukaryota > Metazoa > Mollusca > Scaphopoda > Dentaliida > Dentaliidae > Pictodentalium > Pictodentalium vernedei. The sequence continues at coordinate 149,887,364 of CM062291.1, read as the reverse complement.
GTTAGTCATCAAATAGTGTAGGATCCGCAAGGCTCCCTCACGTCTGACCAACTCTATAATGCCACTGAGGGCGGAGGAGAAGGACGTGATGAACAAATATACCATATTAACATAATAACTCACATCAAACCATACTGGTTTGAAGAGAATAACCTCCTCTAACAAATGGTATCATGTCCGATAGGACAACTAACTCAGCCTAGCTGCAGCAGCTAAAGGTCTTCCTGTAAGTGAAGACCATTAAAAGCTGATAACTGAGGCCCTAGAAGCTCACTAAGGAGACTTATAATGCTAGCCATAGCTTATAAGTCTTCATCTTCGTGATAAAGATATATCGGTGTAAGTTGCGACCCTGAAGGCTCACTTAATGGAGACTTACAATTATCGTCGCGCAAGGTAGGGAATGAAGAGCCGCTATATAAACAGCCCTGAATTCCCAAAGAGACAGCAGTCCCAAGAGATAATAAATTCAGTTGTGCCACTGCATAATACTGAAAAAATCTCACTCAGGATTTTAGCTAGGCTACTAGGGTGTAACAATAAGACTCAAGTCTATGACACCTAGGAAAAACAAACCAAAAAGCACAGTATCTTTTTCGGTTTTATTCCCAAAAGACAGCAGACAGAGCCTAACCCAAGAGACCACTGTAACCGTACAGAAGGCTACTATGGCATCCCCAATGACATAACTGTCTCGACGACAAGGCATATCTCAGCCTATCTATGCACTATCCATCCAGATTCAGGACAAGAAACAGGTGATAATAAAAAACTGGAGAATAATTTCGACGACGTCTAATGCTTTTCTTCAATAGGAAAGCTTATACCTCCAGAAGGAAAGCCTCTCTTGGAAGATTTGTCTAACAAGTATTCTTTAACTGGTTGAGGGTTAGATTATTTTTGATGGTCTGAACATGTTGTTCAAAATTTGTTTTATTACAAATTATTGGAGAGTGCCCATTGGCACTCTCCAGTAATTTGAAATAGAACAAATTTATATAAACAAAGTATTATTTGCATTTGACTCAATATAAAACATGAGCAAGGAAAACGTTGGCCTTTGTCTGGAAACCTCATTTTTCTGAAAGCCCTGATAGTGGCTTCTAGCACTCAACCAGTTAAAGTGGAGCTTGCTCGGGCTGATAGCCGCAAACCCACTGAGACTACATTCTCATCCACTGATCTTCCGCAATTTATCCACTTTTGCGAGGTTGATAACCTACCACCAAGTGGCAAGCAACCGAAATCTATTCTCAACGACCTCAATTGTTCCCTTCAATGAGAGAGCCTTTACCTCCACTAGGAGCGACTCTCTTTGAAAGGAACTTCTATGATTAACGTCCAGTTTCTCGTGAAGTTGATAATCTTCCGCCAACTGGCAAGCAATAGAGGTCATGTCCATCACCTGTACGACTTACGATGCTTAGAGGAGGAGAAACTACGTTCTCCCCGCGAAGAAGCTCATCTCGTCAATCTCAACTGTTCCCTTCAATAAGAGGGCCTTTAACTCCACTAGAAGTGACTCTCTTTGAAAAGAACTTCTGTGTTTAACGTCCAGTTTCTCGTAAAGATGATAACCTTCTGTTAATCGTCGGCCTAGGGGGGTCTGATCCATAGCCTTGATCAGACCTATGCCCCTTTCCCGAGTTGCTATAATGACGACTTCCAGAGTAAATATAAGAGGGTTATTATACCCTCGCGAGGCATTCTCATACTTTCTTAGAAGCAGAATGGCCTCGCTTACCCCAGTCTGCTGAAGTGTGTTGATGAGACAGAGACTTCAATAGCAGAGCATTGAAGCTTCTTGTAGCCTGCTCATCTATCAATGCAAGTTTCTTGTCAAATAGTATATTCCGGTAACTGGAGTGACTCAGAGAGAGCTTTTCACCTTGTCATCTATAAGTGATGACGACGCAAGGGCAGCATCACATCTTACCAACTCCAAATTCACTGCCTGTGCGGAGTTGTATGTTGCATACATGACTGCCCTGGAAAGAACTCTTAGCGAGGAACCACGTCCTCATATTTCTTTCTATTGAGACATTGCGCCATAGCTCTGGTAAGGTGATCTGCTTAAGACATTGATTGTGCCCAGATTTGCTCTTTTGAATGAAATAGCACAATCCATTATTTCTGAGCATATATTAAATGATGCAGATAGGGACATATTTTCATCCCCGACCTGCTCATCTAAACGAGGCTTATATTCAGACGGAACAATATTCTTAAGAGCTTACGACTTTTCATAGTCTTAAAGTGCCCTTCTGAGAGAGATGGAGACTCACGCTCCGTATCCCTCTCACTATCCAAATGTTCAATCCACAAATATGGTCAACTCCATCCGACTGAACGGATGACTGGACCAATGCAGCACCATCTGACATCTCACCATTGGAGTATGTTAACCGGTAGTACTAGTCTCAAACGACAAGCTATCAACCTGAACTTGCGAAGTCAGATAGCTACTCTGTGGTCAACGCGCTTCATTAATGCTTCTCCAGCTCACAGTCTGCTCCAGACCATGCAGAGTGTTCTGTTAGAAACTTGTAGGCATCTATCCCTTATCGTGATTATCCATGGAAGAAGAGGAAGGCGTAACCACAGCCGACCCTGACTGAAGTGCGGAAGAAGCATCCCGACTCGTCACATACAACGGATGCTCCTCCTTATTGAAGTTTTTTACAACACAAAACAGTCATCCCCGACTGTTAACAGGACAAAAAAAACTCTGCACTCTCGAACTGTTCCCAGATCTCACAGAGTATCCGGCTTAGAAACTTCTAGATCTTTCTAATCCTCTTTTGTGCGCTTCCATGTAAGCAGAAGAAGCCATAACTGCCACCTGCAGTGTGGAAGGAACGTTCGATGCGTGTTCCGACTCAATATGGTTTCTCACAACAAACACAGTCAACCCCGACTATTAACGGGACAGAGAGGGTTATCCAAACGGAGGTCTGACTCCAGATCTAGCCGAGCGTCCCGTAGAGAAACTTCTGGGTTCTTCTACATGCACAATTGATCGGACCGACCCAGCACCCTCTGACAGCTCAACACTGGAGTCTGCGGGAAGCTGCTCTTGCATAGCTGGTATGCTGCTAATAGCTGGGCAACTGCGACAGCAAGTCCGTTCCCGAGGCTTGAGGAGCAGCGTTTTTCAATTTTCCCCACTGTTTGCTGCTCCTGGGGCGAAGATCCGGAGATAGATCTCTTCTCCGAGCATCCCATTGATCGATGCCTTGGATCGCTAGCTATCGGATGGTCCGACTTCAGGGGCGAAGAATGTCTCCGTCTTCACGCAGCTGACTGGATATCTGAAGTCGGGTAGCTAGTCTGCAGTCGTGTGTGCTTTAATAACGTAGCGGAGGAAGCCGTGACTGAAGCCGACACCCGCAGGCAGACTAGACGGAGCATCCCGAGCAGCGGGGGAGGTATGCTCCGTCTCGTGCAAGTTTCTCATAACAACATTTGGCCCCAAATGTTGTTGGGTTAGAGAGGGACCTCTCCCGCTTGCTATCTCATCGGCCTCGCCATGCCTCCCAACAAGAAAATGACGGAGCTCCCACAGACGGAGTTACCGCTTCACCGGTCGAGCTACCTGCTTGCAAGAGATTAAGAACACTAACTAGAGGCCTTATCCCTTGCATATAATGAGCACTGCAGCTAGCTCTGTTTGCACAATGGAGTGCGACGGCGATAGCACACTTGGATGGGTGTCACGATATCATCACCATGTTCATGTTCCTCTGAAATAGAAACTGAAAAAATGAATTATAATGTGGTGAGAGGCATGGCCTCAGAACCTCACCGTCAACAACGTACCGCGACACACGTCTCTAACATTAGTCATCCCAGTGAATACAAGAATGACAAGAGTCCGCATGAGTGCATCGACTAAAGTTGATATCACTCCTCCAAACTCCAGAACAAAATAAATAATTAAGATACATGAATAATAGCAATCAAAATTAAATTCAAAATATTTTTTGGAAACAAATAATTTGGAAAAAAAATGCCCAAGTTCTCAAAGGGAACATTAAGAGCCCAAGGGCATCCCGATAGAGCCTAAGTGTGGACAAAATCCAAATTTATTGAGCTACACTACCGGAATAATAATCCATGTATCCTACAGTAATAGAATATAAAATACTACCTATATATGAGGCTGTTGTCAATGTTAACAACGTCATTGAAAAAAACGGAAACAAGACATCAGGCACACAAAAAGGCCAAAGTCAGAAACCAATTTAAATGCTACCAGATGAAAGCTAGATCTTCATACAAAGATAAAACAATACATCGGATAGATGATGCAAGACTAAACGACCTAACACCCCTAGGGTGAGGACGTAACCATGGGGGAAAACAGAATAAATATTTTGTAATATACATTAAACTCCCAAGAAATTTAATAAAAAATTTCAATAAAAAATAGCCAAAAAGCTTACGAGTTTAACAAGAAGGGTTCATGAAAGGATAGGGAAGGAATACTTAACAATATTGGAATAACCATTATAAAAAATGATGATGTCAGTCGTATGTCCCGAAATTGGGAAACATAAAATAATTTTATAATTATTATAAAGTTATAGCGTTGAATGTCTAAAACCACCGTTGAACACTTCCATCATCCAATAACAGCCTTGGATCCACCAATTCTTGCATTGATTTGTGTCTGGCATCCTCAAAAAAGGAGATTTTAAAGCACAGGTATCATTTCATTGTTGATGACTTTAGGGCCAAACAAAGAATGATGTTTGCGCCAATTCCGGTCACTTCCTGATGACTGCGCATGCGCAGAGAGTAAATGTATGAAGGGCCAGATAGGACTTTTAATTTGTGGTTTTGCAAGCAAATTTTGGGGACTCAAAATTTGTGTTTGGCCCTTAATAACTTTGAGTTAAGCACCAGCTAGTCTGGGCCATTGGTTTACAGTGTAAAAATATTGTTTTCAATGATATTGTTATGTGGCTTGCTAAATAACCATCGTCTGCGATCGAAATTCAAAATGTAAACTAACATGACTTCATTCTATTATTTTCACAAATTCAATATCTAAATTCATCATAGCTGAGGAATTTTATGGAAATTTCACTAGCGGTGATCCTGCAGAATTCAAGAGGACTGACAAATGATGACTTTTAATATTTGTTTAACAAGGAAAACCCAAGATTTGTGCATATTTCTGATGAACAGTTGCATGCCTATCATGAATGCTGACAATCCAAATCAACAAAAAAAACTTGATGACATTGTGCAAAGCATTGATTGAAACAGGCCAATGGAACTTCGAATTGCAAAATCATTGACGTGACTTTTTGTGACACACTTTCCTGTGTTTACCTGTTGTATTTTTGCAGAAATTACCTGTTTTTTGTTCAAATACATATAGTTATTTTTTCTGTTAACGCCAGATTAAATTATAAGAAATAACTGTTGTTTTCTTTCGGTTTATGCGATATAGACCAAAAATCTCCACCACAAGCTTAATCATAACTCGCAACTTGAGTTATGAAGCTTGTGATGAAATTTTTCGGTTTATATCGCATAAACTGAAAGAAAACAAGTTATTTCCTCAACTGCTTAATTCAAATTTTGGTGAGTCTTCTGTCTTACATGTACATGTAGAACAACACATGTTCTAACATATAAGCTATTGTAATGAATTAATGGTAACATGGTCTGAGGTTTGAGCTCAAGTTTATTTTCAACTGAGACATGGGGCATCAAGGTAGAACATACCCTCCGAGCCGCAAACCTCAGACCATTTTACCATCAGTTCATTACAATAATGTAGGAGTTCCAATAAGACCTTATCCATAGCCCAAAAATCCACATTGTTAAATGAACAAGGCAACCTTTAGAGTTTCAACAACAGCAAGTTTAGTAAATACACCTCTTGTGCACCCCACAACCTCACTAGACAAGTAATCAATACATCAGATAAAGGCTGAGGTCACTTCATCTTAGTTCTACCCAAAAATTGATTTGTAATTTAAACAATACTTCACTGTGTTCAATTCTTGTTTATGGTGATGTAGAGATTTTGTATTGTGCATCATCTGGACCAAGCCTGAATATAAGCAACCTGCCATTTGCAAAATGAGGTCCCCAGAGGGTTAATTTGCTGATGCTATCCCATAGAGTGGGCCAATTTATCCTCTAGGTACATCTTTCTGATTTGGCTTGAGACTTTGATTCAGACTGAGGTTCACAGAGGGTAAAATTTGTGATGCTACCCTGCTGTGCACGGTAGCATCACCAAATTCACCCTCTGGGGGCCTCATTTTGCAGAAGATAGTCTGCTTATTTTCGGGCTTGGTCTGGACATTGGATCATTTACTCTCTGTTGTGTGAGTTATTGGATGTGCAGAGACTGAAATCCGAGAACAACTCATGTGAAATATTTTGCGTGTTGACAATTGGTAACATTTACTATTGGAACCATAAACATAGAACATACTATGTGAGCTCTCATTCAGGATTTTAGTCTCATAGGAACATTCAGGCTTTTGGTAATTTTGCTGATGGAAGTTATAGTACCTTCGCAATAGTTTATGAAGAAGTCTTGGCTGCCTGTATGTTGATACTTCAATCCTTTACCTAAGATGAAAAGCAGATGATACTTTAACTCTTAGAAGCCGGGAGCCGAGTTTTCTTGCCTGTGATGTAATACGGCAGGTAATCTGGCTGTGACAGTTTGGCTATCTTTGGGCTGGGGGAGAATTAAACACTGAATAGGCAGACGACACTTAACTAGAAGCACCTGCTTTACTGTAAGTTTTTATCGGTATGTCATGTTCAATAAATTCATTCTGATTCTCCGGCTTCTAAGAGTTAAGAATCTATTACAAGAATCAAAGGAGCATTTGTGAGAATCAAAGTTGATTCTCATAGTTTTCCTTACAAGAATTGTGAGAATCAATTCATATTCTCTCATGGGAATTTTAAGCTCTATTATCCTGGTACGGAAATAAAGCCAAACATTTGTCTACCTTGATATCTGTGTATTTAGCTGCCTTGCATAAATGGTTTTTCACTTGTATCGCCAATTCTCTAGTAGGTTCCAGTATCAATGCTAGCAATGGAGAATCATGTTTTTGTGGTTTCTTTTCTTCCTTTTCTTCCAACCAATCAAAAGTGACATTATTCAAAACTTGGACACACCCACTCTCATCCTCCTGTAAAGACAGAATCATTTTAAAAAAAATAGGCCGATGAAATCGTCAGATGTGTACCCATACGCGCAAATAGTAGAAAGCTGTATGACGGAGGGCCACCACGGATGCTGACATTATGTACACCATACATGGTATGGGTACATATAGAAATGGATTGGAGGAGTTTCTAATTTGATGGATAAAGGGTTAATATCTCCAGATCAAATTATCAGATTTACATAAAAAAACTATACAGCACAGCACATCAGTAACCTGAATAAATATATAAAGTAACATGACAATCGGATTGATATTTTTTGAGTTATCTCATGCCAAAGGGATTGGAGGAATTTTCAATTTGAAGGATAAAGGGTTAATACCTCAGGATCAAATTATCAGATTTACACCAAAAACTATACAGCTCGGCACATCAGTAACCTGAATACAAATATAAAGTAACTTGACAATCCAAGCAATATTTTTCAAGTTATCGAATGCCAAAGGGATTGGATGAATTTTCAATTTGAAGGATAAAGGGTTAATATCTCAGGATCAAAATAACAGATTTACACCAAAAACTATACAGCTCGGTACATCAGTAACCTGAACACAAATATAAAGTAACTTGACAATCCAAGCAATATTTTTCAAGTTATCGAATGTCAAAGGGATTGGGGGAATTTTCAATTTGAAGGATAAAGGGTTAATATCTCAGGATTAAATTATCAGATTTACACCAAAAACTATACAGCGCGGCACATCAGTAACCTGAACATAAATATAAAATAACTTGACAATCCAAGCAATATTTTTCAAGTTATCGAATGCCAAAGGGATTGGAGGAATTTTCAATTTGAAGGATAAAGTGTTAATATCTCAGGATCAAAATAACAGATTTACACCAAAAACTATACAGCTCGGCACATCAGTAACGTGAACACAAATATAAAGTAACTTGACAATCCAAGCAATATTTTTCAAGTTATCGAATGCCAAAGGGATTGGAGGAATTTTCAATTTGAAGGATAAAGGGTTAATATCTCGAGATTAAATCATCAGATTTACACCAAAAACTACTCAGCTCAGCACATCAGTAACCTGAACACGAATATAAAGTAACTTGACAATCCAAGTAATATTTTTCAAGTTATCGAATGACAAAGAAATGGATACGGACGCCGGACGGACAGATGGACAGACAGACGGACAGACAAAGGATGGACAAAGGATGGACGAACGACGGATGACCACCCCGGATGCCGGCATTATGTGTACCATACATAGCATGGGTACACATAAAAACTGGTTCAGTGCCAGACAAATATGGTGTGGTTGTTCACAAAGCTAGAAGCACTAGTAAGCCATTGTCACTCACGTTATATTATTCTGAAACACCAGTGGGAGCCACAGAGAGGCCTTGGGGGGTTGGGGTGGGTGTCTTTGTCACCCCCCCCCACCCCCCCAAAAAAAAACAAAACAAAAAAACAACAAAAAACAAACAAACAAAATAAAAAAAAACCATTGGTCCAATCCAATTTTCACTCAACATATGGAGCCCTAAAATGGTCTCCAATATAAGGCTATACATGCTACAAATGCCTCAGATTCACTCTGAGATCACTGAATTTGGGAAAATATCTGTGGGTTGGGAAGCATAGTCCAAACTAGGAACCTCCAGTCATTACCCCCTCCTCCCACTTCCCCTTAGGGAAGTGGGAAGAGGGGGTAATGACTGGTGGGTCCTGGTTAAGACTGGGGGAGGCCCCCCAATTCCTCACAAGGAGTTCTTTAATGACTTATTTGAAACGATGCTTCTCCTTCTTAGGCCTTGCTTTCTCTTCCCAGCTTCTCTCTCTCGTTTTTTACTTCTCTCTAGCTGCCTTTATACTGTTACATTTTCCCCATTCTCTCTTTAAGGTGGGTGACAGTAAGACAGCCTAATGGCTACCTCACCCTACTGCAGAAAGCAAATACCAGTATGATAATTTACATTGTTTCTTTATAACCAATTGTTGAAATACTGTAATATTTATTATGAAATGTAACTGTACTATAATTTTTTCTGCAAATAAAGCATTCATTCATTCAAGGACTTCCAATTACATGTTTGGCAAATCCAAACCTGGATAGGGCACGCCAGATATATCGAATCCTGACAACACACCTGCTCTGAGAGACTGCCAGATAAAAAAAAACCTGCACATAAGCAGCACAATTTACATGTTTGACAGGCACAAATCGATTTCATGATGCCATGTTGCACTGGGTGAAGGAACACTGTGTCACTAACAAAAGGAAGGATTCCTTTCTCAGAACTGGTACTCACAACGACGATAGGGGGAGCATGAGTGGGGCTTTAATTACAGTTGTCTGTGAGAGGGAGGTCTCTTTGCAATCCACAAGTCGAGTTGTGAAACCTATTTTCAAAAAAGTTACTTTTTTCGTAAGAGTACTGCAGCAAAAAGCCAAAAAGTACTATTTTTAGTAACAGTGACCTTGACATTTGAGTAAGGAAATTTGAAAATCAATAGGGTTCTTCTCCTTCCATAAGAGTACTGAGCCTAGAAATTTGGTGGTTTTGCATTTAGTACAAAAATAATCACATTTTTTCCCCCAGTTTTATTTATAGCAAGTCCAGTGACCTCTAAATTTTCCAGACTAAAAAATTGACACAATTCTTTCTATCCGGGGAACCTAATGTGTAAATCTGGTGAACATATGACATAAAAATTAAGTTGTAGCCCAAAAATCAATTTTCGACAAAAATTCTATTTCAGTAACAATTCCTTGACCTTTTACTTTTCAACTACCAAGACCAAAATCAATATGGTTTTTCACTGTTCCTATACAATGACTTTCTACAGATTTGGGTGAGCAGTGATAAAAAGAAGTAAAGTTCTCATCAGGAACAAAAGATTACTTTGTGCAAGTTTGGTTGAGCTGTGATCAATAAAACTAAAGTCATCGTGAGGAAACCAAAAAGTGTTATTTTTAGTAACAATTACCTTGATCATTGACTGACAAACCTCAAAAGCAATAAGAGTTCTTCCCATTCGATGGGAATACCAACCCTATAGGTTTGATGGGCCTGCATTAAAGTGACTGCGCAGAAACCAAATTACTGCTAGGAAACCAATTTTAGACAAGTTCTATTTAAAGTAACGATCACGATGACCCCTTGTTCTTTTGGCTACTGGGTTCCAAATCGCTTGGGTTCTTCACTTCACATTTGTGTTCACTTTCTGTAAGTTTGGCTAAGTTGTAATAAACAGAACTAATTTTATCACCTTGATACCCCCCAAAAGACCTGGACTTTTGGCTGACAAACCGGAAAATGATAAATTTAAAGTAATTTGTATATTTTTTATACTTACCAATGGCCAAGACTAGCTGGTGCAATCTGAAAGTTATCAAGGGCCAAACACAAAGTTTGAACCCCCCCCAATCCCCAAAATTTGCTTTCAAAACCGAAAATTAAAAGTCCTATCTGGTCCTCCATACTTTTACTCTCCTTGCATGCGCAGCCATCAGGAAGTGACCGGAATTGGCGCCAACATCATTCTTTGTAGAAGAGAGTACTAATAATAACTCAGCGGGGAGGTATGAGTGCCCACTCATGGGAGGGCCATACCCGTCTGGGCCATTGGTAAGTATAAAAAATATACAAATTACTTTAAATTTATCATATTTTTATACTGTAAACCAATGGCCCAGACTAGCTGAATCGTAAAAAGGCAGAGGGCCTAGGACTTCAGAATTAGCAGACCAACACAGTTCCCAAGCTTGCAATCCAAGGGGAAAGGAAATTAAATTTAAAAGGAATTACATGTATGTCTCTCTATACAATAATAGAGAAGACATATTATAAATACGGAGCCAAATTCAAGTAATTCCGTATTCTTAGTATGAATGACTATGCTAATTGGATGTAACAAGTTCCCAATTTTAAGGCTAGTCTGGACTAAGCCCTAAAAATTAGGATGGCGTATTTGAGAGTGACAAGTTAACTCGGCAAACATACGCTGTATACAATAATAAACAAGCTGTATCCAGGATATAATACAGATAAAACAGCTTCACTCATAGTTACACACTTATCAAGCCAGAGGAGATTTAAAAAATCCCCCCCCCCACACTTTTTGAAGGAATCTTCTTCAAAAACAAAGAGGGGTGTGCTCTTAACCAGTAAAAGCGGTACCAAATAACAATATATATTCGCCAAACAGGCACCCAGATATAAATTATTATTAATAAATTGGTGCTTAATGCCACCTCAGAAGCTATGGCTATAGCAGCGATCCTGGTAATCAATAGTGACTGCTTGTAGCGTATACTGGAGTCGGGATACGTAGATAGGTCGAAAACCGGTGATATAATATGTACAACATACACATGTCCAACAGAATTACAATGGACAATCTCTGGAGAGTAAACACACTCCCGAGGCAACCCACAGGCGACCCCATTCAGGTATAAAATAAATTCCAATAAATAACACTCCCAGACACATGCGAATATACGAGAATGCATAGAAAAGTTATATTCGATTTGTGTACCAAAACTTATAGAAACCTGGATTTAGAAATGGAATGAGCTATTATTAACAGACTCGTCACGGACCGCCCCCGAAATAATTAATTGTTTCTAAGGTCCATAACATACAATAATGCGCCTGCCTAATAATACACTTATTATGCACGTGAGCATTGAAATCCCACATGTAATCATCTGAATACCAGTTAACTGACTTGACAGCCATACAGGTACACAAAGGCTAGCAATTTATTGATGATGAATCATGTGCTCGTATATGCCATATAAACAAACAACCACAGGAAACAAACCAACTAAAAGTGGATGTGCCTATGAGGTCGCCATAGAACACGACCCAGCCGCCATTCGAGAAGTCATGAAATGCATGTATATACTAAAATGCATACAAGGCTTATGGGAAGAAAACTGTCTTGCCCGGTAATCGCCACTTAAGACATTGGCGATGGGGAGGGATTCGAAATCATATCGAACCCCCTCACCTGCATTACTTGAATCGTTCTTGTGTTAGCATCAAACAGTATAGGAACCGCATGGCTCCCTCACATCTGACCGACTCCATAATGTCACTAAGGGTGGAGAAGGATGTGATAACAAATACACCGTATTTACATAATAACTCACACCAAACCATACCGATTTGAAAAGAACAACCTCCTCTAATAAACGGTATCATGTCTGCAAGGACAACAAACTCAGCCTAGCTGAAGCAGCTAAAGGTCTTCCTGTAAGTGAAGACCATTAAAAGCTGATAACTGAGGCCCTACAAGCTCACTGAAGAGACTTACAATGCTAGCAATAGCTTATAAGTCTTCATCTTCGTGAAGACAGATATATCGGTGTAAGTTGTGACCCTGCAGGCTCACTTAACAGAGACTTACACTTATTGTCGCGCAAGGTAGGAAATGAAGAGCCGCTATATAAACAGCCGTGAATTCCCAAATAGAGCGCAGTTCCAAGAGATAATAAATTCAGTTATGTCACTGCATACAACTGAAAAAATCTCACTCATGATTTTAGCTAGGCTACTATGGTGTAACAATAAGACTCAAGTCTATGACACCTAGGAAAAAGAAACTGAAAGCACTGTATCTTTTTCGGTTTTATTCCCAAGACAGAGCCTAACCCAAGAGACCGCTGTAACTGAACAGCAGGCTACTATGGTATCCTCAATGACATAAATTGTCTTGATGCCAAGGAATATTTCAGCCTATCTATGCACTATCCATCTGGATTCAGGACGAGAAGCATGTGATAATAAACAAGAGTCCCCAAGGGGCCTGAGGGCGCTCACCTGACATGGTAGCCTAAATATCAACCCAGAGAATTGATTTCAACAAGTTGCATCTGCTTCTCCTAAGAAAAGCATATACCAAATATCCAAAGATTCTGACCAGTGGATCTAAAAAAAAAGAAGATTTTTAAAGAATATTCCTCATATTGAACGAAGTTATAATTCGGGCTCCCACAGGGAGCCCATATATGAAACCCAGGGACTTGGCTTTAACAAACTTAAATCTCCCCTCCCCCATCCCCCCCCCCCCCCCACCCCCAAGGATGCTGCACACCAAATATCAAAACATTCCAACTGCTGGATCTGAAGAAGAAGATTTTTAAAGAAAATTCCTCATTTTGAACTAAGTTACAGTTCAAGCTCCCACAGTGAGTCCAAATATGGACCTAGGGACATGGCCTGAACAAACTTGAATCTCACCCCCCTAAGGATGCTGCATATCAAATATCAAAACATTCCAACTGCTGGATCTGAAGAAGATTTTTAAAGAAAATTTCTCATTTTGAACTAAGTCATAATTCAGGCTTCCACAGTGAGCCCAAATATGAACCCAGGGACTTGGCTTGAACAAACTTGAATCTCACCCCCCTAAGAATGGTGCATACCCAATATCAAAAGATTCTGCCTGCTGGATCTTGAGAAGAAGATTTTCAAAGAAATTTGCCTGAAATGCACTAAGTTCAAATTCGAGCTTCTATAGTGAGCCCAAATATGAATCTAGGGAGCCGATTTGAACAAACTTGAATCAGATCCACCCCACAATGTTGCATACCAAATATCAAAAGATTCTGCCTGCTGGATCTGGAGAAGAAGATTTTTAAAGAAATTTGCCTGAAATGCACTAAGTTCGAATTCGAGCTTCGAAACTGAGCCCAAATATAAACCCAGGGCCCGATTTGAACAAACTTGAATCAGATCCACCCACAATGTTGCATACCAAATATCAAAAGATTCTGCCTGCTGGATCTGGAGAAGAAGATTTTTTAAGAAATTTGCCTGAAATGCACTTAGTTCGAATTCGAGCTTCTATACTGAGCCCAAATATAAACCCAGGGGGCCGATTTGAACAAATTTGAATCAGATCCACCCCACAATGTTGCATAGCAAATATCAAAAGATTCTGCCTGCTGGATCTGGAGAAGAAGATTTTTTAAGAAATTTGCCTGAAATGCACTATTTTCGAATTCAGGCTTCTATAGTGAGCCCAAATATGAATCCAGGAGGGCGATTTGAACAAACTTGAATCAGATCCACCCCACAATGTTGTATACCAAATATCAAAAGATCCTGCATGCTGGATCTGGAGAAGAAGATTTTTGAAGAAATTTGCCTGAAATGCACTAAGTTCGAATTCGAGCTTCTATTCTGAGCCCGAATATAAACCCAGGGGGCCGATTTGAACAAACTTGAATCAGATCCACCCCACAATGTTGCATGCCAAATATCAAAAGATTCTGCCTGCTCGATCTGGAGAAGATTTTTTAAGAAATTTGCCTGAAATGCACTGAGTTCGAATTCGGGCTTCTATAGTGAGCCCAAATATGAATCCAGGGAGCCGATTTGAACAAACTTCCATCAGATCCACCCCATAATGTTACATACCAAATATCAAAAGATTCTGCCTGCGGGATCTGGAGAAGAAGATTTTTTAACAAATTTGCCTGAAATGCACTAAGTTCAAAATCGGGCTCCTATACTGAGCCCAAATATGAACCGAGGGGGCCGATTTGAACAAACTTGAATCAGATCCACCCTACAATGTCACATACCAAATATCAAAAGATTCTGCCTGCTGGATCTGGAGAAGAAGATTTTTTAATCTTTTTCCCATTGCCCACAGTGTTAAAATGTGCTGACTCAGCACTTTTTCAAAGTCCTGAAAAAAGTACCTTGTGATCAAACCGATAGGGATTTTTTTTAATCATTCTATTCTACTGGATAAAAGTAAGCTTTATACAAAATAAGAATTCTCTGTGCAGTGTAGTTTTGGAGATATGGCAGTTTTAAGGTTTTTCCTATTTTTAGCTCCCGAGGTTCCCACGGGGCAATGAGAAAATTTTTTTTTGCATCAATCAACTACTTATGACCCATTATCATCTCATATCAAATTTGGTTCAAATCGACCTCACGGTTCTGAAAATAGAAATTTTAGGCGTGGCCAAAATTTTTGCCCCTCCCATAACGAAGGCAAATAATGCCCAACAAACTTCTCTTGAATAAACTTGATTCTAAACCTCAAATGGACTCTGTATACCACACATCAAGTCTCTGCTACTGGTGGTTCATTAGAAGAAGATTTTCAAAAAATTTGGCCATTTTTCCCCCACACCTCTGCTCAATACGAGCCGAAAGCTATTTTGGATAAAAATCAAAATGCCCCTATATAACCACTACTTACATGAAATTTAATTAAAATGTGGCCAGTGGTTTAGGAGAAAGAGGCTCAAACACCACCTTCACGCAGGACGACGGATGACAGACAACGGACGACAGACAACGGCCGACAGACGGCGGACGAAGAGTGATAAGAAAAGCTCACCCTGACTTTCAGTCAGGTGAGCTAAAAACTGGAGAATAATTTCTACGATGTCTAATGCTTTTCTTCAATAGGAAAGCTTGTACCTCTAGAAAGAAAGCCTCTCATGGGAGATTTGTCCAACAAGTAAACTTGTAGGTGGAGCTTGCTCGGCTGACAGCCGCAGGCCTGCCGAGACTACATTCTCATCCACTGATCTTCCACAATTTATCCACTTAACTGCGAGGCTGATAACCTATTGCCAAGTGGAAAGCTCCCGAAATCTATTCTCAACGACCTCAATTGCTCCCTTAAATAAGAGAGCCTTTTCCTGTACTAGGAGCGACTCTCTTTGAAAGGAACTTCCGTGAATAACATCTAGATTATCATAAAATTGATACCCTTCCGTCAACTGACAAGCAATAGAGGTCATGTCCATCACCTGTACGACTTACGATGCTTACAGGATGCTTGTCTCGTTGATCTCAATTGTTCCCTTAAATAAGAGAGCCTTTACCTGTACTAGGAGCAACTCTCTTTGAAAGAAACTTTCGTGATTAGCATCCAGTTTCTCGTGAAGATAACCTTCCGTTAATCGTCAACCCAGGGGCGTCAGATCCATCACCTTAATCAGACCTATTTCCCTTTTCTGAGTCGCTATAATGATGACTTCCGAAGTAAATATAAGAGGGTTATTGTTCCCTCACGAGACATTCTCTTCTCTTGATGCTTTCTTAGAAGCAGAAAGGCCTTGCTTATCCCGGTCTGCTGAAGTGTGTTGATGAGACACCGACTTCAACAGCAGAGCACTAGAAACTTTCTTGTGGTCTGCTCATATAGCAACGTAAGCTTGTCGTCAAATAGTATATTCCTGTAACCGGAGTGAATCAGAGAGAGCTTTTCACCTTGTCATGATGACAACGCAAGGGCAGCACCACGTCTTACCAACTCCAAATTCCACTCTTAGCAAGGAATCAGGTCCTCATATTCCTTTCCATTGAGGCGCTTCGCCACAGCTCTGGTAAGGTGATCTGCTTAGGACATTGCATCCAGATTAGCTCTTTTCAATGAAATAGCACATTTCCTTATTTCTGAGCATATATTAAATGATGCAGGTAGGGACAAATCTTCATCCCCGGCCTGCACATCTAAACGCAGACTTCTATTCAGATGGAACAATATTCTAAGAACTTAAGACTGAAATTTCAAAGTCTTAAAGTGCTCTTCTGTGAGGGATGGAGAATCACACTCCGTAGCACTCCCACCATCCAAATGTTCCATCAGCAAATGTGGTCAACTCCATCAGACTGAACGGATTACTGGACCAACGCAGCACCGTCCGACAGCTCACCCTCGGAGTCTGTTAAATGGTAGTACCAGCAAATACTGAAATGCTGCGATACGCAGAGCAATCTGCGGCAGGCGGTACTTGGCCGAGGCTAGCAGAGCAATGATAATCCATTTGTTACCATAAGCTGCTCACGGGACTGAGATCTGGCCCCAGATCCTCTACACATGTCCCGTATAAAAAGCCTCAGATGACTAGCTATCGACCCAAACCTGCGAAGTCAGATAGCTAGTCTGCGGTCAACGTGCTTCATTAATGAAGCAAGTGAAGATGCCATAGCTGCCACCGAATCTGGCTGCAGTGTGGAAGGAGCGTCCAGAACCACAAGTGTGAACGGGCATCCCAACTCACTAAAGTTTCTTGAACCAAAAACAGTTGACCCTGACTACTGATGGAAAGGAGAAGAATCTCCAGCTTGCGGTCTGTTCCAGACCTCGCTGAGCGTTCGTTAGAAACCTGTAGGCATCTATCCCTTATCGTGCATATCCATGGAAGAGGAAGCCGTAACCACAGCCGACCCCGGCTGAAGTGCGAAAGAAGCATCCCGACTTGTCACATAGGATGGATGCTCCTCCTTATTGAAGTTTCTTACAACACCAAATAGTCGTCCCCGACTGTTAACGGGAAGAAAAATGCTCTGCACTCGCGATCTGTCCCCAGATCTCGCAGAGTATCTCGCTTAGAAACTTCTAGGCTTAATCCTCTTTCATGTGCTTCCATGTAAGTAGAAGAAGCCATAACTGCCGACGGCCCTGGCTGCAGTGTGAAAGGAACATTTCGATGCATGTTCCGACTCAATATGGTTTCTCACAACGGCCAAAGTTGACCCCGACTGTTAACCGAACATCCCGTTGATCGATGCCTCGGATCGCTAGCTACCGAATGGTCTGACTTCACAAGCGAAGAATGGCTCCATATTTGCGCAGCTGACCAGATATCTGAAGTCAGGTAGCTTGCATGAGGTCATGTGTGCTTTAATAATGTAGCGAAGGAAGCCGTGATTGAAGATGACCCCGGCTGCAGACTAGACGGAGCGTCCGAGCGGCGGGTGGACGTATGCTTCGGCTCGTGCAAGTTTCTCATAACAACATTTGGCCCCAAATGTGTTGGGTTAGAGTGCGCCGCCCCCCCCCCCCCCCCCTCGCCGAGTCTCCCAACAAGAAAACTTGATTTTGGCTTGTGAAACGTAGCAGAGGAAGCTGTGACTGAAGCCAACCCCGGCTGCAGACTAGACAGAGTGTCCCGAGCGGTGGGTGGATGTATGCTCTGGCTCATGCAAGTTCTCATAACAAAATTTGGCCCCAAATGTTGTTAGGTTAGAAAGGGGCCTCCCCTGCTCGCAGTCTATCAGACCTCGCCGAGCCTCCCAACAAGAAACTTGCTGACTTTCTCCCTATATCCTCCCTATTTCCATCATCGCTGGGTGAGCTTTTATTTTTAAGTGCTCGCTCTACCCACATCTACACTTCCTTCAACCGAAATGGACTTACCCGGTGTCACAGCTCCCATGGATGGAGTAACTGCTTCATCGGTCGAGCTAGCTACTTGCAAGAGATTAAGAACACTGATTAGAGGCCTTATCCCTTGCTTATCATGAGCACTGCAGCTAGCTCTATTTGCTCAATGGAGCACGATGACGGTAGCACACTTTGGATGGGTGTCACAATATCATTACCATGTTCATGTCCCTCTGAAATAGAAACTGAAAAAATGAATTAAAATGCGGTGCGAGGTCCGGTCTATGAACCTCACCACCAACAACGTACTGCGACACCCGTCTCCAATGTTAATCATCCCAGTGTACACAAGTAGGACAAGAATCCGCAGGAGTGCATTGACTAAAGTCGATATCACTCCTACAAACTCCACAACAAAATATATAATTAAGATACATGAATAATAGCAAGCAAAATTAAATTAAAAATATTTTTAGAAAAAATTTTGAAAAAATGCCCAAGTTCCCAAAGGGAACATTATGAGCCCAAGGGCATCCCGATAGAGCCTAAGTGTGGACAAAATCCAAATTTTTGGAGCTACACTACCGGAATAATAATCAATGTATCCTACAGTAATTCTACAGTAATATAAAATAAAATACTACATATAAATGAGGACGTTGTCAATGTAAACAAAATCAATAAAAACAAGAGCACCACCTATCGGGGCAACACACACCCATCAAAATTGGAATATGCACAAGTTTCTCTGGGGTAAAGTTTGAAATTTTTGTTGACTCGACTATGTTTGTCCCCCCCACCCAATCATTGTCCATTCCCCTGCCTGAGGTAAAGGGTTTCAAATTGTATGCTTGTGTGCACACATTTCATATGTGTTTTTGTGAAATTTTAGTATGCAAACAATTTTTAGGTGTAGAAGATTCTCCTTGCCGTTTACAAAGGTAGTGTCCATTCACTGACAGGTTAACTTCATTGATAACGATTGCTGATAGGTGGCGCCAAGGAAAAGGACATTTTGAGGATCATAACAGCCATAAACGGTGACTAAACGGGGGCATAACTCTGAAAATACAAAACAGAGTTACCTGCTAATCACATGCACAATGGCAATTGGTGATCAACATATGTGCAAAGTTTGAACAATATAGCATGTAAAATGTTGAAGGAGAAGGCGACACAATACTATAATGTTTTAAGTACTAAAAGGGGCATAACTCTGGAAATACAAAATGGAGTTACCTGCTCTTGTCACATGCACAACGGCAATTGGTGATCACCATGTGTGCAAAGTTTGAACAATATAGCATGTAAAATGTTGAAGGAGTAGGCAACACAATACTGTAATGTTTTAAGTACTAAAAAGGAGCATAACTCTGGAAATACAAAACAGAGTTACCTGGTCTTGTCACATGCATAACGGCAATTGGTGATCAACATGTGTGCAAAGTTTGAACAATATAGCATGTAAAATATTAAAGGAGTAGGCAACACAATACTGTAATGTTTTAAGTACTAAAAGGGGGCATAACTCTGGAAATACAAAACAGAGTTACCTGCACTTGTCACATGCACAACGACAATTGGTGATCAACATGCGTGCAAAGTTTGAACAATATAGCAGGTAAAATGTTGAAGGAGTAGGCGACACAGTACTGTAAAGTTTTAAGTACTAAAAGGGGGCATAACTCTAGAAATACACAACAGAGTTACCTGCACTTGTCACATGCACAACTGCAATTACTGATCAACATGTGTGCAAAGTTTGGACAATGTAGCATGTAAACCTTTGGAGGAGTAGGCGACACAAAAATTGTTTACGGACCGACAGACAGACAGATGGACAATGCCATAACCTAATACGTCCATCACCAATTGACGGGCATAACTCTGGAAATACAAAATGGAGTTACCTGCTCTTGTCACATGCACAACGACAATTACTGATCAACAAGTTTGTAAAGTTTGAACGATATAGCATGTAAACCTTTGGAGGAGTAGGCGACACAAAAATTGTTTACGGACAGACAGACACTCTGACAACGCCATTACATAACACGTTCATCAAATAATGGCGGGTGTATAAAAACCGGAAACAAAACATCAGGCACGCGAAAAGGCTCAAAGTCAGTAACCAATTTAAATGCTACCAGATGCAAAGTTAGATCTTCATACAAAGAAAAAACGATACGTCGGATAGAAGATGCAAGACTAAACGACCAACACCCTTAGGGTGAGGACATAACCATGGGGACAAACAGAATAAACATTCTGTAAAACACGTTAAACTCCCAAGAAATTTAAAAATAAAAAATTTCAATAAAAAATAACCAAAAAGCTTAAGAGTTTAACAGGAAGGGTTCATGGAGGGATAGGGAAGGAATACTTAACAAACAGTAGATTAATCATTAGCAAAAATGATGACGTCAGGCGTATGTCCCGAAATTGGGAAACATGAAATAATTTTATAATTATTACAAAGTTACAGCCTGAACATATAAAACCACCGTTGTACACTTCCATCATCCAATAATAGCCTTGGATCCACCAATTCTTGCAATGATTTGTGTCTGGCATCCTCAAAAATGGAGATTTTAAAGCATAGGTGTCAGAACATTGTTACTGACTTTAGGGCCAAACAAAGAATGATACTTGTGCCAATTCTGGTCACTTCCTGAGGGGTGCACATTCGTGGAGAGTAAAAGTATGGAGGAAGAGATAGGACTTTTAATTTTCAGTTTTGCAAGCAAATTTTGGGGATTGGGGCGTTCAAAATTTGTGTTTGGCCCTTGATAACTTTGAGTTTGCACCAGCTAGTCTGGGCCATTGGTTTATAGTATAAAAATATTGATAGGGTTCTTCTCCTTCGATGAGGGTATCAACACTATAGATTTGGCAGAGCTGTGGTACATGAAAGTGAAGTTATTGCCCAGAAACCAAATCATTGCTTGGAAACAAATTTTTTTTTCATATAATCTTCGTCCTTTGGGTACAGACTTCAAAATAAATAGGGTTCTTCACTTTGCATATGCAATCACTTTCTGTATGTTTGGCTGAGCTATAATGTTTCAAACTAATTTTATCACATAGGAACCAAAAAGTGCTATTTTTAGTAAAAGTGATCTTGATTTTTGGCCGACAAACCTGAAAATCGTTAGGTTTCTTCTCCTTCTAAGGGGGTACCCTGGAAGTTTGGTGGACTTGTGCTAACAAAACTAATTCTATTGATCAGAAACTAATTGTTTATGCTGGCGCAGACCCAGGACACCCACCTTTATCAAACTATTAGTTGAGTTTGATTGTGTCACAACTCGACTAAACAAGTGCTGAATCTTTTCTTTCCAAACTGTGAATAGGTATGTAAGATTTGAACACCCATTATTTTTTACGATCAGTGGACAAGGCCAATGGTCTATACCACAGAGTTACAAAATTTAAGACATGCACTTTGAGGCAGGGGTATGCATTTCAGTCGAGTGTCCTCTTGTTTCATGAAGCCTTGGTATTCCAATCTTCAAAATTTCAGGCTGGGCAGCCAAGAATTGACTACCCCATTACTTAGCAAGAAATCTTGCAAGATCGAATAGCAAGAAAACAAAATAGTGAAGCCCTGTTAATTTAACAGCCACTTTGCCAGTAAAAAATATTCAATAAACAGAGTAGTCAATTAACAGAAATCAGTCATTTTCCTTATTCTAGTTGAAAAACTAGATGCATCAGTGCGACACATATGCCCCTGCGACCATTTTATGTTGGTGGTTTAAAAAGAGCATTCATTCCAAGCCAGAAAATAAGCAGACTCTCAACTGCAAAATGGGGTCCCCAGAGGGTGAATTTAGTGATGCTGCCCTGAACCTCAATCTGAATCAGGGTCTCAAAACTAAACAGAAAGAGGTACCCAGAGGATAAATTGGCCCACTGTATCGGATAGCATCATCAAATTCACCCTCTGGGGACCTCATTCCACAAATGTCAGACAGCTTATTTTCAGGCCCGATTTATTCTATTATATCATGTTTGACAGAACTCATTGAGCTCTGTCAAACAAGATATAATAGAATAAATGTTCACATTACATGCACTGACGTTGATTAGATCCAACTACATGGGAAATTCCGAGGCTGTCAAGAGTTGTTCTTTCATAGATCACAAGATTGTTTATTCAATTAACAAGAATTTACTCTGCATCCTACATGCAATTAACAGGTCAAATATGTACTAAATTATTATTATTTATTGGTGCTTTATGCCACATCAGCAGCTAAGGCTGTATCATGGTGAAGAAAAGCATGTTTTATAAAAAAGGTCATTATCTTTTATGAAATAAATAAGAACAAGTTGATGAAATAGAAGGAATACAACTAAGGAGTGAACAAAGGAACGAGAAAATGAGACCAGTTGTTTAACTCTTAGAAGCCGGGAGTCGAGTTTTCTTGCCTCGGACGTAATACGGCAGGTAATCTGGCTGTGACGGTTCGGCAATCTTTGGGCTGGGGGAGATTTAAACACAGAGCAGGTACTTCTAGTCAAGTGTCGTCTGACTATTCTTGACTTGAAGCATCTGCTTACTGTAAGTTTTTTGCGGTATGTCATGTTCAATAAATTCATTCTGATTCCTTGGCTTCTAAGAGTTAAAGAGTACCATGTAAATCAACCTGTTAAGTAGAAATGAATAAATAAGAGTGGAATAAAAACAACTTATAATTTATTAAAAAGATTGATTTCCTTCAGGAATGACAGAATTTTATTTCCTTTAGGAATGACAGAACTTAATGAGAATTGGTGTTGTAAAATAAGCCTCGAAGAGAAGCAACATTAAGATGCTGCTGCCTTGACAAGATTAAAATTTGTACAGTGAAAAGAATGTGCTCCACTGGCAGCCCTTTCTGACAAAGAACACATTCTGGTCATATTATGCCAGTAATTGTTATTGACCAATCATCTTCAATATCTAGTGACCATATATCAGACTGTGTATCATTGAGTTGACCGTATATAGGGCTTATATATGGTCAGTTCCAACATTTTGTTTTTGACATCCAACGCTCGCTTCGATGTTTTTCCTAATTTCGCATGTTCAACGAACAACAAATAATTTTGCGTGTGTGTCTGTTGAGCAACATACAACTATAATACATTTCTTCCAGTCTTTGAGAAATTTTAATAAACAAATGTAAATAAATGCAATAAATAAACCACTAAAACAACATGTATAGAAGCCAACTGGCACTGTCTGAGACGAACTCAAGCAAGAATCTTTACCTGAATAATCTGCCCTTCTCAGTTCATGCAAATATTTTCGAGTTACTCCCCCTGGACTGTTAATTTTATCGTCTGTTTTGTTTTGATTTGAATGATTGAACTTGAAGGTTGATCAATATCGAACATACATTACACTTATGGTTGTGTCGCTTTCAAAGGACTGGCATAATAAATACGTTATGGGGCTTTCAGGGGGCGGATATGGTGTGATGTAAGGCTCAGCGAGATCAGCCGTGCCTAATACTGATCTTGCTGAGCCTTACATCACACCATATCCGCCCCCTGAAAGCCCCATAACTTATAATATATTACCTTCTAACAAAAAGGAATATGCAAGTCTTGTATGACCAATGTGACATTGGGTCAGATTTACATAATCTTTTCTGCAAAGGTTACTTGAAGGATATTTATATCATTGATAGTTGGTCGAAAGTGATGGAGCTTGTTATTTGTAATATGTACTAATGGAATGGTAAATATTTGGTGTTCCCGCTATCCAAAGGTATATTTAGGCTCTTAATGTAAACTTCAATCTGAAGCATAGAATTTTGACAAAAGGAGAATCAGTCAGTTCCCTGATAATTTCATAAACTTTTCTTTATATACATGGAGCCCACTTAATTGGATATCTCTTAATTGTATATCTCTGTTAATTGAATATAATTTTCAAACACAAAACCATTTACCATACCTTCAGTACAAATTTGATCTGTTAATTGCATATGGGTTGTACAGTAAACTCCTGTTAATAGTATATAAATTTTTGTAATATGTCGAAAACATTACTGTGACACACACCAAATACCCCTCATTTATCAACGTTTTTGGCCTCACTACATCCAATACAGGCATTTATTCTATTATATCTTGTTTGACAGAGCTCTATGAGCTCTGTCAAAAAAGATATAATAGAATAAATGCTCAGTTTACCTCCAGAACACAGGAAACTGACCAAATCCCTGTTAATTGTATACTGTTAATTGAATAATTTTCACTGGCAAAATGGATATTCAATTAAGAGGATTCTACTGTATAATACCTCCTCTACATCTTCTTCATCAGGTGGATTATCAAACTCTTCATCACTACCAAGTTCTATGTCATCTATGTTTTTTGAAACAATATCATTAATTGCACCTATGTCAATTTCTTCACCTTTAGCTTCCAGAAAGTCTGATTCACTTGCTTCACTTTCAGAACTTGTGTCTTCTCCAAGCTCTTTTTCATCCGAACTCTCGTCATCAAATTCTGATTTTAAAGATTTCCTTTTCTCAGATTCACTGCAGTTTTCCTTGTATTTCAATATGTTATGAATTATAGGAATACCAAATGCAAGAGTTTTACCACTGCCCTAAAATAATGCAAAACAGAAAATAAAAATAAATGAAACAGGAAAAAAGAGCAAGGCAAAGCACTACATATGCCCCTCCTGCAATACCATGGATAGCATTTGCTGCTCACTTGAGTGGTGGCATTTCTCAAGATAGCAGAAATGTTTGAATAAACAAATGAATACACTTGCAAACTAATTTGGTTAAACTTCCAGTGCATACCCATTCAACATGTGCAATATAAAAATTATTAAATTTTCTGCTGCCATTCAATAAAATTCAAATTTTATTCAATAAAAATTATTCCCATGGACAAAAACTAACAATTCAAAAGATGGCATAACTGTCTGCTATTTTGAACAGACAGACAAACAAACACACATGCCTAGTAACTCGGTTAAACTCCCCTTGCATACCCATTCAACTTGGGTGATATAAAAATTATTTAACTTCCTGCATTACTTCAATGAAGATTATTCCCATGCACAAAAAACAATGCAAAAAGTTCAATGAGACAGTTTTTCTAAGTCTAACAAGGGGCATAACTGTGGCAAGTAGGCATGGATGAAACCAAAGAAGACCAAAATTCTAAATGTAGGGCATATGTTGAAACTAGTACCATATAAATTGGAGATATATTTTTAGCATCAGATATATGATTACATTAGGCTATTTGTTGGACAAGAGAATTTGAAGTTTTGGTCCTAAAATTGGAGTCTGATGCATATTGGTAAATTACTAGATGAATTATGTATGGGAAACAGTGACTTTGAAAAATCAGTTATTTTTTAAAATGTCATTTTTACACAGGTTTGTTACCAGGCATGTAACTAAAAATGAGACGAAAACATGGATTTTTTTTTCTTCACATTTTAGAAACAGGGGTCATATGCTCTAGGGTTAAGTGAGTGGGGATAGTGGGGAAAAATGACTGGTATTGACATTTCTTCATGCAATTTTGCAGGATGAAGTCTTGCCTTTGACAACAAATTATTTCACCCACATTCAGATTATTTATTTCTACTTCATCAGATAGCGTTCTATGTTTTTAATGGATTTGGGAAATGTATTAGATGTGATGGATTCGATAACTAAGTTACAGAATATTTGCATTTGAAGAGTGTATAGCATGTCATTTTAGGAAATGCATGGAAAACTGTGTAGCGGAACCTAATATATGGATATCATTTCCCCATTACTGGTCTATCACTATACCAAAGAACATCAAAACCCAACAACCAATGCATGAGTTGTAATGCAAAGCGTTTTGTAAGTATAACAAGGGACATAACCCTGGTATGTATGTGTGTACAAAACCCACAATATTTGGATATCCTTTCCACCATATGCTGATCTGTCACAGACCTTAGGGGTGCAAGCCAGAAAATAAGCAGACTGTCATCTGCAGCAAAACGAGGTCCCCAAAGGGTGAATTTAGTGATGCTACCCTGCATAGCAGGGTAGCATCACTAAATTTACCCTCTGTGAACTTCAATCTGAATCAGGGTCTCAAAACTAAACAGAAAGAGGTACCTCGAGGATAAATTGGCCCACTGTATGGGATAGCATCATCAAATTCACCCTCTGGGGACCTCATTCTACAAATGTCAGACTGCTTATTTTCAGGCCTGTAGAGGTGTAGTCTTCCAGAAAATAATTATTCCAAATTTTACAAAATACAGCAATAACTTTCATTGGCCGAGACTCACACTTTAGAGTGAATGAGTTGACATTTTGACAAACATTTTACAACAAAACAGACTTCATTGTACAAAAGAATATCTTACTGTTTCTGCAGCTCCCACAATATCCAGTCTGTCTCTGATTGCTGGTGGTAATGTTAATGCCTGAATTGATGTTGGCGATACAAAATTCTGTTCTTCCAGGGATTTCAAAACATCATATGGCACAAAGAGATCCTTCCATGCTGACATATCTGATAAGAATTCAAAGTATTCATTAAAATCAAAGTACCGTATATGTCCGTGTATAAGTCACCCCCGTGCATAAGTCGCACCCCAAACTCACACTTGGAATTCCTCCCTTTTGCCTAAAGCCCATGTATAAGTCGCACCCCCATTTTTAAATATATGCAGTGAAAAAGAATTAGTTGCAAGTTACGTTTTGCCAATTTGGGGCAGTTTGGGATGCAACGGAAATAGGTAAGTTTTCAAGAGTTACCACGTGGTGAATAAGATAGAAGAATAAAGGAAAATTATTATTAAAGATTTAAAAAATACTCGCATTTATTTGTTTTTCGTTGTTTGTTTATCACCCCAATGTCTTCATCCCTGTCAAGAAAATCCAACGCTCGTTTGTGACTGAAACTTCAAAGTTTCAGAATCAGAATGCCATTTGCACCGTAACCTGCGCAGTTGTTGTGATTAAGTTGTTTTTTCCGGAACGTTCCGGAAAAACCAATAAAAATACAACAAATGCGCAGGTTACAGCGCAAATTGTTTTCAAATTGTTGTCCCACTTAAGCATTGTTGGTGCTATTAAAACTAACTTTACCTGGTGCACGTGTGCGTAATTTATAACCGGACATTACACATCAGTGAATTGGGTTCATGGAATAAATAAATTCTTCTCTCCAGGTATTGCTGGCATACATTTAATGTGTTATTATTTATTTTTTCATTATTTTGATGATTTTGTATTTTTTTTTTGGTTTCATCCATATTGGCCCCACAAACCCATTGATTTCCGGTACACGCACTGATGTAAACACATGGGTCGATTGAACGACGACGACTAAATAGAATATTTCTTCATTATTATTTATGGATAAAAGTAACAGAAAACACACATAATATTTTATTTTCTGAGGAATTTAAACTGAAATAAAAGGAAAATAATTTTGGTGAATCTGCACTCAGTCAAAACCACACGTTTGTACTGTCTGTTATACAATTGACAAACGTTAGGAAGAACGTTTGTCCGAAAAAGTCAGTCCCCTGAAAATTCTCTGAAACAAGTCGTACCCATGTATAAGACGCACCCCCGATTTTGACATAACATTTCAGGTAAAAAAGTGCGACTTATACACGGACATATACGGTACTCATTGAAAGTTAAAGAAAAGTGTACTTTTTGTTCCTTAGTCCTCAACTGTTGAGTGCTGAGGCTGTTAAATTCTTTGTATTATGTCAATCCTTGGTTCTAACCGACATACATGAAAGATGCAAATTAGTAACCATGAAAATTGCAAATTAGTAACCATTCCTGCAGAATGCAAGCAAGTATCAATACATCTAAAATAATCTGAATTGCAAATGAACCAATTTTAGTTTAGTTAGTTTCAAAAATTAAAATACAAAATCTGTACAAAATTCTCCCATCACATTACCCCAAACTTGGACCACAAGGCTGTAGAATAATTTTTTGGTATGATATGTCCTTTGGACGTACCACACAAAAAAATTATTTTACAGACTTTTAATACTCAGTGACAAGTGGAACACCATCCTTGATTCAGTCGAATGGTAATAAATTAAAGACCATAAGCGATTGATGCTGCTAATAGGTGGTCGCAGGTGGATGAATACTATCATGCCTAAGAACATGTCATAGCCCATAATTATCTAAAATGCGTTATCATTTCATGTCTACAATATATGCATGTGATTAACAAAAAACAATGTATAAATTAAGAGATGCTTAATGCTAACTTAAGTGGCTCAGCTAACTCTTTAACCCTTTACCCAATGCAGACGATATCAAAATTTATTATTTTAAATATCATTTTTTCAAATTTTTAAAAAAATTTCAAAGAAACCATATCATGTGATCCCTCATTGGAACGAGCTCATTCCAATGAGGGGTCACATGATATGGTTTCTTTGAAATTTTTTTAAAAATAATATTTTTTCAACGGCTGAATTTGCATATTACACGGGCGGATGTGGCCGATTCGTTGGATAAAGGGTTAAACTTTCTTTACTTGGCAGAGTACCAGATTATTTTCAATTATTAAAATTTATTTATCAAAATTATAAGGTGGGGATTTCAACCCCTATAAAAATTATTTAGATTATTATTATTTCTCATTTAAGTTGGACATCATTGCTGAATTCCACACTATTCACTCATTAATATATCGTTGCATGGGAACCATAAGGTTCTATCTTCCAGTAGAAGATAGAACCTTATGTTTCTCACACAACGATATGTAATTAAACTTTTATCTGATGGAACAGCCATATACACTAAGAGTAGTCACAAAAATCACCATTTAACTGTAAAGGCCTATTTCCGACTTTTACGACCTCTGAACAGGTGCCTTTAACATGCCATCATGAAGAGGTCCAGTTGACAACAGATAAATTAGGTAGACACTCTTATCTAGTCAAGTCTTGGCTGCCTGTGAAGGCAACAAATATTTGACTAGAAATCACTGCTTAGCCACTGGACCTATAGAAGATGTGGGCAGTTGGGAATTCAGGACACTTGTGCAGGCCCATAAGGGCTAAATTTGAATTTTGTTTCAACTTTTGCCTCCAAAACATAGCTTATTATCCCTCAGTGGAACAAGTCCATTGAGCTCATTCCAATGAGGAGTCATAAGCTATGTTTTTAATTGGTGGAGCGCTAGAAGCCACTATCATGGTTCTATTGAAAAGTGCTGAAAGCCACTTTAGTGGCTTTACACTGCAAGCACCATGGCTTCTTAATATTTCCTTGTAGCTTGTTTGATGTCTCATTATGAGTTTGTTTTTGTTTCTGCTCTCAAATATAATCACTTATATATATTCATAACACATTTTGTTAGCTTTGCTCTCATCCCATATGGTAGAGATGAGACGATTAATCGGTGTAACATCGGCACTTGGCCGATAAGCGCCCAACGGTTCATCATCGGCACTCATGGTTCAACATCGACCCTCGTCGATTGTCTGAAACTAAGTGAAAGTGTTATGGATGATCTGAAATGAATTTTCTTCCCCTTCGTGGGACAACCAGTGGCAAGCGATCGGTAGCGTGAAAGATAGGCAGAATATTATAATAAAGAATAAAGATTTTGATTGCATAACTGTGTACGGAGTTGTTTTTTATCCATCATGTGAATATAATATTAAATATATAATGGCATTCTTTATTCCCATATTGGACAGATAATTCCTCCATATTGGTAATCAGTGTTAATTATGAGAGGTTTGGGTGCAATAAGTTTAATATCAGGCCATTCGGGGTGGGATTTATCAACAAGAAGCCACTGAATTTTTCTCATGTTGAATTGTGTGGAGCACGTGATAAAAAAGATACCACAGACAACATTGATGTATCGACACTGAACCTGTCTGTTATTGCCAGATAAGAAAAAAATTGAGAATTTTTCTTGTGGTCACTACACAACTTATTTCATTGGTAGTAAGTTGTGGGATAACCGCATCAAGACCAAAATGAACAGGGGACGTCTGAGCCTCCCCCCCCCCCCCCCCCCCCCAACCTGTGGCATTCACTTTCTCCAAGAGCAAGATGAACAGGGGACATCTAAGCCCCCCCCCCCCCCCCCCCCCCACTCCCCTCAGGACCTGCCTATCTGTACAGGCCAGTAAGTTGCAAGATAGTCATAAAAAATTTCCTCATGTTTTTTCGTCATTGATTCTTTGAAGAAGCAAAACAAAAATTCATGAACCATTGTCACTTGCCCTTCATTTGCTGCCTGTAAAAGTGTGGGGGGGATGGGGGAGGGGGTAACTGAATTCTGCATGTGGGTGGAATGGGTGGAAAACACTATTGCTTCAAAATGAAGACAAAATACACAGCTAAACATGTTCTGAATCTGTTCATATATAAGTAAGAAGAGGTAACTTAATTCTTGTGATATCTCACAACAGAATTTTTTTCAGTTTTCAACAAACTTTCAATTATATTTTTTTTACACAAAACGGATAAATTTGGTATGAACCATAACAATAGTATATATAATAGGTCAGCTGAAGTTAATTATACTTGAGAGTTCATGTTTTTATTTAATTTATATTTCGAGTTTATATAATTTTGATTTCACATAACCGCGACAGTATGAGAATGTATTTGGCATACAATGCATTTGATAAAAACACGTAGGCATGTTTCATAAATAAACAAACTATATTTAAACTGACCACCATGGTGCACATAATGTGTCCCCATTGTTGTGAACAATATGGCTTTCCCTTGTTTTGTTTTCAAAACAGACTTTCATGTAGCATGGATCAAACTGGATATTACAACCCGGGGGTATTAATTCATATTTATTTTTGAGCAGCTATTTTTGCAGGGATCACATCAGGTAATTTCTCAACTCATTTTCTAAAGTAACAAGCCAAGACCAATACCGGGTCTGGACCTGCGTCGCTGCATGCAATTGATTACAGAGATGAACAGACTTCAAAGTATAGGCAAACAGGAAGTGGCTGCATGGCAGATCTGAAAATTAGATACATGATACAACTCATCATTATGAAGCAGCAGACCAAATATAAAATCATTCCCTTTCATAGAAGCCAAGAAAACTTTGACGGAAGAAGTGTTTCGGATGGACGGACTGACGGACAGAGTCGAGCGGTTAATACACCTGCTCTGCCGCTGGCGACACAGGTCATAAAAAGGAACAATTTGGGTCACTGAACATGCTGTCATAAATAATTTATGAACTGGGAATTTCCCATTTGTCTTCAACATAAAGTTGATAAACATGAGGGCTGACAGTAATAAACTAGAGGTACTGTGAGCGAGCTCACAAAGTGATAAGCCCAGCGCCTCAGTTGTAGCCTTTTTGGTACATTAAAATGTATAAGTTAGATTATCTCCCCTTGGAAATGTCAGAACGGAATTATATTGCTTCATGCACATCTTCATATGGAGTTCTTCCATTGTGTAAAGTTTCATGAAAATTCTTCAAACAGTTTAGGAGGAGTTGCGCTTATAAGGATGGACAGACGGACAGACGGACAGACAGATGGATGGACGGACAGGGTGATTCCTATATAGCCCCCCAAACTTTGTTTGCGGGAGGTATAATAACACAAAAGCATGTAGCATGGGAATTTTATTTTTTTAGCTGAAAATAAATATGAAAAGATTAAATTGAGACAAAAAACAACTCCAAAACACTTTCACATAATATTATTTTGATTGAACAATTGAAATTTTCATGCACATTTTCGTGATGACCGGTACCGGTAGTCAAAACTTTAATTCAGAGAAATATGGGGTGGGCTTATTTTGGGGTGATACCCCCCAAAAAATATGTTTTCTAAAAAGTTGGGGGGGGAGGGGTGGGGTTGGGGTGGGAGTTGGGCTTACCCACAAGAGTGGGCTTACTGACGGGTCGGTATGGTAATGCAGTGCAGCGTCACAACTCGTGTGACACAATCCCATATATGGGTTTACCGAAAAGAAACTCGCACTTTAAAACGTGTGGTTTCAACGACGCCTTTTGATTTTCACAAAACATTTTCTTCCAAATAAATGATGGTTGACTTCAAAGCACATGTAGGGAGTGATTCGGCAAAGACCCGACTTTGAAGTGAATTGTTGCCAGTGTTGATGTAAACCACATCAAAGGTTCAGAACATAATTTACTGTGACGATGCACATGAGTTCTCGACTCAGTTGTTAGCTGTTTATTTTAAATCGAAAATATACTGCACTGATGGAGCTTCATTGACTGTTATTTAATTTATTTAAGTGAGTATTAAAAGTGTGTTATCATCCGGGCTGATGGGGTTTAAATTAAATTCTGATTACTACTGTAAATCAGCCAGCTTCTGCAGTAAGCTTGAATAATAAAGAAACCATCTGACATTGGCATTCGGTATCGGCCGATTGTTGTCTAAAATAATTGACATTCGTCTTATGGGGCATTTTACTAATCGGCTCATCTCTACCATATGGAATGTATTGGCGATATATGATGAGACATTAAACAAGTTACAAGGAAATATGACTCAACGAGACAATGATCAATAAATATCAATAAAAAAATTTTCATTGTTTTGGGATGAATGCTATTATAATCTGACAGACTATTGGAAAAGCTTCTAAAGTCAATTGAATTTCTTCAAAGAACACACACTTATTAAGCTTTAACACATATTTATTAGGAGTATAAAAAAATTTCTTGTTTTTCAAGCAATTTTATCCTTAATTTTATGATCTTTTTTATGTTAATCCACAAAACAGTCCTGAAAATAGATGGAATTAGAAATTTAAATCCTTTCACTATTATGAGGAAGAAAAAAATATTTTTTCAGCAGTGAAAATTTCCCATAATGCAGTTGCAAATTTAACAAACTGTATCTTATTTGAAAGAACTCACTGAGCTCAGTGTGTATACAAATGAGTGAAATACCTTTGGATGACTGGAATGATGTAGGTTCTTGACTATTCTTGTTGAGCTTTGATTTTTTTCCCAGCTGCTCAGTGCCTACATTAAAAATCAAAATACAAGTGCAGTAGGTACACACTGAGTACTGAAAATATATAAAATTATTGGAAGAGATCCTAGATTCAAAGATTAATGTACAGCTAAAAAGAAAACTTAACTAGCTAGGCTTGTTTTGATTTCTGAACTTACAGTACAAGTCAAAATAAGTTGTAGGATAACCGCTATAAACTATGTATCTTTCTCTTCCTATATATCGATAAGACCAAAATATGACAGCATTTTCTGGAAAGCTCTCACTGAGAGCTTTCCAGAAAATGAGGTCAGATTCTGATCTAATCAGTTCTGTAGTTGTTCATCATCAGAGGCATAAAGTCAAAGGTCACTCTGGTCATGCCATTTAAAACTCTTCCTGTGACCTCCCAATTGCCAGAGTTGTTTGTTTTAACTACTTCAATCTCAGGACATTAATAGATCTGCAGAGTCTGATGAGGCCTTCATGGTGATTAGGTATTTTACCAAATTATATCAAGGAATCAAATCAAACCCCAAATGATGGCATAAGCCGAGGCATTTTCTTTAAATCCCTTGACTCATGAGTGGTTTACAACTTTGCAACTAAGCTTCCTCTGTAAAATTGCTTATTGATAGCACACTAAATTCAATGCATGTTTATTATTGTACGGTTCTGTGTTCGCAGAAAACAGCTTTTTCCTTGATCAGATCACAATCTGGTCACCACACACATCAGTTTGTCAAGATTTCCTTTTTAAAATACAGAACCCAGTTAAGTGAATAGCCACTTTGCCAGTGAAAATTATTCAATTAACAGGAGTAGTCAATTAACAGGTATTTGCTCCTTTTCCTTTGTTTTCGATTTTAACATGAGCATTTAGTCTATTACTGCTTGTTTGACAGAGCTCAAGGAGCTCTGTCAAACAAGATGTAATAGATTAAATGCCTGTGTTGGATGTATCAATGACAAAAAGGGTCTATAAACAAGGAGAATTTGATGATTGTCCAGGTACTTTCTCGACATATTGCCAGATGTTTTATTCAATTAACAGGAGTATACTCTATAACCCATATCCAATTAACAGGTCAAATTTGTACTGAAGGTATGGGAAATGGTTTTATGTTTGGAATTATGGTCAATTAACAGGGGTATACAGTTAAGAGATATCCAATTCAGTGGGCTCCACAGCCTCCACTGTATTGCAAAATCATGACAGATTGAAAAGCAAATAAAAATAGCCTCCGAGATTCAAACCCAGTCGAGATCCGGTCAAAATTATCTGTCCATTTTTATTTATTTATATTTCACATATTTCTGCACAATGGCTAAGTGTGACCGCAACATCGAGATAAAGTCAATTCCAGCCAATCGGTTATACCCCTGCCGCCCATTTTAGAGGACATCCTCCCCAGGCAGGGTGACAGGGTCCTATTTTACTAGTAAAACAAAGCTTGTTTACAACAGAATGTAAGCACTGCATCACTTGCTGGGGTTCCCACAGGTAGTCCACTTTTTATAATCAGAGAACTGTATAAACTATTCCAATGCCTGTCATAAACTTGATAACATGCCACATTCAAAACTTCTTTACTTCTTTATTCACATACATCCTGTTCCAATCCTTTCACATTACATGAACATTTTTTATTTAGGTTTGCTGATGTTGATATTATGAAAAGTGCCTTATCTATTCTAAGGTGTCAATTATAAAATATACTAAATATTTAACCCTTTACCCAATGCAGACGATATCAAAATTTATTATTTTACATATCATTTTTTTAAATTTTCCAAAAATATTCAACAAAACCATATCATGTGACCCCTTCATTGGAACGAGCTCGTTCCAAAGAGGGGGTCACATGATATGGTTTTGCTGAAATTTTTTGAAAAATAATACTTTTTCAGCTGCTGAATTTGCATATTACGTGGACGGATGTGGCCAATTCGTTAGGTAAAGGGTTAAGCTATGTTTTCACACATTTATGGTGAGATATTCAAATTTCTACAGGTGTTTTTACTGACCCTCTTTGTCTGAATTTTTAAAGTTATTGTAAGCTACTTGTAATAGCATTATGGACAAAAGTTTAAAAGACAAATAATCCATTTTTTGCCCAATACTTTTCATGGTGAATGAATAAGACTGATTCAGTTTTTCATGAAAGACTTTTATGTATGTCGTCGTGCTGATATGTATAAACATTCAGGTACAGCTTTGATGAAACTATGGTTGAATGTTCATACATTTCGGCACTACTGGTGTTCAATCATATTGCAGTACATGTATTTTTAAAATACTGAAACTCAATATGTAAACTGCAACACCACTTAACTGGTTGGGAGCTAGAAGCCACTATCATGGCACTACTGAAAAGTGCTGAAAGCCACCATAGGTAGTGGCTTTACACTGTGTGTATAACCTTGTTATCTGTGCAGCAGTAGGAAAAAATCTTCAGATAAAATTGTTTTGTAACCATTTATTGGAGAGCCAAGAGACACTCTCCAATAAATAGTAACAAAACAATCATTTAGGAACAAAATCTTGCTGAAGTAAGGCTGCTCTTGCTGGCAGCATTGTAGCTTTGAAAATGAAAGTGTCAATGACACTGTAGCTTAACTTGTGTGTTGTGTTTGATGAAAAGGATAATGTTCAATGTTTATGAAAGGATTATGAAATAAGACAAGAATTGTGATAATTGGGAATATGTTCATTTCTGTTCCCTGTATGCTATGTTTATGATAAAAATAATATGAGGTGTACACTGTACTAAAGATCTGAGGGGTGGGTTAATATGACCTCACAGTTAATATATGTGGCCCTCACAGTTAACATATATCAAAAAAAGTTACCAAATTACAATGAAATTATTCCAAAATGAGTCATCCTATCAAGTTACATTAAATCCCTTCATAAATATGGCCTGTAGACTTTGCTAAAGGTTTTCGGGCTTCGGACCCCTGTAGCCGTCAGTTTCCCAATTGCGCCCAAAGGGGATGTTCTCATCTAGACATTATATGAAGTCAACCTACCAAGTTACAATGAAATCCCTCCATAAATACGATCTTTAGACTGTGCTAAAGGTTTTCGGGCTTCAGGCACCTGTAGACATCACAATTGACCAACCACGACCAAAAGGGGATGTCATCATCTAGGCATTATATGGAGTCAACCTAACAAGTTACAATGAAATCCTTCCATAAATATGACCTACAGACATGCTAAAGGTTTTTGGGCTCGAGCAGCCATCAAGGCTGAATGATCGTGACCAAAAGGGGACGTTCTCATCTAGACACTATTTGGAGTCATCCTACCAAGCTACAATAAAATCCCTTCATAATTATGACCTGTAGACTGTTCTAAAGGTTTTTGGGCTTTGGGCCCCTGAAGCCGCCACAGGTGCCCACTCGTTCTCATCTAGACATTATATGAAGTCAACCTACCAAGTTACAATGAAATCCCTTCATAAATATGACCTTAGACTGTGCTAAAGGTTTTCAGGCTTCGGGCAGCCATCATGGTTGAATGATCGCAACCAAAGAGGACAATCTCATCTGGGCATCATCTGGAGTGATCCTGCGAAGTTACAATGAAATCCCTTCATAAATATGACCTGTAGACTGTGTTCAAGGTTTTCGGGCTTCGGGCACCTGTAGCCATCACAGTTGACCAATCACGACCAAAAGGGGATGTCATCATCTAGGCATTATATGGAGTCCACCTAACAATGTTACAATGAAATCCTTCTATAAATATAACCTTTTGCCTATGCTAAAGGTTTTGGGGCTCAGGCACCCATCAAGGCTGAATGATCATGGCCAATATGGGACGTTCTCATCTTGACATTATTTGGAGTCAACCTACCAAGTTACAATAAAATCCCTTCATAAATATGATCTGTAGACAGTGCTAAAGGTTTTCGGGCTTCGGGCACCTTTAGCCGTCAAAGTTGCCCAAACATGTCCAAAAGGGGACGTTCTCATCTAGACATTATATGAAGTTAACCTACCAAGTTACAATGAAATCTCTTCACAAATATGACTTGTAGACTGTGCTTAAGGTTTTCGGGCTTCGGGCTCAGGCAGCCATCATGGTTGAATAATCGCAACCAAAGGGGACAATCTCATCTGGGCATCATCTGGAATGATCATATGAAGTTGCAATGAAATCCCTTCATAAATATGACCTGTAGACTGTGCTCAAGGTTTTTGGGCTTCGGGCACTTGTAGCCAACACTGCTGACCAATTACGACCAAAAGGGGATGTCATCATCTAGGCATTATATGGAGTCAACCTAATAGGTTACAATGAAATCCTTCCATAAATATGACCTTTTACCTATGCTAAAGGTTTTTGGGCTTGGGCACCCATCAAGGCTGAATAATCGCGATCAAAAGGGGACGTTCTCATTTAGACATTATTTGGAGTCATCCTACCAAGTTACAATGAAATCCCCTCATAAATATGACCTGTAGACTGTGCTAAAGGTTTTCGGGCTTCGGGCACCTTTAGCCGTCACAGTTGCCCAATCATGTCCAAAAGGGGATGTTCTCATCTAGACATTATATGAAGTTAACCTACCAAGTTACAATGAAATCCCTTCATAAATATGACCTGTAGACTGTGCTAAAGGTTTTTGGGCTTCGGGCTCGGGTAGCCATCATGAGTGAATGATCGCACATTCTCATCTAGACATTATATGAAGTTAACCTACCAAGTTACAATGAAATCCCTTCACAAATATGACTTGTAGACTGTGCTTAAGGTTTTCGGGCTTTGGGCTCGGGCAGCCATCATGGCTGAATGATCGCAACCATAGGGGACAATCTCATCTGAGCATCATCTGGAGTGATCCTAAGAAGTCACAATGAAATCCCTTCATAAATATGACCTGTAGACTGTGCTCAAGGTTTTCGGGCTTCGGGCACTTGTAGCCATCACAACTGACCAATCACGACCGAAAGGGGATGTCATCATCTAGGTATTATATGGAGTCAACCTAACAGGTTACAATGAAATCCTTCCATAAATATGACCTTTTGCCTATGCTAAAGGTTTTTGGGCTCGGGCACCCATCAAGGCTGAATGATCGCGATCAAAATGGGACATTCTCATCTAGACATTATTTGGAGTCATCCTGTCAAGTTACAATGAAATCGTATCATAAATATGACCTCTAGACTGTGCTAAAGGTTTTCGGGCTTTGGGCTCCTGTAGCCGTCACAGTTGCCCAATCATGTCCAAAGGGGGCTTTCTCATCTAGACATTGTATGAAGTCAACCCACCAAGTTACAATGAAATTCCTCAATAAATATGACCTGTAGACTGTGCTAAAG
This sequence comes from Pictodentalium vernedei, assembly GCA_031216915.1. Lineage (NCBI taxonomy): Eukaryota > Metazoa > Mollusca > Scaphopoda > Dentaliida > Dentaliidae > Pictodentalium > Pictodentalium vernedei. The sequence continues at coordinate 149,848,728 of CM062291.1, read as the reverse complement.
GTTTTCGGATTTTGGGCTCGGGCAGTCATCACGGTTGGCAGATCATGCCCAAATGGGGAAATTCGCATCTAGGCATCATAAGGAGTCATCCTACCAAATTACAATGAAATCCCTCCACATTAAACATGACCTGCAGACTGTGCTAAAAGTTTTTGGGTTTCGGGCTTGGGCAGCCAACACGGTTGATAGATCATGCCCAAAAGGGGACGTTCTCATCTAGGCACTATACAGAGGCATCCTACCAAGTTACAATGAAATCCCTTCATAAATACGACCTGTAGACTGTGCTGATGGTTTTCGGGTTTTGGGCTCGGGCAGCCATACCAGTTGCCCGATCGTGACCAAAAGGGGACGTTCTCATCTAGACATGACCCCTAACCTGCATATGAAATTTCGTGACGATCAGACAAGAACTGCGGGGTGGAGCCCGTGCTAAAGGAAAATGTGAACAGACGTCACAGACTCACAGACTAACAGACTTCCGCACGCGTGATGGCAATAGCTTATCTTGACTATGTCAAGTTAAGCTAAAAATACTCAGGGCTCAAATCACCTTTGAAAAATAATTTAAAACTCTACCAGTTAACCCCTAACCCAATGCAGACGATATCATAATTTATTATTTTAAATATCATTTTTTTAATTTTTTCAAAAAATTTCAACAAAATCATATCATGTGACCCCCCTCATTGGAACAAGCTCAATGAGCTGCTTCCATTGAGGGGGCACATGATATGGTTTAGTTGAAATATTTTGAAAAATTTAATTTTTTCAACTGCTCAATTTGATTATTATGCGGGCGGATCGTTAGGAAAATGGTTAAGGCCTACCCGTAACCCGATATATCGAGAGTATGTGGATCGGACACCAAAATACGGGCCTGGTATCGGCATGAACCAGTCCGCAGGCCTTTAGATTCCTTTAATTTGTTCACACCAGGGAGACATCAGACCCATTGGATCAACCCTTGTTCAGCTGGGGTGAGACTGTTCATTAACTGGTTGAGTACTAGAAGCCACTATCAGGGCTTTCAAAAAAATGATGATACCACACCAAAAACCAACATTTTCCTTGCATACTCGTATGTTTCATATTCAGTCAAACGCAAATAATAATTTGTATATAAAAATTTATTTTATCACAAATTATTGAAGAGATCCTGTGGGCACTCTTCAATAATTTGTAATAAAACAAAATTTGATGAACAAATTCAGACCACCAAAAATTATGTAGTCCTCAACCAGTTAACCCTTTATCTAACATGAAAAGCAGACGACACTTGCAAAAAAAATTCAAGAATAACTATTTTTATTCATTTTATGTCTCAAAAACAAAGGTTATGATTCCCCCGTTGGGACAAGCTCGATGAGCTCATTCCAACGAGGGGTCATAACCTATGTTTTTGAGTCAAAAAATGAAAAAAAATAATGAAAATGAAAAAATTTAAAGTAATTTATATATTTTTTATACGTACCAATGACCCAGACTTAGCTGGTGCCAACTCTTAAATATTCAGGGCCAAACACAAATTTTGCCCCCCAAATCCCCCAAAATTTGCATCCAAATCAAACAAGAGGCCCCAGGGGGCCTGAGGGCACTCACCTGATAGTCTAAATATCAAACCAGGGACTTGATTTGAACAAGAGCAACACTAATACATATGCTAATGCCCCCCGAAGGTGGATTCAAGCCATCTGCAAAAAGTATCTTGGCGAAGTGCCAATAATATTATTATTAGTTATTTATTATTAGTTATAATTATTTTGTTCATATGTTTTGTAACAACAGACAACAGCCTCACTGCTGCTACATTGCAGAACAACACTACATTGCAGAACAACAGTAAGGAATGGCAAAGTGCCAATAAAATTATTATTACTTATATTTTGTTAATATGTTTTGTAACAACAGACAACAGTTTCACTGCTGCTACATTGCAGAACAGCACTAAGGAGTCAGTAATAGAGAAAAAGTTATAAAAACAAGAGGCCCCACGTGGCCTTAATCGCTCACCTGACAAAGTGACTCTAAGAAGTATTTTAGGTCACCTTCACCATGTCATGCCTCATCAACATTAACTGGTTGAGTGATAGATTTTGTTTGAAGTTCAACATTTGTTACCTAAAATTAGTTTTATTTAAAATCATTGGTGTGTGGCCAATCTCCAATGATTTTTAATAAAGCAAATTTATCTCTGCAGACAAACTGGTTTAGCATGAAGCACAAACAAGGAATGTGAAGAGATAGCCTTGGACATCTCTCCCCAACTGTGGATATCTTCCATGTGCTACATGTATATATTTGCATGCAAGAAAACAAAAATTTTCACAAATTTTATTTTTTTTTATCATCATTGGAACAAGCTCAAACAGCTTATTCCAATAGGGGTATGGGAAGATCAGGTATATTTTTGAGACAGAAATGTGAATATATAAATAATGGTGTCTTTTTGTGAATGATGCTGGAGAATTTTGCGTAAAGATATGGTAAATGGTTTGTTCTAGATACAGAATGATGCAAAAGTATTTAAATTTGATTGGGCAAGTTGTTCCTATAATGCATTTAAAAATTGAAGTAACTGTTTTTTTGCTGACGAACTTTTAGATGTGTGTGTCTGTGTTTGTGTGTGTGTGTGTGTGTTTGTGTGTGTGTGTGTGTGTGTGTGTGGGGGGGGGGGGGGGTAAGAGTGTTCTTGCAAACAAAATTCCTGAATAAATGGAAAATTTTATTTTTTGTGTGAAAGACATAGTGCGTGAATGTTGATTGGAACAAGCTTAGAGAGCTCATTTTAATGTGAAGTCATAAAGCTGTGTTTTACGTACGAAATTCAGGAATAACTAAAAAAATTGCTTTTTTGACTCAAAAAGCATGGTGTGCGACCTCTCATTGGAATGAGCTCAAAAAGCTCATTCCAATGGGGTATTTACAAGCGATAAGTACATGTATGTTTAAGAGACAAAAATTAAAATTTGAATAGCGATTTTTGCGAAGAATGCTGACAAGTTTTGGCAGTTATGCTGGTAAAAAGGTAAGATATGCAAAGTGGTTGTTTTTTAGAGGCGATATTTAATTAAGGGGAATTAACCCTTGATTACTGAGGTAACTTCTAAAAGTACTGAAATTTCATGAAGCAATGTGAATAACAGACAACAGTTGCCTAAAAATTTCATGAATAACTAAAATTTTTATTCCTTTGTCTCGAAAACATGGCATATGACCTTTGTTGGAATGAGCTGAATGCGTGTGTTCCAATGAGGGGTCATAAAATTTGAACGAAGATTTGTGTGAATAATGCATTAGTACTGCTAGATTTGGGTAAACGGTTCACCCTGGATACCACCCCTTCTGTAGTAGATCTTTTCTGCAAATTTTGTCTAAGATTCTATCAACTTTACAAATAAATACGTTCATGAA